>CM070777.1:83726508-84326508 GCA_036346955.1 Dipus sagitta
CTGACAAGCAACTCTAGCAAGAGATAAAGAGGGTTTGGAGGGAGGGGAATGGAGAGCAAGGGGAGACATAAACAAAACAAAATGCAAAATGAATTGGTACCATATAAACCTTCTTTCTGTATAGCAGACTAAAAAGACATAACACTCAATGGGAGCATGGAAGGATCATCTGGTAAGAAGGACCTTGTAGAGCTTGGGATGAAGACTAACCATAAAATATTTTGCCCTGGCTAATAACTCCAACTATCAGAAATTGGTTACAACCCACGTTGAGGTCCCAAAATCAAGACAGGCTTCTGTCAAAGCACTTGATTGCCCACCTGAGGTAAAAGGTAAGATCCTATGGCTGAAGACACCACTTGCTGCTGATGTAGAACATCAAGAGATTCAGCTAAATCTGGAAGGAAGACAGTTACCAGATGGTTAGCCATATTTCCTCTGGGGGAAAATGACCAACAACATTGTGAGCATGTATTAGACCCTGCTATATGAAAGCCGCCAGCCTGACAAGATGAACACACCTGTGCAATAGTGGTGCCCAGCCTAGGTGGGTAACCAATGGCTCTCTGATTGTCTCAGAGATCCATTCAGTGGAAAAGAACCCATAGCTGGAACTTTAAACCAAATCAGAATCTTATGGAGACCAAGATTATGGACTACACTGGGAAGCTCCCATTAGAGTTTGGCCAAAATTGTGGCTACATCTCTCTCAGTCAGCAAAGCTTATCCCCTTTAATCTATCCTGATCTCACTCTCCACTGGAGAATCTGTTTTTTCTTTTTCAGAAAGCAGAGAAACAAGGACAGCCAAAATCTATCAAAAAGACAAGAATAGCTGACTTCGTTGTCAGCAGATGAACCACCCCTAGCAGAGGAATTAGCAAGATAAGTAAGAGGGTTGTTTCCATGGTGAGCCTGACAAGTGGGCCAGGGTAATGGACAGAAATACTGAGGATACTCAAAATGCACCAAAGCAGAAACCCAGAAGCTGCTGAGAGCTCAATACTATATAGATTTAAAGCATATACACCAAAGCAGAAGGAATTTTTCTGCATAGGGGGTGAAAAAACATGTAAGAACTACAGAGTGGAAGGGAATATCCAGAGGCATTGCCTCCCCTCCACAATGACTGACTGATGTTCTCACAACTCGCAACCCACAACACCATGGTGAATATCAGCAGTCACCCTCAGTGGAGTGGGGGCAGGAAGGAGGGAAATGGCAGTACCAGTATATTATGTATCTATACAAAGTTTTTACTTAATAAAAAATGTATATTCATTTAACAAATGCATAAATTCATATTTTCATGAGCATTTTTGCACAAGAAAATGTATGAAAAATTTATATATATCATAATATCTGTTATTGCAATACAGTTACTGATAATATTGTATGTAACTTAGTATAAATATAGTGTTGTGTGTGCATCATGTTTCTCCTCATGTGGATTCTAGATATTTTGTGTGTGTGTGTGTGTGCGCATGCATGAGTGTCAGCTATGAAACTAGAAAAAGGGTCATGAGAGGGGTAGAGATATCAATGTGCAAGAAAATCAACGCAGGGGTGGTAAACACAAATCTAGACCCAAACAGCAATGGTACCATAAAATTCTACTTCCTAAAAGGCAGACCAAATGGCTGAACCTTCACCAGGCCCTTATAGGGAACACCTGAACCACAAGACAATGGAGAGGGTAGGATCAAGACTAACCTTAATCTTCTACATTTTCCCTCCCTCCCTCTCTCTCTCTCTCTCTTCTCTCTAACTCTTGTATATTAGTTATCTTTTTCCTCATTTTCTTAGTAGGCACTGACCTGTAACTCCCAGTACCAGCATGGGGCTATCATCCACAATGAGCTTTTGATCAGAGAGACCTACAAGGTTTCCTAAAAGACAGACAGATTTCTGTTGGAGTACTTAATGTCCCACCAAAGGTTAGTGGTAAGACCCTACTGATGAAGACACCTTATGTGGTTGACATGCAAAATGGAATGGCATGGCTGGAAGTTGGAAGAGAGTCAGTCCCCAGACAGTCAGTGTGTCTAGTGCCAGAAGGTACTACATGGGAGACTGGGGGATAATGACCATATCTGTCCAAGCAACTCATGGTCTAATGTACTTAGCAGCAAATAACTTGTTGTGATGCCCACACAAGTGCAATAGTGCCACACAATTATGGTGGGGAACCAACTGCTCTCAATTTGGCTAACTGATACCCTCAGTGGAATGGGACCCATAGATGGATCTGGGAAACAAGTCAGAACCATATCCAAACATAAGCCTACTCTTCAATATCAAGCTACCATCAATCATGGGCTACAAGAGGGCCTACACCTATTAAATTCTCTATAAAAAAGTAAGGGTTATCTCTTTCGTCCTGGTGCTAGCTTACTCTCTGTTGGAGAATCTGCTTCGCTTTTTCAGATAGATGTAGATCCTAAGGAGAGAGCCACCCCATCATACCTCCAAAGGGCACCGGCTGAAACTAAGAAAAATTGGCGGAACGAGCAAGGGTGCTGTTTTCCTGATGAACTGGATACCAGCAGAAGGGGGAAGGAGATCAACACAGAGAAAAATCAACTCCTACCAAATCAGAGAGCAAGAGCCTCAGAGGCCCCCAACACCTCATCACTGAAGAAGACCAAAAATGAACCCAACATGGCTCAGGCAAATTTTGTGGAAGAGGGGGTGGAAAGAATGTCAGAGCCACATGTTGGGTCATGATATGCAGAGACATTTAGCTTACCCATAACTATGGGCTGACTCCTCAATGCATGACCCATATACCTCAACAAGGAGGAGCCAAGGGGAGGGGGTAGGTCACGGATGAGCCTAATAATGGTACCAAACTGACTGTATTTGCTGAATACAAATCTAACTAGTGAAGAAAAAAAGAAAAGAAAAGAAATGCCATAATAATGGACTGCAGAGATTGCTTAGTGGTTAATGACCTTTGTTTGGCTCTCCAGGCCCCATGTATGCCAGATGCACAAGGTAACTGATGCAAGCATGCAAGATGGCATATGTGCACAAGATGGCATAAGCATCTGGAGTTTGGTTACTGTGGTTGGAGGTCCTGGTGAAGTGAGGAAGAAATGACTTAGAAAGAGACATTTGGAGATGACATGCCCTAAATTAGATAATCATGATTGAATAACTGAATATACTAAGAACACTGAATTTAGCCTAGTGGTACACTTTCCCAGTGTCCATGTTCACAATCCCTGTATTGACCCTACAAATCACACAGAAATTTTGAAAGATAAATCTTACTAAATCATAGAATTTGTTACTGTCGTCCATCTTATGACAAAATGTCTGATAGAAGCAACTTACAGGTGGAAAAGTTTGTTTTGGCCCATTGTCCATCATGCTGAGGTGTTGGCCTCTGAAAGGCCCAGGTGTGAGGCCTAGTGGAACTTCCTGAGCCTAGCTAAAGTTTGGTGATCTGCCTCTGGCCAGACGTGACTCAGCAAGATGCCTAATGGCTTCTTACCTGCTACCTCCACATGGGAGTTAGAATTATCATTTCAATAGTCACAGTTTACTATTGGCCCTTACCTTTCCCCACCATCCTACAATCCCCGCCTTCACCCCCAACATTATATAGGCAACTGTTCATAGCAATAAATCGAGTTCCTGCTTCGACAAGACTCCCGACTCAGTGTGGTTTTTCTCCGGTGGCCAGGAGAGGTCTGAGTCGTAGGACGCTCATCTCCTCCTCAGCCCCTCGGGAGGAACCAGCAGGCCTGGTCCTTCCCTCGGCACTACCTGCCCCCGCCGGCGGAGCCCGGCATCTGGCGCCTAACGTGCGGCTCTCGGAATCCAGCAGACTAGTGCCCCCTGAGAGACATTCGTTGAGGAGGTCAATTGGTGTACATATGCGGGTGAGCGTACCCCCATAAGTAGTCTTTATATTTAATGTGCTAAACTTTGCTTCTATAACCTGTACTTGTTGATCAACATCTCTTTGTTCTCTTTCTCTTTCCTTTCACTTTTAGTTTGCAGACAAGCTACATCTGCGGCTTTTGTACAGCATGTTTACCTATCTTTTGGATCCTTGTGGTTGTATTGTACTCATGTGTATGTGGGTTGCTATTGCCCTAATTTTATGGACATTTTTCTCTCAACTTTATAATGAGGGACAGTCTAACTGTAAATCCAATCCTGCCTTAGAATCTCTCAGGGCACTCCTAAAGAGTAGAGGGCTTAATTTGACTGATAATCAGGCTCAACAGACCTGGGATTGCCTTCTCAAACTGGCGCCATGGCTGCCGGAAGGAAATCTCTTTGATTGGGACACGTGGGATAGGGTAGAGGCCCTTGTTTGTCGGGCACATGTGGAGAAGGGTCAAATACCCCCCTCAGGGGTCCTCCCTATGATCTCAGCCCTCAAGGCCTGCTTCCCTCCAAGGCCAACCAAACATAAACAAAAGACAGAAGAAAAAGATAATATACAGCCTGATCCAGCTACTCCTCCTGGAGATACAGCTTTAAAAAAACCCCAAAAGGATACATCTTTATGCTCCTCACTCGATCCCTTTGAGAGTGCTCCCTGGCCTTCCGGGGGACCTCCTCCATCAACTAACCCTTTCTGGACCCCCTCGGCCCCTCCTTCATATTCGGCCGCTGAGACCCCTTCAGCCCCTCCTTCATATTCGGCAGCCAAGCCGTCAGAAAATAAAGCTACTTTTTTATTTCCCATCAATCTAAATCCTGGGGGCAATCGCCCTGCTGCCTGGTATCCATGGGAAGCTCAGGACCTTAAGGAGCTTAAAAAGGCGGTCTCAGAGGATGGACCCAACTCTCCTTGGGCTGAGACCCTATTACAGGGACTTGCCCATCAACCTTGTACAACCCAAGATTGGAAAAATCTAGTCAGGGCTGTCTTGTCAGGTCCCCTATACATTAAATGGAGTGCCTTTTTTAGAGATGAATGCCATGCACAGGCAGAACGAAACCAAAATCAACAGCCCCCTGTGCCGATAACTTTTGGGATGCTCTCTGGTACCTCTGATCAATATGCTACAGGCACTCAACAGGCGGCTATACCTGACCCGTATAGGGACCAGGTCAGGGCACTGGGCTTGGCGGCATGGAAAAAGCTCGATGAGGGATCCTCTGAAACTCCCCTTATGAGTATTACTCAAAAACCATCTGAGGATTTGGCTACATTTATAGATAGGGTGGAAAAAAGTCTCCAAAGAAAATTTCCCCCAGGGGCATTACGGGATCAGTTTACTAAAATGTTGGTCTGGGAAGGGATGACGGCCGATCACCGCCTCGTCTGTGCGGGTCTCAAGGACAACTCCGTGAGTAGATGGATTGTAGCCACCAAGGACGTTGGCACTATCTCCCATCAGTCTAGGGCCATGGCTGCCGCCCTTCAAGAAAATAAACAGAGAGATCTGGCCAACACGATCTGTGCATTACAGTTAAATTCTAAAAACTTGACATGTTTTGGATGCGGGGACGAGGGCCACTTTAAAAAGGAGTGCCCCAACAGGACAAAGCCTCCTCCGCGCTCTGGGGGGACGACCAACGCCCCTCACACCCTTTGCCCTAAATGCAATAAAGGGTTTCATTGGGCTAAGGAATGTAAATGGAAGTTTAACATACAGGGAAAGCCTTTAAACTCCTCCAGGGGCTTCCCCCAGCCCCGTTAAATAAGGGGAAAGAGACCATCAAAGCCTATTGGACCGTCCCCCTGGTCCCCGGCCTTAGACCCAAAATTATTTTGAATATTGGCAATAAAAAATTCAAACTTCTCATCGACACTGGAGCGGACCGAACGGTCCTGAGAAAGGAGGAAGTGCCCCCCTCCTGGCAGCTTGTGCCCGGCCCTCCCCTACTGGGAATTGGCAGGCAATCCACCTCCTGGGAGAATGCCACATGGCTCCCTTGGACTGACCCAGGTGGGGACAGGGGAAAAGTCCGCCCTCTCGTGGTGACTGGGCTCACTGCTAACTTACTGGGGCAAGACATCCTTGGAGATGCCGAGGCTTTCATCACTACTGACCATAAGGCCTTTTATAATGATTTGTTAGATAAAAAAGAATATCAACAACAGTCTGAGGAAGGGAGGGAATATCATCCCAATTATAGAGATGACCCTTACTTTGAGCAACTCAGACAAAAGTACTCCAATAAACACCCCCAATTCTAAGGGCCACTGCCCAGCCCCCCCCCCCATTTAAAATCCAGTGGAGACCGGGGGATCCTGTATGGGTTGAGCAGTGGCCTCTCCCTTCTTCTAAGTTACACCAACTCCACATACTTATTGATCAACAGTTGGAGGCCGGACATATTCGTCCCTCCACTAGTCCCTGGAACTCTCCTGTCTTTGTCATAAAAAAGCCTAATGGGTCCTGGAGATTTTTACATGATTTAAGAAAGATCAATGAACGCATGATCCCCTTCAGAACTCCCCAGAGGGGACTCCCATGGATCCCAGCTATTCCCAATATATACCATATTACTATCATTGACATTAAAGATTGCTTCTTCTCTATCCCTCTCCATCCAGGAGACATGGAAAAATTTGCATTTTCTGTACCCGCTGTTAATTTTTGTGGCCCAGATAGGAGATTTGAATGGACTGTCTTACCTCAGGGCATGGCAAATAGCCCACCCATTTGTCAATATTGCCTGTCATCCGTTTTCTCTTCTCTTATCAATCTCCCTGATACCCTGTTTTATATTTACATGGATGATATTATTCTTGGGTGCCTAGATTCCTCCACACTCCAGGACCTTACCCACCAATGTCTAACTATCCTGCATACTCACGGCTTTAAAGTAGCTCCAGAAAAAGTTCAAACTGTGCCTCCCTTTAAGATCTTGGGCTTGATCCTTACCCTAGATACAGTTTCACCTGTTAAACCACAACTTTATATTCAGGATTCTTACACCTTGCCTCAACTCCAGAAGCTTTTGGGAGAAATTAATTGGATGAGGCCTTGGATACCCATAACTACTGAAGAGCTGTCCCCTTTATTTGACCTCCTAAAGGACCTTAACTTCTCCTCTCAGGTAATTTTGTCCCCTTGTCACCAACAAATTTTTCGTAAGGTACAACAGGCTATAAATACTGCGACCCTAAAGAGGTTCAATCCTGATTTGCCCATCTCCCTCTACATTTTCTCTGGGGAAACATTATGCACCACACTGTTGGCCCAGGCAGGTGAACCCATCCAATGGGTCCACCTCTCAATTGGTGGGGTCCCCAGAGTTTATTCTATAACCAACCAGGTTGCTGATTGCATTATCAAGGGCAGAGACACCTCTGTCCGGTTGTTTGGCACAGAACCTCACCTTATTGTCACCCCCTTTAAGATAACAGATTTCACCTGGCTTCAGAGAAATAATAATAGAGTTGCTACGGCTCTCAAGGGGTTTCTAGGTAAAATTGATTGCCATTATGCCCCCCACAAATGGATGAATTCTTTCTCCAGGTTAGAATGGAAGCCCCCCAGGCTTTTTCTGTCTCAACCTAACCCTGACTTTCTTACCGTGTTTACTGATGGAGGGCACCTGGGGGCTTCCCTAGTCGTTTACCCTCCCTTAAAACAGGAAAAAGAGCCTATGCCCATAAAGTCAGTCTCTCATGAGGTTGAGGGGTCAGCACAATTCAAAGAACTATTTGCTGTCGTTCTAGCTTTGGACACTATTCAAGAGCCATTTAACTTATTTTCTGACAGCCTTTATGTTGTTAATTTATTATCCAACCTGGTTGAGGCCCATATTAGACTGGACTCCAACCCTATATCTCCTCTGATGATTCAAGCTCGTTCCCTACTCAAACAAAGAATTAACCCCATTTTTCTTCAACATCTCAGGGGTCATCAAAACTTACCAGGATTTCTTTCTCGAGGAAACAATTTGGCTGATAAAATGGCTTCTATGCCTCAGTGTAATACTATTACAGAAGCTACACGCTTCCACTTATTGACCCATGTCAACTGGAGAGGTCTCAAGCACAGGTTTCCACAGGTACCAGTCAAGGACCTTAAAAAAATTGTCCGGACTTGTAAGTCCTGTCAGCCTTTCCTCCAAGTACCCCCCCTTCAAACTACAGGAAGCAATCCCAGAGGGCTACGCCCTAATCATCTGTGGCAAATTGATGTCACACACTATTCTCCATTTGGAAAACTTAAGTATATTTTTCTTTCAGTTGATACCTTTTCCCGCGCCTGCTGGGCATCGGCACATGCCGGGGAAAAATCTAAACATGCCATTAGTCATATGCTTCAATGTTTTGCCACTCTTGGGCTGCCTGATCAAATTAAAACAGATAATGTCCCCTGCTTCGTAAGCAAGGCCTTTGTAGATTTTCTCCAGAACTGGAAAATCTCACATTCTACAGGCATCCCATACAACCCCCGGGGCCAAGCTATCATTGAAAGATATAATCAGACTCTCAAGTCTCAATTACAAAAACAAAAGGGGGAATCCTTACCCCCACACGACCAACTAAAGAAGGCATTATTTACCCTAAATATTTTAAACTTTTCTAAAGAAGATAAACAACTCTCCCCTTTTCAAAAACATTGGTCCTCATCCATTACCTACAGTTCTATCTGGGTAAGATGGAGGGACCCATTGACTGGGGCCTGGAGAGGGCCTGATCCGCTCCTCACAGCAGGGAGAGGGTTTGGATGTGTCTTCCCTCAAGATGAAAAAAGACCCATTTGGGTATCAGCGAGAGACCTAAAATATTTGTCCCAACAAGAGGACACTGACAATCACTTCTCTAGGGAGTGTCCCACTCCTGAGGACTGTTCCTAAAATGGTCCTTCACCCTACTAAACTAAACAATTCCCTCCCTTGTGGAGGATTGCTGGCTTTGCCTCCAATCTGGGCCTCTCTGGCTGCTTGCAGTACAGTTGCCTGTACGACCTTAAAACATTACTCAGCCACCTTCCCCATCCCCGTCCAGCTTTTCCCAATGTTTCCCCTGGAACTTGCATTTGGGCCCCGCCTTCCCCTAATAATTCCAGTATAGATGTGGGATACATTCATCCTTCCTTCTGTACTTTTAACACAGCTGATCCCAATGCTCAATGCTGCCCGCCTTCTGGAATGGTTTATGTTTGTGGAGGCGGGATGGCCTATGACTTTCTGCCCACCAATTGGACGGGCCTTTGTGCCCCAGCCGCCTTAATCCTAGATGTAAATATCATCCCTGGAAATGAGGCCCTCCCTATATCAGAGGGAGACCTATCTTCAACAACAGCTAGATTCCCTGGCTGAGGTAGTCCCACAAAACAGGAGAGGACTAAACCT
Source organism: Dipus sagitta (assembly GCA_036346955.1). Lineage (NCBI taxonomy): Eukaryota > Metazoa > Chordata > Mammalia > Rodentia > Dipodidae > Dipus > Dipus sagitta. The sequence goes on from CM070777.1 coordinate 83,735,796, forward strand.
ACTAACGGCCGAAAAAGGAGGCGTATGTTTGTTTTTACAGGAAAAATGCTGCTTTTACGCCAATAAATCAGGAATCATCCAGGACAAGATTAAGAGGCTCCAGGAAGACTTGGAGAGGAGGCAGCGGGACCTCCAGGACAACCTGCTGTGGACTGGCTTATATGACTTCTTACCCTACCTTCTGCCTCTACTTGGGCCCCTCCCCCTCCTTCTCCTTCTCCTCACTGTCAGGCCTTGTGTAATTAAGATTACACAATTTATTCACCAATGGCTAGAGGCAATAAAACCTCATCAGGTCGAAATACATTATCACAGGCTGGCAACTCAGGAATTAAGTTCCTCAGATGACCCACTGCCACCTCCTCTGCCCTCCATGTGACCAATGATGGGTAAGATCCCCATAGGGGGACAACCTAAGACAGGCCATGGGGTGGGTTCTCACCAAGCTAAACACATGGTACCCAGTGACAGGTAAGATCCCCAGAGGGGGACAACCTAAGACAGGGGCCATGGTGACTAATGCTCTTACAAAAACAAAAGGGGAAGATGTTGGCCTCTGAAAGGCCCAGGTGTGAGGCCTAGTGGAACTTCCTGAGCCTAGCTAAAGTTTGGTGATCTGCCTCTGGCCAGACGTGACTCAGCAAGATGCCTAATGGCTTCTTACCTGCTACCTCCACATGGGAGTTAGAATTATCATTTCAATAGTCACAGTTTACTATTGGCCCTTACCTTTCCCCACCATCCTACAATCCCCGCCTTCACCCCCAACATTATATAGGCAACTGTTCATAGCAATAAATCGAGTTCCTGCTTCGACAAGACTCCCGACTCAGTGTGGTTTTTCTCCGGTGGCCAGGAGAGGTCTGAGTCGTAGGACGCTCATCTCCTCCTCAGCCCCTCGGGAGGAACCAGCGGGCCTGGTCCTTCCCTCGGCACTACCTGCCCCCGCTGGCGGAGCCCGGCACTGAGGAAGGCATAGAATTGAAGCTACTTTGACAGTGGTAGTGAGATCTTGGGGTCTGCTTGTTCACATCTTTGCAGATCAGGAAACAGAGAGCTCAGGCTAGAACCAGAAGTGGAAATCAACAGCAGTCTCTGTCCCTAACAACCCAAATCTCCTAGGTATCCTACTTGTGCCAAAGGCTCTATAACCTTCCTGAGCAGTGCCACCAGCTAAGGACAAAGTGTTAAAAACTTGAGAGCCTGTGGGGTGCTTTTCACACCCAAACCATCACAATCATTGGAACATTCAAAGGTAAAATGAAAGAACAAATGAACAATAGAGCATTCATGCCAGGCTCTTTGTGGGAAAACTCTATAAAAAGAATTCTCATGGGCATCAAGGAATTTTAAATTCCATTGTAAAATCTTTTTTATCATTGCTGAAATTGTTGCCAGTAGAGCTCAAATATTAAATACGCATGGTTATACTGACTATGTAAATCAGCCAAACTGGTGTACAACATGTGTACATGCATGCTCATGTGCACACACATATGAGAATATGATGTGCACTTATGTTCTTATACAGGAATATGGAAATTGAAAAGGCCCACCCATCTTTTCTATGTAATAAAACCTGAATATATTTTCTTAAAGCATTTAATATTTCCCTCATTTTATGCGATTTCTACCTAGCTGTTCTAGAAGGGTATTATTTCTCTTTCTCTTCTGTCTTTCTCTTCACACTAACCAAAGGTTCAGAAGCCTGTAGCTTTTCTCATAGTTTGAGAGTGAGCAGCAGAATGAGTGGAAAGAAAAGACATTTTCAGGAAAGTGAAAAGCAACATTAATAGTTTTCTTATGTTGTCAGGCAGCTGAGTTGATAAGAATCATTGTGTGTGTGTGTGTATGTGTGTGTGTGTGTGTAAGAGTAATCATACAGAAAGAGCTAGATGTTCTTTGAGATTTACTTTGTCAAGATTGGTAACGCACATTGAAAAGATGCTATAAGCTATCTTAAACTGAGGGAGGGGTGTGGCTCTTTTTATCACATTTTATTTATTTTTGGTGTTTCATTACTCACAGGAACAATAATAAAATATGAAAGTTCCTACCTGAAACTAACAAACAATTTGTTCCATTGTTCCTCACTATTTTATTGGAGGACAAAAAGTAAATGAGTTTGAACATTAGAGAAATAAGTAGAAAAATAGTACATTAATAGGCACAGAGTAGTGTCTTACTTGCTGTATAAATAAATTTTTCAAGGGGTATTCTTTAACATGAGCTGATCCCTAATTACTAAGTAAGCCCTTGTTTATTACACAGCTGCATTGTTGAAGGAGACAAAAAGAAACTAAAGTCCTATTTCTAGAAACATTGGAGAATGGAATTCCTCTAAGGAACATTTGGAAAAATACCATGTTTTGATAACTCAATGATTTCACTTCATGGGTTAGCAAATAAAATGGATTGATGTGATACTGCATTATTAAATTGATCATGAGTCTGCAGGTGGAGCAGCTGTGCATTCGTCCTGTGTGTCCTCACATATGCTCTTGTCATTGGGGAATATGCTGATGTTTTGTGGTGCAATGTGGTATTTGCCCATTGTCAATATCAAATCTACATTGTATTCTAAAGTTTCATTTTAAGAGTTAAATAACTTTTAATAAATATAAGCATTTATATAGTTAGCTAACCCACAGTGGTGTACACTCCTCCTCTGGGCAAGGAGTTTTCCTCTATTCTTGATGTGCTCTAATGTAGATCATGATATACAAACAGAGTGCAAAACAATAATATGATTTATCATAGCTAAGGTTCTTCTTTATTAACTTTCTGCTACACCTGCCCTGTTTTGAATGCCATATATACATACATCATGTATACATATATATTTATATAAGCAAGTATGTGTATATGCATACATATATGAATTATTATGACAGAAGTATAGAAGTCAATTTTACACACACACACATACACACACATACATATAATCCTGTTAGGGTAGCATAGAGGAACTACTAGCATTATCCTTTTATGCATATAGAAAGCAAGTTCTAACAACTTCTTGGAGACTGCAGTGCTTACAAGTGACAGACAGGGTTGGAGTTTAGATTGATCTCTGAATCTAGTGCCTTAGCTTTCCACACAATGTATGTAGCCACTTCAGTGTAATTAACATATATTTAAACACAAATTTTACTCTGCCCTTACTCTAACCCAGGTATGATGTAAGATGCTGACTGAAGTTCGAAGTGGAATTCTCATCTTCCTAGGATTTTAAGTTTTATCCATCTGTTTCAGGTATTCCTGTCCTCTGAAGAGGGGAGATATACCTAGGTGAGAGCTAATCATACAACAATAGTTCCTGCTTTCATCTCTGGATACAGCCTGTGAACAATGGTGGCATTCGTGACACATCTGTGACAGACAAATGCCAAAGCTTCTGACAGTGCTGTTGTCTACTGAAGCTCTAATAGAGGTACAGGGAGGATTTCAGTAAAGACTGGACACGAGACTGTGCCAATGTTGTTCCTAGGCTGTCCTCAGGGCACAACTAGTTCTTGTTCTTCCATATATGTTACAGAAGTGGATCTTCCCTTTCCTTATCCTTTTTTTTCAACATTTAAACTCCTGTCAGAATAAAAATCAGAAATAGGATTTTTGTCCTCAGTTGCTTTGGTGTCTTCCTCTTTCTGGTTATATTCCACATCTTCCCTGTGAGCAGCATTTGGGTGGATAGAAGGCATATCATCCTTGACTTTGCAGGGTGCTATTTTAGTGAGTATACCCATGAAGCATTTTCTATGCCTGGGGGCCTCTGATTTGAGTCCTCTTGGTGGGGATCACTCTATTTTCCCCTAATATAACCAAAAATACTTACCTGGAGGCTAAATTTGATCACTATCTCTCAGCGTATTTTCTGTTTTCTTTTATTCATAGTTTTTTTCCCCCTTTTCTTTCTCTCTCTCTTTTTTTTTCTTTCTTTCTTTTCTTTGAGGCAAACCGAACACACTGGCCTTTTTTATTTATTTTTATTTTTTATTTATTTATTTATTTATTTTTGTTGTTCTTTTTTTTCTTTATTAGTTAGTTTTGTATTCAGCAAATGCACTCAGTTTATTACCATTATTAGGCTCATCTGTGACCTAACCCCTAACCTTGGCCCCTCCTTGTTGAGGTATATGGGTCATGCATTGTGGAGTTAGCCCACAGTTATGGGTAAGATAAAAGTCTCTGAATATCATGACCCAGCATGTGGCTCTGACATTCTTTCCACCCCCTCTTCCGCAAAATTTCCCTGAGCCATGTTGGGTTCATTTTTGGTCTGCTTCAGTGATAAGGTGTTGGGGCCTCTGAGGCTCTGGCTCTCTGATTTGGTAGGAGTTGATTTTTCTCTGTGTTGATCTCCTTCCCCCTTCTGCTGGTATACAGTTCATCAGGAAAACAGCACCCTTGCTTATTCCACCAATTTTTCTTAGTTTCAGCCGGTGCCCTTTGGAGGTATGACGGGGTGGCTCTCTCCTTAGGATCTACATCTATCTGAAAAAGAGAAGCAGATTCTCCAACAGAGAGTAAGTTAGCACCAGGACAAATGAGATAACCCTTACTTTTTAATAGAGAATTTAATAGGTGTAGGCCCTCTTGTAGACCAAAATTGATGATAGCTTGATATTGGAGAGTGGGCTTATGTTTGGATATGGTTCTGACTTGTTTCCCAGCTCCAGCTATGGGTCCCATACCACTGAGGTGATCAGTTAGCCAAATTGAGAGCAGTTGGTTCCCCACCATAGCTGTGTGGCAGTACTGCATTTGTGTGGGCATCACAACAAGTTATTTGCTTCTAAGTAGGTTAGACCATGTGTTGCTTGGACAGATATTGGTCATTATCCCCCAGTCTCCCATGTAGTACCTTCTGGCACTAGACACGCTGACTGTCTGGGGACTAACTCTCTTCCAACATCCAGCCATGCCATTCTATTTTCCATGTCAACCACATAAGGTGTCTTCATCAGTAGGGTCTTACCACTAACCTCTAGTGGGTCATCAAGTACTCTGACAGAAATAATCTGTCTTTAGGAAACCTTGTAGGTCTCTCTGAACATAAGCTCATTGTGGATGATAGCTCCATGTTGGTTCTGGGAGTTACAGGTCAGTGCCCACTAAGAAAAGGAGGAAAAAGATAACTAATATACAAGAGTTAGAGAGAAGAGAGAGAGAAAGGGGGAGGGAGAAGGAGGGAGGGAAGATGTAGAAGATTAAGGTTAGTCTTGGTCCTACCCTCTCCAGTGTCTTGTGGTTCAAGTGTTCCCTGTAAGGGCCTGGTCAAGGATCAGCCATTTGGTGTGTCTTTTAGTAAGTAGAAAATTATGGTACCATTGCCGTTTGGGTCTAGATTTGTGTTTCCCACCCCTTTGATGCCCTCCCCTCCCTCTCCTTCCATCCTAGTGTCTAGTCCAGGAGATGCTTGCTGGGTAAGGTATCTTGGGTAGATTCGGGTTAGGTGCTGTAGATGAGTGAGACTATGTGGCGATTTTTTTTCTGTGATTGGGTAAGTTCACTGAGAATGATCTGTTCCAGGTTCAACCATATTTCCTCAAATTTCATTGTGTCATTTTTTTCTTCCTGCTGTATAGAATTCCATTGTGTAGATATATCACATCTTAGTTATCCATTCTTCTAGTGATGGACATCTGGGTTGATTCCAGTTCTTAGCTATTACAAATTGAGCCACTATAAACATGGTTGAGCAAATCTCTCTAGCCTGTGGTTTGAAGGTTTTAGGGTAGATGCCCAGTAAGGGAATAACTGGGTCTGTTGGTATCTCTATACTCAGCTTTTTCAGAAGTCTCCATATTGCTTTCCAAAGTGGTTGTACCATCCTACATTCCCACCAACAGTGGATGAGTGTTCCTACTTCTCCACAATGTTGCCAGCATTTATTTTTATTTGATTTATTGATGTTTGCTATCCTTATTGGGGTAAGGTGGAATCTCATAGTTGTTTTAATTTACATTTCTCTGATGATTAGGGATGATGAACATTTTCTTAAGTGTATGTTTGCCATTTGTATTTCTTCCTCTGTGAACTGCCTGTTCAGCTCTTTGCCCTATTTTGTGAGTGGGTTGTTTGACTTCTTACTGTTTAGGATTTTGAGTTCTTTGTAGATTCTAGAGATTAGGCCTCTATCAGTTGGATAACCCTCAAATATTTTCTCCCGTTTTGTGGGTAATCTATCGGCTTTGCTTATTGTATGTTTGTCTGCAAAGAAACTCTTCAGCTTCATGTGATCCCATTGGTTGAGTGACGGTTTAAGTTTGTGAGCTCCTGGAGTTTTGTTTAGGAAGTCTTTTTCAATTCCTATATCATGGAAAGTAGTTCCTAAATTTTCTTCCAGTAGTATTCAAGTTTCTTGTCTTATATTGAGATCTTTGATCCATTTGGCCTTGAGTGTAGTGCATGGTGAAATGTGTGGATCATGTTTCAGTTTCCTGCATATGGTTATCCAGTTTGTCCAGCACCATTTGTTGAAGATGCTGTCTTTTTTCCAGCCCATATTGTTTGGGCCTTCATCGAATATCAAGTAGCTATAGTTGCTTGACCTAATGTCCAGGTCCTCAAGTCTATTCCATTGATCTATACTCCTGTTTTTATGCCAGTACCATGCTGTTTTTATTACTATGGCTTTGTGATATAGCTTTAGATCAGGTATGGTGATGCCTCCAGAGGTATTTCTTTTGCTGAGGATATGTTTGGAAATGCGAGGCCTTCTGCCTTTCCATATGATATTTGAGATCATTTTTTCTATCTCCATGAAGAACAGTGTAGGGATTTTAATTGGAATTGCATTAAATCTGTATATTGCCTTTGGTAGGATTGTCATCTTCACAATGTTAATTCTGCCTATCCAGGAGCATGGGAGGTCTTTCCATTTACTCAAGTCCTCCTCAATTTCTTTTTTGAGTGTTTTTATGTTTTCGTTGTATAGATCTTTCACTTCCTTGGTTAACGTTATTCCAAGGTATTTTATTTTATTTTATTTTTCTTGCTATTGAAAATGGGACTATGTCCTTTGTTTCTTTCTCTGTACCTTTATTTTTTGCACTAAGGAAGGCTACTGAGTTTTTGCATTGATTTTGTATCCTGCTACTTTCCTATAGGAGTTAATCACCTTCAGGAGTTTTGGGATGGTTCTCTCAGATCTCTTACATATATAATCATGTCATCAGCGAGAAAGCTAACTTAACTTCTTCCTTTCCATATTGTATCCCTTTTATTTCCTTCTCCTGTCTTATTGCTTAAGCTAGGACTTCCAGTACTATATTGAAAAGCAGAGGTGAAAGTGGACAACCCTGTCTTGTTCCTGATCTTAGTGGGAATTCCTCCAGTGAGTATTCCATTAAGTCCTATTTGGGCCTTCGGAGCTTCATATATTGCCCTTATTAGGTTAAAATATGAACCAACCATGCCAATTCTCTCCAATGTTTTGAACATGAAGTGATGTTGAATCTTGTCAAAAGCCTTTTCTGCATCTACCGAAATGATCATGTGGTTTTTATGTTTAACCTTGTTTATGTGGTGTATTACAATGACAGATTTCCATACATTGAACCACCCCTCTGTTCCTGGGATGAATCCTACTTGGTCAAGGTGGATAATGCTTTTGATGTGTTGTTGGATTCGGTTAGCGAGGATTTTGTTTAGGATCTTTGCATCTAAATTCATCAGGGAAATAGGCCGGTAGTTTTCTTTTCTTGTGGCATCTCTGCCTGGTTTTGGAATTAGGGTGATGCTAGCTTCATAAATGGAGTTGGGTAGCTTTCCCTGTTCACCAATTGTGTGGCTCAGTTTGAGGAAGATTGGTTTGAATTCTTCCATGAAGGTTTGATAGGTTTGAAGGTTTATTTATTTTTTAATTTTTAAATGTTTATTTTTTCACTGGCCTTTTTTATGAGAGAGAGAGAGAGAGAGAGAGAGAGAGAGAGAGAATGAATTGGCATGCCAGGGCCTTCAGCCACTGCTTTTGAACTCTTTGTATTTGGTTTTCCATAGTTTTAATGTGACCTGCCTGTGTGTGGATTAAAAAGGAACAATTATTCTGTTTCGTGTTCTTGTCTTTTTTGATATGACAATGTCCTTAATTCAGGAAAGTTATCAAATCTTTTGTTGCGTTTTTTTTTTTTTACTTCTTCCTTCTTATTTTCAAATTACATGGATATTATAACTTTAGAAATTCTGTCATTATTCTTACATATTGTGGTTTCATTTCTATCTTTTGCTAATGTTTTTAATTCAGTCTATAAGATTTTTATCAAGACAACTTAAAGATTGCTGATTATAAGAGCTCACAAAAGTCACGCTTCATTTCTGCTCCTCCATTTATCATTTTAAGCATTTCCTTTAAGGATTTTATTAGCATTTCATACTCTCCCATTATGTTACTCATCTGTTCCTGCATGCCATTTTTGTCATTAGAGATATCATCATATTGACCCCATTTTCAATATCTATTTGCTAACTCCAATTTTTGTGTTATATCAATAATTCTGATGTTTAGTATAATTTTTATTTCTTGCCTTTTAACATGCCTTTCATAGTGTTGAAATGTAAGCAAGAGATGCACAATAATGTTGATAGGCTTTTTCATGTCAGTTTTCCTGTAGATTTCTTAGCAGTTGAACAGGGTCTTCATACTTCTCTAGTACACTTGTTCTTTGCTTTTATTGGGGGGGGGGGTTACCCAATGACTTGCTTTTAGTGGCTTGTAACTATTTCAGTTGTACCCACTGTTGTCAAACACAAGTCCTTAAAAGTGGCAGTCAGGAATAACTCTCAGTCTTTTAGTAAGCTTGTGTGCTTGGGAACTGACTTTCAGAAGTGTAGCTTACCTTTCTATTTCCTTCTTTCACATTAGACAAATCTAGATGGATCTGGAATTGGTCACTTCTTTTATTGGTAAGCAAGAAATGCCCAAAGTTATTATTTTTATTGGTGCATAATTTGCATTATGAAAAATTCTCTTAGAATATTTCCAAATTCCTTGTTCCACCTCTTGTCAGAGCTATGAAAGGATCCTTTGCAAAGCTTCACCATGAAAATATGATGGGGGTACCTGTAGGTAAAAATCATGGGGTTACTAAGTCCTCATGAGATTGCAACTTTTAGAAATTTTTCTTTCTCAAGCAAGTTCAAACTCTTCTGACAGAAATTAATCAAAATTTCAATTTGAAGTGTTCCTCCCAGTGTATGACTATAGTGGTTTCTATTGCAGATCTATAATTTTATTTTTGTACTCACCTGTATCTGCAGAAATCAGAGTGTTAATAATATATTAGTCATTTTTCTTATTTCCTTGACAAAGTACCTGAAGACAAAAGTTAAAAGCAAAAGGAATTACTTTGACTTATAGTTTGAGAGTACAGTCCATGAAGGAGGAGAATTCGTGGTGTCAGGAGAAATTCATGCATGGAGGCAGAAGACTGAGTCTTCATGCTCTTATCTGTATCATGAAGCAAAGAAAGGATAAGAAGATAGTCTGGGCTCTACACCTCAAGTCTCTTCCTCCAAAATCCACTTCTACCAGTTAGAGCCCACATTGCATAGGTTCTGCTACCTCCTCAAAAGAGTGACAACAACTGGGGACCACCAGCCAATACATATGAGCCTGTATGGGATATTTTATATCCAAACCCATAACAGATAATTTTTATTACCTAAATTTTCAAATTGGTCTATGAAATGTCATTAGTTTTCAGTTAATTCATCTTTTCTCTTATTGTAAAGATTGGATATAGATTTTCGATGTTTTTTTTTCATATAACCCAACTCAAACAGAAATAGCAAGGAGAGGCTTTTAAAAGAACCACCATATTTGGGTTGGAAGAAGGGCACAATGAGTGTTCAACATTTTCATATCAGTTTTACGTTAAAGTCATAAATTTTTGATCATATCAATAAAGTACATTGCTCCCAACTAAGAATTGCAGCCAAAGTGGAAAAGTCACCATTGAAACTAAATTTTACCTCTACTTTTAGGAGTTGCCCCAATCACTTCTCTTGAATTTGGCCTACAGTTAGTGTTATTATTGTTTCCTCCTCCAAGTTTAGAACCCATCTTCTGTACTATCTTTTGATTTAAAATGACATAAATTGTGCTTTTTCTATGTACTTATTTAACTGCATATATGTGTGCATGTGTGTGTGCATGTGTGTGTGTACATATGCGTGTATAAGTGTGTGTATGGGTGTTTATGCCATGACAGATGTGTGCAGGTCCGAGGACAACCTCGGAGTGTTTCTTCTCTCATTCCACCTTTTTGAAACAGAGTGTTTCTTGCCACTGCTGCTTATGTGCTTCAAGATTCTTCTGACCCTACCTCCCATTGCTGTAGGTATATAAAGGCCCATGTGTATCCAGCTTTATGTGTGCACTGAGGATTGAACTCAGGCCATTAGCTGACTTTCAAGAAAGTACTCTTTAAGTGCTGAGCCATCTCTCCAGGCCCTGAAGTTATATTTTTTCAAATCTGTATATGCTGCTACACTTTCTGTTGCATGGTATGACATGAACTGTGCACTTATATAAACATATAAGGAAAGTATTCCCTGTGGTCTGGTATGGATGGCAGAGTTTACTTTAAGATCCTTCACACACAAGAGGAATGAGTGTAGTTTGCAGTTTCATCATTTCTCATCTAAGTGTGTGATCTGAGAAACACACCAGAAGCATGCCTTTCAGGTCTCACATTTGTTGATGGGGACGGGACGTAGGGAGGGAAAAAGTTACAGAATAAAGTTACTTGTGGAACATAACATTCTGTGTCTGTGAATAATCATAACTGTCCTAATGCACAGTCAGCAGGTAGTTCTATAGAGGCACAAACGACAGTCATCACACCTCACAGCCTAAGATTAATGAAGCTTTCAGAATGGCATATGTGGACATTAGTCTCCCTTCCCTGAAGGAGAGAGGTGCAACAGTGGACCCTCAGTTGTTACCTGGAAGCTGCAACTGAATCTGTGTGTGTCCTTTGGCAGGCAAACCCTTCTACTTTGGACAAAGGAGTAATATGATGTGGTGGGGAAGTTAATATATATAAAGATTTTTGCCATTTTATGAATTTCATCTGCAAAAAAATCTAAATATAGGAATCTTATGTTGGTGATTGTATTCTCTCTCTCTCTCCATATATATATACATATACATATACATATACATATACATATACATATACATGTACACATACTATACATATAGTGAAAAAAGGTATATTTAGAATTAACCAGCTGGATCCAGTTGAGATGATCCCAGTTTTGTTGGCACCATCCAAAGCATCATAATTGGGAGCCAGCCGAACATGTGCCTTCTTGTCTCCACCAGGCCTGATCAGGGTAGTGACCTTGATCACATCAATGCCATGGAGCTTCTCAGCCTGTTTGACCTGGTGCTTGTTAACCTTGATGTCCACAGTGAACACCAGTGTGTGGTCGGCTTCTGTCTTCTTCATGGCCGACCCAGTGGTCGGGGAACTTGCTGATGCACAGTGGGCAAGTTTGTTTCTCCTGGGGAAGCTCTTCCCAGGGAATTTAGGCTGCCTACATTGGTGCCGCGTCTCTGGGAGGTGGGTGATGTGCGGATCTTTTTCTTTTTGCGGCCTTTCAGCCTGGCCTTCTTGGCTGTCAGAGCCTTTGCTTTTGCTTCCCCTTTGGGAGCGGCGGGAGCTTCCTTGGTCTCTTTCGGCGCCATCTTGGCAAAAAGTAGTGATTGTATTCTTTAAAGATTCAAAGTAAATATTGTAGAAGATATAAAGTAACTTTAAAGAAAACATAAAATTTTGTCAGAAAGAATCAAAAACATCAAAGAAACTCCTTGGTGATATTGGGAAATTTTTCCAACGCAATGTCATAGCTACCAAATATATAGTTTATATTTGCTGATGGAAAGCTATTGTTCTCTTGTCACTCTGCTAAAGGAAGCTCAAACTGGTATCTGTCTTACCAGTTACTTGCCAGCAGTATTCCAGACTGATTATGTTCACAATGGCATTTATCTAAGATGCAAAGGTGAAAAAAAGTGAAGGTATTAACTATTTTGCTTTTTTTTGAGGCAACCCCAACAGACGTGCTTTTTTATGTGAGGGTGAGAGAATGAAAGAGAAAGAGAGAGTGAGAATTGGTGTGCTGGCCTCCAGTCAGTGCAATCAAACTCCAGATGTGTGCACCCCTTGTACACATGTGCAACCTTGCACACTTTTGTCACTGTGTGCCTTGCCTTAAGTGGGACCTGGAGAGTTGAACATGAGTCCCTGGGCCTCACAGGAAAGGACCATGACGGCTAAGCCATCTCTCCAGCCCACTATTTTGTTTTTAAGAGGTACCTGGTTAGATAAACTAACCCTGTCATGTCATCCACAGTACCACACGTGAAAAGTGTCGGCTCCTTATACCATTTCATCATACCATACTAATGACATATTTCAGAAACTGTGAGCCCGTGATCTGACCAGCTAGAACCATTCTTCTCTGAGAATCTTTGAACATTCAAGTGTACCTCAAGGAGGATGGAACCTCTACCATAACTTAAAAGTCTGTGCTTCCCATTATAGACACATGTGGTCATTCCCAGTCGTTTATGTGGTACTGAGGAATTGAACTCAGGACGTCTCAGGCCTTCTTAGTTCCTCGTGTTCATACAGGCATATGCTGAGCCACCCTCTAGACCATTAGAATAAAATTTAAAGTGTATTTTTTTTTTTTTTTTGCATGTTGGGTGTGTGGGCCAAGTATCAATGATAGGTATCTTTCTCGATCCCTCTCTGATTCCAGAGCTCAGAAATTGAGCCAGTTTCACTGGCCCACAAACCCCAGGTTTCCTCCTGTCTCTTCCTCTCTAGCATTGAGATTACAGACATATGCTACCATGCCTACATTTATGTGGATGCCAGAGATATGAACTCAGGTCATAGTGCTTGTGAAAAATACACTTTACTGAGTTATCTTCCCAGTCCCCTATGTGTGTCATAAAAGCTGAAAGAAACTTCAGATTCTATATCATTTTGTATTTGTATATTTTGCAGTGGACTCCATAGAAACAAATTATAATTTCTTCACCTGAGTATGTTTTGTTTAATGTGTTAAGTGACATTCAAAGTTTTCAAAAGCATGGTACTTTTGATAAGGCACATTACTTTTGGTTTTCCAGCATATCTGAAAGTTATATTTCCACTATGCAGAAGTATATTAAGTATAAAGCAGTGTTATCCCTGTTTCTTAATAAAAATGTAAAAAAATACCTGGAGACTTTATTTAAAAGCTTGTCAGTAGGTGTAAGAAAGTGGCTTACACATCGTCTAGGAATAAATGTAAAATAATTTCATAGGAGGCACTACTATGCATTCATAGAATTATCATAATTTTAAAAACTGACAATATATTGACAAGACAGTACCTATTATTTCTAAACCAATGTGTATATATATATATATATATATATATATATATATATGATCTAAAATGTGCTTTATCTTGATCTGAGGCTAGGGGAGTCATAATATTTTTGCTCTAAGGATTTTACCTGAAAGTTCATGGCTGTTCACTGCTCAGGGTGGTCATGGCTGAAGGGATGTGTGTGTGTGTGTGTGTCTGTCTGTCTGTCTGTCTGTCTATATACATGTATGTCTATGGGTTATATTAAAATAAGACAACAATGAAGCCTACTTCATTAATTCAGTAATTCTTTCACAAGCTATTTTGACCTATTCTTTCTTTCAGCTACACCTGCAGAGGTCATCATAGGGTTATTAATTGGCTTAATGGCAGTATTTTACTTCTGAGAGAGTAAAAGTGCTTTAAAAGAGGGAGTTATTAGTTAGTTGGTGGGGTAGTCAGAATACATGCAACATTTACCTGTTAAGTTCATATATGCATTCATTATGAGATGCCCTAGAACACTTGAAGCATAACATGAGAGACCACAGGCAATTATAGATACATTAATAATGAGTTAAAACAAGTGATACACAGCAGAATATGTACATGTGCTTTTGAAACAAAATGGTGGCAGTAGAATCATTGGCAGAAGGTGCCCAGGAATATTTAATTTGTAAGAATTCATACTACATGTGAAATACAATATATGATGTATGATTATTCATGTATTATTTAGTTGAAAATATCTCATTTAATATAATAATTCATAGAAGTAAAAAATCAACAATGATTATCAATATAGCAATTTTCAGCTTCTGTAAGAAGGCTGGATGAAGAAATTTTATTTCCTCTGAAAAGTTGTACAAAAAAATCTTCTAACTTCAAACATTTTATGATCCTTTATTAAACCATGTGCCACATAATGATGTTTCATCAAAGATGGACTATTTGTGTGATGACAGTGGTCCCTTAAAATTATAATGGAACTAAAAAATTCCTATTGCCAAGTGACATCATATCTGTCACAAGTCACAGTTTGATGCTTTGCTCACAAAGGGTGGTGGTACTGATGTACATAAACTTACTGTCCTGACACTGTATTCTTATAGTTGTATATAGTACATGACACTTAGTATTGATATATATGCCTATGTTCCTGCTCCACTTATTTACCCTACTATATATTTTATGTTATTATAGAATGTATACTTTCTCATTATTAAAAAAAACACTCTACTTTAAAACAGTGTTCTGGTTTGGGGTGTATTTCAGTACTAGCAAGTTTGCTTAGTATTAAGAGGCCCTGAGTTTGATATTCAGAACAGCAAGAAACACCAGCCCAATATATCCTGGTACACAGACAACATTCTCACAGGGTTTTCTTTTGCACATCTTGATTGCGTAATTCCCTTTTGAGCTTGAGTCAATGTCATGTTGTTCAGGTCATCATTGCCTATAGCACACAGTTGCTAGAAGGTACCTTCATGGAATGATTGACCTGAAAATGAAATTAAGTTTGGTTAAGGACTTCATAGGTAGAAGAACAGTGATGCAATTGCTCACCAGTCAGGCATGTCCCATTGCACCAGAGTTATAATCTTTAATAACAAGGACAATGTGATGGGAGTTATTAAATGATTTGCGTCTTCGAAGGTAGTGAAACTAACATGAGTTCAAGAAAAGACTCTCAAATAGGAGAAAAGTTCTAGTGATGGAAACCTATTATCTCTGCATCAGAGTGAGCACCACCAGGGCAAAACGTTGAAGGTTTAAGAAAGGAAAGCCTGGACTCTTCCTCAGTGTTGGATTCGCCTCATATTATTGGTAGTAGAAACACCACAAGACTTGTTCTTTACTATGTTATATGAGAGGGTGTGGTGTAGATATTTAAAAGTTTGGGAAACTAGAGACAAGTTGATTGTAAAGGAAAATTACTTGCTGTACAAGATTTCCAACTGGGGTGAACCTGTTTCACAAAACAATGAAATTGCATAACCACATATTTTTCATTATTATTTTGTTTAGTTATTTATTTGAGAGAGAGGGAGAGGGAGGGGGAGGGAGAGGGAGAGAGAGAGAGAGGGAGAGAGAGGGAGAGGGAGAGGATGGGTATGCCAGGGCTTCCAGCCACTGCAAATGAACTCCAAATGAATGTGCCTCCTTGTGCATCTGGCTTACGTGGGCCCCGAGGAATTGAATTGAGGTCCTTTAGCTTTGCAGGCAAGCACCTTAACCACTAAGCCATCTCTCCAGCTCTAATTATTTATTTTATTTTATTTTATTTTACTTTATTTTATTTTATTTTCCATTAAGTGAGGTATATGGGTAGATATCCTATGGGTTTCTGATGGTCAATGGTAGTTGGTTTGGAGAAATGGGGAGCTGTGTTGCTCCAGAGTCCAACTGGCTGCCAGAGAAAGATCAAAGGGATATAAAGAAGAAATAAAACAAAACCAAATACGAGTGTGTTCAGAGAAAATTCCTGGCAGCTAATGGCCAAAAGAATTTAAAATGAAACATTTCTTGGGGTTAGAGCGTATGTTTTCTTCATCTCTATCTCAAGCTCTTAACAAAATGTTGATCATTTACTAGGACTTTAGTAAATGTTTGTCTATTGAATTAATTTATATTATTGGCTTGTTTCATGAAATGGCCCTTTTAGGTCAGCAGAAACTTCTGTTCACATATGATGGTATCAAGACTCAAAATATTAACAGAGACAGAACTGGGAAAATTGGTATTTGTAATCATTTTGGACCAAAAACTCATAACATTCTGATTATAAAATGATATTTCAAATAGGTCTTTTGTGCTATAAGAAAGCTGAAAAAAGGTCCCATGGTCAAATATTTTGGGAGAAATACCATAAACATTCTTATCTCTCCCAGACTCCTAAGACATTGAAATTTCTGACAAGATGGATCAGGGGTTTAAGGTGCCTGCCTACACAACCTAAGGACCTGAGAGATTGATTCCCCAGCACCCATGTAAAGACAAATGCTCTAAGTGGTGCATGCATTTGGAGTTTGTTTGCAATGGCAGGAAGCTCTGACATGCCCATACTCACTCTCTCAGTGTCTGACTTTTTCTCTCTCTCAATCTCTCTCTCTCTCTCTCAAATAAATAAATAATAATTTTAAAAATTCTGACAAAAGATTGTTAAACAAGAGTTGTTTTTCACAGAATTTCTCAAAATTACTTTATTGAAGATTTTTAGTTTTTAGCAAAACGTTTTTAAAAATAGGTTTTATTGTAAAGGGTATGAAGATAATGGTGGAAAATGATCATCATCCATCATAGCGGGAGAGACGACATGATGGAATGCAGCCAATACATCTGGAAAGGAGATAATTCTATATGGTCAGGCACTGTTAAGAAAGTATAAACTCATAGTTTGTATGTCTGGGGTACTTGTAAGTTTATTTGTAAACAATTACGAAGTACAATGATAGAATCTCTATGTGAAATACAATTTTTAGCATTTGCTACTTCTTTGAACTAAAATAGAAAGATGTTGAATTATTATTCTTTATTCAATTCAAATATTTGTCAATGAATTTTTCATTAGCTTTTATATTTTGGATTATAAAATCTTTAAATTTCATTATTTAATTTTTTCTAGTAAGTGTTGTAACATATATATTATATATATATATATATATATATATATATACATATACATATATATTATATATATAGATAGATATAGATATATGGCTACTTCATCTCTTTCACTTTAAAATATTTTATTTATTTATTTATTTGACAGAGAGAGAAAGAGGCAGAGAGCAAGAGATAAAAAGAAAAAGAGTGAGAAAGAGAGTACACCAGGGCATCCAGTCACTGCAAACACCTGTACACATGTGCCACTTGTGCATCTGGCTTACATGGGTTCTGGGAAATTGAACCTAGGTTCTTAGGCTTCACAGGCAAGTGCATTAACTGATAAACCATCTCTCTAGCCTTCATCTTTTTAAATTTCAAAAGGGTTGAGCTTTAGGGGAAGTCATTAAGGGGAGGTGACTAGAATATTCTTTATTTTTTAGTAAAAGTTTGCATTGTAGAAATTTTAATGATTTTAACTTAATTTAATAATTAATTATTTTATATTTAATAACAATTTTAATAATTGTTCTTTAGAATCTGGAAGATAGAGCTGGAGAGATGGCTTAGTAGGTAAGGCACTTGCCTGCAAAGCGTATGCACCCACGTTCTACTTTCCATGTCACACATAAGCTAGGGACACAAGGTGATACAAGCATGCAAAGTTGCACATGCACTTAATGTGGTGCACAATTATGGAGTTCGATTGCAGTGGCTGGAGGCCCTGGCACACCAATTCATTCCCTTCACCCTCTCATAAAATCTGGAAGTTCTATTTTCCACATGAGTGACTCTGTTATTGAGGGGTTCTAGAGAGGTTTTTAAAATCTCTATTTTATTTTTGTAGAAACAAACACCCCGACAGGATGTACATGCCAGTGCAATAGTGGCACACAGCATTGGTGTGTAACCAATTGCTTTCTGATTAGCTAAGAGATCTTTTCATTTTAAAGAAGCCCATATCTGGAATTGGGAACCAGGTCAGAATCCAGAGAGACAAAGATTATGCTCTCTAGTGTCAAGCTCTCACTAGTCTGGCTAAAAGAGGTGCTACATACATCAAATTTCCCCTAAATTAATAATGCTCATCCCATTTAAATTATGCTAACTTCACTTTCCATTGGATAATCTGTTTTTCTTCTTCAAAAGGTAGCAAGACCCAAGGAAATAAATGACTCCTCACACTTCAGCCAAGTCACAGCTGAAACCACAGAGGAATTGGGGATATGAGCAAGAGTGCTGCTTCTATGGTAAACCTGACAATCAGTGCCAGGGTGACAGACCCTCAGGATAATCACTACTTACGAAAGTGGAGATCCAGAGGCTCCTAAGTCTGAAGTAGACTTAAGACTCACTCATCATGGTTCAGGGAATTTTGTAGAAGAGAAGGAAGAAAGACTGTAAGAGCCACAGGTTGAGACATCATGTCCAGAGGCATTACTTCTCTCCCCATACTGACTGCTGCTTGAACAACGCATAGCTCACAATCTCATGGGGAGTACCTGCAACCCCACTGAGGAGGACACTCAGTAGAATGGGGGCAGGGATGAGGGAAAAGAAGGTACCAATACATGATGTATCCATGTATTAGTCAGGGTTCTCTAGAGGAGCAGAATTGCTAAAATGGATTATTTTAAAAAGTGAATTTATTGGATTAGTTTATGGGTAGTCCAATAGCAGTTGCAGGCCTGAGAATCACGGAACCTGGTAGCTGCTCAGTCCACATTGCCAGATGCCTTAGCAGTCATGATTTGGCACTGCAGATAGCACCAGAAAGCCTGGAGGCTTCCTGAGGAGCCACTGGGTTACGATCCACGCAGGTCTTCAGTTGATGCTGGTCTTCGGTCTGAGCTGGCCTTCAATCCACACTGGAAGGCAGCAAGCAACTCCGCAGCCAAGTGGAAGGGAAGAAGGGGCTCTCTTCACTCAGAGCTTCCATATATGAAGTCCCCCTCTGAGTGGGGTCCACTCTCCTGTTACTATTGTCCACCTTATGTTGGCCAGGGGGTGATGTCCACCCTCTGCTCATGCCATTATTTTCCCCTGCCATCGTGGAGCTTCCCCTCGAGCCTGTATGCCAAAATGAACCTCTTTTTCCCAGAAGCTTCTCTTGGTTGGATGATTTCTACCAGCGATGTGAACCTGACTGCAACAGTAAAGTGGTACCAAGCAGTGGGATTTAAGCTAGACATCTGACTGTGTGGCTTTGGCCTCTTGGAGCTTATTTTCAAGAGGAATGCGGAAGGAGTTGAAATCTTGGCCTAAGAGATGCCTTGCAGTGCTGTTAGTGCAGCTTGATAGACTATTCTGGTCTGAGCTGCAAAACCTCAATTCAGTAAGAGCAATGGACTGTGAGGTTTGGCTTATGAGGGTGAGGAAGATCTTTGCTTGGACTGGGCTGGCAGTTTGTGTGAGAAGCTTTTCCTTATGCCTGTGTCCTGAGAAGTTGTGCAGGGTTGCTTTGTGTAGAAGTGAACTGGAGTGAGCAGCGGGATATGGCACAGAAAGAAAAAATCCTTGGGTGAACTGTTGCCCATTCAGCTGCAATTGAGAGATTACAACCTTTTAGATTGGGCTAGCAGACCTGCACTGGGGCAACAGGAAGAATGTAGACACTTTTGGAGGGGCCTGAGTGCTCAAGAAGTGTCCTGTTCTTCAAAGTCTGCTTTATTCCTCCCTGCATTAACAAATTGGCATCCTACCTGGTATTGTGGAGTATAAGAAATGCTGGAAAGAGGGTCATTGAGTTTGCAACATGGTCTTGTGTTTTGGAAATAGCCATGGGCAGTGTGAAGCAGGTTTGCTGGTTGCCTGCATGGAGACCCCTTGGAGCCATGAGGATCAACTGTGAATTGCAGTGGAAACCCAGTGGAGATGCCGGGACCATGAGATGGCTGCTAAGGAGCTGCTGCCCTGATGAAGTTTTCCAGGACTTTCAGTAGCCTAGCTCAAGGGGCAGAATTGGAATGCCAGAGACTTGTTGCTGATTAGAATTATTGGACGTGGAGACTTGTCACTGGCTAGAGTTGTTGGACTTGAAACTACAGAGTTTGATGCTTGTTCTGGTTGTTTTAAATCTTGTTGAATATTTGTTGAATATTTCTTTTCTATGCCCAATGCAATCTTTTGCAGTGTGAATATTTATTCTGTGCCAGTATGGGCTTTGGGGGGGATTTTTTGGTATTTTGGCTCAGTTAAAAGATCTTGGACTATAGGGATGTTTGAACATCATTGGAATTGATAAAAACTATGGGGACTTTTAAAGTCAGACTACATGCATTGCATTTTACATCATGTATGGTTATCAGTTAATGGGGGCCAGGGGTGGAATGTGGTGGCTTGATTCAGGGTAAACTCCATAAACTTAGGTGTTCTGAAGCTAGGTTCCCAGCTGATGGAGATTGGGGAATTAATGCCTCCTGGAGGGAATGTATTGGGGGTGGGCTTATGGGTGTTATAGCCAGTTTCCCCATGCCAGTGTTTGGCACACTCTCTTGTTGCTATTGTCTGCCTTATGTTGGCCAGGGGGTGATGTCCACCCTCTGCTCATGCCATTGTTTTCTCTTGCTATCGTGGAGCTTCTCCTCAAGCCTGTAAGCCAAAATAAAGCTCTTTCTCCCAGAAGTTTCTCTTGGTTGGCCAGAAATGCAAATCTGACTGAAACAATCCACAAAAAATATGTTGTTAATAATAATAATATTTTTTAATCTGGAAGATATACTACTAATGATGTATAACCCCACTTACTGTCAATATCAGTCAAGGTGATGGAAATCTATTCTGCATTGTGTTGCATTAATTTGGAACACAACAGTTTAATTTACCAGACAATCCAGACAAAACGTGTATTAGGATTCTTTGTCATTTATTACATAATGTACCATTTCTTTTCATAGGAAATCTGTCCTAACTCCGCCATGTAAGAAAGAAAGAAGTACAATTCATTTTCCCTCCAGGAGAACATCTAACTGTTTTGGGGGATGGTTTCAAGGTATGGTCTGACTCGAGCCCAAGCTGACCTGGAACTCATTCTGTAGTGCCATGGTGGCACTGCATTCACATGGATGATCCACCTCCCTCTGCCTCCTGAGTACTGGGATTAAAGGCATGTACCACCTGTGTAGAATTTCTCTAAGATACAAATTGAAGAGTAAATATAGGAAATTAGTAAACTGATATTAATTGAACTACTACTAGTTTTTAAGGTATTCATTAGGCTACTGAAAACACATCAAAAGCTTGCTTATAGGCCCAGTGACCAGCACATATAACAGTCAATAAGTTATTTTAGATGAAAAAGAAACTCAATCTAATGAAGCAATGCACGGAGTAATGACTGAGAGATTGAGGACAATGAGCTATCTAAGCAGATTAACAAAGTAAATACCTCCAATGCAAATGGGAATGGGACTTTGAGTATGAGAGTGCTTTTTAATATATAGATTTGATGAGAAGGGCTAGATACTTTATATACTTAAAACAGAAGCAATCAGAGATATTACCATATCTGGCAGATTTGTGGGTGAGGACAGATAGCAGATAATTGTAGACTGGAAATAAACATGGTAAATATGTAATAGGAAGTGTGTTTAAAGGAATTTAAGTGAAGGCAGAAAAAATCTCATTAGGCACTCATCAAGTGAAAATTTTTATCAGGGAATGAAGCTAATTTCTAATCATTAAGAAATTATCTACAGGCTAGACTAGAGTTTGGTAAGTTAGAAGATGTATACTAGATTTAAGAAGCTGTTCTGCAAATAGAGGCTAGTATGAATGGGGCCTGTGAAAGGGGAATGAGTACCAGACAAATAGCATGACAGCTCATTAATGAGTAAATAGGATGATTTTCAAAGAGAAATTACACAGGAGTCAAACATCTCTAGGAGAATAAATAGGACTAATGGGGGAGGAGATGAAGTGTAAAAGGGGAACAAATGTATTTAAAAATAATATATACCTTTAAGAAAACTAAAAAAAAAAATAGCTACTAAAGTAGAAAGTTTACTGATGTAAATTTTCTATAAGGAAACCAACTTTATTTCTGCTCATGTTATCAAAAGAAAACGTATGCCTTAGAATAGCAATAAAATAAACACTAAGTTACCAGAAGAATAAATACAAATAATGAAGGCATGTGAATGCTGTTAAATCAGTTTTGTACGATGACCATAAGTGTTTAGGGATAGGAACAGCAAAGGTATGCAAACATTTTATAAATAAAAGTATAAAACATTATGAAAAGATTAAAAAATTTCATTGAAAAACTCATTAAATGTCAGATGATTGTCAATATGTTTTTTCTGAAAGCCCTAGATACCATATGGTAATTCTAACCAGAATGCCAATAAATATTTTACAATCTGAAAAGATAGTTCTGGAATTTATGTGTCCATATATATGGATATAATATATTTGTGTCAATCAAGCAATGTGCTTGGACCAAGTGGCAGGAATGATCAGATAGAGGAATCTCCATGAATGTGGTAGGTATTGAATCAACAGGCTGCTTAATAATAGCTCTCCACTTGAAGAACACAGTTAAATCTTTATATCACACAGCACACAAAAATATAAAATATATATGTGTAATATTAAATATTAAAAATTATGTGAGAAAATTAACCTTAGATTAAGAATGGATTCCATAAACCAAAGAAGCAAAATATTAGTAGGTTTAGTTCCATTTACGTTAAACCTTCTGTTCAATTTTGAAGTTATATGGAAAATCTATATAATCTTAAATCTCAATAAGGAAATTACAGTAAGTTTAATAGATAACATGGCAAAAAGACTTAAACAAGGATTTTGTAAAGGATATATCAACACATTAAAGTCTTTTAACATCAAGTAATCAACAGAGGAAATCATAAAAAAATAAGATACCGGTTTATACTTAATCAACTGGTAGAATATAAAACAAGCAAATAATGGTAGGGATGTCAACAGGGCACACTTGGTACCAACCAGAGGAAATGAGAATTGCTATAATCTCTTTGGTATATGTGATGATATTCATTACTTAGTAATTTGTGCATGAGTTAAGCCTGGCCTAGAAATTTTGCTGCTAAGTACCCTCCTTACAAAACTGTATTTCATGTTTAAAAGGGGAATGCTCACATTATATAAATAGTAATAAAAGCTATAAGACATCTGCTACCTATTAATGGGAAAATTTTAGAACAGATTAGGATAGGATGGGCAGTGTAGATTATGCATATAGAGTAAGATATATTTGTATCCAGAGTTGAAACTGAAAGAACTACAATGATACAAATTAACAGAGCCTCACAGCTAGGGAGATGACTCTGTGGGCAAAGTGTTTGCCACATAGCATGAAAACCCGAGTGGGTTTCCCCACCAGGCAAGTAGGTGCTGGGTGAACATGGCAGCCCCACTCAGCAGGCAGAGACAGGATCTTCAGAGCAAGATGGCTCTCTAGACTAGACAAACTGGCAAGCTCCATGTTTAAGTGAGACATCCTGTTTCAATAAAGAAAGTGTAGTGTGATCCAGAAAAACACTCGATGTCAACCTCTGGTTTCCATATGTGCAAGCACGCTCACAGATATGTATGCTATACATGCACATACCTCCACACATATGCATGCAAAAATAATATTGAATGACATTTTTAAAATAAAATTCTATAAAATGAAGCAAGTGAGTGAAAAATGTATAGACTTATATTTGTCAAAATTGGAAAACAAGTAAATGTAAACAATTTATAATTTAGGGATAAACAATTAGGAAGCAAAATAATGCAGAAACACAGGGAGTATCAAATCCATAAGTGAAAATAATATTTACTGTTGGTAGGATAAGAGGGGAGAACCTGTCACAGGACACCAGTAATGTGAATGTCTTTATTAAGCTCGATAGTAACTTTATTATTTTTTATTTATTTGAGAGAGAAAGATTCAAGAAGGGAGAGAGAGACAGAGAGAAAGAGAAAGAGAGGGAGAGAGAGAATGGGTACACCAGGGCTTCCTGTTACTGCAAACAAACTTCAGATGCATGTACCACTTTGTGCATCTGGCAAGTACCTTTGGCTACTGAACAATCTCTCCAGCCCAATAGTAACTTTTAGTATATTTAATAAAATATTATATTATTATGATATATAGATATAGATATGTGGTAAATATGTCTGATTTTTAAAATTAAATATATTAAAAGTTACTATTGGGCTGGGGAGTTTGCTCAGTAGCTAAAGGTACTTGTTTGCAAAGCCTGAAGGCCTAGGTTTGATTCCTTAGTACCTACGGAAAGCCTCTGTGTTGTCCTGGCTCTGCATGGTTGGCTCCTGTAACTTCTTCCAATGGCAGATCATCTGTGTGAGGCCTGGCTGAGCCATGCACTTGTTCCTAGATTTTCAATGCTTAGGTTCTGAACTGACTACACTATGACAGCATTCTTAAGTTACTTTATATTTTGTTTGGTTGTATTTGTAATATCTCTCCTTTTCCTAGATAGCAAGCTCTTAAAAAGGAGAAGATGCCTATTGTATTTATAGTTGAATATCTAATCAATAGCTGACAGGCAACATTTGAATAAACATTTGCTGAAAAAATGATAAGCCAATGAACACTTGGAGCAAAGGGTTCATTTGCACTTCTGAACGTGAGTGAGAACTATGTAGATTCAGTCCCTGAAGGCTGGGGGCTTTCTTAGTGAAATCAACATGCTTTTGTATTGTGGGTCATCCAGTAACCACTGCTTGTACTGAGAATCAAATAAGGATACCCTTAAGGACTGATGCTTTGATGAAGAGACAGGCAGGGTGCTTTGACATGCAGAAAAGCTTGAGTCCAACCAGTTCTTTGATATCCCTATTCCTCTTCCTCTCTGTAAGTAAAAACATAGATGACTTTCTGAATCATTTCTTGAATTTTCCTTTCCACATGAATTTTTCCCTTTTGCATGTTAATACCTTAATATGCCCTTTCTCCTTATTAACCTGTTTTTGTCAGTCTATCCACTGTACTTTCAGAGACTCAGAGGGGCATGACTTCTTTTGCCCCTTTTATGCACTCAAGGAACAGAAGCCAGCCACATGTGCTGCTTCTTTGCATACCACACTCGTGGACTGAGATTAAAAACATGTTCCATGAGAATCTTTCCAGAACACCAGTAATTCTCAGAATTCCCTGGATTTGTTGCCACTCTGAAGCATCCTTGGGATTCAGTTCTGAGGTCAGAATACTAGTTTCCAGAGTGATACACACACACACACACACACACACACACACACACACACACACACACATATATATATATATGTCAGAATACTAGTTTCCAGAGTGACACACACACACACACACACACACACACACACACACACACATATATATATATATTCCATTAATACTTGCACACTCTTGGTGTCCTAGGTCTTGGGAGCAAATCTTTTCACTAGGCATGCTCAGATTGTGACAAGATATTAATTTATGGGAATTCTGTATCCAAAGTCCTGAACATCAGGCCTATAATTTCCATGAAATTAATAATTTAGCTTAAAATTTTAAAGAGTGCAGACAACATCACTGTCAGTAAAATTCCACACTCCATGTGTCCAGCCTTTAGGGAATGTATCCAGACTGTCACTTCTGTTCTCCCAGGGCTGACTGTTTCATGAAATTCTTCATTCACTTTTGTTGCCTAAGTTTGTGACACACTATGGATCTATCATGTTGAATAAGGGAAAATAAGCATGTAGAATGTTACCATAAATAGCATGGTATATCCAGAAAAATCAGTCCAAAAGTTCTTAATCTCAATATGGTTTTGCAACGTGATAATATGACTATCCTATTTTAGCCTTATCATACTATAGAAGGATATTAATATTTACAATAGAATACTTCACAAACATTTAAAAATTCAAAGTCATAAGACTCTAATGTTCCTATTTTTGTGTTTATGTGCATAGCATACATTCATGTGTTGCAAGTTCATATGTGTGTGAATACTCATGCTTTTGTGTGTGTGTATGTATGTGTATGTGTGGCAACCAGAGGTCAACATCAGATGGCTTCCTCAATTGTTCTTTATTTTATCACTTTTGTGACAGGGTTTTTATTGAACTTGAAGCTTACCAATTCAGCTATACTACCTATCCAGCAAGGCTCAGAGATTCTCTAGCATTTTTGCCTCCCCAGGAGTGGGATTACAGGTTTATACTACTGCACTCAGCTTCTGTGAGTATTCTGAGCATCTGCATGCAGAACCTCATGCTTGCATGACAAGTACTTTACTGACCAAGCCATACCTTCCAACCAATGTTGCTATTGTAAAGCATTTAGTTATATCTTTTTTTCACTTCATTTTATTTTTAAAGTCATCCAATATTATAAAATAAAAATTGGTTTCCCTAGCCTCCCCAACTTGGAGAGAGATGGGGAGATAGATGCAAAGTTGTTTGTTCTATTGCATTTATCTATGATTTATGAATGATTTGAACCGTATGTACATTTGCTTTTGAGCAAATGTAAAGGAAGCAACTTCTTCTGGTGATCAAGTTACTTTTTCAAATTATTGCAATAAATATTCAAAAAATTGCTTGTGAGGCATGGAGAGATTGCTTAGTGATTAAGGCGCTTGCCTGCAAAGCTTGAGGCCTGAGGTTTGATTCCTCATTATCCAAGTAAAGACAGATGCAATCGGTGGTGCATGTATCTGGAGATCATTTGCAGCAGCAGGAGGCCCTGGTGTGCCCATTTGCTCGCTCTCTCTCTCTCTCTCTCTCAGTCTCTCTCTCTCTCTCTCAAATAAATCAACATTGACAAAAGAAAATTGCTTATGATCCTAGGAATAATTTGATTTGTAAACCATTCTTTATGCTGAAAATAAGCAATCTTCAAAGCAGTGTTAGAAATGAGACAAAAAGAAAGAGAAAATGAAAGAAAGAGAGAAATAAAGGTGTAATCAGAGAAGAGTATCATTGCATAAAACTGAGGACATGATAATGGCTCATCAGTGCTCATTGAGTCACTTACTAATAAGTGACTCAACTAATAACTTCACCATTCATGATTGTTCTGACTTTTTTCAGTTACTAATGTTTAATCTGAGAATATTATGATGATTTTATAGGTGAATATGTAGAATCTTTATGGAATTTCAGCCATGTGCCCAAAGCTAACCCAGTTAATTATGGTACAGCTAAAACTCAAAGCTGGGTCTGTAAACCTCAGAGCTGGAGCAATTATTATGTAACAGACATTCAAGAAATCATTATTTAAATAACATTTTTACTTAGGAATCAAAATGCTAAGTTATAAAGTGAAAGGAGTATACAAGGAGGGTAGAATTTGAAGTATAGAATGATTGCAAATCCTTCACCTAATGTCTTGGTATGTGGGGTGTTTGTATATGTCTTTGTAATTTGCAATACCCAATGTTCAGAGTCTTTGTTTATCTGACAAGTATTCAATGGTGAATAGTGTGCATGGCAAACTAAAAGGAACTTAGTGGTCCATAATTGAAAAAGGCAAAGAAGCCAAACTACTGTGAAATAAAAATATTCACATCCTGAAAAATCTGTGCTCATAATTCCCAAGTGTACTAATAGTTTGCTTGATTACTTTTTGTCACTGAAGCTTGCTGATGAATTGATTGAAAATTGTATATAATACAGCAGGTGTTTCTTGTTTTGTTGTGGGATAATGTCCCTAAGGAAATCAATAAAGGAATTATGAAATGAAAATAATCTGAGAATAAGAGGCAGAACTCTGTGCTAATGAAGGGCTCTGCATGAATCACATGCTGAGAAAGCAAAAATGGGAAATAAACTAATATTAAAGGTTATGTTTTGAAACATCAGTCTAATTGACAACAATATATTCATTTCTTTTGTTCCATTTTGTTGACATTTTCTTTCAATTTTGGATTGCCTTTACAAATTCCAGGTTCATCTTAACTACATCTGTTATGACAATATCCTTCTATGCAATAAAATGTATCCCTGACTTACTTCATAGCACATAGAACTATTTCATTTATATGCAATGGAAATACAAATGCAAGCAAACACACATACATACATTCTTGCACAGGACATGCACCTGCAAACCCAAACACGTGTGTGCACACAATAAAAATATGACACAACACATACATACACACATACACACACACACACACACACACACATACACACACACATGCTCACCTGGCCTGGGAAAATTGCATTGATATATATATATATATGTATATACATATATATACATAATTTAAATTTATTTAACATCATTTGGTTGAAAAAAATTTAGAAAATGCCAGAAAGGGTTTATTGTATATATTATACACATTATATATAATATACACGTTGTATATTATAATGTGGTATATAACAGATATGACATATGACAGTTATATACACACACATATATATATGTATACATACATAAATACATACATACAGTACTATTTCAGGTAATTTATGCTCAATTCTTATTCTTTGAGAATGTTTATACATGAACATATGGTAATTGATCATAATCTCCTCCTGTTATGGTCTTTTCTCGCCCCTCCTCTGGTCCCATTCCACTGAAACTCTTCTTCTTTCCAGATACTCCCTCATTCCTTGATATCTCTCATTTTTTTTCTCTTTTTTTTTTCTTTATTAGTCAGTTTTGTATTCAGCAAATACAGTCAGTTTGGTACCATTATTAGGCTCATCCGTGACCTCCCCCCTCCCTTTGGCCCCTCCTTGTTGAGGTATACGGGTCATGCATTGTGGAGTTAGCCCACAGTTATGGGTAAGCTAAATGTCTCTGCATGTCATGACCCAACATGTGGCTCTGACATTCTTTCTGCCCCCTCTTCCGCAAAATTTCCCTGAGCCATGTTGGGTTCATTTTTGGTCTGCTTCAGTGATGAGGTGTTGGGGGCCTCTGAGGCTCTGGCTCTCTGATTTGGTAGGAGTTGATTTTTCTCTGTGCTGATCTCCTTCCCCTTTGTGCTGGTATCCGGTTCATCAGGAAAACAGCCCCCTTGCTTGTTTCTCCAATTTTTCTTAGTTTCAGCCAGGGCCCTTTTGAGGTATGATGGGGTGGCTCTCTCCTTAGGATCTACATCTATCTGAAAAAGAGAAGCAGATTCTCCAATGGAGAGTAATTTAGCACCAGGACAAATGAGATAACCCTTACTTTTTTTTTTAATAGAGAATTTAATAGGTGTAGGCCCTCTTGTAGACCAAAATTGATGATAGCTTGATATTGGAGAGTGGGCTTATGTTTGGATATGGTTCTGACTTGTTTCCCAGCTCCAGCTATGGGTCCTATACCAGTGAGGTGATCAGTTAGCCAAATTGAGAGCAGTTGGTTCCCCACCATGGCTGTGTGGCATTACTGCACTTGTGTGGGCATCACAACAAGTTATTTGCTGCTAAGTAGGTTAGACCATGCATTGCTTTGAAAGATATTGGTCATTTTCCCCCATTCGCCCATGTAGCACCTTCTGGCACTAGACGCGCTGACTGTCTGGGGACTGACTCTCTTCCAACTTCCAGCCATGCCATTCTAATTTGCATGTCAATCACATAAGGTATCTTCAGCAGTAGGGTCTTACCACTAGCATTTGGTGGGTCATCAAGTACTCTGACAGAAATCTGTCTGTCTTTTAGGAAACTTTGTAGGTCTCTCTGATCAAAAGCTCATTGTGGATGATAGCATATGGTTTATATCTAATAACTAAAAGTGTAGGATGAACATGTTATAAGTTCTGAAAATATTTTCATCAAAAAATTTAAACCAGTTAACTTGACCTAGAAATTATCAGGAAAAGACAGTAAGACAGCATAAAATCTTGATACCTGTGTTTGAAAATATACCAATTACCCAGGAAAGGTTGGAAACAGAAGAGTGGAACTTGAGTTCATTTTTCTTACATGAAGATCACTTGAGCATGAAACTATATCCTGGAGTAGGGAATAAGCTTTGAGGGTTATAAACAAATGAACTTGAAAAGTCAGATTACACATACAAATAGAGCAGTCTAATGCAACCTTTCCTAAGCCTGTTTTCAAAGATAAAACACTGTTGGTCAAGCAGATTTTCACTGTTTTTGCCTGGAGGCAGGCTGGCCTGGAAATCTTGGTCCAGTTGCCTCCTCCGTCCAAGTGACAGCACCGTGGAAACCAGCAGGATACCTTGAGCCACATAAAGATGTGAACCATCACACCTGGTAGAATTTTTGTTCCCAATAATCCTCTAAGTAGTCTTAAGTATTGTTTGATTTTTCTTATGTTTATCTGTTTCATTGAAGCCAGAAACAAACTGGAAAATGCCAAATGTAGTTGCATACAAATGCCTCTAACCAGAGAGTATTCTATAATGTATTTTTTTGTCTTATGGGGCCTAGGTGCCAGGTAGAGCCTTCTCCTGTTGTGGCTTTGTACCCTCTGAAGGGCCCAGGTCATCTTTGCTTTCTGTGGCATCCAGCTACTTAGAATGTGAGGCCTGGGACTAGATTGGCCCTTCCCATTCTCATGTACTATGGCTCAGGCCAAAACAGGCTTGGCCCCAGCAACACAGAGAGCGTCTGTGTCTATGGCTACCATTTATAAGCATAGTGGATGGAGAAAGCTGGGTTGTGGCTCAGCTGCAGTAGCACCTGCAACATTGTCAGCCCGCCTCATCAAGTGGCAGTTTCCAGTGGCATGCATGGAGACTTGGGGGCTATGCAGGCCCCACAGCCAGAATGAGGATGATTTACGGTTTTGTGAGATTACAGAAGAGGTGGAGCCCCAGATGAGCCAGAAACTGAAGAGGGCCTTGCTGTAATCCCCCATCTTCCCACTGCTGTCTGGACCCCGTGTATGCACACCTGCTTTCCCCAACCATCATACCATCTTCAGTGCCTCCTGGTCTGTCTAAGTTCAGACTGCTGGCTGCAGGCCTCATGGTGATCCTCCACCCAGGGACAAGTCCAGGTGTCAGAGACAGCAAGAGGTGTCCCTCAGCACCCGTGTAGCTGCTTGTCTCTCAGATTAACCTTGGGAATTTCCATTTAGAAAGAAAACAAGAAAGTGCCTGTTGTAGTAGGGGTAGCAATGCTGGTAGGAATCACCCAACCAAGAACAGCTTATGGGGAAAAAAAGAGGTTTATTTTGGTTTATAGGCTCAAGGGAGAAGCTCCATGATGGCAAGGGAAAACAATGACATAAGCAGAGGCTGGACATCACCCCCTGGCTAACATCAGGTGGACAACAGGAATAGGAAAGTGTGCCAAACACTGGCAAGGAAGCAATGGCTATAATACCCATAAGCCTGCCCCCAACAATACACTACCTCCAGAAGGCGTTAATTCCCAAATCTGCATCAGCTGGGATCCTAGCATTCAGAATACTAAGTTTATGGGGGACACCTGAATCAAACCACCACAGTGCCCAAATCTCAAGTAAAAAGTAGTAGCAGCCTCTGAGTTGTGCACAGATGCAATACATGCTTCGTGTCCCATTCCCACGCCAGCAGGAAGTTAAATAATATATAATAATTCATCCTTCTCTTAAGATCTTGGGGAAAACTCCAATTGAGACAGAACTTACTTTTGGGGAGTTTAAACACAAACCCCAAACTCAAACTCATGTCTGCTTTAAAGAATTGAAATAAGAGCTGCAGATAACTTAATCGTTGAGGCCTGTGGAGCCAAAGGACCAAGGTTCAATTCTCCAGGACCCATGTAAGCCAGTTGCATAAGGTGGCACATGTGTCTGAAGTTTCTTTGCATTGGCTGGAGGCTCTGGCACTTCCCCCTCCTCTCTAGCTCAAATAAATAAATAAAATATTTTTAAATTGAAATAAAACAAGACATGAGAAGAATTTTTTTGTGAATTAGTATATTTATTTTATAAGGATCAGAAAAGGTGAGGGAGGGTCTGCAGACCAAAAAAGGGGGAATAGCAGAAGAGGTCAGTCTGAGAACCAAAGGGTGAGGAGTGGAAACATCCACATGGTTTAACGGCCCATGTATATCCTTTTCCACCTGGGCAGAAGCTAAGCTGACAAGGTGGGAAGGCCTAAACCTTACTGGTGGCAGAATCTCAGATGCTGAGAATTGAACAGATCCTGAAAAGATGAAAGTGAGCAATCCAGGTCTGGAGATGAATCTAGAAGTCAGTACACCTGGATGCAGTGTCCAGGAGGATCTGGGTTTGAACTCACACACCTGAGTCCAGCTCTGTAGCAGCTGTTACAGAGAGCAGGGTCAGGGTGAATGTGAGATGTTAAGCAGCTGTGTTTGGTTTATCTCAACTTTCCTATGGGCCTTCCTGTCTCAACATGGTCTTCATACTCTTATCTCCCCAGTCTATGGATGCTTCAGTGTCCCACAAGTTCTAAACTTGAACAAAGTGGTTCCCCTGGAATTGAGGACCTTACCTGGAGAGAGACTCTGGCATTAGCCTATGAGCTAGGTGAGGCCCTTTTTCTGAAGGAAGATTCTAGGAAGCTCATCACTCATTGTGGCTGCTTACTAATTCATAGATTCACCATTCTAAGCCAGCATAATGCATCACATTTTTCCTCTTTTGTGTCACATCATTCCGGAGTTGTCACCCTAAATGTGACTGTAAAAATTGCTCTACTTAAGTCCTCACAATTTGTCAAGGCTCAACATCATTCTCATTTCTTTTACACATGCAGTCTTCCTGGACATCAGTGGAATTTATCACTTCCTACTTCTTCGTTAATGCTGTAATGACAATAGGCTGGAACCACAAGCCAGAAAACCCAAGGCTTTTGCAATATTAAAATCCACTTGCTAAAAACTACTATGCAGTATCTATTCTGCCATGTTCATAGTTATTCTGCCCTATTTCTAAAAATTTCCCTGAAGGTAAGCTTCTTAGTTATACCTTTAGTATTTCTTATGAACTGATTGGGCATGGGATGGCACATAAAGGGGCACACTTGAACTGTTGGCAGCAGCCAACAGCAAGCTTGAAGGTTGTACTAACCTTTATCTACATTGACTTGTGCAGAAATTGTTGATCTTTGAGGAAATGGAATGCCAGAAATCTTTAGCTTTATTTTGAGTATTGAGTACAAGCTTCCTCCTTATCTCTGTACAGGAAAAAAAGAAAAATAAATAAAAATCAGAATTACCTAACAAGGGGATTTTAAATGAATCTTGGTGTTTGTCTTCATGTCTGAAAATAGGGTTAGATTACAGTGAAATTCTCCTATCTTGCTATAGTAGTTACTTTTTTTTTGTTTGTTTACATAATGCCTGACAAGAAGCAGCTTAAGGAAGGAAGAGTTTCTTTTGGCTCACAGCTTGAGGATATAGTTCTCCATGGCATGGTAATCTTGGCAACAGAAGCTTAAGGGTGCTGGCTCACATCTTCATGCATCAGGAAGCAGAGAAAGGGGGGAGGTGCTTGTACTGAGCTCATTTTCTTTGTCTCCCCTTTTTAATCAGTCCAGGACGCCAATACACATGATGATGCTGCCCACATTCAGGGTGGGTCTACTTTCTTCAATTAAACCTCTTTGTAAACATCCTCACAAAACCATCCAAATATGTATCTTATTAATTCCCCAAATGTTTCTTCATCTAATCAAATTGACAATTGAAAATAGACATCACAATTAGTAAAACATTTATTATTTCTCTTCATTTTTCTAAGCTTCTGTTAAGGGTATCCCATTGTATATAGGTGTCAATATCAGGCAGGAAATATTGATTTTCTTAAGAATCTTCTGTCACCAGGAATAGCTTATCTCTCTCTTTAATTTACGTAACAGCTCTGATTATGAACAGTCAAAAGCACCTGTCTGTAAGAACAATCTCATGCACAACAGAAAACCTAGAGTCACTGGGGCATGTCATATACTTCTCACATGATTTAAGAAATGTAACAAGCAGGATAGACAGTCATAGAGGCACATTGAGGCTAAGTCTCCATTTAAGATGCCAAAGCAGGAGGAGAAACACAGAGCAGTGAGAAAGCAAGAGTTTATTTTCAGTAGAGGATGAGATGAATATCTGATTGTTTTGGGCATAGACAAGCAGGATGGGATTTACATAAATGATTAATTATTCTTATTGATGAGTAACTTCCAGATGCACAGTTATGGGTCCACCTTGGAGTCAATAGAGTATCCGAGGCTTGGTTCTGTGTTCCTCCTGGCAGACAGCTACATATCCAAAGCTTGGACTGGTTCTCTGCAATGCTGGCAGTGCTTGCAGCCATGGTAGTCACAAACATTTTGGGCAAGACAAGCATCAGGTGTCTGGTGACACTTCTAGTGACTGTGTTTAAGTTACATTTTGTCAGTTCACTAAGTAGCTGTAGTGAAGAAGTTAAATAATTTGCAAAAAAAAAAAAAAAAAAAAAAAACAGAACAAAACATGCACTAAAAAAAGATAATAATCCACAGGAGAATGAGAAGGTTAGGGATAACATCTCTTTAACAAAATCCTACCCTATTGGAGATCATCAGGGAAATAAACTTTGTCTTTTCTGAGGTTTACAGTTCAAGCAGGCTTAGTATCCATACACATATTGCCATTCATTTTTGATGTCTGGGCAGTGTGTGTATCAAATTTTTATATTTAGAAACAAAGAGCCCAAATGTTGTTGAAGCCTTAGTAGTAACTACTTGAAAATGAACCACAAGAAGAAATTCTAGAGATAAAACAGGAGATACTCAGGTTGAAGGCGAGGATATGGGCTAGTAGTCAAGCTACTACCAGTGTTCTCTGGGCAGTTACATGTCACTGTGAGATCTGATCTTGGGTGCCTTTGAACAAAGAATTAAAACCCTGTGATGGAGAATACAGTATAATTTTACATGTGAATGAGTAGATACACACACACAGGAGAGAGAGAGAAAGAGACAGAGGGAGAGAGAGGCAATCTAGGACACAAACACAATGCAATGCATGAAAGCAATTTTTATGTCAGTTGTTCAAGAGTAAAATGTCATCACTACCAACGAGTATGCATCATATAAGCAAACAAGTGAACATGAAATCATTAAGAAGCTGCATTTGATGAGTAGGCCTAAAGAAAGACCGTCTATTCTGGGAAAAGTGTAAATCTGGGAAGGTTGATTGAATAAGTTTTATGCAGTTTCAGATTAATCTGCTGTGCTATATGAGTGAATTATCTTTAAGCAAAGTGGATTCCATTTCCAGTGCTTAGTTAGGGAAGGAATAAACTGATTGATACTTCTTTTGGAAGCTTTCCATAGTGATGGTGTGGGGATTGGCAGGGAAGAGACAGCCAGGAGCAACTGGCCAGTTTAGAAGTTACCCAGTACTCACTTAAGACAGATGCACAAGGTGATGCAAGTGTGCAAGGTCGCACATGCACACAAGGTGGTGCATGCATCTGGAGTTCAATTACAATGGCTGGAGGGCCTGGCAGACCAATTCTCTCTTTCTCTCTTATGCTCTCTCACATAAAAAAGGCCAGTCTGTTGGGCTTTCCTAAAAAAGAAAGAAATAAGATAAATAAATTCCCTATGAGTTTTTATAAGAACTACAAAGTAACCCACACAGGCTCACCAAGGCATCTATGCTAAGGTATTTAAAATAGTAGTTAAGGGCCTAGGAAGATGGCTCAGCAGTTGCAAGCACTTGCTTGCAAGCCTGCCAATCCAAGTTCAATTCCCCAGCACCCTCATAAAGCCAGATGTTAAGTGGTACATGCATCTGTAATCCTAACATGCCTATGGCAATGAGAGGTGGAGCCACGAGAAAGAGGCACACATGCAGCAGCAGAAAGAACAAACAATAGCCGAGGCTTTATTTACAGCAAGGTGGGAAGAAAGACGAAATACCCAAAAGTCTTCAGAGTTCCCTATGTATGTGTGGCACATGTACACCCAAGACTCAACTAATACACACACACACACACACACACACACACACACACACTCACACACACACTTAACAAATCATAGTCAATGGTTGTTTGGGCAAGGGTAATCATTTTATTCAATTATAAATCTATTTGTATATGGGGGAAGAATAAAGAAAGAGTTCAGTGGGAGGGGCACAACAGAGAAGAATTAGAGTTCTTTCTACATGATCAAATTATAATATGTATTTGATGTTTATATATGCATAAAATTATCAAAGAACAAATAAAAATATTTTTAAAAATACAAAGAAAAGTATTCATTTGAGAAATAAGCTTGAATGTGTAGAAATACAGTGTACTATTGCCAGATTCTAAACAGTTTACTTTGGTGCAATACTAAAAAAAGAACCCAACAATGGATGGAGCAGTGCTACTCAGTGTTTGAAGTACCATGAGCTAAGACAATATTCTCCAACTTAAACCTGCTGCTGCACAGCGGATGCCAATGTTCCTTGCCCTACTGTTATGAGATAGATTCTCTTGGCCTTGTAGATGGCTTCTGTGTGGGCTGATACTTTCCTCACAGACACAGTTATAACTGATGCTTGGCTACAGAATGCTGGTGAATTACATGCTGAGGGTGCATGTGGTATAGTACTGTGGAATTTCTGCAGGCCTGAATATAAGGTGGGTCATGTTCAAGCCTTCAAAATCATTTAAAAGATCTCTCCTTTGTCATTGTTAATTTGCAAAGCTTGCAAGAAGAAAAAAAAGGTTCTCCTTACATTTAAAGAACCCATGGACTTCTTTAATATGTATCACTATTCAAGGAAAAACAAAGGATTTGAAGCAAAGCCAGAGTTATCATTATAAAATACAGACAGACAAAGCCATACTTCTTCATTTGGGTGTTTAGTGTCCATAAGGTAGACTGCATGTGGATATGCCCTAGATGTGTCTGAGCTAAGCCTCAGGTGACTCCATGGACCAACCACTGCATCCATCCTTCCTCAGAAAGCCCCTTTTGCCTTTGTCTTTTCCTGAGGAAATTGTAACATTTTTTTGAGATTGAAGTCAAGTATTCCTTTCTTTATGATCTCTCTGGGATATCTTCTAGATTTAAATTAGGTGGTGACACTGTCATGTTTTGTTTTCTCATTTTAACACATACCACATTAATGTTTTTTGTTTTTGTTTTTGTTTTTGTTTTTTTGCTTTTTTATTTTTTTTTTTACTTTTATTTTCTTTATTAGTCAGTTCTGTATTCAACAAATACAGTCAGTTTGGTACCATTATTAGGCTCATCCGTGGCCTAACCCTCCCCTGGGCCCCTCCTTGTTGAAGTATACGGGTCATGCATTGTGGAGTTAGCCCACAGTTATGGGTAAGCTAAATGTCTCTGCATATCATGACCCAACATGTGGCTCTGACATTCTTTCCGCCCCCTCTTCCGCAAAATTTCCCTGAGCCATGTTGGGTTCATTTTTGGTCTGCTTCAGTGATGAGGTGTTGGGGGCCTCTGAGGCTCTGGCTCTCTGATTTGGTAGGAGTTGATTTTTCTCTGTGTTGATCTCCTTCCCCCTTGTGCTGGTATCCGGTTCATCAGAAAAACAGCCCCCTTGCTTGTTTCTCCAATTTTTCTTAGTTTCAGCTGGGGCCTTTTGAGGTATGATGGGGTGGCTCTCTCCTTAGGATCTACATCTATCTGAAAAAGAGAAGAAGCAGATTCTCCAACGGAGAGTAAGTTAGCACCAGGACAAATGAGATAACCCTTACTTTTTTTTTTTAATAGAGAATTTAATAGGTGTAGGCCCTCTTGTAGCCCACAATTGATGGTAGCTTGATATTGGAGAGTGGGTTTACGTTTGGATCTGGTTCTGACTTGTTTCCCAGCTCCAGCTATGGGTCCCATACCAGTGAGGGGATCAGTTAGCCAAATTGAGAGCAGTTGGTTCCCCACCATGGCTGTGTGCCACCACTGCACTTGTGTGGGTATCACAACAAGTTATTTGCTGCTAAGTAGGTTAGACCATGCGTTACTTCGACAGATATTGGTCAATTTCCCCCAGTCGCCCATGTAGCACCTTCTGGCACTGGACGCGCTGACTGTCTGGGGACTGACTCTCTTCCAACTTCCTGACCCACCAAAGGCTAGTGGTAAGACCCTACTGCTAAAGATAACTTATGTGATTAATGTGTTTTAATATTTTATTTATTTTTGTATTGAAGAAGGAAGGAGAAAGGGAATGACCTCACCTAGGCCATTCCATCCCCAGTAAGCTGTTCTTCTACTTACATATATAATATAACATCCCCTTAAGTCCCTCCCTTCTCCCTTACTTATAGCCCCTTTCTCCCTTACTGGCCTCTGCTACTGAGCTTCATTCCTACTCAAATACAAGTCCAAACATTTGTAGCTAGGACCCACATATGAGAGAGAACATGTGATGCTTTCTGGGCCTGGGTTACCTCATTAAGTTATAAATCTTTCCATGTCCATTCATTTCCCTGCTAATTTCATTTTTATTTACTACTGAGTAGATCTCCATTGTATAAATGTACCAGATCTTCATTACCCACTCATCACTAGAGGCACATCTAGGTTAGTTCCTAGCTATTGTGAATACAGTGGCAATAAACATGGATATGCAAGTGTCTCTAAGGTAGCACAATGATGCCTACAAGTGCTATAGGTG
Source organism: Dipus sagitta (assembly GCA_036346955.1). Classification (NCBI taxonomy): domain Eukaryota; kingdom Metazoa; phylum Chordata; class Mammalia; order Rodentia; family Dipodidae; genus Dipus; species Dipus sagitta. The sequence goes on from CM070777.1 coordinate 83,774,288, forward strand.
GGTCATATGGTAAATCTATTTTTAGCTATCTCAGGAACCTGCACACTGATTTCTACAATGGGTGTACCAGTGTAAAATAGTGTACCAATAGTGTAGAAAGTTTCCTCACTAGCATTTATTGTCATTTTATGTCTTGATAACAGTCATGCTGACAAGAGTGAGATGAAATCTCAAAGCAGTTTTAATGGCTAAGGATGTAGAACATGTTTAAGGTGTTTATTGGTGTAGCAGACAGCTTCAGGTTTGCTGAGAGGAACTTCCAGACCAGGCACAGTTATGGAGGAAGGGATGTTAATTGAAGCTTACAGATACAGGGGAAGTTCCATAATGGCAGAAGAAGCTGGCCTCCCTTCACATGTCCAAACACAGAAAGAGAAGCACAAACCAAAAATCAAAAGCCACACAGCACAGCACACTTCAGGAACTCCAGCTAGACACATTTTGCATAACTTTAGATTGAAATCTCAAATCTACCACCACACCTTAAGATCCACCAGTGATACCGCCTCCAGCCAGGTGGCTGCAGATGCAAACTACAAACTAATAAAACATCTCAGCGAACCTGAAGCTGTCTGCTACAGAGAGGGAATGGACAATGCACCAGTGTGTTTTTAATTCCAGCTCATTTCAGAGGGAAGGAGGCAGACATTTTAGCCCATATATTTGATAAATGTGAGGTGCAGAAAAGGCACTCTCATCTTCTTTGTGTCTTCCATCCTACTCTCAGATGTTCTTGTGGAATCATATTTATCTAGGGAAGGAAGCTTGCAGAGAACTAATACATAAATCAGTCACTCACAAGCAATATGGAAATATATTTCAAATATGCTATTCTACCCAGTGGGCTACTGTCTCGTTCCATTAGCTTACACTCAGAAATTTTCAGTTAATATCTATCTCCCTGCCCTGAGCTTTCTAACTAATCTCAGAGTAGGGCTACTCCTCAGAAAAAACAAATGGCAATTTCATGCCCATTCACAAATGCACTTCTTTTTTTTAAATAATTTTTTTGTTCATTTTTATTTATTTGAGAGCAACAGACAGAGAGAGAAAGAGGCAGATGAGAGAGAGAGAATGGGCGCGCCAGGGCCTCTAGCCACTGCAAATGAACTCCAGACGCGTGCGCCCCCTTGTGCATCCAGCTAACGTGGGTCCTGGGGAATCGACCCAGGGTCCTTCAGCTTCACAGGCAAGCGCTTAATCGCTAAGCCATCTCTCCGGCCCCACAAATGCACTTCTGAAGCCATGACAAGGTGGGTTGACACTGTGGAGAAGAAGTTCTCATATTTAAGGAATTCCAGAATCATGGTGAAAAGTGACAAAGTGTTTCTTGTTAATATCATGAAGGCAAAGCCTGATAAGAATGATTGGGTTTTTATTGCTTTGGGGTTTGGTGCAGAGCAGTGAGAGTTAGGGATAAATTACATTCCTTTTTCTTGTAGTAACACATAGGTACTGTGGCCTAGCAAGCTACTGTAACACAACTTTGCACTGTCCAATGAGTGTGAGATTTAAAAGATGAGATGGTTAAAAATAAATTGAAAACCATATATTTTTGCATAATGGACATCAAGTCTGTTGTTGGAACATTTCCCTTTATCACTAGTCATTTTTATCACCTGTAATGTATATGCACACTAAAAGACATTTTATTTTGACAGAACTTAAATTGCCATTTGATTTCTACTGTTGAGTACCCTACATTTTATTATTTTATTTCCCCTATTCAGGAACTTTAAAGCACACAACATAATCTGTATGGATCTTCGGTAGTGCTGACCTGCTGTATCAATGTCACAATGAAGAAACTCAACTTGAATTTTATGTGTAGGAACAATTGTGTTTAGTTAAACTTTATTCGTCATATTTTATGCTCATATTACTCTCATGTCCTTTTTATTTATTTGCAATGGTCCTGGTTATCTTTTATGAATATGAGTCAGCATCTTCTCTTCATCACATCAAGCAGATGACTCAATTTTAGAAGACCTGTTTTGCCTTCCTTTGTTTAGGGAAGGCTCATTAGAACACACTTATCTTTTCCTGAACTGTCAAAAACCATGTAGGTTTAGACAATTTCCTAGGTATTGCCATTATGTTACAGTAAAAAAAACAAAACAAACAAAAAAAAAACTTTAATATTGGAAACCGCAGCAAAGAGGTACAAATACGCTTTGTGACATGTACAACTAAGCAAGAGTCTATTGGTAACTCTTGTGATAGTATTGAAGAAAATTCATTTCTGCACCACATCATAGTTTTAAGTCATGTGACAAGCATGCACATCTTTCAAAACTGCAATGAAACAATCTGGTTTTCTATCAGTTTTCAAAAGCTTAAACAAAAGCAAAACATGGTGGAAAAAGATCTATCCAATTACATAATATGTTGGAATAATTCTACTCAATTAGCTAATGTGTCTTCTAATGATGTGTCTCCTAGTTCAGTCTGGGGACTAAACTCAGGGGCTCTTATTAGTAAAGAATATATTTAACAAACTGACCAGTCTCTTCAGGACTCCTGAATAATTCAAATGTGTGTTTTTTTAAGTGTGGTGGTCAACTTTTTGTATCAACTTGTCTGGGCTAAGGTGTCCACTTACTTGATTCTTTCTATGATGATGTTGTTCAGATGCAATTAATATTTAAATCAACCTGCCAGAGCTAAATGATAAGACTATTGCTGAAAACTCCACATGTTTCAGTCACAGGAACATTGAAATACCACTCTGAAACTGAGAGGGGAACCAGTTCCTTCCTGGCTATCCCCTACAGTGTTAGAAACTGCTATAGGAATTACTACAGAGAACTCAACACTAAACAGACCTGCCAAGACTCAGGGATCATTAAGGAAGAGAGGACAGTAAGATTGAAAGAGCCACAGGATAATTTAAAATATCCTGAGACACAGCCTCCCCCCACTACCACAGAGACTGACTGACTGAGTCCTTCATTACCCAACAGTGAACACCAATAAACCCACCGAAGATAGCCCTTAGGGAAAGTCCAAGGGGACAGGGGACATACAACTACAGTCAGCCTTTGTAAAAAGAAAAAAAAAGCAACAATTTAAAAAATAAACAGCAATAACACACATAAAAATGTTTAATTCAGTATGAAGCACATTACTCTTCATAATGTGGATGTATTTTGTATTATTACTTTATTCATTCAAGTGACTAAATATCAGACAAGAGGCAGCTTAAGGATGGCAGGGTTGATTTCCACTTATAGTTCCAGTGTCTAGTCTGTTGTGGCAAGGAGCTTGTGAGAGCAGGACTACGAAGCCTGCTGGTCACATTGTAGTCAGGAAGCTAAAGGCAAACAGGAAGTGGGGCTAGGCTTTAAACTCTCAAATAACACCCTTTGTGACCCATTTCCTTTAGAAAGGTTCTACCTCTTAAAGGTTCCACAAGATTCCCAAACAGTGTCTCTATCTGGGAATGAAGTATTTAAACACTAGTCAATGGGAGATATTTTACATGCAAACCACAAGATATCTCATTCAATCAACTGACGCCTTTAGTAGACCCAAGATTGAGCACTTCCTGGCAAGAAGCAATTCCACCTGCAGCTGGCCTTTTGACTCACACTGAAAGTTTTGCCTGGTTCTTCTACATACCCATCAACTGGGCACATTTTGTATTTATCTCGATTGCATGTTTGCATGAAGCAATTCCCTAAAATTCCTTTCTCAATCTACATTACCCTTTCACACCTATGTAAGATTTGTTCCAGGACTCGCACTCAAATGCCAAATCTGTGGATGCTCAAATAGTTCATATCAAATGGCATGAGGTTTTCATATAACTTGTTCACATCCTACCATTATTTTAAATCATGTCTAAATTATTTATAATTCCTAGGAAAATGCAGATGTTGTGGAAATACATTGTTGGTATATTATTTAGGGAAAATGATGAAAAATGCCCACACATGTTCAATATAGGTGCATTTTTTACAAAATATTTTTGACTTGAGTTTGATTGATTCTCTAGATATTTAACCTGTGAAAGTAGAGGGCACAATATGCATGCAAGCAAATGCACACATCCTGTAGAGTAGGTGGGGAATTCAAACATTACAGGCTACTTGTCCCTTGACTGTCACTCTGACTTTAGTCCCCAAGTACAATACAGACAAATGCCAACTATTTTGAACCTGTTTGTGACCAGAGATCCAACTCATTCTAAAATCTTTTATACCTTTTGTCAGGAAAACAGGCATATCTTGACTTCTGGACTGAATTTTAACTTTCATCTGCATCTAAAGTGACCACTTCAGGGATGAACTTAGCACTGAAGTCTTTCTTTGTTCAGTTTGCAAAGAATTGGATTTATTCATATTTATTTGCATATCAGATACAAGATGTTATGTTTAAAGCATATACACACCTTGTAGTTAGGATTCAATTTTCAATGCCTTTTATTTATCCATTAGCATTTAATACAATTTTTCTTATGTTTAGTTTTGTATATGCAATTTTATTATTTGTTGCCCATTTCTATTGTTGGGTTCCCCATTTCACCTTTACTGAATTATTCTGATTATTTTAGTATTCATTATTATAGTTACATTGTTTCATTTACCTTTTAGCTAGACTTCATGTTAACTTTTTATGCTTGATAGTATTTTATATCAACTTTTTAGTTTCCCTATTATGAATATGGAAGCACTTCAAATGAAAATAAAACCACTTCAACAACATAGGTCAATTCCTTCATTTAATTATTCAACTTATTATCATTACATTTTTACATATACTGTAAACCTCCTAAGAAATGAAGAGGATGGTAAACCCAAAGCAAATATATGTACTTATTTGTTCCTATTTACCTGGTCTTTTACCCTTTCTAATCTTTTTCTAACATCAGATTTGAGTTTCTGTCTTTATTCTTTCCCTTGAGTATTAAAGATCTTGCTTCATCTTTGCTTGTTAAGATATTCTGCCGAAAAATTATACTTTTACTTTCCTCTTGTCTGTTTTTTATTTTATTTTCTCCTTATTTTGAAGCATATCTTCACTAGGTTTAGAATTCTAGATAGACTTTTTTGTCTTAACACTTGGCAGTTATTGTCCATAGTTATTCTGATCTCCACGGCTTCTTGTAAGAAGTAGCTCTTTGGACTGGAGAGATGGCTCAGCAGTTACGTAGCTATTAATTTTACTCTTATCTTACATTGTTTTCCTACTGATTTAAAGATTTACCCATTATTTTGGCTCTCAGTAGTTACCTAATGAGAATCTGGGAAACAAAGAAGATTCAGTCATTGCAGATGGAGTAAAAGAGGAGAAAACAGAAAATGGGGAAATGGTAGATATGGCATGGCTTAGTGGGAACACACCCATAGGCTTAATGGTGGGCCTGAGACTGCTAGTAGTTGATAGGATGAGAAGGTGAATGATGAAATGAACATGTAATAAAAGGAGATAAATTTCTTAGAATTTCCAGACATCTTACTTGCTGTTGCCAGCACTTTTCACCCACAATACCATTTTTTGAACAATGACTTTTGTCCTCCAGGACTTACTGAACATTAATGAGACAATGCAGGTTTTCAAGCACACATGAAGATACTGTTTCACAGACATGGAGATGATTTGATGGTGGAGAACAGCTTGGAAGTGAGACTAGGAATGCTATGTCACCCTCATGTTGCCCTACTCAAGGCATGCAATCATGTAAGATTGAAACACAATGTATTATAAAGATAATGCACCCAAGGTACATGCTGAAGGTTTATCCAACATTACTTAGAAGTAGATCCTATAGCGAAGAAAAGTAGGAGACATTTATCAAGGATGACTCCAGGTAAATGGGTAGAAGTAGAGCAGTAGACAAAGAGACAGAGCAGAGGCAAAGTGGAGAAAGAATTGACTTGGTTACAGATGTAAAATTCTGGGGTCAAATCTCATGGAAATGTGCAACAAACAGTTAATTAATGCAGCTAGATGTCAGAGTTCTTGAACTGGATGCTTCAGAGTTGTTATCAATTTAGGATAACTAAAGACAAATTACAATAAAATACCCCAGAAAGGGATATAGAGATAGCTATATTGATAAAGTGTTTGCCCGGTAAATATGAGAATATGTATTCAGATTATCAGCACTGTGAATGCTGCATGTGAGTGGTGACCTGCATATAATCTCAGCATGTGGGAAGTAGAGATTGGAAACCCCTGGGGCAAGCTGACCAGCTAGATTATCTGGTCAGTGAGCTCTATTTTCAACTGAGAGAACTTGTCTCAGTAAATGAAGCAAAGAGCAATTTAGGAACATACACAAAATCAGCCTCTCACTTCCACACACATATGCACACATATGCACATGCACTTCCACACACATGCGATCTACACACATGCACACACATATAAAAAGAAAAAGATCCCAAAAAAGACATAGAGTAACTGCATTAGATACTTATTCATTGTTGTAAACAAATATCTAGAAAAAAGCAGTTTGTGGGCTGGAGAAATATCTTAGTTGAGATATTTCTGAATTATCTCAGTTAAGGTGCTTGTCTGGAAAGTCTAACAACAAGGGTTTGGTTCCACAGTGCTCACTTAGGCCATATGGATAGAGTGAGACATGCATTTGGAGCTGGGTTGCAATGGCTGGAGGCCCTGGCTGTCTCACTCACCCTCTCTGTCTCTGTCCATGCAAATAAGTAAATTAAAAAAAATTAAACTGCAGCTTGTTTTAGTTACCTTCATGTTGCTGGCACAAAACACCCAATCAAAATCAGCTGATGGGAATAAAGAGTTTATTTTGAAATATGGACATTAAGGGAAGCTCCATGATGTCAGGGGAAAGGATGGTATGGCAGAGGCTATAAATCATGTCCTGGCCAACATCAGGTAGACAATAGCAAAAGGAGAGTGTGTCAAACACTGGCAAGGGCAAACAGGCTGTAAAATCCATGAGCCTGTCCCCAACAACACACCTTCTTCAGCAGGGCTCCAATTTTCAAAATGTCCTCAGCTTGGAACTGCACTCAAAACATACGAGAGTATCAGAGACACTTTATTCAAACAACCACACAGCTTAAGGAAGGACAGGGTTTATTCAGGCTTGCATTTAAATTAGATACACTCCACCATGGTTGGGAAGACATGGCAACAGGAGCAGAAAACCAACTTGTACTTTTGCTTCCACAGTTAGAAAGTAGATAACAGTAATCAGGCTGGGCTATGAAGCCTCAAATCCACCCACAGTAACTCACTTCCCAGTGAAATTCTCCTCTACAACCTTCATGAACAGCACAAAATGTTCAAACACATGGGTCTCTGGTGGGTATTTCACACTTAAGTCACCATAGAAAGAAAAGACTAGGATGAAAGTTGTAGGATGGGTGGAAGAGATCCTTGCCAGAGTTGGAGAATCGTCTTTAATGATGGTGAGGGTAAAGGTGTTGAAATTTTGCTTTGTTTCATGGAAAACTCACTGTATTGCAGAACGCACAGCACTCTGGAGGGTCACCCTTTTTTGGTTTCATGTATCCTCTAATAAAATATGTAAAACATATTGTTAATAAACCATAATACTCATGCCTCAGTATTTTATACAATCATAAATCTAACAGAGATAGATAAATGACCTGTCAGGATATCTCTCTGGGAAGTTCTAATTATATGGATCCCATTTATGAAACAAATTGTAGTTGACAGGCTTTCCCTATCTGTGGCTTCATTTTAAATTGCTGCTGTTTTAGATTGGGAAGAAGAGAGGGTGAAACGATTTGCAAGTGATTGGCTGCTTTGTGAGTAATGGTTTGGAGATAGTTGTCTTCTATATTCTTGTGACTTCAGGGGTCAGTATTAACCACTATGTCAACTTAGATACTTATAAAATACAATAAAATTATTTGAATGATTAATCAGTGGTAAGATGAAATGTCTAGCTCTTTGAGCCAAGTTTATATCAGACTTCATCAAAGTAACTACCAGTGATTTTCTCTTCAGCATCTGCTTCTGGGGAGATTTGTTTCTAACATGTGAGTTGAAAATAAAGTTTAGGGGGCTGGAGAGATGGCTTAGTGGTTAAGGCACTTGCCTGTGAAGCCTCCAGACTCATGTTCAACTCTCCAGGTCCCAAGTAAGCCACATGCAATGATGCAAGCATACAAAGTTGCACATGGGCACAAGGGGGCACATGCATCTGGAATTTGTTTGCAGTGGCAGAGGCCCTGGAGTGCCAATTCTCTATGACCCCCTCCCTCACATGTGCATAAAATAAAACCCAGTTTATGGAGCTTGCCTCAAAAAAAAAAAAAAAAAGAGAAAGGAAAGTTTTAAAGATAAGCTATTATCAAAATCCACTAACTCAACAATTCAGTTGTTTGTGAAATTATCCTGAGAAAGTATTACTGTCCTATACTTTTCTGTTTTCATTAAAAGTCATTTTAGCCGGGCGTGGTGGCACACACCTTTAATCCCAGCACTCAGGAGGCAGAGGTAGGAGGATTGCCCTGAGTTTGAGGCCAGCTTGAGACACCATAGTGAATTCCAGGTCAGCCTGAGCTAGAGTGAAACCCTACCTCGAAAATCATTTTAGTTTGAACATAAAAAGTTGTCAATTGCCACTATCTGGTGACTTTTTCTGCCTCTGTAGAAAATCCAAAAGTAATATTAAGAGAAACGGATGAATTCAGATACTCGATAGAATAATTAACTTTTAGTGACATATTTTTCCTGTAAACTTATTTAAGAGGGTATTGTTGAGCTTTACCTTTTACCATACAAATGTATAATCATCAGGACATGTGTAAGATGCAAGCCTTTACAGCCGTTGTCTGAGGTTGGCAAGATAGCCAGCCGTCTTTACGTTCTTAGGAATGTAACATCCTGCAGATGCTCTTTATTTTGTTGTGTAGGGCTCTCTGAGTTAGCATAGCAGAGAAAGAAAGTGTTTTTTTTTTATTTTTTTCTGAATGCTTTGCTTGGTTTTCATCTTGGTTTACTAAAAAGTAAAGTATATTTGCCTTCAATAGGATGTTCCTCCACATTCACTAACAATCCTCTAGCCAACACTGTATTTGTTATTTAGTGGACAAGGTGTACCCTTGCTCAGTGTTTGGATTTGTCATTTTTCTAATTATTTCCCTCTGTGGGAAGTACTCAGTGGTTGTTGTTTTCAGTTTCCTAATTAGTTATTAATATACAAGTACTCTAATAGGGCCTTTTACTGAATCAATTAATACAGAATGGGATATGCTAATGTAATATGTAGCGTAACTAGCCAGGAAGAGACCTGGCTAATTTCATATTTCTTAAAGAGAAGTTTTTATTTATTCTATTAAGTCCAATGCTTGAAATGTTTTATTTATTGACATTTTTTACACGTATATCTTTTACTCATAATCACTTTCTATTACATTTTCTTGAACTTATCTCCTATCCACTTCTACTGAACCACTTCTTCTTCCCAACTAGGCCCTCTTCTATTTTGATGTCTTTCTTTCTTCCTTCCTTCCTTCCTTCCTCCCTTTCTTTCTTTTTTCTTTCTTTCTTCCTTTCTGTGTAAGCATGGTCCACTGGGTTATCCTCACTCCATATTTCCTCCTCAGAGTCATAGATGACCATCATAAATAACAGAATGCTAAAAATGTCTATAGACTCAGTATTGAATCTACTAGTACTGGAATTGGAATTATATGTAGTTTATTATATGGCTAATATGATTTTGAACAATTTATAAATATAAAAGGCCTATCTTTCTAAAAAATATTTTTATTTATGAGAGAGAGAGAGAGAGAGAGAGAGAGAAAGAGAAATTGTGTATCAGAGTGATAGAATGTATGTGCCAGGGCTTTCTGCCACTGCAAGTGAACTCCAGATGCATGTGTCACTTTGTGCATCTGCCTTATGGTGGTACTGGGAAATTGAACCTAAGCCATTAGGCTTTGCAAGAAAGCACCTTTGTCTGCTGAATAAACTCCCCAACCTCGAGATAGGCATATCTTAATATAATGTCTTTATTGTGAGTTGGTATGCAGTGGCTGAAGGGGTGCTTTGTACAGGTTTGGTTCTGTTTTAACATTCAAACTGGGCTGATCCTCTTCAAGGTAACTCCTATTAACTTTGAAGATGCCAGTACTGTTTGTTCTTGCTAACAAGCTTTATTTCATGCTTATAGAAATTTCTGATGTTCTGTATATATCATCACTCCCATGTAAGGTCAAGATATTAATGAGTTTTTCTTGTCACTGTGATCAAATGCTTGATATAATACTTAACAGAGCAAAGATACATTTTGTCTCAGTTTCAGACATTTCAGTTCATTTTTCTTTGACTCTGGTCTCTTAGTAAAGCAGAATGTCAAGGGGAATGGGAGTATGTGGAAGAGGAGGCTTTTCTTTACATAAGGAGCAGAGCAGGGAATGAGAAAGGCACTGGGGGCAGGGCATAACATTTATTTTCATGCCCCTAGTGATCTACTTCCTCTAGAGATGCCCTTCCTCCTGAGGATTTCAGAACTTTCCTAAATAGCACAATGGTAGTTTGAATATGGAATGTCCTCAATAGCCATATGTGTTTGCGATTAAGCTTCATACTTAATTCACAGGTCATAGAGACTTTCTGAATGAGTTGTGTTATTAAGGGTTGAATTTGATATTTATTAGTCTAGCCCTGCTGTGTATTCATTGTGAGCTCATACTTGCTGCTATCTCTCTGCTGATGTGGACAATGTGAGCCAGTTTCCTGCTCTTGGCATGCTTTCTCCACCATGATGAAACTTCTTGAGTTTGTAAGTTGGAAATAAATGCTTTCACTCCATAAGCTACTTCTGGAAGGGGGGAGGGGAATTTCTTCTAGCAGTGAGAAGATAGTTGTTACAGAAAATTGTTAAGGAAAAGTGGGCCTATTAATGCAATAAGTAATTGCAATAAGTAATGGAACTGGTTTACAGGAGGAATATAGAAGGATTTGGAACTTTGGACTAGAGAATATTTGCCATAAGCAGAACTTAATTTGGCATTCTGGTGAGGGCTGGAAAGAACAAAATGCAGAAACAAGTACAAATTGTGTTGGCTTAATGTATGAATTTTCATAGAGGAAAGAGAACTTTGTTGAGAACTTGGATAGAGGTTAATCATGTGATTTTCTGGCAGAGAGGTTGACTGTATTTTGCAGGTGATCTTCTAACTTGGGCAAAGTTAAGGTTTTTTATTTTAAATTTATTAATTTGTATTCTATGTTTGTGTGGTGTATGCAAGTATATGTGCCCCTGCATCACCCCAGGTGACTTGTCAGTATCATGTGACTAATTGTGCCAGAATAAAATGTCAGGTGTCCAACCGCATTTTTCTCCTGCCTATTTTTATTTGAGCCAGTTTTGTTTTGTTTTAAACTGGTGCTTTCTTTTTTTTTTTTTAGTTTACCAGCTCCAATAATTCTGAATTTTGTGCTGCCCTCTATGACTGGAGTCACAGATAAATATGGCCACACCCAGCTGATTCTGTCAGTCCTGGAGATCAAACTCAAATATTCTCTCAGGCATCCTCTTAGCTGCTGAGCCAACTCATCAGCCAGTTATTTTGAAGATGGTTGACTGGTGAGCTTGGTGGATGAAGGTCCAGATCAAAAGGATATGAATGATATAAAGTCTGGCACAAAAGGAATGAGAAAATAAGTTTTAAGCCCTGGTGACATCTGGTATCTCAGCTGCAATTGTTAAGGAATTAACCCTGTTGAGGATGAGCCAGCTCCCTGCATTGAGACAATATAAAAAAATGCCTTGAGGGCTACCAAGGCCATTGGAACCTATGGGGGGGGGGGGTGCTGAAAGGGCAGGGCCAGAAGGAAAATGCTGAAGTTTCTTGCTTCTCAAAGTCAGGCTTTATTGCAACTGGATTTACAAATTTAGCAGCCTAGAGCCCAACTGGCACTAGTTTGAGAAATATTAAGGTGTAGGAACTACATATGACTTCTAGGTGATGTGAGGATGGATTGAAGTCACTACATGAAGCCCATGGGTGGCAATTCCATGGAGCTATGAAAATGAACCATGGGTTTCAGTGGAGACCCAGGATCTTGGAGATGCCGGGGCTATGGGACAGCTGTCAAGGAAAGCAGCAGGCTAGGGAGGATTCTATGTCAGCTGGAGGGGTGTAGATATACAAGCCTTGGGGAATCCAGTGGATTTCCTCTTGAGTTCGAACTGCCAAACGTGGAACTGTGAGATTTTGTTTGCCCAGATGATTTTCTATCTTACATTGGTCCTATTTTTACTTGCTATGTTCCCATTTCTCCTTTTGGAATGGGGACATTGATTTTGTATCATTATATGTTGGAATTGTGTAATTTGTATTTTGATTTTTATAAGGCTCACTATTAACAGATTGCCTTGGGACTCAGATGAGACATTGAACATTGGACTTTTGAAAAACATTGAGACTGGCAAAGACTATGGGACTTTTGAAATTGGACTGAAAGCATTTTTGCATCACTAGATGCCCATGAATCTAAGGGGCCAGTGTCAGAATGTGGAATGTCCCTCATAGCCTCATGTGTTTGTGATTAAACCATATACTTATTCCCCTGCTGGGGGAACATTTGGGAGGTGGAGCCTTGATGGAGAAGGTGTGGCATTGGGATTGTCCTGGATTGTAGTAGTCCAGCCCAACAGGATATTCATAATGAGCTCACTGTGGCTGCTTTCTCCCTGCCGCTATGTGACCGACCATGTGAACCAGATTCCCACTTTTGCCATGTTTCCCTGCCATGCTGAAACTTTCCCTCAAAACTGTAAGCCCTTTTCTTCTCTAGTGGTTTGAATGTGAAAGGTTATCACAGCCTCATGTGTTGGTGATTAAACTTCATACTTAATCTCTCAGGTTGTATAGCCTTTGGGAGGTAGATTGGTGCAAAAGGAGGCATATCACAGTAGGGAAGACCTTGAGGTTTATTAGTTCAGCTCTGCTAGAGGCCACTAACTACTTCACTCTTTCTGGTACCTCACATCTGAAAAGAAGTTATGTTCAGTCTCTGATCTACCATATTTCCATGGCATGACGAAACTTCCTCTTAATATTGTTACCCCAAATAAACCCTTTCCTCCCATATCACAATGGAGGAGCCCAGGTCCATAGTCCAGCTGGCAGGGAGGCCTGTCTCATTTCTGATTGATATGGGGTCAAGTTAGTCAGCCTACTATCATAAGACTTTTTCCTGGCAGATCTCTGTGTCAGGTATTGATGGCTTATCCTACTCCCTGTGCATCACCCCCTCTTTACACTGTGTAGTCTTGGACACTCCCCTCTCCCCTCGATTTCTCATAATACCCTCTTGTCCTGTCCCTCTCCTGGGCCAAGATCTTATGAAAAATCTCTCTCTCTCTCTCTGACTTACCACTCACACCCTGTCTTCCTATTCATGCCAGCCCACTCCCTTACAAAGGATCCAGGTTTCCCCCTTCCTATCTCTGAAGTTAATCCCAGGTTGTGGGACATCTCCTCACTGGCACTAGCCTCTCATCACACACCTGTCCTCATCATATTCAAAGACTCCATGTCCTTTCCCTGCCATCTTCAATACCCAATCTCACCCAATCACACATCATTAAGGACTCAAACCTATTATTTTTCACTTTCTCCAAGCTCACCTCCTTTGCCCCACTCATTCCCCTTGCAATACTCTAATCTTGCCTGTTACCAAACCTGATGGGACTTACCACTTAGTCCAAAACTTGCACCTAGTCAATGCTGCTGTTATGCACATTCATCCAGTAATTCCCAACCCCTATACTCTCTTATCTCACATTCCTTCCTCCACTGCTCATTTTCAGTTCTTGACCTCAAGGATGCCTTCTCCATCCCCATCCATGCTGATTCCTACAGTCTCTTCACTTTCACCTGGGAGGATCCTGATACACATACTGCCTCTCAACTCACCTGGACTATCCTTCCCCAGGGTAGGGATACAGATAGCCACCACCTATTTAGTCAAGCTCTCTCCACTGTCCTTTTGTCCCTTGATCACCCCGCTCACTTTTACAATATGTAGATGATCTTTTGCTCTGATCACCCTCTCTTTCTCTATCTAAACTACTTAGCAAGCAAACTTCTTAACGTTCTTGGATCTAAGCAATATCAAGTTTCCCCCCAAAAAGCTCAACTTTCTTTAACCCAGGCTAGGTACCTGGGCTTTCTCCTTACCCCCACCTCACAACAACTCACCCTACACCACAAAAAAATCTTCACTCCCTCTCCCTGCCAACCTCTAAGAAAGAAATCCTCTCCTTTCTTGTCTTTGCTGGGTTCCTTAGAATGTGGATTCCAAAATTTGCCCTCCTGGCAAAGCCCCTTTATGACAACCCATAGACCCAAGTCAGAGACAGTTTCTGCCTTCTCCTGCATGCACAATGCCTTTTTGGAAGCTCCAAACCTCTGTCAGGGGCTGGCAACCATGCCTATGCACTCTTGTTGAAGCTGTTCTTCAGGCCCAAGATGCACAGAAATTCACTTTTTGTCAACAACTCACTATCCTCACCCCCATAGGCTTAAATATCTACTTGCCAACTCTTGCCTGTCTACTCTAAACCCATCTAAAATTCAACTCTTTCACATCACTTTCCTTGCTAACCCCAACATCACACTTGACTTTTGTCCTCCACTTAACCCCATTACCCTCCTGTCTCTAACCAAACAACTTACACACTCCTGCTTAGAGACCCTAGAGGAACTCCCCTATCACAATCCTAGAATCTCTCTATCTCCTCTCCCCAATCCTGATCACACCTGGTATCTAGATAACAGCTCTTCTATTAACTCACAGTATTCATGGATAGCAGGGTATGCTATTGTCTCAGATTACCAGATAATAGAGACTTGCCCATTGCCTAAGGGGAGTACATCCCCAAAAGCTGAGCTGGTAGCTCTCACTAGAGTGCTAAACTTGGCACAAGGTAAAACAGTTAGCATCTATACTGACTCTAAATATGCTTTCCATATTCTACATCACCATGGTGCTATCTGGAAGGAGAGAGGCTTCCTCTCAGCTACAGGAACCCCCATTACTAGTGGGCCCCTTATCCTTAAAATGCTACATGCCTCTTATCTACCTTCAAAGGAAGCTGTCATTCACTGTAGGGGACACCAAGCTCTAACCTCACCTGTGGCCCAGAGAAACTCTTTTGCAGACAGAGTTGCCAGGGAATCCAGCCTCCACAGCAGGCATTCAGCTTCAGCCTTTTTTTTTGCCCCTACTGCCTTCACCCCCTCATACATCCCAGAACAGTACCAAACTCTAACAAAACTTGGTGCTGGGCTGGAGAATTGGCTTAGCGGTTAAGCGCTTGCCTGTGAAGCCTAAGGACCCCGGTTCAAGGCTCAATTCCCCAGGACCCACGTTAGCCAGATGCACAAGGGGGCGCACGCGTCTGGAGTTCGTTTGCAGTGACTGGAAGCCCTGGCACGCCCATTCTCTCTCTCTCTCTCTCTCTCTCTCTCTCTCTCTCTCTCTTCCTCTGTCTGTCTCTGTCACTCTCAAATAAATAAATAAAAATGAACAAAAATTAAAAAAAAAACAAAACTTGGTGCTATCCTGGGACCACAAGGCTGACCACTCCTGGGGAACCTCTACTGCTTGCCTGAGCTCCAAGCTACTACAATCCTGACCCACCTACATAATCTCTTTCATGTGGTAGCCCACCCTCCTCAGATATTCCTGACTCTGCTCCTTTTCCATCCTTGTGTCTCCTCACTAATCTTGTCTGTGACACAGACTTGGTCACTCTGTGCCAAGCCCTCTCCACAAGGTGGAGTCCATCCCCCTCCCTCTTTCAAGCTCCACCAACACAGGGGCTTACTTCCTAGAGTGGACTGGCAGATACATTTTACTCACATGCCTCCTCACAAAAAGACTAAATACCTTCTCACTATGGTGGATACTTTCTTGGCGTGGGTTGAAGATTTTCCTGTGATAGGGGAAACTGCATATATAGTTGGCTCTCATATTCTTGAATCCATCCTGTCCTGCTTTGGCCTTCCTCTTACCATTCAATCAGACAATGCGCCAGCCTTCATTTCCAAGGTAACCCAGAAACTACCCAAAGACTTCATATTCCAGATAGGCCTCAGTCCTCAGGCAATTAGAAAGAACAAATGCTATTTTCAAAACTCACCTGTCTAAACTGACTACTGAACTTCACCTATCCTGGCCCCAGCTCCTCCCACTTGCCTTAACCTGAATCAGAGCTATTCCTTGGTTCCCCTCCTTCCTTACCCCTTTTGAACTCATGTATGGGTGCTCCTTCCTGCTAAATAACCTTCCCCCACTACCAGAAACTCCTCTTCATGGGTACTTACGGACTTTTGCCTCTATCTGGAAACTTGTTTGGGAACATGCTGACTGCCTTCTTCCCAAGCTACCAGAGGGAGCCACCACTCTCTTACTTCACCCTGGATATCAAGTCTGCCTTAAGCAGTCTTGCCCACAGGGTCTCAAGCCACTCTGGGCTGGACCTCTTCTGGTGATCCTAACCACCCCCATGGCCACAAAGCTTCAGGGAATCTCCAAATGGATCCATCTACCACAGCTCAAGAGAGTCAAGTCATCTTCATCCTATCCTACCTCATTCAGGGATAAGTACACCTCCACCCCAACAGGCCCTCTCAAACTTAAACTCTCTCGTGTTCCTGCTCTTCCCCCAATCCAAGAATGTTCCTCTTGACATTGATGCTACTCTACCTCCTCTCTCTTGCACCAAGCCCTCTATCCATTGCCTCTGAGTGCTCATTACTTCCCCTTTTTGCCTGGCATTTTGATGTTGTAGCCATTGACAAGCATAACAAGCTACTTAATTTTCCCTTCTGTCCACTCAAACGGTGTGTGGAGCCCATCTCCCTCACCTTCTCTATAACATATGCCACCAGTAACTGCCCTGACACCAGGTCAGTACAGGGATGGTATGAGAGAAGTCTCTGCTTTGCGCAGGAGCAAGTCGTAACAGCATGTTACACTGGTACTGTTGGAGGGTGCTCACTATTGATCTCACCACCCTGTCAGTACAACTACTTTCACTCAAATCTGATGGCATCCAACCACCACAGCTCAAATTTCAGGGCCTACTCACTATTTTTCCCATCACAGACCCATGGGACCAAAACTGGGCAGATGGGATGGTAGGGGTGGGAACCCAATAAACTATAAGTGCTCACTGTGGGGGTCAAATAGAAGTATTTAGATCCATCCAGGATGCCCTAACACTGCCTGAAATGCCCATATCCAGACTGATATAGACATCGAACAGGCTCATGGCAAGCTCCAGGAGGATCTGTGTGAGGTAACCTTCTCCACCACCTCCTGGAGGTCCATCCTTAATTCTTCTTTCTCCCTCCTCAATCAACTCAATCTTATCAATTGCACTGCCTGCTTCCTGTGCACTTCCCTCAAATGTCCCCTCATTACTATAGTCCCCCTGTTCAACATGACCACTGCTTCAGATACATCCTGCTTCTGGCATCTTCTCTCCAAACTCCCTATCCCACTTTCTCTTCTGAACTGCCTTAATTGCTGGCATAAGGACATCTCTTAGTGCTGGTCAGGAGCTTTCAGGAATAACTCTATTGTTGAAAATCACATCTTACCTCAGGGAATTTATTTTTGGTGTGACTCCATGCTGTACACTTGCTTCTCTCTGAGAAGACACTTTGGCCCTTGCACCCCAGTCACTTTGGTACTTAGCATCACCATGTATACAGAGGGAGAACTCGCAGTCCTTCATCCTAAGCAGGCTCATCATTACAAAAGAGCTCTCCACCTGCCTGTGATGATAGGGTTAATCCTGGCAGCCTTTATAGCTTCCACAGGACTGGCTACAGAAGGCCTGAGACACAGCCTAATCTCTTATGAAAAGCTTTCTACAGAGCTGAGCACTGCAGTCTAGGGGGTCCACTAGCCTTGTGACTGCTACAAGAACAACCTACTTCTCTGGTGTCAGTCATGCTACAGAACCACTGAGCCCTAGACCTCTTGACAGCCAACAAAGGAAGAACCTGCCTTTTTCTGAATGAGGAATGCTGTTACTATGTTAACCAATCAGGCAAGGTAGAAGTCAAAGTTAAAAAAGCTAAAACACCTGGTCATCCAACTTCAGGTACAAACACCAACTCCCTCTGGGTCATGGAACATCTTTGGGATGGTCTGGCCCTGGCTTTTGCCACTCCTAGGGCCTATATTTGGGCTATTCTTGCTACTTGTTCTGGCCCTCCTGCCTTCTGAGATGCATCTAAAATCAGGTGGACCAACTCACCCACCGAAAATTCAACCAACTTTTACTGACCTTTCCTTCCTCTCTCTACCAGCCTTTAGCCACTGAGGAACCACTTCCTGATCACCTGCCCTGAAGAGAGACCCATCAGTTGCATTATCCAGCCTCTCCCATAAGAACTCATTGCCCCCTATGGTCAGCATGAAGATACTACTGAAGAGAGAAACCACTGTCCCTTGTCATTAACAAAAGGCCTGAATGTTAGGTTGGGATGGACTCCCAAGATGAAGTCACCAAGGATAGAAGAATAGTGACAGAGGCATAAGGAAGTGGATTATCCACATTCCTCAAGAAACTGCTCAGCCATTATCCTTTCCTTGTACAACAATGCCCCCAGGTCATAGTTTCCTGCCCCCATATCTCATAAGTTACCTAGTTACTGTTCTGGTCTCACACCCTAGCTATTTGAAATGGCTAATATGAAGATCTCCCCTAAAGGAACTTTTTAAAATTCAACTTAACAAACAAGTTCTTTTCCCTTCCTCACCTTCCCCCAACTGGAAAATCTCTATAAAGCCCACTACTTAGAAACTCAGATTGGCTATGCTCTGCTCTTGAAAGCCAGGCTTGGCAGTTCATGCTTTTCCTAAATATAAGCTTTAGCCTCAGAGTACTTTGCGTGGTCTTAGTCACTCCCAAATCTTACAGCACTAAGTTCAAAGAAACATCATGGTGAGTACTCAAAACATGAATATACTTAAGCTGGGCATGGTGACAAATGCCTGTAATCCCATCACTCAGGAAGCTGATGTAGGAGGATTGTTAAAGTGCCAGGCAGGTTAGGACTACCAGGTGAGACCCTGGCATATTAATATATGTATATATATATATATATATATATATATATATATATATAATTTATTTTTAGTTAGCATATGGAGTTTTAGCTATTACTATGACATTTTAAAATACAATTTGTTTTGGTTGACTCTCTTCCTCCTTCATCTCCCTTAGTTCTCTATTTCCTCTTATTTGCTCCCTTTCTGTTTACATGTCTCATGTGTCCTTCCATCCTTTTCCCAACCCCTTTCTTGTTATCTCTTGATATCTACTCTTCATAACTGTTCTAGTTTTAGTTTTTACCTATGTTTGTTCCCCTTTATATACATACATATAAATATTACAATGAGACAGAACATGTTTTCAGAACTTTTTGAATTTGGATCACCTCACTTAATGTAATTATTTCCAGATTCATCAATTTTCCTAGAAATTTTACCATTTCATTTTTCCTTAGTGCTAAATAAATTCCATTGTACATATGTAAGACATGTTCAATATTCCTTCATCTGTTGAAGGGAATATAGGCTGGTTCCATTTCCTAACTATTCTGAATAGAGCAGCAACAAACATGGATGTGTCTCACTTTAGTAGGGTATATATTTAAAATTATTATATATGCGTATACATACATACAGCAACATTTCATAAATATCTACTGATGCACATGGGCTAATTTAAGTAGGAAATATAGCTTCATTACGTTATGTGTAAATAAAAATTTATGACTTCACTGTTAGTAATTTAAATTAGTACTTGTTATATGCTGCTATTTGTAGTGAACTGAGTGGAGATATTTTCAGTCATTAATTTTGTGCTAATATTTATTGCATATTGCATATTGTACATCCTTATTTTATCAAGTTGTCTTCCATATTACTTATAAACAAGGATATCCTAATAGCATTTAAAACATAACAGGCAAAAATGTAGTAATTTTATTATACTTCCTTTAAAACAACACCATAAAGCCTCTTCTCCCCAGTATACTAGCAACTGAAACTGGAGGAGGCAAGAAAGAATGCTTTTCTAAGTTCTGAAATTCTAATAATTCCTACATGCTTCCCCTGTGACAAGTTTTTATACATAGTTACAAGGTGATTATACTCTGATGTCTTTTCATTGTTTTTATTTGGGCTTCACAATCCTATTCACAGATATTTGCACATTAATTATAATAAGGCTAAGGATAATGTTTAAAAACACTCTCATAACTTTAATCTCATGTCTGATTTCATTAACTTTCATTTTCCTTTATTGTCATTAAGGTATCTGTCTATATTCATGTTCAATATTGTCACCTCATGATATCTTATGAATCCAAGGTCTTATTTATTTTTATATGTTTAATGAAAGGCTAAACTTGTTATATTTTCTCCAGTTTCAGTTGACAACTTCCTTATTCTCTAATTTTCTTAGTATAGTCTCTAGTTTTTATTAAAGGGCCTTCTTTTGCAATAATTTAACACTAAACTCTAGGACAGTACCTGACACAGGGCAGCTATTGTTGGGAGGTGTTGGTAGCAATTTCAAATGGAAATAGTCCCTCCAAGAGGAAAGACAGAGGCTCATAAGACTCAGGAAACTTACAAGGCTCAGGAGGCATAGAAAGTTACAAGAATTATAAGAACCCTTTCCAGGATATACAAGAAGTGAGCAATTGTTTCAAGAGAGAAGACTCCAGTGAAAAGGAACCACCCCAGAAGTTACTGGAGTCTGTCTTGAGTGGCCTCCATAATTTTCAGCTCATTTCCATGAACCCAGCCAATCAGGGCCCCACCTGGGGCAACATAGACCCATAGACCCACAGCCCTTAGCATATGACATATTATAGCAGGTGGGCAGAGTAAGAAGACTGATAGGAAGAGGAGCCCCTGTGCCTTGGAACAAGACCTGCTGCTTCTCAGACTTGTCTTGGCAGCAGACATTTCACTCTCTCAGGAAGAGGACCTGTTTTGAGAAGAAAAAAAAAAAGGTCCATACCTTGAGGACAAACTTTGTGATCAGAGGAAGAATGCCTGCTCTTGCCTTTAACACAGATCCCTCTGACTCCTGCTTCAGTGGAACCCTCTTTGGCTGTTATCCCAAAGTCTGCCAAGGTTTTTGAGCTGTACCACTCAAAGGCTTATACTGGTTGGTGTCATGAGTCCTGTCCAGAGTTCAGAGCAGCAATCCCTTTCACCTGGCACCCCTACCACTGAAAGTTCAAGTTGCCATTTTCACTTTAGGGTTGTAATCCTACATGAATAAATCTCCACTGAAACTTCAAGCTGCCATTGCCATTTTTTTAAATCCTACATGAATAAATAAATCCCTATCATTTGTTTACCCTTCACTGCTGTCTGTCCCTTTCATTCTTCAGTGTGGAGAGACACGAAGCCAACAGTAGGCTGTGTCAAAGCTTCCAACAAGTTCTTCAGGGAGCTCCAGTGATGCGTGAATTGTTGCCCATAGTGCAATGAGCTTTGTGGAGTGAAGGAACTGCCTTTGAATCACCCAATTTCCTATAAGTAATCACAATAAATTTATTGATCCACCAAGATAGATGCCTACAATCAGCTCTTTTGTCTGTTGTATGTGCCTATATGGGGTGAATAGGCATTTGTTTTGTCTTGCCAGGAAGTCACAAAAGAGGAGGGTAAGTAAACCTAAGTATTAATGACTTGGTTTCTATTACGGATTTGGTAAAGCACAAAACTATGATTATTTCTAGTATACAATGTAACCATCAGGAACATTGTTTCCTTACCAATAGTCACAAACCAACTAGTGCATACACACTTATCAAATTAAAAACTACTCTGAAGGAGCGCACCTTTTCTTGCTGTCACATGGACTATTTTGTAGCAACTTAAGGTGAATTAACTATTAAATATAACCTTGGTATATGTTTTCTAAGGTGGCAATCATTCCAAAAATTTTAGGTGACTGATAAATAAAATTTTTATTTGTTTCAATGAATAATTAAGCAAACCACAGTTGCCTTCCACCTATCAATAGATTGCTTAAAACATATGCTCTCAAACATAAAAAGCTTCAGAAGAAAAGCTTTCATGGAATAGTTTGGGTCTGATTTTTGAACATGATGTGATTTGGGCAAGCAGTGCAAAAATTGTTTGAAATTAAAACAAAATAAATGAGCCTAGGTCATCTAGAATGATAATAAATAATGAAATAATGAAAGTTTAGACAAGGTTCCATGTTGCAGATATCTTCAAAACCATTGCCATATATGTTTTCTGTTTGCTTGAGGCATGGGATAAATACATCTTTGCCAGCCCATCTTCACTAGAAACTAAGTTCCCTACTATAGGAGATTTAGTATCAAAGATACAATTTTCCCAAGAGCTCTCATGTTTGAGAAGTTTAAATAATGAATTATGGACCCATTCTTTTTCCAGAGTCTCAACCACATGTTATAGATTTCTAAGGTATACAGGGAATTATATGATAAAGGTAAACATGTTCTGATATAATTCTTATAGTCACAATTTATGTCACAGGACCTCTAAAAGTATAGTTATTAAAATGATTATTAATATATCTGATTCATGATTATATAAATTATACAATTTGTGAAAAGCACTTATAACAAACTGATGATGACTTTATGAGCACCTCATAACCCTGTTCAATAATCTTATTACAAATTTTAGTAAGAAAATCCTCTTAAAGTGTTATGTGATTGATTTTTTTGTATTGATTCAGGAACTGGTTTCTTAAACTAATTCATTAAACATTTTAAAACTTTTCATAAATATGAGTGTCTCAGAGAATGTTACTGCTTGTTGCTCTTACTGTTGAACAAAATCCTAAAGTGACATTTTAGTTTCTGGAATACTATATTCAATTTTGTAGCTTTCTTTCTGTAGCCTTTCATTCTGCTCCCTTGTATAAAAGTTAGACAGCATTTTATTCATTCTCCCTTTAAGGCAATAACTAACTCAATTACCTTGTTTTCTTTATATTTTCTCAGTCTGATTCTATGTATCTGTTCCATATTTTCTTACATTAATTCCAGAGACTCTTCCTTGAGCTATACTTTGGAATCAGATATATGTTTATTTATTTTTACTGATATACACATCTCCCAACTTAAACCACAAAGTGCCCTGGGACATCATGGATCCCATAAGGCATTGTGAGGTATTTTAAAATTTTAACAAATCAGGGGCAAGATTGACGGCTCAGAGGATAAAGTACTAGGTGCACAAGCCTGCAGATCTGAGCTTGGATCCCCAGCAACCCTGTAAGTTGGCACAGAAGCCTGCCTTTAATTACAGTTCTCAAGAGGTGGAGTCCAGGTATCCTGTGGCAAGCCAGATGAATCAGCATGCTCTAGCTTCAAGTGAGATACTGTGTCTCATAATGAAAGTGGAAAGCAATAGAGGAAAACACCTGATGTCAATCTCTGGACACTACACACACCTGTATTTGCACCCACTCACATGTGTATTTACATGCATATGACACACATTCACATGCAAAAAAGAAGATTTAGACATTTAAATATTATGGAAATTAAAATATGCAGACCGGTTGTTATAAAAAGCAAATATGGGCTGGAAAGATGGCTTAGTGGTTAAGCACTTGCCTGTGAAGCCTAAGGACCCGTGGTTCACGGCTCACTTCCCCAGGACCCACGTTAGCCAGATGCACAAGGGGGCGCATGAGTCTGGAGTTCATTTGCAGTGGATGGAGCCCTGGCATGCCCATTTTCTCTATTTCTCTCTATCTGGCTCTTTCTCTGTCAAATAAATAAAAAATAAAAGAAGCAAACGTGCTAATTTGAACTATAGAAGTAACAGAGTAATCTGGATTATTGAAATATGCAATAACTGATTTGTTGGAAAACTCACTTTCTTTACCTCCAAATATATTTATCATCTTTAGGAGGCTATTGCAGTATCATCTGAGCAGCCTTGAAGATGTTGTGAATTGTATTAAATTTGTATTCTGCCATGTAAACCATTCCTTCATAATGAAATTATTCAAATACTACTTTGGTTTTTTATGCTCAATGTTTTCGTGATTAGGTGCAGAGAAATGGAAACACCAAGATAGTCTGTTGTTTTTAGGTTTCTTGAAAGGAAATTTACACACATTACAGAAATACTCATTGAAAACATGGTATATAATTACCAAGATTAAAATTCAGAGATTTACATATAGTATGATTGGATGAGTTTGGCAAACAAAACTCTAGTCAAGATTGAGAACATTACTGTCACCACAGAAATCACTCATTTTTCATTCTAAACAACCACTTAATCTTGACAGCCAACAAATATCCTAATTGGCACCCATGTACATTTCTTCTATTATACAGAATGACTCAAAGAGAATGCCATGATAAGGTGATTTTGTATCTTTCTTCTTCTTCTTTTTTTTTTTTTTTCCAACGTAGGGTCTTGCTTTAGTCTAGGCTCACCTGGAATTCCTTATGTAGTCTCAAGGTGGCCTCAAGTTCACAGTAACCCACCTACCTCTGCTTCCTAAGTGCTGGGATTAAAGGCATGTGCTAACATGCCTGACTCCATGTTGTATCTTATTCTTTCACTCAGCACACTGATTTTGGAATTCAGCTATGTTACTGCATGTTAATCATTCCATTGTTTGTTTCCTTTTCTGTGTAATAGTGTGTTTTTTGAAAATGACATAATTTATCAATTTATAATTTGACATTGTCTGAATGCTTGTTAAGCGGGTACTTAGGATACTCTAAATTATGTTAACAATAGTGTCTTTGAAGTCTATGACAGCTAAATTCACCTTTTGAAATCACTTTATCTCTGAATTTCTGAATAAAAAAAAATTAAAGTCTGGAATCTGCTTTATTAGAAGATGATTGCTTTTGAGTTTTTACATTTATGTGTTTTGGTTCTAAGAAGTGGTTACTTTGGGTTCAACCTGTGAAGTTCCTCTCCCCTGCTATGGCTTTGTGAAAAATTATAAAACCCACTGACTTAAGACGCAGATTTTATTATGACTATGGGTGTTGTGGGTTTGTCATTTGTGACAATCTAGCAAGATGGCTTGTCTCTATTCCATTGGTCCTGTTTCTCCCTGTGAAGATTCCAAGACTGGGGTGACTTGTTGGCTAAATATTGGATTTAGTATTGGACTATTGATAGTGCCTTGACTGGGATCAGAAAAATGAAATACTAAAGTTAAAGATGAAATCTTTACTCTTGAAATCCTCATGTGGTTTGGATTTCTCACACCATAGATATCTCAGTATGTTCGTTTAATTTAGGTTCTGATTTCTGAAGGTGAGTGATGAATCAACAAAGTAGAGATTTTTTTTTAATTTCCCATAGCTGCAGAAGTCACATGGTCATGGTCATCACTGGATTGAAAAGGAGGCCTAAGTTGTGAGCTGAAGAGGGCTAGAAGAGGATAATTGGTGTCGTCTTCTAGCACTGTGCCCTTGTGGCATGCACATCTGCATATACATACTCATATACCACACACAAGCACATACTGCACATACGATATGCAGGCCAATAAATGAAGCACTAGTATGTATTCTAGGACAGGCTGAATTGGAATTCACTTAGGATCACCTCAAACTCATGGTGATCCTCCTAGGTCTGCCTCCTGAGTGCCTGCACCACCACTCCCAGCATTGTATATCCTTCTTTAATTATACTTTAATTAATTTCAAATAATGCTTTCATACTTAGGACAAAAGCAGTTTTCTTCAATAAATACATGTGCTAAAACTATGAAGTAAATCTCACTGTTTATTCTAACAAGAAATGGAAAATAATCTTTCAATATAACATACACTGATAATACAATAACACCAATTTGAATGTAGACAGATAAGTGAATCAATGCTTTTAAAACTATAGACCCTCTTCTCCCACTCTTCTATCCAGATGTCATTTAACCCACAGAATCTATATCTTTCTGTGGGAAATGATGAGTTGCTATACTATATCCATCATAATCATACACACGTGTTGACATTGTTATCATGGCAGAAAAGATTATATCCCTAGTGGCTAACTTGACACCATGTTTCTGGTGCAGAATGTACTACATGCAAACCACCTTGTCAAAAACTCTTAACTAATAATAGAGGTAAATCTCATATGAACTTATTTGATTTGATGCTGACAAAGTTGAATCAGTTGTTTTATACTTTTTTAAATACTTATTTTAGATAACTTCTATACTTACAGACAACAAACCGTGGTATTTCCCTCCTTTCCCCTCTTTCCACTTCATAACTATTTTCTCCATTATATCCTCATATCCCCTCCCTCTCTCCATTAGTCTCTTTTTAAATTTGATGTCATCATCTTTTTCTCCTATTATGAGGGTCTTTTGTAAGTATTGCTAGGCACTGCTAGGTCATGGATATTGAGGCCAATTTCTGCCCAGACAGTTGTATGTAAGGACTGGTACCCTTCCTTTGGCTCTTACATTCTTTCCACCACCACTTCTGCAGTGGACCCTGACCCTTGGAGAGTATGAGATGTTTCAGTGCTGGACACTCCTCCATCCCTTCTTCTCAGCACTGTGCTGCCTTTTGGGTCATTTCAGTGGTCATTACCATTTGAAAAGAGAAGCCTCTCTAACTAGAAGTGAGAGTAACATTAACATATGAATATGAACATTAAGTGTAGTGCTTTCAGGGCAATTTGGTGAGAATAATATATGTATTTATCCAGTGAAGAGCAGGCAGGCTTTATACCCCTAAGATTCATGACCTCCCCTACCATAGGCTTTTGATTAAGTTTTCAGTACCAGGCATGTATTCCCTTCCATAGAGGAGGGCTTCAGTTAAATTAAAGAGCAGTTGGATTCCCCCAGAGCAGACATGCCACTAATGCACTCGTGCAGTCATTTGGCCTGGCTGGCCAAACTTGAGGCATCCAGTGTCCTATGTTTTCACTGCTGGTGACTTCTGTCTCCCATAAGGCTGCATACAGTGAAGCTTTTTCCAGCTTTCAGTTAGCTTCTCTATAGGGAGAATGTTTTCTGCTCAGCACTAGCTTGGTTTCTCAGTGACTTTACCATTCAGGCATGTGAAGTCTTCAGAAATAGGGTCTTACCATCTCTTATGGAAAACCAAAGGCTTTGGCAGTAGCCTTTAATGTTTTGGGGACAACAGGGACCTCCCTGGCCAACAACTCACTGGAAAGTATCCGATCCCTGGCACTGAAAATTTTCTAGTAACAACCTATGGTTTCTAGATGTGTCATTATTGAAGAAAGTAGATTTTTCATATGTTTTATTCAGAATATCTTGAATTTTGATTTATCCTTTCCCCTACCCTTCTTTTACACAGTTTCTTCCCCTGACCTTGCTTAGGCCTTTCCCTTCCCTGTAATCTGTTCTTCTACTTACATATACACAATACCATCCTTAAGTCCTTTTCTCTCCTCCCTCCCTTATAGCCTTTTTTTGTAAAAGATTGATTTTATTTATTTATTACACACACACACAGAGAATGGGTACACCAGGGCCTCTTTATAATTTTTATCATCTCACCTTTTCAGATGACTAAAGATTAGCCTCAGATTTTTATTTATCTCAGCAAAATCAGTTAGTTTAGAAATGAGATTAATATCTGAATGTCTTCATACTGTGAAGAAATGGTACCTCTGTTTCAATTTTCTGCTTCTCAATAAAAGTG
Source organism: Dipus sagitta (assembly GCA_036346955.1). Classification (NCBI taxonomy): domain Eukaryota; kingdom Metazoa; phylum Chordata; class Mammalia; order Rodentia; family Dipodidae; genus Dipus; species Dipus sagitta. Next base: position 83,801,989 of record CM070777.1, read on the forward strand.
ATGATATTATCTTTCATATATTACAGAATTTACAATTGTTATATGTTTGGGGTAAATACCTTAGGTTAAACACATCAGTACTCAGTCTGTTGTGACTAAGTATTGTATTTTCTCTGTGGACAATTTAAACACCATAGAAAACAAGAAATGTAACTAAATTTTAGAATTTAACCTCACTCATTAACTCCTTGCTTTACCTGAAGCAACATTTTATATCAGCATCTCCACCCACAAAAACATGGAAAATAAAATAGTTATGACTATTTTTTTTAAAACATTAACTATCAAATCTTGCATTAGCCTTTACTCAGATGTTTTATTGTAACTCATTTAGAATTCCTCACTGTATAATATAATCCTAAGTAGAAAATGTTATCTATGTCAGAAGCTAAAGCCCAGGACTTACAGGGCATTACTGGTGTTATACACACTTCAGCAAAACTCCCCTATGGGCTCCCACTCATACAGAAAAATGCAAATATTTTCTACAGTGAAATATCATTTTTCTGACTTAAATGCAATTTACAGAACTTTCTGAAGGTTTAGTTCTTAAAAGAAGCAAGGGTCAGCTGACATGCGATCAATCCTATGAGGCCAAGACTGCTAAGGATTGTTACATTGAAACTGTCATGAGAACATGGAAAAAATAAGCCAGTATCTGACAAGTTTCAATTTATCTGCTAAATGATGGCTGAGGCTATCATTTCTAACTTCTAAGTTAAAATAATGTTTAAAGAAAATTAAAAATAAGATATATGCAGTTTAAAATATTCTGGTTTTAAAAACTTTTCATAAGGTTATCTTCTAAATTGAAGTGTTTATTTTCTTTTTAGATGTATTTCCTTTAGTCATTTAATCATGGGGATCAAACTTAAAGCCCTGCACATGCTGGGCACTGAGCTACCTTACAGCCCCAACTTGGCGTAGTTATATATTCACATGAAAACCATAGTGGCCCAGAGACCACTGTAATAAACAAGCAATGGTAATAACTTTTTGCTTAAGGTGTGGAATCACCCCTGATTTTCCTCTCTGAGTAACACCATTTTTTAAAGTAGGCAGAGAAATCTCTTTGGAAAGCCTGAGGAAGACAAACATATGACTTCTCATTTGCCCATTTATTCATTGGCAGGGTTGATTTTTAAAAGAACTTGAGTCATTTTGAAAATGTTTTTTTTTTAATTTTTTGTTTATTTTTACTTATTTATTTGAAAGTGACAGACAGAGACAGAAAGAGGCAGAGAGAGAGAGAGAGAGAGAGAGAGAGAGAGAGACAGGGAGAGGGAGAGGAAGAGGGAGACAATGGGCGCGCCAGGGCCTCCAGCCACTGCATACGAACTCCAGACGCAGTGCGCCCCCTTGTGCATCTGGCTAACGTGGGTCCTGGGGAATCGAGCCTCGAACCGGGGTCTTTAGGCTTCACAGGCAAGCGCTTAACCGCTAAGCCATCTCTCCAGTCCTGAAAATGTTTTTTTTTTTAATTTATTTGAGAAATATAGTATGAATATATCAGAGCTTTTAAGTTATTTATTTATTTTTTTATTAATTAGTTTTGTACTCAGTGAATACAGTCAAGTTGGTACCATTGTTAGGCTTGTCCATGTCCTACCCCTTCCTCCTGACCCTTCCTTGTTGAGGTATATGGGTCAAGCATTATGGAGTTAGCCCACAGTTATGGGTAGGAGAAATGTCTCTGTGCTGACTCAATGTGTGGTTCTGACATTCTTTCCGCCCCCTCTTCCACAACATTTCCCTGAGCCATTTGGGGTTCATTTTGGGTCTGCTTCAGTGATGAGGTGTTGGGAGCCTCTGTGTCTCTGGATATATGATTTGGTAGGAGTTGATTGTTCTCTGTGTTGATCTCCTTCACCCTTGTGCTGGTACCCGGTTCACCAAGAAAACAGCACTCTTGCTTGTTTCACCAACTATTCTTGGTTTCAGATGGGGCCTTTTTGAGGTATGATGGGGTGGTTCTCTCCTTAGGATCTACATCTATCTGAAAAAGAGAAGCAGATTCTCCAATGGAGAATAAAGTTAGCACCAGAAAAATGGGATCACCCTTATTTTTTATAGAGAATTTAATAGATGTAGGCTCTCTTATAGCCCACTATTGGTGGTGGCTTGATAATGGAGAGCAGGCTCATGTTTGGATATGGTTCTGACTTGTTTCCCAGCTCCAGCTATGGGGCCTGTACCACTGAGGGGATCAGTTAGCCAAACCAAGGGCATTTGGTTTCCCACCATGGCTGTGTGCCATTATTGCACTTGTGTGAGCATCACAACAGGTTATTTGCTGCTAAGTAGGTTAGACCATGAGTTGCTTGGGCAGATATTGGTCATTTTTCCCCAGTCACCAATGTAGCACCTTCTGGCACTAGACACACTGACTGTCTGGGGACTGACTCTCTTCCAGCTTCCAGCCATGTCACTCCATGTTACGTGTCAACCACATATGGTGTCTTTAGCAGTAGGGTCTTACCACTAACCTTTGGTGCGTCATCAAGTAATCTTGCAGAAATCTTTCAGAAATCAAGGAATCTGACAGTCTTTCTTTTAGGAAACCCTGTAGGTCTCTCTGATCAAAAGCTCATTGTGGGTGATAGCCACCAGCTGGTACTGGGAGCTACAGGTCAGTGCCCACTAAGAGAAGGAAGAAAAATATAACTAACATTAAAGAGTTAGAGATGAGAGAGAGAAATAAAAGACACACAGAGAGAAAAAATGTAGAAGATTAAGGTCAGTCTTCATTGTACCCTCTCCAGTGCCTTGTGACTCAGGTGTTCCCTCTAAGGGCCTGGTGTAGGTTCAACCATTTGGTCTGCCTTTTAGGATATAGAATTTTATGGTACCATTGCAGTTTGAGTCTAGATTTGTGTCCCCCACCCCCTCCCTTACTCTCCCTTCACTCCCCACCCACCCTATTGTCTAGTTCTCAAGATGTTTGCTGGGTATGTCGGCATCTTGGGTAGATTCAGTTAGGTGCTATAGATGAGTGAGACTATATGGTGATTATCTTTCTGTGATTGGGTAAGTTCACTGAGAATGATCTGTTCCAGGTTGAACCATTTTCCTTCAAATTTCATTGTGTCATTTTTTCTTACTGCTGTGTAGAATTCCATTGTGTAGATATACTACATCTGAGTTATCCATTCTTCTAGTGATGGACATCTGGGTTGATTCCAGCTCTCAGCTATTACAAATTGAGCCACTATAAACATGTTTGAGCAAATCTCTCTGGACTGAGGTTTAAAGGTATTAGGGCTTCTTATTGCTGCAAACTAACTCCCAATGTATGCATGACTTTGTGCATCTGGCTTCATGTGGGTACTGGGGAATCAAACCTGTACTGATAAGCTTTATAAGTAAGCACTTTTAACTGCTGAGTCATCTCCCCAGGCCCTGTTGCCAATTGTGATTGAGATTTTTGGATTTTTTGCTGTCATTTATATATCATAGATATCAGCCCCAGTCTGAGGTAGAGCTGGTAAAGGTTTTCTCCCATCCTATAGATAGTGTGTTCCTCTGCTGACTGTCTCTTTTGATGAGCATAAGCATTTTAACTTCATAGAATACTTTTTGTCAATTCCTGGGGTTATTTCCTATACTTTTGGAATTTTATTCAAAAACAGCTTTCTTATGTTTCTGTTGTGAAGTGGTTTCCCTATGTTTCTTTTGGAGATGAGAGAGTACGTGGAAGGGAAGGAGTATGGGGATAAAAGAAGGGGATGATCAACAAAAGCACATTATATTTGAAAATTCCATAAACTGAATCCTTTGTATGCCAATTAAAACATGAAATTACTGAAAAGGAAACACTCACCTATCAAGTAGTTCAAATTGGATTTTTTACACTTCTAGAATCTTCTTAACTCGCCAAATGAAAACAAAACCTTTCTAGTTAAAGTTTAATTACCCTACCTTTGACATTGCAACATGATATTGTCAGCTACAAATGCACCGGGATGCATTTATAGCTATCCTGGGATGCAGGCTGAATGCACTTGTGCTAGAGAGATATGAGGCTGTGGGTAGTGGAAAGAAAACCATCACAATTGAATTGCTGTTATGTACATCTCTCTCTATATATGTCTGTCTATATCTAGATTTATGCCTATATGTATATACCTATCATGTATGTGTCTGCAAATGCACCAGTGAATAGAAATAAAAGTAAAGTTTACATGCTTTGTATGATATTTTGCATATATTTTATTTTTAGTAGTGTGTATATATAATCTTCATCTTATGACATTTCTAGAGTTTCCCCACATATTTACACAAAGAAAACTTTTCCTATTACAATTACTTTACAGTCCTCACGATGAGTCAGTTATTTTTATAGTTATCTCCCAAATAATACCCTGTTTTATCTTGTGTTTCTTCACACTGTATCATCCAAAGAGAATTTTACCATTAGTGTTTTCTCAGCTTTAACTAATGTATAACAAACTATGCAGTGATATTTACATTGTGAAAAGCAGATTGTGAATACAAAGCATGTTTTAGCATGATGCATATAGTGTTCTTATTTTTAATGAATATATATTCATTATTATATTCACTTGGTTATCTTTTGGGAAAAAAATCTTGAACATGTTGCTTTTTTAGAGAATAATGAAACAAAGCAGTTCAAAGAAAGATTGGATATTCTTCATGAAAATAGTCAAAATCAACATTAGACATGAAAAACTAAATCATAAATGTCACATTTCCTAGGTGAATAGAAGACTAAGCTCATCTTTTAGATTAATATTATCTAAATAATTATAAGAATTTATAGTGTAATTGGACAGAACATAAAATCTGAGTGAAGTCAGTTTATTATTTAGATCAATATTTTTTTTAATTATAAATAATATAACAAATTTTCTGCCATATCATAAACACTAAAATAATATGTATCCAAACACTGTTTCAAAAATAAATTTTGCATACATGCATTAATAGAATGCATATAATATTATAGTAATATGTACTGAAATATTCATATATTAAAGCATGTGTTTATGCTGAGTATGGTGGCTCAAGTCTGTACTAACAGTACTGTGTAGGTTAAAGTAGAAGGATCATAAGTTTGAGATATTCCTGAATGACTTAATAAGATCATGTATGTTTTTCCTAATATTTATAGTTATAGGGGCTTCTGAACACCTTAGCAAATACCTAATTATATCTTCACCACTTTGTCTCAAATATGCCCTTCATATTGTATAGAGATTTTACTTTGCTCTGATAGGTCTCTGGATCATTCTTACTCTTTATTTCATTCTATTTTGAAATACTGGCAAACAACCACTAAAATGTCACTTTCACTGAGGCTAAGATGTCATCATTTGATGAAGTATAGTTATCCTATGCACTACGAAGAGATATCCAAATAAAAGACCGATTACCAATTATGGCACACTTTTAATTTCAGAGATGGGAACACTTGCCTGTTCATAGCATTATCCTGGCTAACATGAGTGACACTCTCACTTGGATAGCCAGGTACCTAACATGAGTCTTTCCAACTCTATTCTTGCCTTACTCAATTTAGTCCATCCATGCAGATATACTTCAAAATGAATAGCTTACATTTTCCTATGTAAAATTTTCACTAATGTCTAACTTAAAATTAGTTCTTTAAAAAAATAACTTTTCTGAAGATTCCACATACTTGGGCTGCAAGGTCACTGAGAAATACTGCTGAAGCTGAGCTGAAAAACCTCCTCCATGTAGACCAGTTGACAGAAAGCTGGAAAAAATCCACGTTGCATGCAGTTCAATGGGAGAGAGAGAAATCACCAGTGATGATACCCAACAGTGGACACTGCAAGTCTTATATTTGGCCAGCCAGGCCAAATGAGCCAATAGCTGCAATAGTGGAACATCTATTATAGGGGAAAACCAATCACCCTCTAATTTGACTGGAGGCCTGCTCCATGGGAGGGAATACATCCACCAAACTTCCCAGTAAGCACTTCTCTTAATGTTCATACCCATATATTAATGCTACTCTCACTTTTGGTTAGAGAACCCTCTCTTTTCAGATGGCAGTAACCTTGGGATGACTCAGAAGGCACCATAGGGCTGGGAAGTGACAGAGGATTGCTCAGCACTGAAATATCTCAATCACACCTTCCATGGCTGAGGGTCCATTGCAGAAGAGGTGGTGGAAAGAATGTAAGAGCCAAAGGAAGGGTAAGCCTCCTTACAACGTGCTCCTACAGACACAAAATGGCCTGGATATCCATGACCTCACAGTGCCTGACACTACCTACACAAGACCATCATAATAGGAAGCAAAGATCATAACATAAAAGTAAAAGAGAGACTGGGGCTGGAGAGATGGCTTAGTGGTTAAGCGCTTGCCTGTGAAGCCTAAGGACCCCGGTTCGAGGCTCGATTCTCCAGGACCCACGTTAGCCAGATGCAGAAGGGGGCGCACGTGTCTGGAGTTCGTTTGCAGTGGCTGGAAGCCCTGGCATGCCCATTCTCTCTTCCTCTCTCTCTCTCTGCCTCTTTCTCTCTCTGTCACTCTCAAATAAATAAATAAAAGTGAACAAAAAAATTAAAAAAAAAGAGAGAGACTGATTCAGAAGGGGAGGGGATATGATAGAGAGTGGAGTTTCAAAGGAGAAAGTGGAGGGAGGGAGGGAATTATCATGGGCTGTTGTTTACAATTATGGAAGTTGTCAATAAAAATATTTAAAAAAACTTTCCTATGATCTTAAAATTTTGCATGATCTGGCTCTTGACTTCCTCAAACATTTGGTTGCAAGTCGTTTTCTATGTCATTCTAAATTGACTGTACAGCTCCAAGTATGTGAAGTTGATTTTTCTCCTTTTATCATGTGTCTAGATTGTTCTCTTCCCCATTCTTTCTCCTCAGCTTCTCTAATGGTTATGGTGACACATGTTAACCTTTAAGGTCTCAATCTTCTTGACCTCAGGCTGAGTTTCTCCTGTGGATGCTTATAGTACACTTGTAAAATAATATAGAATGATAATGAAATTTCAAACTATTATTTCATTACAGCACACATGCAAAAAACAATAAATATACAGTCTAAAAATTATTTTAAAAGATGGGCTAGAGAGATGGCTCTGCAATTTAAGTGCTTGCCTGCAAAATCTAAGCAACCAGGTTTGATTCCCAAGTACCCATGTAAGCCAGGTGTACAAGGTGGGACATGCATCTGGAGTTCATTTTCAGTGGCTGGAAGCCCTGGTAACCCATTCTCTCTCTCTCTACTCTCTCCCTCCTTCTCTCTCTCTCTCTCTCTCTCTCTCTCTCTCTTTCTTCATCTCTTTTTCTCTCTCAAGTAAGTAAATAAATAAAATATTTTATAAAAAGCACAAAAATGAATAATTTTTTACCTAAATTATATATTTTATTTTTTTGTTGATTTTTGATTAATGGTAATGTCACTTTTGGTTAGAGAACCTTCTTTTTACAGACAACAACAACTATTGGGGAAACACAAGACTCACCAAAATGACAGGACAAAGAGAAAGTCCAGTGCTCACCACCAGACCAGTCTTCTCTATCACATTCGACAGGGCTCAGGAAATATTGCAGAGGAAGTAGTGAATGAATATGAGTGCTGCTATCTCTGCTGGTCAGAGAACTATCTCTATGGAGATGATGGTAGACACTGAGGAGACTCAAAACTCATCCAAACTGAAAACAAGAGACTGCTGAGAGTGGTAAACTAAGGGAGATATCTATCACACATTTCAAGGCTCAGAGAACATTGTGGAAGAGGGGCTGGAAAGAATGTAAGAGGCACTGTGTCTGTAGGCATTATTTGGGGGCACTATTCTTCTGATGTAAATTAATTGGTGCATTCATGAACCCACAATATTGTCCAATACTCCTTTTATAGCAACACAGTGCTGAGTCCACAGACATACTTCCATGTAGGACCAAGAGGGCAAAAGTTCATTATTAATTGTGTCAGCTTCTCACCAGCCTCTTTAGGAAGTGGCAGGTTCCACATGTGGAAAATATATCCCAAATGCAAATTTCAACTACTTGTGTTTCTGTTTGTTATCACTTCAATTACTTTGCAGTTACTTTGAATCACAGTATTTCTACATCTTCAAACACATTTTGAAAAATTTCTAGTATTTCTTACCATTCTCAATATAAATTTTGGTATTCATTACATAATACACTATTTGCATAAAGAACATATTCTGTATGTTTTTTAAAAACTAGGTTTGCTTGGCTAAATATTATAAAAACTTAGTGAAGCTCAAAATTCTGTCCTTGTACCTCCTCCCAATGTATCACTAGACTAATGTAGAATGTGCCTTGTGTTGAATAAATGGATGTGGCATTATAAAATTACAATTAAGTGTCTCTGTGACCTGGGATTGCTGTAACAAGTTAGAACATTAACTCCCCAAGAGGAACTTGGTGGTAGCATGAACACTATTTATTTTCATAAAATATTGACAGTCTGAAGGTGGAACACAGTGGTGCTTTGTTGAGTTAGTAAAGTTGAATCATTTTTTGGTTAAAAACTTGAACATATTAAAGTGCCTGTGGTTGTTAAAACTCAAAAACTTGCTTTAAACTTTGGAAATGATCTGTGTTCTCCTACCGGGAATAGGTCTTTCATATAAATAATAAGTAGGATTAATGCTTTCCCTCAGAGTGAAGACCCAGTTGTCTGAAGAAAACAGCTTTCATTCCAATTAAAGTTCATTTTTTCTGAGAGTCTATAATTGCCATTCAAGAGCTTTTGGATTCCTTACTGGGATGAAGAGAGGGTGTTTCAAATAGCTTCTTTTTAAAGATACTGTAATTTCTATAAAGTGGCCATTCAAGTTATAAGGTCAATTAATCAGTAATTGCAATTTAGAAGGAATAACAGAGTACAGTATTTTTTGAGAAAGTTCTGAAGAATATAGATCTGCTCAGGACAATGCTTGTTAACCATGGTCATTCAGCTATGCATTGGAAAGAAATTGATATGGGTATCATCAAAACAATGTTAATGTATTAGTTACATTTCTCATTACTTCAACCAATACCTGACAAAGTCATCCTAAAGGAAGAAAAGGGGTGGCCTTACTTATGGCTCAGCAGTTAATGTGCTTGCCTGCAAAGCCTAAAGACCCAGGTTTGATTCCCCAGTAACCATGTAAATTCAGATGCAGAATAGTGAATGCATTTGAAGTGAGTTTGTAGGTGCTGGAGGCCCTAGTGCACCCATTCGTTCTCTCTCCCTCTCTTTCTTTTATTCTATCTTTTTCTGCTTGCAAATAATATATATATATATATATATATATATATATATATATATATATATATATATTTTAAAAGAAGGAAAATGTTTTATCTTACACCTGGATAATACCTGGTGACATGAGTTTTTGCCCATCAAATACTGTCCTCAGTAAGAAAGCAGAAAGAAAGAAAGAAATGCTGGTACCCAGATGGCTCATTCATTTGCCCTTTTATTCAGTCTGTGATCCAAGTCCATTGCATAGTGCTACGCATATTCAAAGGGCCATCCATCCTCAGTTAAGCTTCTTTGGAAAGCCCTTAGAGACATTTCCAGAAGTGTGTTTTCTAGGTCATTCCATATCTGGTCAAGTTGTCAGTACAAACTAGCCAACATAATTAGTCTCCAAATTCTGAAATTGGTTGGTCTGATCAGAAAATCCTGTGATGGTGGGAAAAGAAAATATCCTCAAAACTAAAGAAATTAATTTGTAAATCTTCCTTAAAATTATTATTGTTAGCTATTTTCTCTGTTACCAGGAGAGTATTTCATATGTCTTGCTTACCACTTTATTTCTCTCATGGGATGTCAGAAAGTATTGCAAAAATAACTGGTTCATGCCATTACTCGCACCCAAGAGCAAATGAGATCCTAGGAATAGATCTTAATGTGTTACTGAGAACAATGGAGTTCCCTGAATCTTCTTGGAGCTGAGCAGGTACATGCTTGATTAACCAGATTCATGCTTGGACAGGTAATACCAGTTTCATCATTATATAAGAGATTTAGCCCCTAGTCAACATCCCTACCCAAACTGCTGGCCAAGGAATCACTTTTACATTACACTACTAAGAGTAGGGTACAGTTAGGGTGACTGGATCCCTAAAGGTAAAAAAAAAAAAAAAAAAGGGCAGGAAAATTTGCACTTGCTAGAAATCAAAGATCATCTGACTTCTTATTTTTTGCCTAGTTCTAGACCTGTTTTTCCACAAACAACCAGGACCCCCTCCTGGGAGATTTTTAATAGGATTTAAACATTGTGGTTGGTCAAATTCAGCACCTGAAACTTGGTGCTAGGGCTAATCTCTTCCTGAGACAGCCCCTAACCCCAAATAACCAGCTGCCCTCTATTTCACCATAGCTGAAAGAAATAGCTTTGCAAGGGGTGGGCAGACTCTCTGACCACTTGGGAACTTCCAACTGTGGGTGAGATTTGCCCTCAGGTAGGCTCAGCCCAGAAGGCCCCTACCCTTTACTCTCCACATGGGGTCCTTTATTCCCTCCTGCTCCCCACATGGCAGTAGCTGCTTGAACTTTCTTTTGTTTTTTCTTCTATGTGAGACCTCTAGCCATGTGGGTATCTTTCCTTGGCTCTGTACTTCCCTCAATGAATATAATAATTCAATAATTATCCTTCTTAGTCTTCTTTATTATTCAATTCTTTCATTAAAATTAGAAATTAACCTTGGGGTTCAAGGACTTTCCTGGACCCCTAGCACCCCATTATATCACTAAGCAACCTAAACTGCCAAGACCTTTGCCTCTTACATGAAGACCTAGCAACATGAAGAAACCTACTTTAACTTCTTCAACTATTTTCCCTCCCACTAACACTTCCTCACCCTATCTCTTGTGGTGTGATCAATGCTCCATTTATACATTGTCTGAACAGAAAGTTTTGAGTAGTTCCTATTTTCAACATTATGCCGTATGTGTATCTACATGTAGCAAATATGACTAAAAGCTTATAATCCAATTTTAACAGTGTTCATTTTTGTGTATGACAGATTATTTTCCTTTAATGGATTTTTCAATTTTTAAAAATTCTACTTCTGAACTTAGACAAGAAAGAAATATGAGCAGGGACTAGAGAGTTGACTCAGTGGTTAAAGGTGCAAAGGCTGACTTCCCAGGTTCCATTTCCCAATACCCATGAAGAACCAAATACACAAAATAGTGCATGCATCTGGAATGGCAAGAGGCCCTGGTGCACACATTTTGTCTCTTTCTCCCCAAGTTTTGCTTGCAAATAAATAATTAACGTAATATTTAAAATAAGTATATGAAAACAAAATATGAGAAATATCCTTCATTAAAAACCAGGAAAGGACATAGCCTGGTTGATAGATAAATAACATAGTATATCTATCAGATAATAAATAAATTATCATCAAGGTAGGAAATAGTTGCCATTTTCAACATTTTCCTAATAAATCAGAAAAATCCCAATTATGTTTTGCCATGCATAAATTTTTGAGATAAGTAGAGGTAAATTGTTATAGCAATATAAGATTAGGCAAAAGGAACTGTTCTAATTCCCTCAGTACTTATTAGAAAACATTCCACCAGGATATTGTAGGGTTTTTTTTTTTCCATTCCTGGACAGACTAAGGAGTTGTTTATAAGGTGATAGTTTAATAATCATATCAATGTCACCATCTCAGTAACACATTAGTGACACTTCTGGGAATGAAAAAAATCTCGATTTTTTTTGAAAATGAAAGAAGGGAATGCCTTTGGGAATAAAAGAAATAAATATTTTGAGGATAAGATTGGCATGAAACCAGAAAATATTGCTAAGATCCAATGAACATATCATTAAAATTCATTCTACTTCATAACACTATGATTTTTAAATTATGTTAGTTTTCATTTCATATTAACTTTTTAAAATACCAGATTCATTGGATGTTAATTTAAATCTGTTTTTCATCTAACATAGTCTATTAACTTTTGGTCACGGTATTAGTTATTTTCTTGTTGCTATGAAAAAACACCTGACAAGTAATAATTTAAGGGATGGGTTTAATTCAGCTTACAATTTCAAAGAAAAGTGTCATGGCAGGGAAGGAGGCTTGACAGTAAGAGAGGGAAGCTGGCTCTACACATTGCATTTACAATCAAGAAGAAGAGAAATTAGAAAGCCCGGGTGACCTACTAAGGCTTCCTACCATTGACCCACTTCCTCCCGCAAGTGTCCACCCCCTAAAAGTTCTACATCCTTCCTAAACAATGCCAAAAACTGGGGATTAAGTAGTCAAATACATGTAGTCTATGAGCAGTTCACATCTAAACCACAGCATTTTGTTTCTGACCCTCCTAGGCCATTTCATTATGCAAAATGAATTCATTTCAGCTTCAGAGGTCCCCATAGACTTTAGTATGCCCCACACTCAAAAGTGCATACACTTAAGAAAATGTTCATCATCCCTAATCATCAGAGAAATGCAAATTAAAATAACTATGAGATTCCACCTTACCCCAATAAGGATAGCAAACATCAAAAAATCAAATAAAAATAAATGCTGGCGAGGATGTGGAGAAGTAGGAACACTCATCCACTGTTGGTGGGAATGTAGGATGGTACAACCACTTTGGAAAGCAATATGGAGACTTCTGAAAAAGCTGAGTATAGAGATACCAACAGACCCAGTTATTCCCTTACTGGGCATCTACCCTAAAACCTTCAAACCACAGGCCAGAGAGATTTGCTCAACCATGTTTATAGTGGCTCCATTTGTAATAGCTAAGAGCTGGAATCAACCCAGATGTCCATCACTAGAAGAATGGATACCTAAGATGTGGTATATCTACACAATGGAATTCTATACAGCAGTAAGAAAAAATGACACAATGAAATTTGAGGAAAAATGATTGAACCTGGAACACATCATTCTCAGTGAACTTACCCAATCACAGAAAAAAAAATCGCCACATAGTCTCACTCATCTACAGCACCTAACCTGAATCTACCCAAGATACCTTACATACCCAGCAAGCATCTCCTAGACTAGACACTAGGATGGAAGGGGAGGGAGGGGAGGGCATCAAAGGGGTGGGAAACACAAATCTAGACCCAAACGGCAATGGTACCATAATCTTCTACTTACTAAAAGACAGACCAAATGGCTGATCCTTCACCAGGCCCTTACAGGGAACACTTGAACCACAAGACACTGGAGAGGGTAAGATTAAGACTAACCTTAATCTCCTACATCTTCCCTCCCTCACTTCCCCTATCCCTGTCTCTCTCTCTCTTATCTCTAACTGTTGTATATTAGTTATCTTTTTCCTCATTTTCTTAGTGGGCACTGACCTGTAACTCCCAGATCCAGCATGGGGCTATCATCCAAAATGAGCTTTTGATCAGAGAGACCTACAAGGTTTCCTAAAAGACAGACAGATTTCTGTCAGAGTACTTGATGACCCACCAAAGGCTAGTGGTAAGACCCTACTGCTGAAGATACCTTAAGTGATTGACATGCAAATTAGAATGGCATGGCTGGAAGTTGGAAGAGAGTCAGTCCCCAGACAGTCAGTGGGTCTAGTGCCAGAAGGTGCTACATGGGCGACTGGAGGAAACTGACCAATATCTGTCAAAGCAACGCATGGTCTAACCTACTTAGCAGCAAATAACTTGTTGTGATGCCCACACAAGTGCAGTGGTGGCACACAGCCATGGTGGGGAACCAACTGCTCTCAATTTGGCTAACTGATCCCCTCACTGGTATGGGACCCATAGCTCGAGCTGGGAAACAAGTCAGAACCAGATCCAAACATAAACCCACTCTCCAATATCAAGCTACCATCAATTGTGGGCTACAATAGGGCCTACACGTATTAAATTCTCTATTAAAAAAAAAAAAAGTAAGGGTTATCTCATTTGTCCTGGTGCTAACTTACTCTCCATTGGAGAATCTGCTTCTTTTTTTCAGATAGATGTAGATCCTAAGGAGAGAGCCACCCCATCATACCTCAAAAGGGCCCCGGCTGAAACTAAGAAAAATTGGAGAAACAAGCAAGGGGGCTGTTTTCCTGATGAACCGGATACCAGCACAAGGAGAAAGGAGATCAGCACAGAGAAAAATCAACTCCTACCAAATCAGAGAGCCAGAGCCTCAGAGGCCCCCAACACCTCATCACTGAAGCAGACCAAAAATGAACCCAACATGGCTCAGGGAAATTTTGCGGAACAGGGCACGGAAAGAATGTCAGAGTTACATGTTGGGTCATGATATGCAGAGACATTTAGCTTACCCATAACTGTGGGCTAACTCCACAATGCATGACCCGTATACCTCAACAAGGAGGGGTCAAAGGGAGGGGGTAGGTCACGGATGAGCCTAATAATGGTACCAAACTGAATGTATTTGCTGAATACAGAACTGACTAATAAAGAAAAAAGAAAAAAAAAAGTGCAAGCCTGCAGGACCACTTGAGTCTCAAGAAGTCACTTAGCCATAAGCCCTATAAAATCAAAACAGAATTTATATACTTCCAAGATACAATGGCTCAGAATTCATCTTTCCATTCTAAAAGGGAGGAATGGGGGAATAGCAAAATAGAGTGGACCAATATAAGACCAAAACCCAGTAGGGCAACCACCAAATCTTGAAACTCCATGTCTGATATCTGGAACTCATGATGAAGTTGTCAGGGCTCCAAATACTTGGTTAACTCCACCACTCCAGATCTGTTGTCTATAGTGAAGGATAAAAGAGAGAAAGCTATCTTATTTTAAGAAGTTTTAATTAGGACTAGGAGCCCAAATAGAGAACCAGAAAATGCCATTCTGTCTTGGCAGAAATGGTACTTCGATCTTAACCATTTTCATCCACTACTGCAGTGCCCTATTAGCCTCCACAGTGAGGCACACTATCTAGGTGGGCTATCCTTTGTGTCAGTACCTTAAATCTGTGAACCAACCAGGTCATACCCTTATATACCTGAGTCAGATGAAATAATCCAGTTTTGTAATTGACCCAGCTGATCTCAGTCCTCTTTCTGCCTTTTGATCTCTGTAAGTCTGGCTCTTCCCTGGGTAGTTTTCTGTTTGCCTACTATTTGTGTCATTCTTTGGGGTCCTATCTCACTTTAATTACATGTATGATTCATTTTTGAATTCAGAATTCATCCAGATTCATTGCCAGAATATTACATGAACTGCTTCTAGCCCAGTTCTGGATACAGTCATTATTGTTACATTATTGTTACTGGACCTTCACGAGCAAGCTCCACTAGAAGTATTTTTCTCAGCATTCTGGTCTTCCAAGCCCCTATCATGATGGCCCATTCACCTCTGCTTACAGCATTAGCTAGCTCAATGCTCCAAACTCCTCCATTTTTCCTCTCTGAAACCAATTCCAAAAGTCCACAAACCACATAACCAGGGTTATCACAGGAAATGCCCCACTTCTCAGTACAAGTTTGTGTATTAGTTAATTTTTCATTGCTATGAACAAATACCTGACCAGAAGCAACTGCAAAGAACAAAAGGTTTAAGTCTGTTCACAGTTTCTAGCATAAGATTCATGGCGAGGAAGGAATGGTGGCAAGAGCAGGAAGCGGACTCATCACATCAGAAAGCAGAAACAAGAAGCAGGTGCAGGAAAGGAAGTGGGCTGTGCTATAAAACCTCAAGGACTGCACCCAGTTACCCATTTCCTCTAGCAAGGCGCTACCACCTAAAGATCCTACAACCTTCCTAAACAGCTGGGATCCATGTATTGGAACACATGAACCTATTGGGGACATCAAACCAAATGAGTTATTAGCCTAAAACAAGACCCTCCCTCTCCAAGTGTTTAGGTTTTTATTTTTTATTTTTGTAGATTCTCAGAAATCTATGGCTATTAAGATAACTGTGCCTTGTAGATTTCCTAAATTATCATAATATCTAAAGTACATGGTATGATGAAAATGCTTATCAAATTAGAGAGGGTTGCCAAACAGACTGCAAATATGTACACTTTACTAGAATTTTCAAATTACAAAATGGATGTTTTGTGATGAGTATAATCCAGATATACACCAGGTTATAGTTTACAGAAGATGTACAACATACCATCACAGTTGATCCTCAGAATAGTTTACTGGCTTCATAAGATGTGTAAACACCCAGACAGGTAAACAATTTATGTAAGATTAAATTGAGAGAGTTAAATATCAAATACTTTGGGAAGTCACATTCAAATTTTGCATTTCCACTTTATTGTGCCATCCCATTTAGTAATTTTAATATTTTTGAAATTTGGGTTACAGGTGATTAAACCCAAGGCCTTGTATTTTCTGGGCAAGTGCTCTACCCCTGAGCTACTCCACTAACCATAAAATATATTTCTAATATCAGCTATAAAGCCAAAAATTATAGAACAGATTCAGGACAATTGCAGCAATCTTAAGACCAGGCTCATATACATTACACAATCCTGGACAGTCAGGGATATAGATAAAGACCCTGTCTCAAAAAACAAACAAACACATCCAGTAAATAAACCTCTGTGTTTAAGGAATAGAAGCTGAATTGACCTAACCTCAGAACAGCTAAGGGTAAAAAAGATCAAAATATTAATATAATAATTTTATTTTAATATAATTTAAGATTTCTAGTAATTTCCAAGAATGGCTAAACAAATTCCCATGTGTCATTTTCCTAGAGTCCCCTATTTGTATTTAACTATATTTGTATTAACATATTATCTCACCAATTACATATATAAATAATGTACCAGTATAATGTAGTAATATATATGCTTATATACAATGTTTATCTATTTGAGAATAGGTTGAGGACATAATGCTGTTTTCCTGAAAATAATATTCATATTTCCTAAGAATAGACATATTTTTATATATGACTTCAAATTTAACTGAGAAAAATAAAATAATTCCCTTAATGCCTTCTGTAGTCTTATTCAGATTTCACAATTTTTTCTTAAAATTTTCATTACACAACAAAAATTTCAGTCTATGTGTTCCATTGAATTTTATGCCTTTTCATCTTAATTTAAGATTTCTCTTTGGTTTTGTGCTATATTGCTTGATACCAAATTTTGTGGAGACTAATTTCACTTGCGATTTAGAGAATAGCTCATTTTGGATTTGCTTCATGTTTGTTCATAATGTGATTTAAGCTTCATATTATTGAAAAAAAATGTCTTTCTTATCATATGGTCAGTTTATACCATTACTGATGACAACGATGCTAACTTTAGTAAATCGTTTACAATGACTTCTTGAAGCTTTTTCCATTGTATATGTAGCTTTCCTCTTTAGAATTAATATTAGAAAAAATTGAAATATATGAATTCTGATATATCAGTGAATGGTGATTTAATATTTGTGGCTGTATTATCTTTTTGTCATTTTTTAAAACTCTTTGTATTAACAAACTCTCTACATATACACTATGTTCACTCATTATAATCCTCTGCCCCCAGCTTCCTTGGCCTCCTTTTCCCAATTCCCAATCTACATGAAATTTCTTCTTCTTCTTTTACAACTAGGCCTTCTACTTTGATATTTTTGTGGATTTTTTGTAATCCTCTATCCTCCATGAAAACCTACTAATGGGCGTAATATTATGTAGGCATTGTACAGTAGTGACAGTAGCTGTGAGGCCATGAATGTAGCCATCATTTTGCCTGGGGAAGACAACATTCCAAGGCATTTCACTCCATTCATTAGTTCTTACATTCTTTCCTCCACTCTTTCTGCAATGGCCCTTCAGCCTTGAACTGTGTGATAGAGATGAAAACTCAATAGTCACTTCTCTTCAGCTTTGAATTCCACCAGTAGTCACTGCCATCTGAGACAAGAAGCTTCTCCAATCAAAAGTGAGATTCATATACTGGCATAAGTATAAATACTTAGAATTTATTGTGCATAATATATCCATTTAGCCAAACAATAGTAGTAGGGCTTATGATCTTTCCAACCATTGATTTTTGACTAGATTTTCACTATCAGGGATGAATTGTCTCCCACGGAGGGGCCTCAAATCTAATCAGAGGGCTGTTGGTTACTCTGATTGCATTGTTAATTTATTAGATGACATTTTACCTCAAGGAGGAGCAAGTTTTTCTTATTCATCATTCAGTCATTTACTAATTAATTTTGTATTAGTCAGGGTTCTCTAGAGGAACAGAACTGCTAGAATGAATTATTTTAAAAGGGGATTTATTGGATCATCTTACAGTAGTCCAATAGCAGTTGCAGGCCCGAGAATCACCGAACCTGATAGTTGTTCAGTCCTCGTGGCCAGACGCCTCAGCAGTCCTGACCTGGCACTGCAGATGGTGCTGGAAAGCCTCGAGGCTTCCTGAGGAGCCGCTGGGTTTTCGATCCACGGGGGTCTTCAGTTGATGCTGGTCTTTCGTCCGCACTGGTCTTCAATCCATGCTGGAAGGTAGTAAGCAGCTCCAGCAGCCAAATGGAAGGAAGGCAGGAAGGAAGGAAGGGACTCTTTTTAACCAGAGCTTCCTTGTATCAAGTCCCCCTCTGGGCCAGGCCGCCCATTCTGGGGGAAGGGCTCACTCTGGGGGAAAGACTTCCTCCTTTAGTTGATCCTTCCTAGAATCAACCTATGGATTACTAAACAGATCAAGTTGACAACACCTTAACTATCACAAATTTATATTTTCAACCTAGCATGAATTCATGGATGGATATTGTAGACAATGGATTTTAATCAATTATAAACAATCTGTTAATATTATTATCCCTTTTAACAATAAAATTATCCCAGGTGTGACTGTGGGAGTTTCTTTATGTTAGTTTCTACATGCTGATTACATTTCTCTTTATTTGCTCGAACTCTTCCTTACTTTCCAAAAGAGTAAAATGACCTTCCTTCATCTTGAAATTTTCTGCTCCAGTGTCAAATTTCTACTTTAAGAAGTCTAGCTCTGGGATGGAGAGATGGCTTAGGGATTAAGGTGCTTGCCTGAGAAGCCAAAGGCACAAGGTTCAATTCCCCAGGATCCACATAAGTCAGATACACATGGTAGTACATGCATGCCTTAGCTAGAGGCCCTGATATGCCCATCCCCCATTTCTCTCTATCTCACATAAATAAATAAAAATAAAATATCAAAAAGAAGTGAAGAGAAAAAGAAGTCAAGTTCTAGGGCTGGAGCATGGCTTAGTGGGTAAAGGTACTGGCTTGCAAATCCTGCTTGCCCAGGTTCAATTGCCAAGGCACCCATGTAAGCTGCTTCCAAAAAGTGATATAAGTGACTATTATTCATTTCTAGTAGCAATATGCCCAATCATGTTTGTGCACATGTGTGTGTATGCTCGCAAGCGTGCGCACGCGCGTGCACACACACACACACACACAAATAAAACCAAATAAATAAATAAAAATTTAAAAACACTTATAATGAAACCAAACTTCTTAAACGAATTTTATTTTTAACAAATGGAGCATAGGCATTAAGATCTCTGTGTTAAGTATGTTATTTACTGTTGGAGTGATCTTCCCTCTCCCTTACAATAAACCAATAAACTAAATATTGTGAATAACCACTTGAGATTCTTGATACTGAAAGGCAAGAACAAGTCTTGAGCTGCTGCTAGGTATTTTGGTATGCAACAGTAACATTTCAGGACAGGGATATAGCAAAATTGGTAGAGTAGTTTGATCTCTAGTATTACATTGGAGAGGAGGGAGGTACAGGCTGGAGGAAGATCAGGAGTTCAAAGTCACCTTGGCTACACAGTGAGTTCCAGTATATCCAAGGTTATATGAGACTGTGTAGTAAAATACTGTGAAATATAGGATGTATCATCTCATCTTATAATTGTCTTTGATTTTGTTACCTTAAAATATCCTCTACAGGAGTTTAGCGTAACATTACTAATAACTAACAGAGATAGTTCCAAATCATACGACCATCTGAAATTGAAATACAATAATTTTCACATTTTTATTATGATAAACAAAATATCAAGTTGAGTTAATTAAATAATTGCTATTTCATGGGTTCTGGGATAGCAGCCTATATTCCCAAATTTCTATGAAAACCATGGCTCATAAAATGATTGTCAATACTCATTTATAGTAATGGTAGTGGAACCTTAGACCTTGTGTATCATAAGTCTATCAGTTACTTTCTTACTACAGTGAATATCCAAGCAGAAGCAGCTTAGGAAAGAAAATGGTTTACTCCTGCTTAAAGCTTCCAGGTTAGTCTATCATACCATCTATCATGTCAGGGAAAGCATGGCAGGAATAGACAGCCAGTGTCAGTCACATTGTCAAATCCACAGGGAGGAAGAAGTAGTACAGGTCAAATAGCAACACATACTGGCTGTCACACCTGAAGGCCTGCCCCCAGTGACTTGTTTTCTTCAGTAAGCCTCCACCTAACAAAGTTTTGCTAATCTTCTAGAACAATGACATCAACTGGGGATTACCTATTCAAACAGATGGGTCTATGGGGGACATTTTCCATTTGAACCAAGCACACTAAGTATTATGCCACTGAGCTAGACCCTCAGCCTTTTGATGACTATTGTTTCTAACCTGACACACACAAAGTACCTGATGAACCAGTCTGACTCCATCATAGAGTTAGGAGCCATTTTGTTGTTATTTCAAGATAGTTTCATTTCTGTTTACTGTAAAACCTAAGATACTGTTTGGCCTGACTGTACTTTGACTGTCTGCTTGAATTTCCCCACCCCTGGCTCTACCTGTAACCTGAGTTACTCCCCACTCTGACAATGCCTTGACTCATTAACTCCCAAGATGTTATGCCAAGTAATTGTAAAGTACTATTTGCTTCTGTATTTTGCCTGCCAATTTCTCTGTTGGAACTCTCTCAACCTTACTGCTTGTGAATTATAAAAAATCACTTCTCTTGTGTTCAGGGCTGCTCTCATAAACCCTGCCTTTGGATGAGACAGCCACTAGCTAATTCCTGAGTGCACAATACAGCTTGCTTCAATTTGGCCAAATATTTGAGTTGGTGGTCTCTTCTTTGCATGGTGGGTTAATAGTTGGAGGCCTCAGTGGGATAGGACCACCCAAATTTTGAAACTGGAACTTCATTCCAGAATTCTGGGACCAGAGTGCTGCTTCGGGAGGTGCACACCTTAAAATGTTCCAGTGCTCTGAGGTATACTTTCAGTATGGTGGACTGTTGAAGGGAACTGCCACACTTCAAGGAACTAGCAGGCACCTATTTAGTGAGGCCTCCAAGGATAAGTCATAGTAAGGCATATCCTTCTATGACATCTGGCATTGGTTCTGGTGGGATCCCTTTTGGGGGACAGTGAGGTGCCTGATGAGGCACATGAACTCCTGTCCAGGGCACTAGGGAGCTGTCACATTGCCTTCTGGGTTCTTTGGTGCCTAGTTTTTGGTCCCCTGTGTCTTGTTCTGTGTTCTTTCTGTCTCGTCTTCTTTTTTGTTGTCTTTTCTGGTCTGGTCTTGGGGTGACTGAACAGATAGAATGGGTAATAAGACAGACAAATAAGCATGACAATTCTCTAACTTGTGTTTTAAGAAAATTTGGCAAAGATTGCTCCCCCACCCTTAATTAAATAGGATTATGACTACCCCATCACTGAAAGTCACCTCCAGATCTTCTGTGAGATAGTATGGCCCACCTTTGGGGTCGACTGGCCTCCTGAGGGCACTTTTGATCCTCTTGGCAGTCCTGGCCACCTGGACCAGATAGTATATATTCTACCTTAGGCAGAGACAACAATCCACCCCGTGTATGAAGGTTTGTATGGTCTGGAATGGACAGAATAGCCAAGCCCTGGTTGTGACAAGGAAAACCCCCAGGAGCCCTCAACTGAAAATCAAAAACCCTCAAAAGCCCTGTCTTATAGGACTATCAGGAGGATCCTCTTCTTCCCCCATATACTCCTCTTTGTCCTCCCCTATCCCCAGGTATCCCAATCCTATGTCTTTTAACTCCTCCTCAGCCTATCCTGCAATTGCTTCACTCAACTACTCTTTCTGCCCCAACCCTCCTTGTGGAACCACCTCCTGTTTCTCTCCTCCCCATATTCATCAGGACCACCCCTATGGGTGGCCATATTCAGTCTCTTCCCCTGGCCAGCCTGTGGCTTCCATTTCTATTTCTATTCCTGAAGCACAAGTGACCCAAGTCCCAGTCCTTCCTCTCTGATAGGTCCCTGATGGTTGGTACATGTATGTTCCATTTTCTATGATGGGTCTTTACAATTGGAAAAGCCAGAACCCCCCCTTTCAGGGCAGACCCTAGTTCTTTGATTTCCCTGATTAACTCTGTTTTCTTTAACTACCTCTCCACTTGGGATGACTGCCAACAGATTCTCCACGCTCTCTTCAAAGAAGAGAGAATGAGTCCTGACAGAGGCAGCTAAAGCTCTGACCAAGATAAGCACTATTACTAATGACCAGAGAATGGAAGCAATTGACCAGGTTTAACCCAAAAGGAGACCAGAATGAGACTATGGGATGGGAGAAGGTAGGAGGTCACTCAGGGAGTACCACCAGACTCTACTGGAATTTCAAAGGCTCTTAACAAAAATTGGAAACTATGTTGTATGTACCATCCACAGAGCTCAGGAAAAGAAAAGAGGATGAATAGAAAGAACATTGGAAGAAACTAAATTTATCCTTAAGACTGGTGGTAACTGGGTCAATATCCTGCATTTTGCCTTATTGAGGGCCCATTGTACTCCCTACTGAGAGAAATTCACCCCTAATGCAATACTAGTCCTGACTTCTACTAAATCATTCTTGCCCAAGAACGCACTACCCATGTCTACCCTCCCAGTGAAGGTTCCCCTGTTAACTAGGATCATGGTGACTATCTTCTTCCTCAATCATACTGCACCTAACTTAACACAAGATTGCTGGCTTTGCCTAGACTCAAAACCCCATTATTAGGTAAGAATAGCTTATAATCTTTCTCTTACAGTGTTGCCACAAGCCATTGCTGATACTTGTTCCTGGTCCCAGCCCAAATTAACCCTAGATTACATACAGAGACTATGCATCATGTCCAACCTTTCTCATGATATCTCTTTATTCAGAAAAATTGTGCTACCATTGTACAAGACATAACTAGGAAAGGCACAGAGGAAAAACAATTGTTCCTTCATGCCCCCTCTGATGCCTGATGGCATGCACCAACGGTGTTACACAATGCACATCAGTCTCCCATATTACACATGGGACACATCCATTGTTATGTGTCCTCCTTCCCATTCTTCCTCAAGTTTATATTTATGACAGGGATGCAAGTCGCTTACATTTAGCTCTAACATCTGACCGCCTCTGGTTCAAGTAAGCTCCCATTATAGTTCTGTTGTTAGTGGGTGCAGGAATAACAGGATTAGCAGCCTTAGGAACATCAGCACTAGTCCTTCAAGAACAAGGGTTCAAAACCCTAAGCTTTCAAGTTAAACAAGATCTAGGAGTTCTAAAACACTCAGTTCCCAGGCTGGAAAGACAGGTAGACTCCTTAGTGTTACAGAGTAGGAGAGGCCTTGACTTATTCTTCATGAAACAAGAGAGAGCTATATCTGGCCTTAGGAGAAACCTGTTGCTTCTGTATCAGTCAGGCATAATTAGAAAAACCCTAGCTATAGTAAGAAACAAATTTAAATCAACTATACAACCATCAAGAAGGAAAAAAAGTAGTATCAATCACTATTCAACTGGGCCCCCTGGCTAACTACTCTTATTTCGGCTGCTGCAGGTCCCTTAACTCTCCTTTTGATGTTACTCACAATGGGGCCTTGTATTTTCTGATGTGTTACAAATTTTGTCTCTTACTAAATAAAAAGTGTGAAGGTATTTGCCCTCTGTGGGCATTATCAGCCTATGCAATAGACAGAACTCAGTTCCCAATCAAAGACTTGAAAGGGACACATAAGACAAGGGGGTAATGATGAACCAGTCTGACTCCATCTTAGAGTTAGGAACCATTTTGTTGATAGGTCAAGATAGTTTCATTTCTGTTTACTGTAAAACCTAAGTTACTGTTTGGCCTGACTGAATTTTGACTACCTGCCTAAAATTCCCCACTCCTGGTCCTTCCGGGAACCTGAGTTACTCCCCACTCTGACAAGGCCTTGACTCATACCCTCCCAAGATGTTATGCCAAGTAATTTATTTTTTGCTTTTATTTTATTTTATTTTTTTTTTCTTTATTAGTCAGTTTGTATTCAGCAAATGCAGTCAGTTTGGTACCATTATTAGGCTCATCTGTGACCTACCCACTCCCCTTGGCCCCTCCTTGTTGAGGTATATGGGTCATGCAACTGCTATTTGCTTCTGCATTTTGCTTGTCAAGTTCTCTTGAAAATCTTTCAACCTTATACGTTGTGAATTATAAAAACCTCACTTCTCTTGTGTTCAGGGCTACTCTCATAAACCTTGCATTTGGGTAAGACAGTCACTGGCCAGTTCCCAAGTACACAAAAAAGTTTGCTTCAATATGGCCAAATATTTGAGTCAGTGGTCTCTTCTCTGTGTTGTGTTAACATACCCTCTCTCCAATTTTGCTGTTCATTCTCAATGAGAAATATTTCAGAAAGCTGCATCTTAAAGTATGTGGTAGCTAAAATTTTAACAGAAGGTATGTTCTGCACAAATCTTTTGTATTCATTAATCAAGTTCTGAGTAGTGTCTCAGAAGGATAAAGGCAATATACAGATTTAACGCCATTCCAATTAAAACCCCAATGGTGTTCTTCACAGAGATAGAAGAAATGATCTCAAATTTCATATGGAAAGGCAGGAGGTCTCGCATACCCAAACATATCCTCAGGAAAGAAATACCTCTGGAGGCATCACCATACCTGATCTCAAGCTATATTACAAAGCCATAGTAATAAAAACAGCATGGTACTGGCATAAAAACATAAGTATACACCAATGGAAGAGACTTGAGGACCCGGACTTTGGGTCAAGCAACTATAGCTACTTGATATTTGACAAAGGCCCTAACAATATAGGCTGGAAAAAAGACAGCATCTTCAACAAATGATGCTGGACAAACTGGATAACCATATCCAGGAAATTGAAACTCGATCCATATATTTTGCCATGCACTACACTCAAGTCCAAATGGATCAAAGACCTCAATATAAGACCAGAAATTGGACTCCTACTGGAATAAAATATAGGGAGTACTATCCATGATATAGGAATGGAAAAAGACTTCTCAAACAAAACCCCAGTAGCTCATGATCTTAAACAGTCACACAACCCATGGGATCTCATGAAGCTGAAGAGTTTCTTTACAGACAAGCGTACAATAAGCAAAGCCAATAGATTACCCACAGAGTAGGAGACAATATTTGCTGGTTATCCAACTGACAGAGGCCTAATCTCTAGAATCTACAAAGAACTCAAAAATCTAAACAGTAAAAAGTCAAACACCCCACTCACAAAATGGGGCAAAGAGCTCAATAGGCAGTTCACAAAGGAAGAAATACAAATGGCATACACACACTTAAGAAAATGTTCATCATCCCTAATCATCAGGGAAATTCACCTTAAAATAACAATGAGATTCCACCTTACCCCAGTAAGGATAGCAAACATCAAAAAATCAAATGAAAATAAATGCTGGTGAGGATGTGGAGAAGTAAGAACACCCATTCACTGATGGTGAGAATGTAGAATGGTACAACCACTTTGGAAAGCAATATGGAGACTCCTGAAGAAGCTGACTATAGAGATACCAACAGACCCAGTTTATTCCCTTACTGGGCATGTACCCTAAAACCTTCAACCCACAGGCCAGAGAGATTTGCTCAACCATGTTTGTAGTGGCTCAATTCATAATAGCTAAGAGCTGGAATCAACCCAGATGTCCATCACTAGAAGAATGGATAATGAAGATGTGGTATATCTATGCAATGGAATTCTATACAACAGTAAGAAAAAATGACACAACGAAATTTGAGGGAAAGTAGTTGAACCTGGAACAGATCATTCTCAGTGAACTTACCCAATCACAGAAAAAAATCACCAAATAATCTCACTCATCTACAGCACCTAACCTGAATCTACCCAAGATGCCTTACATACCCAGAAAGCTTATTGTGGACTAGACAATAGGATGGGTGGGGAGGGAGGAGAGGGGAAGAGGGTGGGAAACACAAATCTAGACCAAAACGGCAATGGTACCATAAAATTCTACATCCTAAAAGGCAGACAAAATGTATGAACCTTCATCAGGCCCTTGCAGGGAACACCTGAACCACCTTGCAGGGAACCTGGAGAGTGTATGATGAAGACTGACCTTAATCTTCTATAGCCTCTTTATTCCCCTCTCTCTCTCCTCTTGCTATCTCTTTTATATTAGTTATCTTTTTCTTCCTTTTCTTAGTGGGCACTGACCTATAACTCCCAGTACCAGCATGTGGGTATCATCCACAAGGAGCGTTTGATCAGAGAGACCTACAAGGTTTCCTAAAAGAAAGACAGATTTCTGTCAGAGTACTTGATGACCCACCAAAGGTTAGCGGTAAGACCCTACTGCTGAAGACACCCCATCTGGTTGACATGTAATATGGAATACATGGCTGGAAGCTGGAAGAGAGTCAGTCCCCAGACAGTCAGCACATCTACTGCCAGAAGGTGCTACATGGGTGACTGAAGGGAAAATGACCAATATCTGTCCAAGCAACTCATGGTCTCACCTACTTAGCAGCAAATAAACTGTTGTGATGCTCACACAAGTGCAATAGTGGCACCCAGCCATGGTGGGGAACCAACTGCTCTTGATTCATCTATCTGATCCCCTCAGTGGTAAGGGACCCATAGGTGGAGCTGGGAAACAAGTCAGAACCATATCCAAACATAAGCCCACTCTCCACTATCAAGCTACCACCAATCATGGGCTACAAGAGGGCCTACACCTATTAAATTCTCTATTAAAAAGTAAGGGTTATCTCATCTGTCTGGTGCTCACTTACTCTCCATTGGAGAATCTGCTTCTCTTTTTCAGATAGATGTAGATCCTAAGGAGAGAGCCACCCCATCATACCTCCAAAGGGTCCTGGCTGAAAATGAGAAAAGTTGGTGAAACAAGCAAGGGTGTTGTTTTCTTGGTGAACTGGGTACCAGCACAAGGGTGAAGGAGATCCAAACAGAGAAAAATCAACTCCTACCAAATCAGAGATCCAGAGAGCCAGAGGCTGCCAACACCTCATCAGTGAACCAGACCAAAAATGAACCCAACATGGCTCAGGGAAATTTTGTGGAAGAGGGGGCAGAAAGAATGTCAGAGCCATATGTTGGGTCATGATATCCAGAGACATTTATCCTACCCAGAACTGTGGGCTGACTCCAGAATGCATGACCCAAATACCTCAACAGGGAGGGGCTAAGGGGAGGGGGTAGGTAATGGATGAGCCTAATAATGTTACCAAATTGACTGTATTCGCTGAGTACAAAGCTAATTAATAAAAAAAAAAAAAACAAAAATGAAACCCTGATCTTACAGTTTATAAAATTGATGGTGTTCAAATGTACCCTTTTAGAAAGTCTCTATGATATTGTCATAAAATATGATGAAAAAAGTTCTACATTATGGTAAATATTTTAAAATTTGAACACTTTGTACAGAGGTGCACCACTTTTTAAGCATTGTTTGAGAATGTAGGAAATCTTGATTTTAATCTCAAAATAATATGAAACCTTAGTTTTACACAAATCTGTAAATAAGATCTCTTGTAGATTTCTTATCACTACCTAAAAATTGATATATTTTCTTGATTTTTGAAATGCAAAAAGATATATGTTTTATATAATATACATGTTAAAAGCTTCCAGTATTTCTGAAATATTGTTAGGTCATAGTCAATGAGTGTTAGTCTGTTGATTTTCATGTAAACTCTCAGGTAAATATATCTATTGATTGAATGAATTTACATTTCTGTTTTTATAAAGGAATCAACATTAACTGACAAAGCACTCTAATTTCTTATTTTTCAAGAAAGAAACTCTTGGCTTTTATATTTAGAAACAGATGTATAATATGTGATCACTCAAGTAAATTGCCTTTTGCGGAAATAAGAAGTTAATTTTCACAAGTGTTTTATTATCATATATTCTTTCATATTTTCTAGGAAATAAATGAAATGAACTTTTCCTCAATTCTGGCCAAAAATATGATTGTGTGATCTGACAATAACTATGTTTAAATTGTTAATAAATTGTCACATCATATCCTTAAAAATTATTATATCATAAGTGATATATGTCTTCATATTGCTTGATATACATTACCACAGAATATGTAACTAAGAGAATGCCTGAGGACTGGTCTGTTGGGTTTTCCTCCCTAAGGCATAATTTTATTCTTGTCAAATCCTTCTGCTCTTATGCAGGTCTCTGATCCTATCCTGTCTGTTGTCTGCCCTGAGATGTATAATCCTTGTAATTATAGCAATATTTTATCCTCCTTCTGTAAGCATTCAAAATTTATGTGTTGCACATTGGCTTCCTTTGTCAGTTGTCTTGATAATAAAAATTTATCATCCTCCAAATATGTTCTAAAAACTACCTATGACATACCTCCATTTTGATTCAAATAATGACTTCTCTTTATTTTTTACCCCATAACAAATCCCTTCCAGATTTTGTCTGTATCAAATCTAAGTCCTCATGGACATTAGTCCTTTTAAAGTCAGAAAGTTCTGAAGTTTTCAGTTGAAATTCTTTGAAAACATACAACTGTATTATCTTTTTTTCCTTCTTAGAATTGAGGAAGGAATGAAGCCAACAACACTCACTAGAATTTTTATTTTTATTATTAAAAAATCCATAACCTACTAAGTTACATGTGATATATTGATGCATAGACTTTTTTCACTTCAATACATGAGAACAAGAGGATAAAATTTATTCTACATTTCTATCAGAAATCTGTTTGACTATAACTGCTATAGTTCTTTGCTACAGCAATATATCATTGGTGGACTCTTTTAGCTTTAAAGTACTTGAAGTATATTTTTGGTATATTCTTTTAGCAATAAAAAATTGACAATACTGGCTTTGTTTGTTGTTTTATTATTTTAGTAATTAATTTTGTTCTACTAACTCCTCAGTCAGTACATTTACTACTGATATCATAGTTCAATGGGTGTTTGAACTTCTTAGTGCCATGAGTGACCTTAGTACATCTTTTTATTTTAATTTTATTTTTGCCAACATTACTTAATATTTTATTACTTAGCATCATCACCTTGCTTCCCCTGCTGAGGTGTTGGTTGTTGAAGATCTGTGATGATGCAGTTCATTTTAGGGATATACTAGGCTTTGACTAGGCATTACAATAATGTCCTGGTAGTACAGTATGACGTGTTCATGTATTGTGGCTGACTGAGAGTAAAGACAAGTACCTCTCCTGTAGTGAAAACTGCTAAAATAATATTGGTACTTGGGGAAAGGATAACTAATTTTCCATAAGAGAATGATGGGGATGCACGTATTATTTATTTATATTTACCTTGCATGCATGTACGTATAAGAACATTGCAGAATTGTGAATAAGACAGGATATATCTACAAAGAATGTTGAAACTTAAAATTATAAGTGCATATGAAGTAAAATACAAAAATATGTGGCTTTAAACTGGAACATAGTTTTGCATCTCCAGTGACAAGAGAGTAGAAAGAAGTTTTATTGGCCACTCCTGCTTTTCCCTCTGAGGTGTGAGAACACTGATACACTCACTGCAAAGGATTTTTTAAATTTAAAGAAATAATGAATGCCAAGATTTAGTTTGCACATAAATACAGTATTAACAAATATGTTGTTAAAACTTTTATAATTATTGTTAGTTGTGGCAAAAAACATAAAAATTACATGACTGAGGAACAAATGAATAAATGATGTTCATGTGTATTTATTTTACCTGCAACTCTAATTATATCCAAACTTGACTTCCTGACTTCAATTTATGCTAATTTGACTTCCTGCCCCCAGGGCAATGAAATACCTAACTCACTGTGTGTTAGATTCATGGATTTTCTATAATGACTGATTTGGACTTAGAGGAAAAAAAATGGCTTAAATGCCTTGGTTAATTCATATGAGGACAATCTGATTCTAGCCTGTGAAGAAGGTAGGCAGAAAACCTCAGGTATTTCTTCTCAGTAATACTGTTTACCATTGGCTTGCAGCTTACCAGTTAAGGCAGACCTGCTGACCAGTGGGCCCCAGCTCTCAGCACTAGGGTTACAAGTGTGAGTGCGTGCCATACCAGGCTGTTTTGCATGTTTTCTGGACATTGAACTCAGGTCCTCATGGTTACAAGGCTAGCATTTGAGCTATTTCTCCTTCCCCAAACTTTTATAAGGTAAATGGATTGTTCTTCTCATACTTCTAAGTTTGTTAAACTAGTTTGAATATGAATATATATATATATACATATATGTATGTATATACATACATATATATATATATATATATATATGATACATGCACACACACTCACACACACACACACACATATATATATGGAGAGAGAGAGAGAGAGAGAGAGAGAGAGAGAGACAGAGAGAGAGAGAGAGGAGAAAGAGGAGGTAGGGATCCTGAGAGAGGGTGACCATAGTCAAAGAGAAGGAAAAATTAATGTTCACCAGTGCCCCTAGACACTGAGGTCATCCTGCAATTTCATTTATTTATGTTTCCCTTCCCATTACTCTGCTATCTATAAGTGAGTGGGGTGGAGCATCTTAGAAATGATTGTGTATATTGTATACAATATTTTTATAAATAAGTAAACAATGGATTAGAGCCAGATGTGGTGGCACATATCTTTAATCCCAGAATTTGGGAAGCAGAAGCAGGAGGATCACCATGAGTTTGAGTGTACCCTGAGACTACATAGTGAATTCCAAGTCATTTGAGCTAGAGTGAGACTGTACCTCAAAAAACCAAAAAAGGGCTGGAGAGATAGATTAGCAGTTAAGGCTCATGCTTGCAAAGCCCAAGGACCCAGGTTCAATTCTCCATGTCTCACATAAGCCAGATGCACATGGTTGCACATGTGTTTGGAGTTCATTTGCAGAGGCCCTGGCATGCCCATTCTCCCTCTATCTCGCTCTCTCTCTTTGTCTCTGTCTCCCTCTCTCTGTCTCTAGTAAATAAATAAATAAAAATGGATCTTATAAAAGGATTAATCAAGACTATTGAGGCTGATGTTTTGTGCAAGGTTTTATTCCTAGTGTTTGTGTCTCACTTCCTACAATAAAATATTTTTAAATATCTTATGTATTTATGAGAGAGAGAGAGAGAGAGAGAGAGAGAGAGAGAATAGACCAAGGCATCCAGCCACTGCAAACAAACTCTAAATGCATGAACCACCTTGTGCATCTTGCTTACATAGGTCCTGGGGAATCAAACCTGGGTCTGTTGGCTTTGCAGGCAAGTGCTTTGACCACTAGGCAATCTCTCCAGCCCCCTTACAATGAAAATTGTAAGACTTATCTTTTTCTTCACAGAAAGCCAAAATGCTGAGATCATTGTGTTGTTGCTAAAGCCAGACACCAGTGAAGGAGTTTATGAACCTCACAACACTGGTAGTGCATGTGACAGGGTGCAGAATGGGAGGGAGCCATGAAGCATGACTATACCTTACCACAAAGTCCCTGGCACTGAGCTCTGGAGCCCCCAAAGCCCTGAGACAATTTTATTAGCCAGTCCATTTGCTCGCCTAGGAAGATGATAAGGCAACTTGCCACAGCATGTGTGCTCATTTTCCACTGAGTCACTTATCTGTCCTAATCTCACCCACTCTTCCCAGACTCTCTCATTTCAAAGTCTGTGGTATACATAGGAACACTCCCTGTGTGAAATAAATAGGAATCTGCCAACTAAAAATAATAGATAATATGGTATGGTAATTGCCAACTTGCTCCATCTTCATGGGCTGTTCTGAACAGCTTTTAAATATATGTGTGTATATCTATATATAATTTTTTTCTTTCTACCATCTGTTCTAATCCACAGTGAGCAAGTGCTGCTGTGGTACTCTGAAACCCTCCTCCCATACCAGCTCTGACATTCCTTCTGCTCTTCTTTCTTTCTAACATTCTTGCTCTCCTGATTTTTGGAAAAGCATCTCCAACCTTGTTGCAGTCAGGTTCTCATTGCTGGTAGAAATCACCTGACCAAGAACAGCTTGTGCGAAAAAGAGGTTTATCTTGGCTTACAGGCTCAAGGGAAAGCTCCATGATGGGAGGGAAAAACTATGGCATGAGCAGAGGGTGGACATCACCTCCTGGCCAACATAAGGTGGACAGTAGCAACAGGAGAGTGTGCCAAACACTGGTAAGGGGACACTGGCTATAACACCCATAAGCCCGCCCCCAACAATACACTGCCTCCAAGAAGCATTCATTTCCAATTGCCATCAGATGGGGAACCTAGCATCCAGAACACCTAAGTTTATGGGGGACACCTGACTCAAACCACCACAAACCTCCTCTGCACACTGCAGAGATTGCTAGGATTGACAGGATTTGCCACTGATTTAATCTGATAACTAAACCAACAAGTGTGCTTCATTGTTAGAAATAGGATCATTAGGCAGAAACAAAAGCAAAACACGAGAGAAGAGGCAAGAATATGATCCAAAGCAACATGTTAAATCCAAAGTTGAAATTTCATTAGATGTGAAAGGTGATACAAAGCCTTAGAAGGCATAGAGGCTCTTCTGTAAAGGTGTCTCTTCCTTCTCTTCCTACAGGCCCAGAGAGGGGCCTCGCTCCTCTCTATGTCAGGTGCCTGATACAGGTGTGTGTTGTAGCATTTATCACCTCGACAGGCTCTTGGAGTATACTCTCAGTCTCCTTCTCCCTCATCTTCTCTTCTCCTTTCCCTCTCTCTCTTCCCCTCTCCCTTTCTCTTTTTCCCTCCCTCCCCTACTCCCTGTTGCCATTGGTACCTTGCACATAGTTGTGCTCAATGCATATTTATAATGAAATAAATAACTGTAACAGAAAGCAAACTTGTCTGTTTTTGCTGCTATCACTGAATAACTGGGACTGGATAATTTATGATTAATTTATTGGCTCATGATGCTAAAGGCTGGGAAGATCCAGATCAAGGGACTACTTTTGAGTGAAAGCTTCCTTGTTGCATACTCCTATAGTGGGGGATAGAAGGGAAAAATGAGGAAGGAGAGAGATTGAGGGCGAGTATTCTTGTAACAAACACACTTTGTGACAATAGTGTTAATCTCTCCACCTTTGGGGACCTAATTAGCTCTCACCAACTCACACCTCCTTAAAAGGCCTTTACTTTGAGAATTAAGTTTCTAACACATGACTTGAGGGACATATTCAAACACAGCAGAAGATAGTCTCATTCATTTATGTCTAAGAAGAAAATACCTTGAGCATTGCTATGTAGTTACCTATTATATTTGATTACAAACTACATTTGACACTTTCTCAGTAGAAATGACTTGGTGTATTTCTACATGAAACATACAAGATTGACTTGTAACATGACTAAGTATTATATTTTCTTAATAAAAATTTGACCTAAATTATTTTCAACCTCTAGTAATAATAGCGTTTCATCCTAAAGCTAGTTCAGACTTAGAACATTTTCAAATGCAATTGAAATTTGGAGTATCTTCTTCCCAGCAGTAACAAAGTATGTGCTTCTTGGATTTTCTTATATAATCCCATATTCAGGGCAAGAAGTTAATGCCTTATTTCCCATTTATGTATTTTGCAAGAGTATGTGTGCTTAGTGTGCATGCATGTGTGTTATGTGTGTTCATATACACGCAGGTGCATATGTGTGTGCAGCTGTGCATGCATATCTGTGCATGGAAGCCAGAGATGAATACTAGGTGTCTTTCTCACTTTCTCTTCAACTCATTTTTTGAGGCAATGTCACTAACTGAGCCTGGAGCTCCCCAGTTTGGCTAGGCCCTAGGACAACAATCTAGTCATTAAGACCCAGGAATCATCCTGGTCTGCCTCCCCAGTGCAGAGATTACAAACATGGGTTTTCATGGCAAGCTTTTACATGGACTTTGAAGATCAAAACTCAGGTTCTCAAGCTTGCTTCTATGTTGCATTTAGTTCACATAGGATATAATCTCAGTAAGTAGTCCTTAGATTACTTATAAAGCTTGCTTATATTTTAAAGAAAGTTGTATGTAAATTTTGCTTAATAACTAAATTCCCATGACAACCCTGAATTTTGCTGTATACATATAACTCATGTGTTCTGAATGCTTGGTCCCCACCTGATGGCAATTTACAATGTGGAGCCTTTCTGGAGGAAGTGTGCTTCAGGGCGAGGGTTTAGTGGTGTTATAGCCAGTTCCCTATTGCCAGAGATAAGCTCACTCTCTTGTTGCTGTTTTTCACCTGCTGTGGCAGAGGTGCTGTCCAGTCTGCTCATGTTATGCTGTGGTGGTTTGATTCAGGTGTCTGAATGCTAAATTCCCAGGTGATGGAGATTTGGGAATTAAAGCCTCCTGGAGGTAGTGCATTGCTTGTAGTGGGCTTATGGGTATTATAGCCAGTTTCCCCTTGCCAGTGTTTGGGACACTCTCCTGTTGCTGTTGTCCACCTTATGTTGGCCAGGGATGACGTCCACCCTCTGCTCATGCCATTGTTTTCCCCTGCCATGATGGAGCTTCCACTTGAGCCTGTAAGCCAAAACAAACCCCTTCCCCCCCCCCCAAAAGCTGCTCTTTGTCAGGTGATTTCTGCCAGCAATGCTAACTTGATTACAACACATGTTCCCCTGACATACTGGAGCTTTTCCTTGAAACCGTAAGCCATAATAAGAATTTTCCTCCAATCAGCTGATTTTGGTTTAATGACTTAATCCCAGAAATGAGAGGGTAATCTATCTATCTATCTATCTATCTATCATCTATCTATCTAAAATGAGTATACCTAAAAGTAGAGGACTTAGAGGTTTTCTTTTTCAAAAAATCATATTTGAGAGGCTAGAGGATGGCTTAGTGGTTAAGACACTTGCCTAAAAAGCCTAAGGACCCATGTTTGACTCCCTAGATCCCACCTAAACCAGGCACACAAGGTGATACATGTGCAACGTTGCACATGTGCACAAGGCTGAAGGCCTTGACATACCAACTCTCTCTCTCTTTCCCCCCTCTCTCTCTTGCTCTCACTCTCTCTCATAAAAAAAAGTCAGTCTGCTGGGCTTGCCTCCAAAAAAAAAAAAAAAGACAAACTATTTAAGGATAAGATGGAAAAATGACACCCCAATTTGAGAATAGACAATCACTGTGATGTTTCTGTAGAAGACAGCTTTAGCTAATCAGTGAGCGTATTTCAGAAAAAGTTTACACCTTTGTTCAGAACACAATGGTGGTCCACTCCAAACAAAACTGTTGCATATAGTATTGCTTCTAATCGGTGTTATTGCTAGTTATCATTGATTTTTAATTAGATAATTGCCATTGCTCTTCATGTCATCTTTTTGAGGGTGGTTTCTTTCACTTTTAATTTTTCTAGACCATTTTTGGCTGATGATAGAATACAAATCATCTTTGCTATATTTAGCTCTTGTCATGCTTTACCACTAGTTTTGATTTTTAGAAAATGAGCTTTACTGTTGAGAAATCTAGAAGTACTTCTGTTTTTGCTAGAGATCATAGGAAAGGAAAAAGAGAAAAGGATAGATTTACATTTATTGTGTGTCAGTGCTTTTTAAAGCACATTGACTATACTATTACACTTAATCCTCCCAATGTTCCTATGAAAGAGTTACAAATATTATAACGATGGCTTTATAGTTGAGAAGAGAAGATGGAGCACAGTATTTTGTCATAATTATTATCTGAATGTAAATATGCAATAATTTTCCAGTATTATTAATCCATTATATATATGATAATTTCAGACAGTTGTCTAAATTTCACCATGCATAGCTAACAGCAGGTTAGAATTTTTTTTTCTTTTGTTGTTGTTGTTGTTTTGAGAGAGGAAAAGTAACTAAGTTTTCCTAGGATATGATTGGTTTGTAGATTCAAAAGGCAGATACCATAGTCCAGCCCATTTAGGTAGTATGCTAGACTGTGGGCAGGAGGGGCACTGCAGCTATTGTAGGTGAATCTGGACCATTCCAACCAAGAGTTCCATTCCAGCCAAGGTACAGTGTCACTTTCTGGTGCTGTCCTTGGGCTCCTGTCCCTAGCTGAGATTGCCTAAAAGAAGCTAGCTTTCTTCCAAGTCTCCTTCAGGCTGGTATTAGTTACATTTTTCCTTGTAGTATATTTTAGGAGCCTTTTATTTTTATTTTTTAATACTATTTATTTCTTTTTTAAAACATATTTTATTCGTTTATTTATTTGAGAGAGAGACAGAATGGGCACTCCAGACAATTACTTTCTCTTGATCACTCTCCACATCCCCTTTCCAATTAACCTCTTTTTCCCAACTATTACACTTCTAATTCGTGACCTTGACATGTATAGAGTGTCTTGCAGTCACAACTGAAGACAGAAAAAATATAAACATTGCCCAAGCAATAAAAATGACCAAAAACAAACTCCAGACATATGTGATATGTGCCACCTTGTGCATCTGGCTAACGTGGGTCCTGGGGAATCAAACCTGGGTCCTTTGGCTTTGCAGACAAGAGCCTTAACTGCTAAGCCATCCCTCCAGTCCTTTTAGGAGCCTTTTAAAGGGAACATTCTCCTTTCAAATTAAAATATATATTTTCAACATTCAATTAATTTTTTGCTAAATATGTGTCCAACTTCACAAAGTAAATGTGATCCAAAAACATAGTTTCACTCTAATTCTAAGATGGAAAATTCCAATACATTTGCATAGTTAGGATTGTTCCTGCAATTCCCAGTGATGGAATTAGCATGTAGCACTTAAGCATATGTCAGCACATTTGAGAAATCTGCTCAATCTGGGGATCTGTGGTGAGCTGCCAGGGGCAGTGTGGGTAATTCTATGATGGTAAAACCCTATACAGAAACTGGAGGCAGAGAGCAAGCTAGGCTGTGATTTGTGGAGGGAGCATCATCATTGAAGTTGTCAATGATGGGTGTTTTTGGTCATTTTTATGGCTTGGGTAATGTTTATATTTTGTCTGTCTTCAGTTGTGACTGCAAGACTGTGTCTTGTGTTTTGTCTAGACATGCCAAGGTCACAACTTGGCCTTGTCTGACACTACTGTGTAGCAGTGGTTACCAAGGTCTCTCCATGAGCATATATATATATATATATATATATATATATATATATATATATATATATAATAGCACCCCAAACAGGAAGATGCTGCAACTTATAAAATCATAGCATCAGAGGTCACTGTTCTTTGTCTCAATAGAATGTCACAATCATCAACTTTGATGTTCCCATAAACTTTCAGTTAATATCAAATAACCAGTTTTATGGTCATTGTTTTCAAATTTTAAGGTTAAAGAAGTAATTAAATTTGTCCTTCAGAGTCTGTATAGCACAGCACCTTGGATGCAATAAACTTTCAGTAAACAATTGTGAAGTGAATTAACTCCATTTGTAAGGTAGAAAGTTTTCTCTAAAGATACTGATGATTGCCTTATAATTAAATTGGATAGGAAAAGACATGGTACATGATTGTCCATAATGCAATCAGATGATTACAACAGAATTTTTAAGTATTAAGATGAGAAATTTGTGTGTTACTTCAATGAGTCAACAGTGTTTCAGTCTGTTTACTTACTCTTACAGGTGGTAATGCTACTTCTAAGACAAAATAAAAATAATTTATACTTAGTTCAGAGCAATTTCAAAACATGGGATTGCTTTAAAGTAGTATATAACAGATAGAAAAGTACCCAACCTAAAACCTGTATCAGTGACCACAGATGGCACTTCTACCTGTAGACTATTTAATCACTCCTGGTTTTTCTGTTCTCTCCAAGTGTCTACATGAGCAAATGCAGAGTCAGATTACAAATTCCTAAAGTACACAGTCTCAGGAACCGAAATAATAAATAAAGGATAAATTTCACAGGAAACACAGTAAACAGAATCTATGAGGTCACATAATATGTAAGTATTCTGAATTAAAAATGGGTCTTTTGAAATCTTGAAAATTCCTTGAATGACACTTCAGTTAAGTGTACCATTCTCTTTCCAAAGTTCTTAAATGTCAGCTTTTTCATACCCACATCAGTCTGATGAGAAAAAAAAAAAAGAAACTTGATTCTGAAAGTGTCATTTTTTAACACTTAACCAAGAGTAGAGTTGTAAAAATGCATTTCCTTATATAAGTAGGGAATATGGAATGATTTAAGCAAGAAGTTTTGAAAAAATAAATAAAACTCTGCAGAGTGCATTGTGTATCTTGCAGTGAGAGTTCAGCTCTAATTTAAGGGCTCTTTAAAGCATTCCTTATTAAACTGTCACTTGGAGGCTACACAAGTAGGAAAAGTTATTACTGATTTAATTGGTTTTTTTGGGTTTTGTGATTTAATCATGGTAGTTATACACATGGAGGATAGTGAGTGTGGTTGCCACTTTAAGGTTATTAAATACAAAAGTGGTTTTTTTACGCTTAAAAAAACAAAAAATAAAAGTGTTGGCACAGTAAAGGAAGGTCACTTCCCTTTGGCTGGGGTCATGATTTGTAGTTTTCATGGTGGAACTGGTTTTCTTATGTTTTGGTATGATACTGAGTGAACAAAGAAGGGATTAAAACTACAAAAAAAAAAAAGAAGAAAGAAAGAAATAAGCCTCTTTGTATATATAAGTAAAGCTCTGTTGTAAGCAAGCACTTGAATATATATTAAAAATTTGTTGATCTTTACTTAACATTGGCCAATACTCCTTTACTAATAACTTTTAAACTAAATTCATAAAAATAAGGACTTGGTGGTTTGTTCTAATAAAAGTAATCATAGAAGAAATTTCACCATTGTAAATGTAAGCTTGTTGAAAGCAATCCCTTTGAAGTTAATTTAAAATTAGGAAAAATATAATCATTCTTTAAAAACCTCAAAAATATTGTCAGGAGATATTAGCAAGGTGGCTGTATCTGAGGCTAATAATCAGAAGTCTGACATTTTTATGCAACACTTGCAAACAAAGCAAAAGCAGAACGACAATTTATGATGGTATGTGGAAGTACATTTGAAGCATTTAGAAGCAAATTTTTTTTTTTTTTTTTTTTTTTTTTTTGGTTTTTCGAGGTAGGGTCTCACTCTAGCCCAGGCTGACCTGGAATTCACTATGGAGTCTCAGGGTGGCCTCGAACTCACGGCAATCCTCCTACCTCTGCCTCCCGAGTGCTGGGATTAAAGGCGTGCGCCACCACGCCCGGCTAGAAGCAAATTTAACAGAACACATACGAGACGTCTACACAGAAAAATTCACACAGTTATGTAAATATGTAGTGTAAATTTACAGTGTATGCATAAAAAGATAGATTTCAATGGTCCTGTATTAATCTACTGGAACAATACAATTATGGCCACAATTGTAGCATACATTTTCAAAAAACATGGTTTAATGATTCTAAAAGAAATAAATTAACAAAAGTGGAATAAGAGCCAAAACTCATTTAAGAATGAAAAATGAGAGTGTTTGTCCTACAGATATCCAGATTTATTCTTAGGCTATTGCTCTGTTTTCTTGTCACTTCACATTTTTATATTCATCAACATAAAATCTCTGATTTGTTTTCCTTTGCAATATTTCGTATTAAGAAAAAAATCCTATTTATTCAATTTAGAACTGATGCTTGTGTGTGTGTGTGTGTGTGTGTGTGTGTGTGTGTGCAACCCCAGGTGTCACTCCTAAGGTATCCTCCAGCTTTTCTTTGAGATGAGTTCTCTTACTGCCCTAGAACACCCCAAATAGGCTAGAATGGCTGATCAGAGAGCCATAGGGAGGGGTCCACCTGTCCACCTCTCCTGGAGGAGCACCTGGCCTATTTTATGTAAGTTGTGAGCTTGAACTCAGGTCCTTATCCTTATAAGGCAAGCACTTTAGTGGCCGAACTATCTACCTAGTCACTGAACTGAAGTTTTTTTTTTTTTTTTTTAATTCTTTAAAGTGCAACAATTGCAGCCATAGTGCCTTCTAGGGCTCATAATTTACTCTGCTCTGTGTCTCAGGGACCCCAAAGTGTTATGTTTTACATCTTTAATTTTTTGAAGAAAATTTACAACTATTTTATAATCTACAGTGTTTAAACTGTAGAACTACAAAAATACCAGGACCTCACATTTCCACTGTTACTTGAGAGTGACTTAGTTTGCCGAGCACTAGCAATTCTGTGTAATTTGCCTATCATAGAATGAGATCATTTAATAACAAATAGGTGTTAAAGTTGCTAGTATTAATAAAGTGGGATTAGGATTAAGAAATGAAATACTTTAAATTATCAGTTACCTGTTAGACATCTGTAGAATTTTTTTTCTAATATTCAACAGAGGGGCACTAGTTTGCCAGATGCTGGGATTAATCAAAATATATTTTATTGGTTTTGTGTCCCTAGAATTTGCCTTAGAAATAAGGAACCACAAAATTATTTAATGAGAGGCTGTTACTCAATAGCAGAACATTTGCTTAGCATGTAGGAGACTTTGCATTGTGTATGTATATACATGTGATCATATCCATGTATGTAGCTGCACACACATCTCCAGCATTGTGATAGAAAATAAAAAGCTGAAATTAAAAAAAAATTCTTTATTGATGCACCAGCTTTAAACATTAGGCTCTTAATTTAGGCAACATACTCGTACTTCCTAATATATACTAACAAGTAATAATATTTTATGTGAAACTACTTAAATAGACTTCAATTAGCCCCACAGTGGCACTATTGGATACAACTGACAGAATATTTATACAAATGCCCTATTATAAATGGAGGTGTTGGAGGCTATACAGTCCCTGTGAATCACAATGGTTGCCCCCAAAATGTGTGAATAATGAGAGAGACAAATATTGTAACTTGGAAGTATCCTCAAATATCATTAATTCTATATGGATTATAAGTAAGAGTATGGTGGGGATTTTACTATGTTCTTTTTTTTTAAATATTTTTTTGTTTATTTATTTATTTGAGAGTCACAGAGAGAAGGAGGCAGAGACAGAGAGAGAGAGAGAATGGGCGCGCCAGAGCTTCCAGCCTCTGTAAACGAACTCCAGACGCATGCGCCCCCTTGTGCATCTGGCTAACGTGGGTCCTGGGGAATTGAGCCTCGAACCGGGGTCCTTAGGCTTCACAGGCAAGCGCTTAACCGCTAAGCCATCTCCCCAGCCCTACTATGTTCTTAAAATGTTGTCCAATTTACTAATTCATTAGGAATGAAGGCAAGATTCTTTTAGAACCAAGAACATGTCAAATAAGCATTTCTTCTGCCACAGATACATTAGTGTATCAACTCTCTCATATTAGGGTAACTGAAAACTTCAAAGACAGCACTTTGCCTCCCAAGGAAGCAGCCTGTATATAAGTTGTAGACCACCTCCAAATACATATGTCAATGGATCACCCAACAGGTCTTCATCTGCATCAATAACCTTATGTTATTCTAAGAAGGTATCATAGTGAAAATCTCTTGCTTTTCTCTAAAAAAAATATTCTTAGATGATGATGCATTCATGTCTTTTTTTCTAATAAAATATCCCATCATATTTGCAGTGATTATGATTTAAAAATGTGAGTCATTGGAAGATAATAGTGGCTGTTTATTCAAATTATTATCAAATATACTCTTTTAATAGCATAAATTGATAACTTTGGACATCTTTCTAGAACTGTGAGAATTGTCTCTGTTCTTTATTATCCAGTTTTGAGTTTTCTATTACAGCAGCATGAATATTAAGATGCTCAGAAATGGAAGGTTTTATATAGAGAAAAATTGATTTCATCTACACAAAGTAGAATATTTATATGCCCCAAATTCTGCACCAGTTGATATGGGGCAGTGATATATGCACAGAATAAAATGCAAAATTATGCAGTAACTTTTCTCTGTTTTATCTCTATTTCCTCTCCTGATCCTCCTTTTATTAAGTAAGTATATTAAACGAGATAGTCTAGAATCTAAATGTCAGTTGAAAGTTGAGTAGCATGAAGACATTTTCTTAGGAAACAGGAGACCAGTAACAGAAAAATAAAGCTTTTAGGGAGCTATCTTTCAGACCCAATAGTTCTAATATTTTAATTGGTAGTGATTGAATTAATACTTTTGAGAGGAGAAATTGTAAAACTAAGAGAATAAAATCTTATAGAAAAGAGAAAATAATTTGAAAATATTAATTCTTGGAAACTAATGAATTGGTGCTATAATGAACCAAAGTAATACTAATAATAGACTGTATTTTAAACTTGTGCTAATTGTATACTAATTTGAAATATATATATATATATATTAGAAAGTTGGAGGATGCTGCAGTTTGAATGCTTCCCTCATAGTTTATATGATGGATATAAAATCCTCAAAGAAATTGTGGTGAGCAATGAAATCTTGAAGAGGCTATTGAGTGCTAAGGATGTGTTGAGGCTGTTATTTCTAGAGTGAGTTAATTATCAAAGAAGTGGGTTGCTGATGAAAAGATGTATTTTCCCTTCTCTTTCCCTCCATGTCCTCTGTGTAGTTTTCTCTTGTCTTTATGCATTCTGACAAGAGTTGACAAAGCATGACAGCCTTCACCAAATGTTAGCCCCTTTGACCCTGGACTTCTGCTTTCTAGAACTGCAAGAAGTAAATCTCTGATCTTCATTAACTAATTTTGAGTTTTCTATTATAGCAGCACAAAATGCACCAAGACAAAAGAACCTTGGAAAATTTCAGCTCCAGTGCAAGAATAAAACTTTTTTCTTCCAGAAGTTAACCATATTTATACATGGGTATGTATGCATATGCAAGAATGTATAGTTGAGGTAGTAGGAGAGAAAGGAAATTGATTTATTCAGTAACTTGTCATATGATAGTGGAAGGGGTGGAGGCCATCTACCACCCTTCCAGTGTGTTGCTACTGTGGTGGAGAACAGTTAGCATTCCAGGCAAAAATTTCCTTTCTATGTAATCCTAGAAGGAATAAATGCATTGATTTCTAAATCTTTTTGGCAATTGAATGGAGCATTCATGATATGGAAGGGAATACAAATTGACATTAACAGAATACTTTTGCCAGAAGGGGTCCAGAAAAGCTTCCCTAAGGTAGTACTTTTCAAACCAAATTTGGAAAATGAGTAGGTGTCTCAACAGACAAAACATTTGGGGAGGACAATATGAAAGGAAGGAAAAGTCTGTTCAAAAGATCTCAGGGAGGAGGGAGCACTGTTTATTTAAGAAACTGTAAGTTGGACAATTTGTCCAGAATAAAGGGGTAGAAGAATGGCATTCCATGATGCCAGAGTAATTGACAGTGGTCAGATTTTGTCCTTAAAGCCCTGAGAAGAGACTGAAGTTTTCAAACACAGGAGTAGTATGATTACTTCTGTAAGATACCAAAGACCCCTGTGCATAAACCACTAGAGGACCTTGGAGTGGACGTTCAGAGAGAGTGCAGTTAGCAGGAAACTACAATAGCTAAAAGGAAAATTGACAGTAGATAGCAACATAGTTCAAAGAGATTTGTGGGATATTTTGGGGAAAAACTCAGCTACTGTTATCTGAATAATTTGCCATGAAAGGGGAAGATGGTGAAGTACAAGAAAATCATAGTGAAATTCTATGGACTCTATAGCAAATGCTAGGTTGGTATTTTGTATCTGAGGTATTGAATTTGAAGAATATTTGAATTGTCCCAAAAGTGATCAACAGGGAGTGACAGCATAGAAATAGATGGTGTATGAGGGAATGTGGGGAGTACAGGGCAGCATTATGTTGGGAGGGAGAAGCAGAAATCAGAAAAGTCCACAATTCTCCACCAGATATAATATAATTGGTAGAAATGCTGTTGAGAAGAAATAATATGAGAAGGAAATGTTGAATAAAGAAAATGTAAATATACAGAAGATCTAAGAAATGTGTGATATAGAAAGTAATCAAGGAGATCACCTTTATCCAATTAGGCAATAAAGAAACTCTGCACAGAAATACAGTGGCATGGTTCTGTCTCCTGCTGCTTTTCCACCTGGAAGGACAGAGGACAACAGCTATGTCACCTGCCCCCTGCAGATTAGTGCTGCTTCCTTCTCACTTCCTAAAGAGCTCCTGGCTGCTTACTACTCTGCTCTGCTCCTTTGCTGCTTAGGATGTTAAGAACTCTGGCTAAGGATTTACCAACACAGACTGGGCAGATGGCTCAGTGGGTAAAATAATTGTTACCCAATCATAAAGATCTGACTTCAATCCCAGGTCTTACCATGTAGTATGCCAGGTTCTCGTGCAGGTGCGCATAATTGGAGCTCTGGGGAGGTGGAGACAGGAAATCTCTAGAACTTACTGGCTACCACATATAGCTGAATATGTGAGCTCCAAGTTCAGTGAGACACCCTGTATTAAAAAT
Source organism: Dipus sagitta (assembly GCA_036346955.1). Classification (NCBI taxonomy): domain Eukaryota; kingdom Metazoa; phylum Chordata; class Mammalia; order Rodentia; family Dipodidae; genus Dipus; species Dipus sagitta. The sequence continues at coordinate 83,846,442 of CM070777.1, forward strand.
GGAGAGTGATTGAGAGAGATAGCAGTTATGGACCTCTGGCCTCCACACTCACATGCACACATTTACACAAGCACCTCCACACTAACACATTCATACATATGTACACATATGCACACATGCACAAAAATACAATTTGCAAAAGCATTAAGTGAGAGAAGTTCCAAGATTTGGGAATAATGTCCCTTCACCACCCCCTTCTCAGGTGCTGGCTTTTCTAGCCATGGCTGGCTTGCCAGCATCAAGCCCCTACTTTTGTCTCACTTTTCTTCCTGGGAGGTCTTGATGTCTATTGCTTTGCAGATTCCTTATGGTGTTCCTATGTCTAGCACATCCCTCATTCTGACCAATAACCTGAAATGTTCAAATAGCTCCAGCTCACGTTTCTATGGTTCCCTTTTCTACAAAATCTTGGCCATTCATATGCTGCTTTCTACAGAAGCTTGGTTTGATATGTGACCTCACCCTTCTGCTTGCTCTGAAGAGGGCCATGGCTTTATTAACTGTTCTTCCATTGTGACTCTAGTTGACAGAATTCTCTCCAACTAATTTAAAAATACCATGAGACTATTTCAATAAAAATATCAAAAGTTATTCTCAAGATATCTTGTGTTACATTATTTCATAGTAGTAGTGATGCTCTGATTCTTTCATAGGATACTGTTTAGATTAGAGAAAGTATAAAATTTGCTAAAGATTTTTAAAAAAGGGACCATTTTGGGGTTCCATGCATAAATCTCAGTGCTTGAGTTTTAGATGGCTCTGCAGAAGGGGAACATGTTTTCCTCATCTTAGAGAAAATAGGCAGGAGAAGCGGGAGGTAGAGCTTGTCAGCTAACAGTGTTTCCATTAAGCTTCATTTGCTTTTAACAAAGAGGCTTTTATTTTTCAGAATGTATAGAATTATATTGTGGAGCTAATTTTTTACATACATCAGCTTATTCTGAGTATTTCCTATTCAGAGCATCTTGGGAGACATGTAAATGGCATAGTTATCTTCTGAAAAATGGAATTGAAATTATAATTCACTTGATGAGGTAGAAGAATATGATAGTTAGTATATCTCTGGTTCATAGCACTGTTTACATACTCTTTCCATTGTCCTTTTCCCTGCCATATTGGTAGATCTCCAGAGTGCACTGTAGATAAAAACTGTGAGACTACTCATCACCTGACCTTCCAAACTCTATATGACCTTCATTTTTATCTGTTTATCTTTTGAGACAGCATCCAATGAGTCCAGTTCAACCTCAAAATTGCTATGCAATGAGGATGACCTCTAACTCCTGATTTTTCTTCCTCTACCTCATGAATGCTGGAATGCTGGAATGCTGGAATTACAGGATTATACCACCACACTTGGTCTATATGGTGCTGGTCCTGGCTATTGAACCCAATGCTTCATCTATGCTAGGCAAGGCGTCTACTAAATGACCTACAAACACAGCCATATGTTTTTATCTTAACCTTCAATTGAAAGCAAAAGTAAAATGACCTTTGTATCAGCAGATAGCTAATTATTTACTTATTAATATTCTTATAATACATTTTGAAGACAAAAGATCATTTTTCACCAGTTAAATCAGGTGAAGAGATCTTTCTTTAAATACTCAGGTGGTGAAATTTCTCTGAAAGTTTAGATAATTCAACTCATTTTGTTCTTTAATATGTTCATGCTTAAGGAAGGAAAATGAGTATAGAAGGCATAACATGTATCTTTTTGAATAGATAACATATATATTTGAATATTGAAGTATAACTTACAAAAACATTGATGTTGAACATTTATGTAAATATATCTTTAGGTCAGTGCAAAGAGTGAGGCATGGTGCCATGCCAACCTTTAAAGGGTTTTATAATAGTAATATTATGTTAATTGTACAATGTTGGGAAAAATATGCTTAATTACTTTAGCTTTATAAAATTCCATAGCCAATCCAAGCTACTCAGGGGGCTGAATAAGGATTGTGAGTAGCAGAATAAACTGAGTCAGCCTAGATAACACAGTGAGGCCCCTTCTCAAAAAAAATTACAAAAACAAAAATGTAAAAAGGGCTTAGTGAAGAACATTTTGAGGCCCTAAGTTTTGCTTCCATCTTTTATATCCTAGGTCCAATCATTGGTAATGACAACCATGGTAGAACATAATAAGCACACTGCTCTTACAGATGTTTTCTAAAACACAAATGAAAAAATGTCTGTGATAACATTTTATAATGAGTAACTACTTAGTAAATAGATTTTATAGCAACTAAAAATTAGTGGAAAGACCAATATGAATCACAAGATTTTTAAGTTTTTTTTTATGTTTGTAGTGTGTGTTGTGTGTGTGTGTGTGTGTGTGTGTGTGTGTGTGTGTGTATGTGGTTATACATATGTGTGTACTTGCATGTGGAGACAGAAGTTGACTTAAGATGTCTTCTTCTATCGCTTCTCCACCTCATTTTTATAAAATGGGTTCTCTCACTGAACCCCAAACTCCCTGGTTCACTAGAGTAGACTAGCTAGCCAGCAAGCCCTATTGGTTCTCCTGTCTCTGCTTCCCCAGTCACAGGTGCATGGCTCCATACTCAGCTCTTAGGTGGATGCTGGGAATCTGAACTCAGATCCTCACACTTCCAGGCAAGAACTTTACACATGAAGCCATCTCAGTCTACAACTGCTTAAGTCAAAATTCCAAAAACATAGTATTTTTGAGTTTGAGTCATTTCATTTAATATGATTCTTTTCTGAGTCACCCATTTTCCTGTAAATTTCATGATTTCACTTTTCTGTACTGATTAATATAATTCCATTGTGTATATGTATCACATTTTCATTATCCATTCTTCTGTCACTAGGCATCTAGGCTGCTATGTGGCTCTTAGCTTGTAAAATCTATCTATCTATCTCTGTATCTATATCTATAATCTATATCATACACAGTCTATCTATCTGGCAAATGTGGTTAAAACCTATACAGATAGAACAACAAGTAACAGTAACTATAAAGAGAACTAGAAGAGGGGGGATGAAGGGGGGAAAGGATACATGTGGCAGGTAAACAGGAGGGAAAATACTGTAGGGAGGAGAACTGGGTGGAGGAAGGAGGGAGAAGGATAAGAAGGGCATCAAAATCATCAAAACCAAATTGTATTTGAAAATACTAACAACTTAAAAAAGTTAAAGAGAAAATAATGGAGCCTCAAAGAATCAAAAACGAAAAATTCTTAACCATTTTCTATCAAGGAAACCATGAGGTTTCAATACAGACAATTGAATTTAGCAAATATACTTTCTTTACATGTTGGCATAAAAATCGTGAATCTGATTCTGATCATCATGACCACACAAATCAAAATTAGATTTGCTATTGTGCATAGGTACACGCCACATTTATTTTATTTTTTTCTTTTTGGTTTTTCAAGGTAGGGTCTCACTCTAGTCCAGGCCGACCTGTAATTCACTATGTAGTCTCAGGGTGGCCTCGAACTCATGACGATCCTCCTACCTCTGTCTCCCGATAGCTGGGATTAAAGGCATGTGCCGCCATGCCTGGCTTTTAAAAACATTTTTATTTAATCGAGAGACACAGAGAGAAAGACAGAGATGGGTACGCCAAGGCCTCTTACCACTGCAAACAAACACCAGATACATGCACCTCTCTGTGCATCTAGCTTTATTGGGGAATCATCCCAAGCCCTTAGACTTTGCAAGACAGCTCCTTTAAGTACTGAGCCATCTCTCCAGCCCTCTATAATTTGCAAGTGACTTGTCATGTAACTTACTCAGTACAGATGAATGCTAAGATTCCAAGTGATGGTTGATTCCATGGAATGGCAGCATGAGCCATCTGCAGGATGACTCTCACAGCCTGTGTAAGGAATCATTTTAGTTACATTCTCACTTGGGTCTGAGTTAACATTCCTTAAGCATTGGCTTGTCATGAAGCTCTCATTCATCCATGGCTCATACCTTCCTTCTTGGTCTTCTTTTTTTCCTGGAATAATTATGTAAACCACTTAGATACTTTGATGTTTCACTCTTTCCTCACAAGTCATCCATTAGGCTATTTGTTATCTAACATCTGCCAAAAAATATGTTTGTCTGCAAGTGGTTGTCTCACTACTCTCAAGAAGCTCTTTTTATTTTGTGAATCACTTGCAGTTAAGGTTATGTTAAAGAAAACAAAAATACAGCCAAAATCTAAGCCCCTGGCAATACTAAAGAACAGAACAGGTACAGTTAGCAAAATCCATACCACTATGTTAGGTTCACGACTCAGTGCCTATACATGAAAGTGTTGATGATTATTTAAAGTTAGAGGAAGGGATCATTTAGGAGCAGGGGTGAGAAAATGGCCCTTTCCTGTCAATAAAGCATTAATATTGGCTTAACAAAACCTCTTCATGAATCAGGCTCAGTTGGCCTCAGGTAGTATTGGGCATCTATTGGCCCTCAGACAGGGTGTTGATGGCATGTGAATAATTCATGCAGCCACAGCCTGCAGAGATCTGGGTAATAAGTTTTGCCTCCTTTATTTATTTTGTGAAAAAATGGTCACTTGGGGGGTGGTATTGGTCAGGGTTCTCTAGAGAAACAGAACCAATAGACTGAATTATATTAAAAAGGGAATTTATTGGATTTGCTTATGGCAGTCAAATAGCAGTTCCAGGCCTGAGAATCAAGAATCCCCGTGGCTGCTAATTCCATGTGGCTACATGCCTCAGCAGTCTCAATCTGGCACTGAAGGCCTGTAGGCTTCCTGTGGAGCCCTAGTTTTCAGTCCCCACTGGTCTTCGCTTGATGCTGGCTTTCAGTCCATGCTGAAAGGTAACAAGCAGCTCCTGCAGGAAAGTGGAAGAAAAGGGGCTGTTTTAACCCAGAGCTTCCTAAAAGACCCCTCTGAGAGGGGCAGCCCACTCTGGGTGAAGGGCTCACCGTGGGGAAAGGACTTCCTCCTTCAGTTAATCCTTTCTGCAAGCAACCTTGGAGGCCCATCCAAAAGGTATGTCTGTAGATTACTAAACAGATCAAGTTGACAACACCTTAACCATCACAGGGGGTTTTGCTAAATAACCTTTGTCTTCTACCCCTCCCCTTTTTGTCCTTCTCCCTGTGCAGTTCTAGTGGTGGGTGGGTGATTGAGACTAGTCAGTGGAGCTGTAAATATTTGTTAATGTTCGTGCACACACACACACACACACACACACACACACACACACACACACACTCTACAAGATAAAGAAATATTCAGATGCAACCCTCCCCGACCCCAAAAACTGACTGAGACCTTCAGGACCCCACAGTGAATACCAATAACCTGACTAAGGAGGACCATCAGGACCATCAGTGGAATGAGGACTAGAAAGAGGGGATATGAAAGTATAACCTTTAAGAAAACTAACAATTACTCATGGCATAACATGGCCACAGTGACAGGCAGTCTCATGATTTATGGTTCTGTTTCAATTCCCTCTCTGCCAGGCATTCCTGCTTGGCTGGGCTTGTTGTTACCTCTGAGCAGAGTCCTCATTTTCACCTTGGGGCAGACACCCTGGTCCAGGCTCATTCTGCTAAGAGCACTGTTAATGAAAGGTTTGATTTACCAAAGGAAGTAGTTAATCCTATTGTGTATATTCATATTTTGAAATACTTATTAAACTGAAGAAAATACCTTAATATTTTGAAGAAAAATAAAGAATGGTGGAATTTTTAAACAAAACAAAGAAAAACAACGAAAGGTATACTGGGGTACTGTGTATCTCTTGTCAAATACCCAGTTCAGAGGATATATTGTACCCCTGAAAAGTAATGAAGCATGAAGGAGCAAAAGACAAATCAAACAGCACACTGTCTGCTTCTAAGAACTTTGGGGAGTAATATTGGCATGCATAAAAATCTCACAAACTATAGAGTGAACACATTCCTTTTATTAAGATACCGTAATCATATAGAGGATGAAAAAGCTATTTTCAGTTGTAAATTCAGAAATTTATGGACGTTTTTAGAAATATTGTCAGAATTTCAGGTGACTGAACTGGAGGTATAAGAAAAAGGTAGAAACAAGTAAGAATATCTATAACAAACGAATTAGACTTTATTGGAGGAGAGTCTAGTCACAAAGGGACACTTTACATTTCAGCCACAGAGACTCTGGAAATATGAGGTACCCTCCCAGCATAGGATGACGGCCATCTTATGTCCAAGAAGAGGGGCAGGGAAAAGCATTAGTAAGTGTGAAGGAAACAAACTATTTTCTTCAGAGGTAGCCAGCCAGGTATCTGGCTGGTTGGGATTATTTTATGGAAATAACAGGGAGCAGTCCCCTGACAGACTTCTTGGCAGTCAACAGAAGTGTGATGAATTCCTCAGAGCCTTAATACAAAGTTTTGCTAGCTCCTTCAGGAGGGATGAAGATATTGTCCAACTAAAGAATATATTTCTTACCAGAAGGTAAGAAAACAATTGTCAGATAATTGAGAATTGTTTATTTGCCTCATTTCTTAATTGAGGGAGTAGTTATTAGATGGCACTTAGGAAAGCACATGGCCCATGGTTTTTGCTGTCAAGGAGTGTTATAGCTGAGTTTTGAATACAACTATCAAATTAGTGAATAATTGTTATTGTGAAAAAAGATGGCATGAAAAGATCCACAACATAAAAGATTCTGTTTATGTAGGATCTGATATAGTCAACAGGATACAAGTAGGGTAGAAATCCATATTATAAAATAATTTAAATGTTTAATGCTAGATATAACAATCATTTATATTTTGTCTTATTTCACCTTTTCTATTCTACTTTGAAGAAATTTTAGACATTGCCATTTTTTTACATAATTATTGTAGACTTCTCAGTTAAAGTAAGATGATACCAACATTTCCATACTATCACACCATTTCTAAGTTCCTAAATGTTCTTCAGAAGATGCGTGTTAAAAAACAAAATATACTCAAATATAACGATTGCATTGGTTTTCCTAATCTGTTCACTGCCCTTTCACTGTACTCACCTTTGTTTGTGTATGGAGTTATGGGATGGGGGGGAGTTCATGTGAATGTTCAAGAGACATGTTATCTGTTTTGGGAGGTATTCCTTCCTTTGCATGTAACTAAATCATCTCTTTGTAGTATGTTTTAGCTTACTTATTTGCCCTTTATATATTCTATAAGTATGCAGTTGATTTTAAAGACTCAATAAGATCAACTTAATATATGTTGTTTAATTTGAATTTCATCACTTAAAAAGACAATGCATAAACCAGGCTTTCTTATCATCAGTCATATTAAATCTCTCTGGGTTAATATGGAGCAGACAAGACCTCTTCAACCTGAGATTTAATTTTACTCCTGAAATGAGCAAGTGGTCTATGAGATGATACTTCAGCTTCTTGAAAAATGCTGTTTCTTATAAACATTTTAACTGAAAGCTTTAACATCCAAAGAACATACATAAAAAATTATGCTATTACAATTATAAAATTGTTGTTCTATTTCTGCCACTCAACCTATACTAAGTTTATATATTATTTCTTGTTATATTATTATACTTAAAATAAATTTTAATATCAATTTGGGGTATTTGGTCATCTTGAAAAACAAGTTTTACCAAAAAAGTGTCAAAGTGATAGGAGACAGAAATTGGCTAGGCAGTCAAGGTAACAGAACCCCAAAAATAATGGTTTTGTATTCCTTGACTGAAAGCAGAAAATGTCAATATGGTCTTTGTCCATAGTAACCTACTGACCTGGTCTTCCTCATGTAGCCACTTCTGGTAAAAATCACGAGATCTTAGTCTCGTGGGGGCTTCTCAACCCCCTATTGCTTCCCTGGGTAAGAGCTTCACCTTGCTCCCATCTCTTATGTTCTAGCCCCCTTCTCTTTATCCTCCTGAAGCTTAAAACTGAATCTTATCCTTTCATTCTTTGAGTTCATGGGACAAGGATCCAGTACATGCCAAAGTATTGGTACATTTATATACAAGAAAACAAAATTCCTATATCACTTTTTGGTGCATTGGCCATGAATGTCAGAGGGAAAGTAATCTCCCAAGTTCTGCCTTCCTCATGGCATGAGGCATGATCTATTCTTTCTCTAATTCTCCATTTACTTCTGGGCAACACTTGTCTGCTTGTGAACTGGGAAAATTTAAACCTTTGTGAATTGTAGATTTGGGAAATTTTTGTGGGAGACATCTATTAGAACTTTTGTTTTCTCTTTCCAACTGCTTAGAAAGCCAATAGCAAAAATGTAAATGCTGGGTATAGAATGTTAATGTAAGGTTTAGGAGTGAACAAGACCATTCAAACCACTCTGAGACAAAGACAAAAACTTTTATTTGGGAAAATCATGAGCTGCAAGGTCTGACTCACAAGAGAGGAGCACAGCCAACCTGGGTTTTCACATTGTGGGCTTTATAGGGCTTTTTCACTTGAGGGAAAGTGAGGAAGGAAAAAGAACTCATTTGCTAAGTTGAATAGAAAAGTTCCTCAAAGAGAGATCATTACATTAACCATTTAAGATTGCTAGGGTATGACACCAGAACAGTGACCAAGTGACTTATGAGATAAAGGAGAATGTGAGAGGCAACTGTATATGTAGTTTTTCCTGTCATAGGAAAAGCTTCAACCAGTCCTGATAAAGTATCCACCATAGTGAGAAGGTATTTAATGTTTTTGTGAGGAGGCATGTGAGTAAAATCTATCTGCCAGTCCACCTTGGAAAGTGAGTCCCTGTGTTGGTGGGGTTTGAAAGAGGTAGTGGGATAGAATCCACCTTCTGAAGAGGTCTTGGCACAGAGTGAGCAATCCCGTTTCATGGAAGAGATTAAAGAGGAGAGGCAAGGGTGGAAAAGAAGTAGGTATCATTGTAGAGAGTGGGCTCCCACATAAAGTAGATTATGTAGATGGATCAGGATGGTACTTGCTTGGAGATCAGGCAAGCAGTGCAGTTCCCCCAGGAGTAGCCAGCCTTGTGATACCAGGATAGCTCAAAGTTTTGTTAGAGTATAGTATTATTGTGGAGTGTATGAGGGGGTGAAGGAGGTAGGGGCAAGGAAAGGAGCTGAAGCTGCATATGTGTTGTGGAGGCTGAATTTCCTGGCAACTCTGCAAAAGTGTTTCCCTTGGCCACAGGTGAGGTTAGAGCCTGGTGTCTCCTACAATGAATGACTGCTGCCTTTGCAGGAAGATAGGAGGTATGCAGCAGTTTAAAAATAAGGGGCCCATTAGTAATAGGGGTTCCTTCACCTAAGAGGAAGCTTCTTTTCCCAGAGAGCAGCATGGTGATGTAGAATATGGAAAGCATATTTACAGTCAGTGTAGATGTTAACTCTCTTGCCTTTGTGCCAAGTTTAGCACTCTAGTGAGAGCTACCAGCTCAGCCTTTTGGGATGTACTCCCCTTAGGCAATGGGCAAGTCTCTATTATCTGGTCATCTGAGACAATAGCATACACTGCTATCCAAGAGCCCTGTGAGTTAATAGAAGAGCTGCCATCTATATATTCTATATATCGATTGGGTCAGGGAGAGGGGATAGAGAGATTCTAGGATTGTGATAGGTGAGTTCCTCTAGGGTCTCTAAGCAGGAGTGTATAAGATTTGGGCTAAAGGCAAGAGGGTAGTGGGGTTAAGTGGAGGACAAGGGTCAAGTGTGATATTGAGGTTATCAAGAAACATGATGTGAAAGAGTTGAATTTTAGATGGGGGTCAGAGTAGACAGACAAGAGTTGAGAGTAGATCTTTAAGCCTGTGTGGAGATAGGACAGATGGTTGTTGCCCAAAAGTGAATTTCTGAGCCTCTCTGGCTAGAAGAGCAGCTGCAGCAAGAGCATGTAGACATAGTTGCCAGCCCCGGACAGAGGTGTCCAGTTGTTTAGAAAGATAAGCTACAGGGGCAAAGGATGGACCCTTCATTTGACCCAGAACTCCCAATGCCATGCTCCCCTTTACTGTGGATTAAAGAAGAAAAGGCTGCTGATGGCTGGAAGTGCAAGGCCTGGAGCTTCCAAGAGGGCCTCATGTAGGCAGGAGAAAGCACATCTGCCTCTGATTTAAGGTCTAGGGTTTCATGAGGGTCTCCCTTAGCTTTGCTGTAAAGGGGCTATGGTAAGAGGGCAAAGTTTGGACTCCACATTTTAAGGAACCCGGAAAAGCCAAGAAAATAGAGGATTTCTTTCTTAGATGTAGTTGGAGAGAGGGAGCAAAGATGTTTGCAGTCTAGTGTGAGTTGCCATGAGGTGAGGGTAAGGTGAAAACTTAGGTAACTAACTTGGGTTAAAGAAGGTTGAGCATTCTGGGAGGAAACTCGATTTTTTTTTTTTTAATCTGAGAAAGTTAAGAAGTTTGTTGGTATGTAGTTTAGATAGAGAAAGAGAGGGTGAGCAGAGCAAAAGATCATCTACATATTGTAAAAGTGTTCTGGGTGACAGATCCAGGGACAAAACATCAGTGGAGAAAGTTGACCAAATAGGTGGGGGCTGTCTCTAAAACCCTGGGGAAGGGCATGCCAGGTAAGTTGAGAGGCAGTATGAGTATTGGGGTCCTCACAGATGAAGGTGAAGAGAACATAGGACTTGAGGTGGAGGGGGATGGAGAAGAAGGCATCTTTGAGGTCAAGAACTGAAAAATAAGTAGTGGAGGAGGGGATGTGAGAGAGGAGAGTATAGGTTGGGAACTACTGGCTGAATGGGCATAACAGCGACATTGACTAGGCACAAGTCTTGGATTAATTGGTAAGTCCCATCAAGTTTGATAACAGGCAAGATTGGAGTATTGCAAAGGGAATGAATGGGGCAAAGGAAGCCAGTTTGGAGCAAGTGAGAAATAATGGGTTTGAGTCCTTGGTAGTATTTAAGTGAGTTTGGGTACTAAAGATGGCAGGGAAAAGATGTGAGGTCTTTGAGTCTGATGAGGACAGGTATGTGTTGAGAGACTTGTGCTGGCGATGAAGTGTCACACATTCTGGAATCGGTCTCAGAGACTGGAAGGGGGAAACTTTGTTTCTTTGTAAGGAAGAGGGCTGACATGAGGAGGAAGCACAGCTTGAGCAGTAAATTGGAGAGAGAGAGAGAGAGAGAGTTAGTTTCTGTATAAGATCTTGACCCAGGAGAGGAACAGGACAAGAGAATTTTATGAGAAATGAATGGGAAAGACGAATGCCCCAAAGTATACAGCCTAAAGAAGGGTGAATCATGAGGAGTGGAGTAGGCCTTCAACTATGAGGGAAACATCTTACTAGAATAGGATGGCAGGGCTGACCAACTGGTACCCCTATCTATAACACATGAGACAGGCCTTTCTGGCAGCTATGTTGTGACCATGGACTCCTCCATTGTGTTATGGAGACTGTTGGTGGGGGCCAATGTCCCAGGGCACTGTCAATATTCAGCTGCTAGGCCCAAAAGGTCAGCAATTGGCTCTTGTTGGGGATGAGGGGAAGGGGCTGGCCTACCTTGTTGGACAAAGAACAGTCGACCTTCCAGTGTCCAGCACATCTGCAATGAGGACAGGGTCCTAGCAGTGGGTAGGGGTTGTGGCAGGCTTTTGCCCAGTGACCAGTGTGGCCACACTTGAAGCAGGGTTCTTGTAGTTAGCACTGTAGCCCCATTGTCTTCTTTGGAGTAGGCCTCAGGGCTGAAACCAGGAACAGGAACTGCTGTCTGTCTCTGGTCACCCTCTCAGTCCATTTCTGGTCCTTTCTATAGTTAAAAACTTTAAATTCCAGATCCCCGAGCAGTTTGAGGGCTCTTTTCTTTTTTTAAAATTTTTTGTTGATTTTTATTTATTTATTTGACAGTGACAGAGAGAGAGATCGAGAGAGAGAGATAGAGAGAGAGAGAGAGAGGCAGATAGAGAGAGAGAGAGAATGGGCGCACCAGGGCCTCCAGCCACTGCAAATGAACTCCAGATGCGTGCACCCCCTTGTGCATCTGGCTAACATGGGTCCTGGGGAATTGAGCCTCAAACCAGGGTCCTTAGGCTTCACAGGCAAGCGCTTAACCACCAAGTCATCTCTCCATCCCTTGAGGGCTCTTTTCTAGGCATTTAAGGATTTTACTGATGTCAGGGGCTTATTGGAACAGTAAATGAGTATTGACAGCTATCATGCCCTCTTGGGAAGTGTGGTTGAGGCAAGTGTATTTGGTGAGTATCTCAGTTAGGTATCCCATAAATGCAGCTAAATTTTCATTAGGCCTGTAGTTAAGTGTCTAGAGTTTGTCAAAATTGACAAACTTATGGGATGTCTTTTGGAGGCCATCCAAGAGGCAAAGAACCATCCTATTATGGGCAATCTGTCTGCAGGAGTTAGTGAGAGAATATTTCCATTCAGTCAGGGTCTTCTCTGAGGACAGAAAGCATCCCCACTGGGAAGGTGTTATCAGTTAAGTTAGCTTCATCAGCATGGGCCTGAGCAGCTACCAAGATGTGTTCTTGTTCATCAGGAGTGAGAGTGAAGGAAACAACTACAAAGAGATCATGCCAGGTTAGGTCATAGGTCTGGGTAAGGTCGTGAATTTCTTTTTTTGCTTTAAGATTTTATATTTATTTATTTATTTATTTATTTATTTATTTATTTATTAGAGACAGAGGTGGGGGGAGAGAGACAGAGAGCGAGCGAGTGATAATGGGTACACCAGAGCCTCTAGCCACTGCAAATGAATTCCAGATGCATGTGCCACCATGTTCATCTGGATTACATGGGACCTGGAGAACTGAACCTTGGTCCTTAGGCTTCGCAGGCAAGCACTTTAACCACTAAGCTATATCCCCAGCTCTTTTATTTATTTTTTTTTTATTTTCATTTTTGTGAAATTCTTTAGTATAGCATGTTGTATCAGTGGAGAAAGGCACTAGGCACTGGGATAAATCAGACATGGAAAAAGGAACATAAACATGAATGATTCCTTCAGCACCTGCAACCTCTCATAAAGGGTACCTTTCATCCTTGTGAGAATGAAGGCGTTGGGTAGGAGGGAAAAGAGGAGATGGGAGAGTGTTGTGGCAGGGGTCATGGATGCAGAACAGGAGAGAGATGAAGGGAAGGAGGAGGGGTGTGGATATCAGGCAGGGGATCAGGAGAGGCTGAGGGAGCTGGAGAACCTGTTTTGGCCAGGTCATCTATGGTGTTTGGGGTAGGGGTTGAATTAGAGTACATTCCTGGGACCTTGGCTAGAAGGACCTGGTGAGAAGAGCAGATAGAGAAGAGAGAAGGCTGTGCATGCAGAGTGAAAACTGCTTGAATATAGGGTATTTCAGACCACCTGCCTGTACATTAGATAAAGTTTTCTAAATCAATGAGAATTTGGAAGTCAAAAGTACCATTTTCAGTCCATTTGGACCCATTTTCCAGCTTATGTTGTGGCCAAGCAATGTTGGAAAGATCAGACGACAAGGCTTGATGTCAGCCAAGATTCATAGAGGCTTTTGGATCTTAAGGAGATGGAGGGGGATATAGAAATTGGTTTAGAAGTTTTATTTCCCATGGGATCATGAGAGTATAGAAAAAGGGTTAGTGAGAGGAGGCAGAGAAAGAGCAAAACAAGGGTGAGGGAAAGGAACCAGGGCTTAAGATGGATTTACACAGAATACCAATATGACCCCCTGGCCCATTACAGTGAATGGGGCCTGCACCTCCCATGTGGGCAGAGGCTGTACAGATCACAGTTCTCAGCTGTTTAGCCTGTTAGTGGGAAAGGCGGGCATCTATGCTCTCCATGGAGTAAGCGTCTGGCAGTGATAGGTGAGACCTCAGGAGGTGGAAGTAGAGGAGTGAGGGGGAGGAAGTCTTCTGAGGATGGCAGAACTGAACCAAAATGCCCCCCTATGGGTGTGGTAGACTGGAAAGAGAAAGAAAGATGTGTTGAGAGTGCATCTTTCTCAAGATACAGGCTTGGCGCCCAAAAGCAGGCCCGGGGCATAGCCTGTCATGCTGGTATGGCTTACACAGAAGGGAAGAAACTTGAAAGCATGCCAACCCAAGGGGGACACTTACTGAGGAGGAGAAAAGAGATGAAGGAAGGGTGAAGAGTGTGGCCAAATTGTAGTGAGTGGAGGAACCTGCACCTGTCATATGGCCCTAGCCCTTCAGAGGGTCAGTGGCAGCTCAGTTGCCTGGTCAGAGGAAAAGAGATCTGGTCACCCAAGAGGGCAACCAGGAGCCTCTGATTGAGTCACTGCACTAAATATAAGGTTTGGGGGTAACCAAGACCATACAAACCACTCTGAGGCAAAAAAAGCTTTTATTTGGGAAAAACATGAGCTGTCAGGGCTTACTCACAAGAGAAGAGCACAGCCAACCTAAGTTTTCAGGTAGTGGGCTTTATGGGGCTTTTTCAGTTGGGGGAAGATAAGGAAGGAAAAGAAACTCATTTGTTAAGTTGAATAAGAAAGTTACTTTAGGGGAGATCATTACATTAACCATGTAAAATAGCTAGGGGATGACACCAGAACAGTGACCAGGTGACTTAGGAGATAAGAGGACAGGAAAAAATGGCCTGGGACATTGTTAGACAAGGAAGTGATAGTGACCAGGTGGTTTCTTGGAGAATGCAGGTAGTTCACTTCCCCATTCCTCTATCACCATTCTGCTGACCATTGTGACTCTATCTTGGGAGCCTGTCCTGACTTAACAGTTAACTGAGGAGATATTTTGTGTTTGCTCTGTAAAATATTGGCTTGAATTTTAGATACTAATGGCCAGTGCTAGTCTGTGGGAAATGCAGAGTCCAGCTGTGTTGGTTTGTGTCTGCAGCACTGGCTGTGCTGACTTGAGTCTGCAGCAGTGCTGTAAGACATAGATACAAATAGTGCGCCTAGACAGGGGCTCATGCTGGCTGGACTCCATGTGGGACTCTGCACATTGAGATATGTTTGGGCATACAGACAGAGCAAGGCTGTGGCCCATGCTAGATGGTAAACAGCACCAGGATGATGGAAGAGAGTGATCACATGCCACAGCCAGACACACAGGCTGGGACCCTACAACTATGACTTGCTAGGCAGATATTGACTAGAGAATATAACATAGATAAGAAATTATAAATCTGAGGTAATTAACCAAGAGCTCTAAGAAAACTTCAGAAGCTCAACCTGTGAGGGTGCTAGGACCCTCCCTGCTCATGTAGATCTTAGAAATTATCAGACTTCCCTTACACCTTAGGGCATATTCCAGAGTTTATGATGATTTCTGTGTAAATAGGCAAAATACAGAAAGATGTCAACCATTGGGGGTGTTAATGAAAGATAACAATGGTAAAGAGTAGCTTAATTCCATATAGGCTCCACTTCCTTGTTATGTCACCAATGATGGGGGCAAGGATACAGGATGTTACAGACCACACTGGTAATGGATGACTAAATCCAAAGTTCTCATTTCCCCTTGTTGCCACACCAAAGAGAAAATAAGAAGGCTCTAGAGGATGCTCTAGGGCATAAGACAAAGGGGATTTGGAAGACGTTCCACTGTATCTTTTTGTCTTCCTGATGGGTAGTTATGTCTTTGACAAAGGCTCCCCTAGACTGTGTCCTTACCCACTGGGATCTCTTTGATTCAAAGAAAAAGAAGTGCCTGATATTCTTCTGCATCAAACCTGGTCCAAATACAGACTAGAAGATAGAGAGAAATGGCCCCTAGAGGGAAATAATTTTAATATGATTTTTCAATTAAACCTGCTCTAAGAGAAAACCCAAACTTATCTGGAGATTACAATATAGACTCAACTCTCCTAGCTTCCCCCATATCAATGCAAGCTACTAAAAGCCTCTTACAGTTATAGACCCCTTTAGAACAGAAAGAGGCATGTCTGCCTTCTTGTCTTACTTATCTCAGGACACAAAGCCTGCTAAGGCTCCCAGTCCTCCTCAAATATATCCTTTCCTAAGACTACATGTGACAGGTATTGAAAAAGGTCATATTTGGGCAGAAAGATCTCAACGTAGACTCAGAATACAAGTTGGGTCCTAAAGTCTGCCAGATAATGGCTGAAAGCCAGCCACATAGGGACTGATATGTTTACTCAGTGGTTAGAGATACTTGCTAGTGACTGATTCTACATTACTGTAATGTAAATTATACTAATTATGATATACTTCTTAAATTCATGGTAAGCTGGATTCTGAGAAATGTGTTGGCCCCCTTAACTCAGACCCCAAGCATGTTTAAAATCACGTGTCACCCATACCTTTTCCCTATGCGAGTTGCCCATTGCTTTTGGACAAGGAAGGAAAGACAAGCAGCATATAATTTTGGTTTTCTCTTAATTTCTCTCTTCTCTAAGATCACTAAAGCCGTGTCAGAACACAGTTCTCAGACTTGGGAGACAGAGAAAATGAACATAATGAATGAGCAATAACCATATCTAACTGTGGTTTACAAAATATTAGAATTTTATGATTCAACAGCATGTGAACAGGTAATCTTTGTTATATCATATACATAATTCAGATTTAACATTACCAATGAAACTAATTCTGGGTGTGTCATATTATCTCCAGGACAGTCACCAAGTTATGCTTGCATTTACAAATAAATGCTTTTAAAATGTATTTATAGGATTTTTTTTCAAAAGGAATGTCTCAAATAAACAGATTATAAATTCTAAAATTCAATCCATGGATGTTTTGCTCATGGTGACAGTTATAAAAACTATCTCCAAAAGGCTTAATTAAGCTTGTGATGCTTCTGTGTTAATTTTTTAACTACTAGTAAAACTGAGTCCTAATATGATCAATATTTGTTTACTAAAATGTTTTTTTGCTATGTTTATAACAGGTTTTATAAAGATATATTCTAACTTCATTCATTGTAAGCTTTGTTCTTAGGGAGACAAGGAAGTCTCCCATCTTCTGTAAACCTGTGTGCCTTCTCAATTTTTGAAGAGCTCCACTCACAGTTCTTAGGTCAAAATGTGTTGTAATGCTAGAATCTGTAATTTATGAATGATGTAATTCAAACATAAACTATAAGATATCTGGTCAAAGCTTCATTTAATAGTCATGGGTAACAAGACTAATATGACATAAAACTGGTTGTTAATCATAGTACCCCTAAATAATGTGTACCAGATTGATTGTTATAGATTACTCTATCAGGATAAAATCTGTGTCTAGTCCAGTTTAGACAAGAAAATTAAAGCCACTAGAAATATACACAGGTACATAGATGTATTTATAGTTGATTATTAGTTACTAAAGACAGACTTCTGTGTTTCAACTTTATACATGCTAAAACAGTAGTCAGATATTTTTTAAGTACAAGAGAAATTCCAAAATCCAGCTCTGACTTCAGATTGCCTTACAGACTCAAATAAAAGCTCAAAATACATGGCGGTTTAATGCTTATTATAATTACTTAATTTTTTGACAGATTCCTTGATTTAAGTTTACTGATAGAACAATGTAAAATGGTTATAGAAGTTAAACTGATGAAAGTTTACTGTTAATGACAAAAAGCCATTGTTATTTGTCCCATATTCAAGTTCAGAACCTTCAATGTATAAATAAGATCCTTATCTATGCTCCTATTTAGGAGGTTTCACAAGGAGGGATAATGTTATGTTAGGGCTCCATTGGGGACTCATTCTCTCCTGCATGACACTGGAAATCACCCAGGCTTTCCTTAAACCAGGTAACATACCCTTTAGGAGATAAGAAAACTCAGCACCTCGAGGGGATGATACTGCTCTTCAACTAGTTCTACCAAAAAGGGAATGAAGTAGACCGAGTTGTACAATTCCAAACTTTCTTATCTCTGAGACCATCCAAAACTGACCCTCAGACTTCTCAATTTCCTCACATATGGCACTATAATATATACCTTACTTATAATATATAACTTATTTAATATACCTTAAATTTCAGGGATAAACTATGCCAAGACACTATAATGTATTTAAGATAAGTTTTGTCAGAGAAACTGCGGCATTAATGAAAGGAGAGGAGACCTATTATCTCCTGCTCACTCCATGGACCTTCAAGCAACTCAAAACATTCTTAATTCTCACAAGATTCCTCAGATCAAGTAGAACATGCCAGGAAAGAAATTCTCAAGGGACAGAGACAAAAAATCTAGAGTTTGAGGCCAGCCTGTCTCTGTACTGACAACAATGGCCCTTCTAATTAACCGTGAGAAACAACCTTTCTGCGCCCCCATGATATTTTAGACCTGTTAACCTCCAAGGAAAATTTCTGACTAATTAATAAGTAACTGACCCCTGAGATAACAGGTTGTCCTCCTAGAAATTCCTTCAAGATTAAAAGTACACCTCATAGTCCACAGGAACAAAACTGGTGGATCTCACAAGGACACTAGAAATAAATGAATAAGTTAACATTTATATATTCTTTTTTTCTTTATTAGTTAGTTTTGTATTCAGCAAGTACAGTCTGTTTGGTACCATTATTAGGCTCATCCGTGACCTACCCCCTCCTTTTGACCCCTCCTTGTTGAGGTATCTGGGTCATGCATTGTGTAGTTAGCCCACAGTCATGTGTAAGATAAATGTCCCTGCATATCATGACCCAACATGTGGCTCTGACATTCTTTCCGCCCCCTCTTCCACAAAATTTCCCTGAGCCATGTTGGGTTCATTTTTGGTCTGTTTCAGTGATGAGGTGTTAAGGACCTCTGAGGCTCCGGCTCTCTGATTTGGTAGGAGTTGATTTTCCTCTGTGCTGATCTCCTTCCCCCTTGTGCTGGTATCTGGTTCATCAGGAAAACAGCAACCTTGCTCTTTTCGCCAATTTATCTTAGTTTCAGTTGGGGCCCTTTTGAGGTATGATGGGGTGGCTCTCTCCTTAGGATCTACATATATCTGAAAAAGAGAAGCAGATTCCCCAACAGAGAGTAAGTTAGCACCAGGCAAAAGAGATAACCCTTACTTTTTTATAGAGAATTTAATAGGTGTAGGCCCTCTTGTAGCCCATGATTGCTGGAAGCTTGATAATGGAGGGTGGGCTTATGTTTGGATATGGTTCTGACTTGTTTCCCAGCTCCAGCTATGGGTCCCGTACCACTGGGGAGATCAGTTAGCCAAATTGAGAGCAGTTGGTTCCCCATCATGGCTGTGTGTCACTATTGCACTTGTGTGGGCATCACAACAAGTTATTTGCTGCGAAGAAGGTTAGACCATGTGTTACTTCGACAGATATTGGTCATTTTCCCCCAGTCGCCCATGTAGCACCTTCTGGCACTAGACACACTGACTGCCTGGGGACTGTCTGTCTTCCAACTTCCAGTCATGCCGTTCTATTTTGCATGTCAACCACATAAGGTGTCTTCAGCAGTAGGGTCTTGCCACTAGCCTTTGGTGGGTCATCAAGTACTCTGACAAAAATCTGTCTGTCTTTTAGTAAACATTGTAGGTCTCTCTGATCAAAAGCTCATTGTGGCTGATAGCCCCATGCTGGTACTGGGAGTTACAGGTCAGAGCCCATTAAGAACATGAGGAAAAAGATATCTAATATACAAGAGTTAGAGAGAAGGGGGGGGGAGAGGGAGAAGGAGGGACAGAAGATGTAGAAGATTAAGGTTAGTCATGATCCTACCCTCTCCAATGTCTTGTGGTTCAGGTGTTCACTGTAAGGGCCTGGTGAATGATCAGCCATTTGGTCTGCCATTTAGTAAGTATAATGTTATGGTACCATAGCCATTTGGGTCTAGATTTGTGTTTCCCACCCATTTGATGCCCTCCCCTCCCTCCCCTTCCATCCTAGTGTCTGGTCCACGGAGGTGCTTGCTGGATATGTAAGGTATCTGGGGTAGATTCAGGTTAGGTGCTGTAGATGAGTGAAACTATGTGGCGATTTTTTTTGGGGGGTGTGTGTGTGTGTGTATGTGTGTGAGATTGGGTAAGTTCACCGAGAATGATCTGTTCCAGGTTCAATCATTTTTCCTCAGATTTCATTGTGTCATTTTTTCTTACTGCTGTATAGAATTCCATTGTGTAGATATACCACATCTTAGTTACCCATTCTTGTAGTGATAGACAACTGGGTTGATTCCAGCTCTTAGCTATTACAAATTGAGCTGCTACAAACATGGTTGAGCAAATCTCTCTAGCCTGTGGTTTGAAGGTTTTAGGGTAGATGCCCAGAAAGGGAATAACTGGGTCTGTTGGTATCTCTATACTCAGCTTTTTCAGAAGTCTCCATATTGTTTTCCAAAGTGGTTGTACCATCCTACATTCCCACCAACAGTGGATGAGTGTTCCTACTTCTCCACATCCTCACCAGCATTTATTTTCATTTGATTTTTTGATGTTTGCTATCCTTACTGGGGTAAGGTGGAATTTCATAGTTTTTTTAATTTGCATTTCTCTGATGATTAGGGATGAAGAACATTTTCTTAATTGTATGTTTGCCATTTGTATTTCCTCCTCTGTGAACTGCCTGTTCAGCTCTTTGCCCCACTTTGTGAGTGGGGTGTTTGACTTCTTACTGTTTAGATTTTTGAGTTGTTTGTAGATTCTAGAG
Source organism: Dipus sagitta (assembly GCA_036346955.1). Taxonomy (NCBI): domain Eukaryota; kingdom Metazoa; phylum Chordata; class Mammalia; order Rodentia; family Dipodidae; genus Dipus; species Dipus sagitta. The sequence continues at coordinate 83,866,892 of CM070777.1, forward strand.
GTTAGGCCTCTATCAGTTGGGTAACCCGCAAATATTTTCTCCCATTCTGTGGGTAATCTATTGGCTTTGCTTATTGTATGCTTGTCTGTAAAGAAACTCTTCAGCTTCATGTAATCCCATTGGTTGAGTGATGGATTAAGTTCGTGAGCTACTGGGGTTTTGTTCAGGAAGCCTTTTTCCATTCCTATATCATGGAAAGTACTTGCTAAAGTTTCTTCCAGTAGTATTCGAGTTTCTGGTCTTATATTGAGGTCTTTGATCCATTTGGACTTGAATGTAGTGCATGGTGAAATGTGTGGTTCAAGTTTCAGTTTCCTGCACATAGTTATCCAGTTTGTCCAGCACCATTTGTTTGAGATCCTGTCTTTTTTCCAGCCTATATTGTTTGGGCCGTTATCGAATATCAAGTAGCTATAGTTGCTTGACCCAATGTCCGGGTCCTCAAGTCTATTCCATTGATCTATACTCCTGTTTTTATGCCAGTACCATGCTGTTTTTATTACTATGGCTTTGTAATATAGCTTTAGATCAAGTATGGTGATGCATCCAGTGGTATTTCTTTTGCTAAGGATATGTTTGGAAATGCGAGGCCTTCTGCCTTTCCATATGAAATTTGAGATCATTTTTTTCTATCTCTGTGAAGAAGAATGTAGGGATTTTAATTGGAGTTGCATTAAATCTGTATATTTCCTTTGGTAGGATTGTCATCTTCACAATGTTAATTCTGCCTATCCAGGAGCATGGGAGGTCTTTCCATTTTCTCAAGCCCACTTCAATTTCTTTTTTGAGTGTTTTTATGTTTTTGTTGTATAGATCTTTCACTTCCTTGGTTAACGTTATTCCAAGGTATTTTATTTTATTTTATTTTTCTTGCTATTGAAAATGGGACCATGTCCCTTATTTGTTTCTCTGTATCTTTGTCATTTGCATATAGGAAGGCTACTGATTTTTGTGCATTGATTTTTTATCCTGCTACTTTGCTATAGGAGTTAATCACCTTCAGGAGTTTTGGGATGGAGTCTCTAGGCTCTCTGACATATACAATCATGTCATCAGCGAATAAAGCTAACTTAACTTCTTCCTTTCCAAATTGTATCCCTTTTATTTCCTTATCCTGTCTTATTGCTTGAGCTAGGACTTCCAGTACTATATTGAAAAGCAGAGGTGAGAGTGCACATCCCTGTCTTGTTCCTGATCTTAATGGGAATTCCTCCAGTCTCTCTCCATTAAGTATTATTTGGGCATTTGGACCTTTTTATATTGCCTTTATTAGGTTAATATATGGACCAACCATGCCAATTCTCTCCAATGTTTTGATCATGAAGTGATGTTGTATCTTGTCAAAGGCCTTTTCTGCATCTATCGAAATGATCATGTGGTTTTTATGTTTAACCTTGTTTATATGGTATATTACATTGATAGATTTCCATATGTTGAACCACCCCTGTGTTCCTGGGATGAATCCCACTTGGTCAAGGTGGATAATGCTTTTGATGTGTTGTTGGATTCGGTTTGTGAGGTTTTTGTTCAGGATGTTTGAATATAAATTCATCAGGGAAATAGGCCCGGTAGTTTTCTTTTCTTGTGGCATCTCTGCCTGGTTTTGGAATTAGGGTGATGCTAGCTTCATAAATGGAGTTGGGTAGCTTTCCCTGTTCACCAATTGAGTGGCACAGTCTGAGGAAGATTAGTTTGTGTTCTTCCAAGAAGGTTTGATAGAATTCAGCTGAGAAGCCATCTGGCCCTTGACTCTTCTTTTTTGGGAGGCTTTTTATTACTTTTTCAGTCTCCATGAGTGTGATGGGTTGATTGAGGTGATTAATCTTCTCTGTGTTTAGATTTGGTAGATGGTATGCGTCCAAGAATTTATGCATCTCCTCCACATTATCCAGTTTTGTGGAGTAGAGGTTTTTGAAATAAGTCCTGATGATTCTCCCAATTTCACTTATGTCTGTTGTGATCGCTCCTTTTTCATTTTGAATTTTGTTAATTTGAAGCTTCCCCTTTTTTTGCTTGATCAGATTGGCCAGGGGTTTGTCAATCTTGTTTATTTTTTCAAAGAACCAGCTCTTTTTTTAGTCAATTGTCTTGTTTCCTTGGTTTCCAATTCATTGACTTCTGCTCTGATTGTAATTATTTCTTTCCTTCTGGAGCTCTTTGGGTTGGATTTTTCTTGTTTTTCCAGTGCCTTTAGGTGGATGGTTAGGTTATTGATTTGGGACTTTTCTGTCTTTTTTTATGAAGCCATTGAGTGCTACAAACTTTCCCCTGAGGACTGTCTTCATTGTGTCCCGTAAGTTTTGGTATGATGTGTTCTTATTGTCATTCAATTCCAGAAATTTTGCAATTTCATTTTTTATTTCATCAACTATCCATTTATTGTTTAAAAGTGTGCTGTTCAGTTTCCAGGTGCTGTTGGTATTCTTGGTGGCTCTTTTGTTGTTGATTTCCAGCAATACAGCATTGTGATCTGATATCATGCAGGGAATTATGTCTATCTTTCTACATATGTGGAGGCAGTCTTTGTGACTCAGTATATGGTCTAGTTTAGAGAATGTTCCATGGGCTGCTGAGAAGAATATGTAGTCTGTGGATTTGGGATGGAAACTTCTGTAGATGTCCGTGAGGTGTAAGTGATCTGTTTTTGTTGAGCTGTCTTACTTCCCTGTTGAGTTTCTGTTTGGATGATCTGTCTATTACTGATAATGGTGTATTGAAATCTCCAGCTATGATGGTGTTGGTGGTTATTTCTGTTTTATTGTCAAGTAGGTTTTGTTTTATGAACTGTGGTGTCCCTGTGTTTGGTGCATACAGATTTATGATTGTAATATCCTCTTGATGGATCATTTCCTTGATAAGTAGGAAGTGGCCTTCTTTGTCTTTTTTGATTATTTTTGATTTATAGTCTATTTTATTCTATATTAATATAGCTATGCCTGCTTGTTTTTTATTCCCATTTGCTTGGAATATTGTTTTCCACCCTTTCACCCTGAGGAGGTGTCTGTCTTTAGTGGTGAGATGTGTTTCTTGAAGGCAACAGATTGAGGGGTCTAATTTTTTGATCCATCCTGTTCGCTTGTGTCTCTTGATGGGTGAATAAAGGCCATTAATGTTTAGGGTAATTACTGTGAGATTTGATTTGATCCCTGCCATATTGTGATGGTAAATGTCGTTTGGTGTTTTCATGGACTTTGAAGTTTTTTGTGCCTACTCTGGGTTTGGTTGTTGTGATCTGCTTCTTGTAGGCACCTGGGTTTGATTATTTGTTTCTTCTCTGTGGAGAATTTCCTGAAATACTCTCTGTAGGTTTGGTTTTGTGTTCCTATAATTGTAAAAGCTGAGTTTTGTCGTGGAATGTTTTCCTTTCACCATCTATTATGAGGGATACTTTTGCTGGTTAGAGTAGTTTGGTTTGGAAGCCATAGGTTCTTAGACTTTGCAGTGTTTCATTCTAGCTTTCAGGGTTTCCATTGAGAAGTCTGAAGTAATTTTGATGGGGTTACCTTTGAAGGTGGTGTGCTGTTTTTCCCTAGCTGCTTTTAGGATTTTCTCTTTGGTGTCAATGTTTAGAGTCTTAATGACAATATGTCTTGGAAAGTTTCTCCTTTGGTCCAGTCTGTTTGGAGTTCTATTGGCTTCTTGTATCTTGGTGGGCCTTTCTTTTAATAGACTGTGGAAGTTTTCTTCAATTATTTTGTTAAATAAGTTCTCCATGCCTTTGGTCTGAATTTCTTCTCCTACAGGTATTACAATGATCCTGATATTAGGACGTTTAAGTGTATCCCGCAATTCCCTCATGTTATGTTCACAGGAACTTTTGAACTTACTGAAATTTTTGAACTCTCTAACTGTTTCTTCCATCTTGTCTTCCAGATCAGATTTTCTATCCTCCACTTGGCTGACTCTATTCTTGAGAGCATCTAGAGAGTTTTGGACTTGTTCAGTTAAGTTTCCATTGTCTACTACTTTTCTATGTATAATTTCCATCCCTCTGTCAAGCTCCCTTTTCACATCATTTTCTGATTGTCTTGATGATTCTTGGAATTCATCCTTGCATTTATTTATGTCTTCTTTTAGCATGGCCAGCTGACTTTTACGGTCTTCTTTTTTTTTTCGCTCTCCCTCAAATCTCTTAACTCTCTTTGAACTCCTTCCAATTTCTTATCTATTACTTCTAGTTTAGTGATGGCAGCATGCACAGTATTATCGGTCCTTTGTTGCTTTCCTGCAAGTTCTACCAGTAGGTTGGTCAGTGTTGCATTGCTCATAGCTTCAATTTGGTGTTCTGATCCTAATGATTCTTCTATGTTTTGGTTAGGTGTGTTCATTGTAGGACTGGATGATCTAACTGGATTTTCTTGCATTTGATTTTTCATGTTATTTCTTTTGCACTGTGTTCTGCCCATGACAGTGTATGGACACATAGGTGGTCGTATCAGCCTGGGCTCAAGCACAATGGGAATCTGAGGCAACCTGGGGCAGTTGCCATGCAGCCTGGGCTTTGGCTGTCACTTGCCAAAGCCACCTATCTACTGCCTGGCAGGGGCGCCAAAGTTGCCTGAATTCTCAAGCGGTAATATGCCAAAGCTGCCTGTGTTTGAGCTAGGATTGGTACTGAGGCACCAACCACTGAATCAGCCCAAACTCTGGCTGGGAACACTGGGACCCAGAAGCAGTCTGCCCTCCCCCACCACATGACAATGGCGGACGGCCGTCGTGGCTGAAAGGTAGGGAATGGCACCTGAGCTGGCATAAGTGAGAGACACAGTCTGAGCTTGTGTGGCAGTTGCTGTGGGACTGAGCTCACTCAGTAAGTAGGCAAGTGGCCGAGTGTGCGGAGCAGTCTAAGCTTCTGCAGGCAGGGATCGATTGGCACGCTAGCATGCAGCAGCAGCAGCAGCAGGTGCCAATGGCAGCGGTGGTGCTGTGGACACAGCGGTTATTTGGGGGGAGCGTTAGGCTACCTGCCCGCGAGAGGATCCACGATTCCCTGTTTCCCCGCCTCTGTGCCCTCCCAGATTTCTGTCCCCTGAAAGCCCCAATGAACCCTAAATATCTTGCCTTTCTTTCCCCGGCACTTGCAGCACAGCTAGGCGGTCCCCATCTTGGCCGGAAGTCTAACATTCATATATTTTGTTAATAAAAATTGTCTCCAAGAATACCAAATTGCTTTTCTGTACTTGCCAATGTTAAATAATGTATCTTTCCTATTTTTCAGCTATGGCTTTCTATATCATCAGACAATATTAGTTGAATTTTCCAACAGAATACCATGCTTTATCTAGGTCTGTTTTGTTAAACACAAAAGGTACAAACCTATTCTATAGTCCCATTTTTCTCCAGGGTGCTTAACAACCACATGCACTGGCCAGAACCAATGAGGACTTTGGGTTTAAAAGGGTCGCTTATTGTTTCGGTCTCAGCCCTTCCAGGTCAAAAAAGCCTCAGGCAGTGATGGGACCCTTCTTCCATGTAGGTCCTTGCCCTTGATAAATCACCTATATTCTTGATCAGAGAAGACATGGCGACCCAGACATTTGATTCCTATCAATACCCAGTCTGCAGAAGGAGAGTTAAAACAGAGGGAAAAAAAACCCTTACTGCTTCCAAGGGAAGGGTTGCCACATGGTCAGAACAGCCCTGACTCAACCCAGCAGATGGTACAAATGCTGAGAGAGCCACACAGCTCCTCACAGGTCCCTAAAGGTTTCTCCTAAAGAGCTACCACTGACTTTCAAATTATATAAAATTAAACTTTGGCTACCTACTTGGTCTTAAACACTGAAGGTAAAAATATCACCAGAATGCAAGGTATATCTTAAAGAGCTTAAACATAACAGCACAGACTGTAACTTTAGATAGATGTGCTCCCAATGACTCAATGGCATCTGTACCATTATCAAAGTTAAATGATGTGTATATATAGTCTTGATAATTCTGTTAATGGTTCATCTGCTTCACAAGGACAGGTATAGACCACACCATTTGGAAAATTTCTACATCTTCATGGTGAAAGAGAATCATGCTTACCATTTCTTGTAATAATTCTGCTATTTTGCGGCATCATGGGTTTAACTGTGATTTTAACCTCGTATCCTCTCATCTACAGTTAGCCCACACTCAGATGGTTTTGTGACAATCTAATCCGTCTACCTGGGTCCTCTGGATTGTCCTCCAAGGTCTGAAATGCTACATGAATTGGAATTCTGGGGACCTCTCTAAACTCCAATTTACCTGATGCTTGCTTCTTCCTGATTTCTCCCATTTTTCTCACACCAATGTCTTTATCTGGGAATCATAGGTTTCTTCCTTCACTATAAGACCACCAGTAAACTTTTGGAGTCCTGTGGAGTAGACCTACTTGAGGGGTACCCCAACTGCAATACCCAATGACACTGTTCAGCTTAAAGAAGTCAGACCAATTCATCCTCCTAATCCCCTAATGGCTGTTGGGGCTACCTCTTCAGAAAGGGGAAATGATAGGACATATAAATTGGCTAGGCAGTCAGGGTAACAGAACCCCAAAAGTAATGGCTTTGCATTTCTTGAACAAAAGCAGGAAATGTTACTAAGATTACAGAATCCTGCATGTTTCACCCTCCAGGAAAGATCTCTAGGTTAAGATTCTTCCTAGAGGAACAACACTTGATCTTTATCTAAGATTACTGCCAAAACTGTACAACCTGGTCTGTGTCCATAGCAACCTGCTGACCTAGTATTCCTTATGTAGTCACACCCCATGAAAACACAGATTTGAGTCTCAAGGTGGGCTTCTCAAACCCCCTCTTGCCTCTCTGGGCAAAAGCTTCACCTTGCTTCCTTTTCTTATGTACTAGCCACCTATCTTCATACTCCTAAAGCTTTAAACTGTAATAAAATTTTTTCTGAACCTTATTCTCTGGTCAGTGAATTGCATTCTTCAAATTCATAGGACAAGGATCTGGGAACACTCCAAATTATTGGTGTACTGGTATATAAGAAGAATAAAAAGTACCTGTCTTCTATTATCAGTTCTCTAAATGATTAGTTTATTAATTAATTTTATGAAATTATTTTAATCTTAAAACCAACAGAACATGCAATACAAAATTGCCAAAGCTGGGTGTCATGGCTCATGCTATATAATCATGGTACTTGGGAGGTTGAGGAAGAAGGGTAGCCATGCGCTTGAAGCCAGCTTAGGCTACAGCATGAGTTCCAGGTATGTCTGAGCTAGAATGAGTCCCTGCCTCAACAGCAACAATGAAACCAAAAAACAAACAACAACAACAAAAGATCCAGATAGAAAGTAGAGCATTTGTTTAGAATAATTAATAAACTAATTTATTATATAGCTTCATTCAAGAAACAAACAATAAGAGTGGGTTGGATAGGAAAATGAAGTAAATCAAAAACAGAAAAAAAGAAAAGATTAAGTTAGAATTATGACCTTAAAGCCTGTGGTCAGAATTTTGGTCTTTATTTCTAAACAACAGAATGAGGATTTTAAGCAACAGAATAAGATGTGCAGATATTCCCTTTTTAAAAAAATTTTGTTTATTTATTTATTTGAGAGCAACAGAGAGAAGGGGAGAGAGAGAGAGAGAGAGAGAGAGAGAGAGAGAGAGAGAATGGGCATGCCAGAGCTTCCAGCCTCTGTAAACGAACTCCAGATGCATGCGCCCCCTTGTGCATCTGGCTAATGTGGGTCCTGGGGAATTGAGCCTCGAACCGGAGTCCTTTGGCTTCACAGGCAAGCGCTTAACCGCTAAGCCATCTCTCCAGCCCAGATATTCACTTTTTGCATACAGAAATTTTATTCTTTAAATATATTTCAGTTTTTTGATTGAAGAATACTATACAAAGGATAAAATGCATACTAAGTGAATATCTGGTTTAATTAGCTTACTCATGTAACTAAATTTCTGTAACCACCATGACAAAAGACAGAATATTTCATAGCTGCCAGGAGATCCTCTTGTGACAGTCTCAGGCTGCATATTGTGGTAGCTAGCTTCAAACTGTGCCACAAATACCCTGGTACCCATGGCATCTACATCCTTGAACAGTCTTCTTCTACTACATAAGACTTTTAAAGAGGTGGTGTGTGATCTTTGTGACTATATCATAGATGTAATTGTTTCTTCTTCCCTGTATCTTCCATGTCTTTCTGGAATGAACGCTGGGAACTCGGAGCTGCTACTTATCTGAGGAATTGCTCCCTGTATGGAAGTTTATTAAATATTAGAGAAAATTAGAAAAATCATGATGATGCACTCAGTATTGTGAATGGGTGAAGTGTTAGTGACAAATCTGTTTGTACTTATGTATGTTTCTTTTTACATTTCTCTTTGACGATAGACAAGAAAACCTCTCTTCTTAAAGTCTAATATGATGAGCATCCTCTATATTAATATGTTCTTAAAGGGTAAGAGAACTTTACAAAATATATGCACCTTATTAGTGTCAAGATATTATAATGGATTTAATAGTATTAGCTTTTTAATGGAGTTTCAAAACATTTATAGAGACTCAAGTTGAAAGGGAAAAGGGAAGAAGAGACAAACAGTATTGGCATTTGTTGATCATTTATCTTGTGTTAAGCACTGTGTCCCAAGTGTCTGTAGTCTGAGTTAATACATGCAACACTCCTGACAGATCAAGAATGTTCCTCTCTAAGGGACAAAGAAAGTGGGACTGAGAAACAAATGGCCCGGCTGGTGAAGAGTTAGTAAAGATTAGTTGGTGTTTCAATACAAGTTTCTGACTTCAAAAATGTGTTTATCTTACCAATCAACATAACTTAATATATTTTCTGAAGAACAAGGGGTTGGAGAGATGGCTTAGTGGATGAAATGCTTGCTGTGAAACCATGAGGACTGCAGTTCAGATCTTTAGCACCCATGTCAAAGCTGCACTCTACAGTGCACACTGTAATCCCAGTGCTTGGGAATCAAAGACAAGAGGACCATTGATGTTTACAGGACAGATATCTAGCCAAATATTTGGAGGTCCCTGAATAAGTGACAGACCTTGTCTCAAAAATAAGGTGAACAGTGATTTAGCAAGTCATTAAGCATTGACCTGTGGCACACACACATGTCAAAAAGTAAAACAAGAAAGAAAATGTCCAATTAAAATCCACTGCATTTATTTATTTCATTAGATATTTAAGTTAATATGTAAAACACAGTTTCTTTCTGGAATTTAGTGCATACATTGATCTAATTAGTTCTCTATTACTCCCCTCCCAATCCATATAACTCCCCTTTCTGGTGCTGGTCCTTTTCTTTCCTCTAATAACATACTTCTTCTTTTATGTCAGATATAGTCCTTTACCCTTTCTACCCTACACAATCTGTTCACACTCTTGGTGATTTTTACCCCACCACTCATACAACACTTTCCAGTGCTATGAGAGCTATCCAGCAGATAAATGGCTTCTAGCTCAGTTTCTGAATGATTTCTCAATGTCCTGCAACCACAGCCTGTGGGTTCTTGAGCAATAGGTTCTTAACATTTAGTTATGCTACAAAGCCAAGTAATTTGGCAATGGCCTGCATTTTGTATGTGTATGTGGGGGCTGGGGGATGTTGGGACACTCAGTCTCCTTGGCCTACAGATCACTGTGCAGGTAACCTAATTCTGGCATTGGGATTTACCAGCAACTTCCTACTGTTGTAGGGCAAAGGTTTTTCTACCCCTGAAGGGTGTGTCTGCCCAAATGATTCCCCTCTCTGTTTATCTCTTTGTAAGAACCTATACCTTTTAATTAGTTAACAAAGAGGTAGGTTTCTATAATACTGACTCATATCATCTTTTAGTTTGTGTATCTCCCTACCCCCTTACTCCTGTCTTCTGTTGGAGGTATAGTTTACTAAGAATGTAGCAATAGTAGCCCTTTTGGAACCTGTGTTGCATAGCCTGGTCAGGCTTGATCAAGGAGGGATTGGAATGGTGGTCTATTGACTGGTTTAGCCTGGGTGCACTTGAGTTTGAATATGGTTCTTGTGTGTGCAGCCTACAGACATGTCAGGATAAGACTGTGGGAGATCTAGCATACTCAGTGTCCAAAGCAGCCCCCTTTTCTCTCAGTGATACTCACTGTCTGGTCCTTTGAAATGGAATCAGTTCTGTGGACCTCCTGTGGGCTGCAGCTGCTGGTACGGTGCACATGGAAGGAAGGGAGATCTGCCCTAGTGGGGCTGGATCCTAATTGCAGCAATTGTGGGGCCTGGCACATATGTGAGAGAGGAAGCTCATCTGGGCACTCAGCTCAGTGTTACTGCCTGATGTTCTGAAGTGGAATCGGCTTTGTAACACTCCTGTGGGTTGTAGTGGTATCTGGGATTTTCATTGAGATCCATTTTGTAGTCCTTCCTGGAGGCTAGAGCTCAATTCTATTGCCCCCTGTTTCTGCCCTCTTTCAGTATTTTTGCTTTTATTTTTTGCTATTATTGTTTTAATTTTGCACAACCAACATCGGTGGGAGAATCCCTTCCCAATAGTTTTGTTCTTGCTGCTTCTCTACTGGGGTCTTCTTTAGGTTAATAATTCCTTATATATTTATACTTTTTGTAGACAAGTGTGTTATGTGTTATCTTGCCTCCTTTTCCCCCAGCATGGCTCTTATTCTGTCTTCTTAACCAGAAGTCTCAGTCCATTACTTTAAAATTCAACATTGTTCAAGTTCTCAAGGTACAGGCAGAATGCAACCAGATTTTTCTGCCAGAATATCACAAGAACTGCCTCATGTCTAGTTCATGATGGAGTTCATATTCCCACCTGAAACCTCATGAACTAAGCCTCCACTGTATGCATTTTTTCTTTGCCTTTTGGCCTCCCAAACTCCAACCAGAATGGCCCATTGAGATTTGACTATAGCATTGTTAGGCTTCTCTAGTCCAAATTTCCAAACTCTTACATAATCCTCCTGCAATACAATCCCCAAGACCTGGTAACTATTTATGGTTAGGCCTATTAAAGCAACTACCTCACTCCTAGGACCATTTTTTAAATCAGTTACTTTTTCATTGCTGGGAAAAAAATACCTGACCAGAAGAAGCAGCTACAGGGAGGACAGGGCTTGTTTATTTTCACTAGATATGACAGTGAAAGGAAGGCAGGCCTTAGCAGGAAGCCCACGTCACATTTGTACAGTTTGGTTACAAATTTGGGATTTCAATATTTTTGTTATGAAAGCATTTAGTGCTATGAATTTTCTTTAGGACTGCCTTCATTGTGACCAATACATTTTGGTAAGTTGTGTTTTAATTATCATTCAATTCTAGGAATTTTAAATTTTCTTTTTTGATTCCTTCCACAACTGATTCATTGTTTAAAAGTGTGTTGTTTAGTCTCCAATAACTGGTGGAGTTCTTGTTGTGTCGCTTGTTAATTTCTAGCTTTAAAGCATTGTGATCTGATATGATGCAGGAGGTTTCTTCAATTTTCTTGAATTATTAAGTCATGCTGTATGGCCTAATATATGGTCTGTTTTGCAGAAGGTTCCATGAGCTGCTGAGAAGAATGTGTATTCTGTAGAGTTGGGGTGGAAAGTTCTGTAGATGTCCATTAGGTATAGTTGATCTATGGTGTTGTTGAGCTCTATTATTTCCCTGTTGATTTTGTGCTTCGATGATCTGTTTATTGATGATAATGAAGTATTGAAGCCTCCAACTGTAATGGTGTTGGTGTTTATTTCTGGTTGTTTAGTAAAGTAGGTTTTGTTTTATAAACTGTGGTGCACTTGTATTTGGCACATATAGATTTATGATTGTGATATTCTCATGTTGTATCATTCCCTTGATGTGTAAGAAGTGGCCTTCTTTGTCCTTTTTGATTCCTTTTGGTTTGAAGTCTACTTTATATGATATTAATATAGCAACACCTGCTTGCTTCTTATTTCCATTTGCTTGGGATATTATTTTCCATCCTTTCACCCTGAGGAGTCTGTCTTTAGTGGTGAGTTGGGTTTCATGAAGGCAGCAGATAGAAGGGTCCATTTTTTTGATCCACCTGTTAACTTGTGTCTTTTGATGGCTGAGCTAAGACCATTAATATTTAAGTTTATGACTATGATGTTTGATTTAATCCGTGCCACGATGAAGTGTTCTGTGGGGTTTTGTGTTTTCTTGTGTTTTTTTACTTTTTTGAGCCTGCTTGGTTATTGTGATCTTCATGTTGGCTCTTGAGATTGGTTGTTTGACTGTTCTGTGTGGAATATTCCCTGAAGTATTCTCTGTAGGCTTGGCTTTGTGTTCATATAATCATAGAGTTGACTTTTTCCATAGAAATTCTTCAGAGTATCCATTGAGAAATCTGACGTGATTGTGATGGAATTGCCTTTGTATGTGGTGAGTTGTTCCTCTTTTGCTGCTTTTAGCATGCTGTCTTTGTTTTCATTGTTAAGAATTTTAACTATGATGTGCCTTGGAAATTTTCTTCTTTGGTCCTGTCTATTTGGTGTTCTGTGGGCTTCTTGTATCTGAATGGTCCTGTCTTTTGAGATATTGGGAAATTTTTCTTCAGTAATTTTGTTGAATATCTTCTATATGCTTCTGGCTTAGATTTTCTCTCCTTCTGGTATACCATGATCCAGATAGTTGGTCATTTTAGTGTATACTACAATTTCTTCGTATTCTGTTCCCTTGATTTTTTGAACTTAGCAAAGTTTTTGGCCTCCTGATCAATTTTTTTCTGTTTTGTCTTCCAGGTCAGAGATTCTGTCTTCCTCATGAGTAACTCTGTTAGTGAGGGTTTCTACAGAGGTTTTTATAAGCTATATTTGATTTTTTGTTTTCTGTTGTGTTATTTTCCATCATGTCCATTTCTTTTTGACGTGTAATTTCAGTTCAAGTTCTGATTTTCTTGATGCTTTGTGGAATTCATTCTTACATTTGATCAAGTCATCATTAAGCTTAATGAATTAGTTGCTGAGATCTTTCATTTGTTGACTTAACTTCGATTCATTTACATCTCTTTTGAGGTTTCTAACATGGTCTTAAGTCAAGTTAAACCTGCTGTCAAAGGTGAACTCTCTAAGAGATGATTCTGCTCAATTTCATTGATAAAATTGTTGGTTCTTTCATGGTTTGCTTGTAGTTTAGCAATTCTTTTTATCAGGATCACATTGGTTGTTGTGTTTTCATTTTGGGATTGAATTTCTGTTGACATCTTTATGATTTCATTGGAGGCTTCCATTGTGAGACTAGGCATCCTTTGTGGAGGTATCTCAGTTTTCTGACTTTCATTGTTAGATTTTATTTTTGTTTTTCTAAATTGTCTACCCATCTTGGGGAAATGTTTTATTCTGTTGAGGGGGGAGCAAGTACTTGTCCTTATAATATCTTCAAAGAGTGTTCTAGTTTAAATGTGAACCTGATTGGTGTATGATTGGGTTATATCCACAGATGTGCAGATTGTGGAAATTGCAGGTATATCAAAGGTACCTGGGGAACTGGGACATGGGGAACTGGGAGCTCTGGCCAACTCACTCCACTTGCACATACTCTTCAGCACACAGGGATCAGGGGTTGGGGAACCAGGAGTTAAGAAGCTGGAGAGCCAGTGGCAAGAGGACATCTCCTACAGTGGCTTTGTACCCTTTCACTCAGGCGAATAGGTATTTGGTTACCCAGGGCCTATTAGGAAAACAGAGCAAAAGCCCTGCTTCTGCAGCCCACACACAGAAACCAGGCTACCCCAAGGCAGCAGCAGCAGCAGTGGTACAGGGACCATGAAACTGAGAGGTGGGGAACCAACCAGGAGCTCTGTCCAACTCACTTTGCATGTGCACACTCAGGAGTAGCAGATCCAGGAGGTGAGGCCCCAGGGTCCATTCAATCAGGATTGGGGAACAAGGGGCCTGCTTCCACAGTAAGCTCACTGGGCCCAGGCAGCTGCAAGCCAGCAGCAGGGGAAGCAACCAGAAACAGGGAATCTGCATGTGCACCCTCATGAGCAGGGTATCCAGTAATTGGTGACACATGGGCCCTTCAATCAGAAAGGCCTAGCCAGGGGCTTGCTTCCTCAGCAAGTTCTCAGGGTCCAGGCAGCCCCAAGGCAGCAGCAGGAGAACCTACTGGGACCAGAAAACTGGGAGGAAGTGGGGGCAGGGACAGGGAGATCTGCTCTACTCTGTGTGCATGCCCTCTGGAACAGGGGATCTGGGAATCTAAATGTTATTCTTTATGCCAACTAACATATATTGGATTTTTTAATGGCTGGTGGGAAATAATTTTTCTTGAAAATGAGATTTTTGAATTTTTTGTACTTGATTATGACTGCCAAAATGAATTTTCAGGAGGAGTAAATCCAGTCAAAGTGAGCAGAACAACACATTAACATAAAGTCTTAAAAATAGTTCTGTGTGTGGGAGAGAGAGGATGGAGGCTCTGAACTTCATTAAGCCTATTCTTGAGAAGACATCTGGAATCCGACATGAAGGAACTCTAGAGCAATAAGTGCACCTGGTGATTCTGTGTTAAAATGCAGCATTTTGATAGAATTTAGTTGAGCAAATGTATTTTTTAATCATCTCCAATGTATAGGAAACACCATGAGAAATAGGCAAAGGACTCAGTTTCTATGACAGGGCAAAGAATTAAGTATTGGGGTATCCTAGGCCTCCTGCTCAAACTGGGTCAGCCCAGAGCTGTATTATTCACATGGGCTATTCTTTTCCCCGGATTATGAATTCACTCTGGGGAGAAATTATGTGTAGTTATGTCCCCATCTATTAAAATATCAGATATTCAATAAGAAACATTGTATGTATACACTGCTTATTTTTAAAGAAAAAATGCAATATTTTTGGAAGTAAGAAGAATTCAGAAAATACCATGGTGATTTAAAGAATTACAAAAATTGTATGAAACTCAATGAGCCAGAATTCTATGAAGAGGGAGGCCCCCATTGTTTCCAAAGAGGACATGGATGGCAGTTGCCTTCAAAAAACTGAAAGTCCACAGATAGAAGCTTTCTGTGAGTAAACTTGATTTTTTTCTTGGTACTTTATATACACTATTTTATAAATAATCCTCATTCATTTCATATGCATTAAAAATGAAGTCAAGCTGATGGACTAACTGAGTGTAAAACTACACATCCTAAGATGTTTTCTTAAATATTTCTGTTCTTACAACATTGTCAAAGATGTTTCAGGGGCTTCAGAATAATAACAGAAGAAGCCATATTCATTTAAGAATGAACAATACACTGATCATAGAGGATCCTTCCTATGTGGCTCTCTTCCCTGAGAGGCAAGGTTTCCTTGTCTTATCACTCCACACATTCTTATTGATTATGAGTTCTCACATGTTCATTATTTCTGAAATATTTCCAGGGTCACTGTGAGAGGACAGGAGCTGTTCCCCACAGTGATGATCCACTGGACTCCTAGATGTCATTTCCTTTCAACTTCCAGTCTTTATTGCGCTATTCAGGTGGTTTGAGAACTGGATTCTGAGCATCATAAAAAACAACAGACAAGTAGAAGTTGCAGCTGACTTCAAACATCCCTCTCACATGTTGTTTGCAATTCTTCTACCCATCTGTTGCTATGTCTAGGATGATTTCTTCTCCTCGACTCCCTCCTCCTTCTCTTCTTCATCCTCTTACTATTCTTTAACTTCTGCTTATGACTTTTCAACAGGTTCTCACCCTGTGGCTCAAGATGACATTCAGCTCTCTTTGTATCTTTTATTGAAAGAACTCTGATTTCCCTGCTAAGATCACTTCCACAACCATTTGTGTCTGTTTCATATTTCCCTGCACCTGTCCAGAAGGGGCACTGCCTTGAAGGCAGTATCCTCCTCTGTATTTCCAGAGGCATTGGGATTGTTATTGGACAAGTGTTCTCTAGACCACTGCCAGCTCTTGCCTAACTGGTTGTTAAGCTATTTTCATGAATTTGTCATCTTTATATGTGTCTACTTTTGCCTTTACCTAAAGACAATTTTTAAAGGCCATGTCTTTATTTTTTTTCTTTATTTCAAAGCAGCTCTTTCAAAATATATACAAATGGACTTCTTTTTATCTTTTTGTCTCTTTTGAGTATGTTTAGGTTTAAGTATGTTCACATGTGAGAGTGTGTATTGTATATGCATGTTATTATGTGTTATGGCAATTGTGCATGTGTGTATGCATGTTTTGGAGCATGAGTGTGTGTGTGTGTGTGCATTCATACAGATGATCATACACATGGGTATATGCATGTGGAGACCAGATGATAATCTAAGGTGTTGCTCTTCAGGTATTCACTCTACCTCTTTGAGACAGGTCTCTTTCTGACCTATAATTTACCACTTAATCCAGACTGAATTGCCAGTGAGCCCGTTGGAGCCTGCCTGTCTCTGTATCTTCAGCTCTGGGATTATAGGTGCATGCCACTATGCCTAGCAGTTTTACATGAACATTGGGAATCAAACTCAGACCTTCATGCTTTAGGAACAAGAATTTTACTAACTGAGCTATCTCTTCAGCCAACTGAATTTCTTTCACAGAGTTTCACCAAGATTGTGCTCCACACAAAGTTTCTTGAGCCCGGGTCCCACTACAATTACTGAACATGTTCATGTTCTATTTTATACATCTTCCTGTTTGAAATTTCTCAAGCATGTTTTATTTCCCCACTCAAGGAAAACAAGAATGAACTGAAGTTTTAACTTAGCATGTAAGAGTATGTGTAGAAATTTAAAATGTATGGCCCCATAGACTCAGGCTTTAATCTTGTGTCTCCAGTGAGTGGAGCCCTAATTGGGAAGAGGTATGTCACTGGGAATGGATCTCAGAGTCTAACCCTAAGGTGTGTTTGAGGGCAGATCTTAAATCTAATGCTAAAATATGTAGAGAGCAGTTTGGAGCTCTGGCTGCTCATGTTTTATGGTGCTGGCTGTTTGGTGGTATCTCTCTGCTTGGACCTATGGACATGAGTCTGATTATGCCTTTGATGGTGTTCTCCTGGAATTTTTAAGTCTGAAATAAACACTTTCCTCCCATAAGCTGCTCTGGTCAGATATTCGTCCAGCAATGAGGAGTTAGCTAACTGCAACTTCATGTTTCCAGTCAATTTGTACCCAGAAGAAGTTTTCCAATATTAGTTCTTTTTCAAATCAATTTATTTGTGTGTGTGTGTGTGTGTGTGTGTGTTGTAGCATGTGTGATGTTGTGGTGGTGTATGTGGTAAATACAATGTGCTTGCAGGCATGCAGGTGCTAGATAAGAACACTGGGTACGGCACTATTATGTATCTAGGTAATTCCTTGAGATGAGTCTATGAACAGAGCTTCTAGGGGCCGCAGTGATTCTCAAGTATCTACACACCACAGGACTAGAGTTCCAGTCATGTATTGCCATGCTCAAATGTTATGTGGGTCCTGGGGAGGTGAACTCAGTCTCAGGCCCTAATTTATGCACTCTTACCTGCTGGGGCATCTCCATTAGCCTTTAAATATAATTTGTGTAATTATTGAGAGATCTGAAAGGATCTTGAGTATACCTTAATAAAAATGTGATTTCCCTTTTTCAAAATATTTTCATTTATTAGTTACTTTCTGACAGAGTAAGGGAGAATGGGCACAACGGGGCCTCTTTCCACTTTGACTCTAAAAGAAAGATCTCTTGAATGACACCATTCAAAAACAGTGAAAAGGTCTGATAATTTAATTGTCATTTTCAATGATAAGCAAGTCTGGTTAAACCATTATTCCTGACCCTAGGCTATTTTTTTTTTCTGGTTCAAACCCCATCATATTATTTTTGAGATATTTCTCATCGTTGACAATCATAGATTCTTACTATTAAGCTTAAAAGTCATAATGAGATGAAGAAAATTAACATGCTAGGGATGTGACCTTGAATTCATGTTTTATTCCTTTATCTTACCTCAAGTTCTCCAGATATATCTTTTAAAATTCTTCTACTGGTTACAGTCAGCTCAAGTAGCTCATGGTTAAATGAAATATTTACCAATATTTTTGTAACTACATTATTAGAAGAGTGTCACCTAGCAGGCAGCAAATATCTTTCTTCAAAATAACACTACTTTAATAGTATTTAATACAAAAGCAACAATAACACTATATGGATATCAAGATTCTATTAAATGTTTAATGTAGGACACAATGTTATTAAGGGAATTAATCAAATCTGCCAGAATTTTCCCAAATGCTTTTGCATTTATTATCCTGTTTTCTTGTAGGTCCTAAACAAAGTGACTTTGATTTTATTTTATATTTTTGGTACTGAGGATAGAACTCAGGGCCATGAACATACAAAAAGCATGATCTACATTAGCTACAAGTAAAACATTTTGACTGATTATAAGATAAAGATATACAATTGTACTAGCTAGACTCAATTATTTTCCCCATCTTCACTTGAACAGGACTGATCTTTGAAACAAGAAGGAGATTGGGAATTGATTAATGGATCCATGAATGGATGAATGGATGGATGGGTAGATGTATGGATGGATTAGTTGGTAGATTGTACTAGAGACTGAATCTGAGGCCTCATACAAACTAGGAAAACTCTTTACCACTGAGCTATATTCACCATCCTCTTTATACTTTATACCTTTTTTAAATTTCTTCCTTCCTTCTTTCTTTCTTTCTCCTTTATTGTTCTCCTTTTTTTAAAGACAGAGAAAAAGAGAGAGAATGGGCATCCCAGAGCCTCTAGCTACTGCAAATGAACTCCAGATGTATGTGCCACTTTGTGTATCTGGATTTATGTGGGTACTAGGGAGTCAAACACTGGTGGGTAGGCTTTGCAGACAAGTACCTTAAGCAATGAGCCATGTCTCCAGCCCTCTTTTCTGTTGTGCTTTTGAGACAGGGTCTCATTAAGCTATACAAACTAGTCTTGAACTCACTGTAGCCAAGGTAGTACTTATACCTGTGATGTTCCTGCCTAAGCTTTCCATGTAGCTATGATGATAGGCAGGCACATCCATGTTGGATTGTGAAGTTATTACAATGTCATTTTTCTCTTCAGATCTTTGGCTCTTGGGAAAGTTATCTCCACTAATCAAGGATCTTCCCAGCATCCTTACAGAGAGATCACAATGACAAGGAACACAGCTCTTACTGGTAGCAGCCCCAGCCTTCCAGGCATATGAGCAGGTCCTGCAGAGACAATTCTTCAGATTCAATCAAATTCACATATAAGAGATACATGGGACAGCATCTGGGCCTTGAATTTTGGCCAGAACCCAGCTAAGCTTCTCTTGAATTCCTTATCCAAAGAAGAGGTGCATGATGAATGCTTTTTGTATTAAGCTGCTAAGTTTGGGAATAGCTTCTTAAGTGGAAATGAATAGCTAAGATTGCTGCAGAGTAAATGAAGTCATCATAACTTTTCAAATCTTTAATTTCATGACATTATAGTATTCAAGTACAATCAAATTAAGGAAAAGAAGATGTTCTGACATGTTGTACTTTATATGAGATCTCATAAAACACACTGTGGAACAGGCATATTTAACTGTGTGTTGTTCCTGAATATGTTTATTTTTAACAATTCCAACAGTCTTATTAGTGCATAGATAAGGCAACTTTATTTTAGAAGTAGTTTTATAGCTTTTCATTTAAAGTTTCCATGATTATTTCATCAGATGATGCTAAAATATAACTCTAAATTCTACTATTCCCAACTTAATTTCAATGAAGTATCTTCAAAATTTTTAAAGTACATACAAACTAGAGTTACCTATGTATTTACTTGAAAACACAGTGGTGCACAATGCTAATATTTGGCCAGCTCTGCCTTAACCTATTTCCAAAATCCTATTGTAAATGCTGACTAAATCCATACCATTGAAAGGTGAGAAACAGTCTTGTCATAAATTAGAGTGATAGATTGACCTAGTTCATTTCTCTCTCCACCCTTATTGGAGAAAGGAAATGCAAAGAGGCAACCAAGCTTCACCTATCTGCCTAAGGCTGGAGATGTTCATTCTTCATATTGACTTATGCAAGTAAGCTGTTAGAATTTTTCTTTCAAACATGCAGCTCATATACAATGCCTACTCTATGCCCATCCCCCCAAATCCAAAATATCCCTCACAAGAACCCTGTTATGAGCCTTTTCTAACTAATTGTAGTTTTAAGAATTCTGTGGCATAGAATCTCAGGTTAGATGGTAACTGGAGTAAAATATTAATCTCATTAAATCAAAAAGAAACTTTGCATACTGACCCAGGCACTTAGCCTTTTTTTCATGATCAGAATTAATAGGTCTCATGTGGAAGCTCATCTCTCAACAAGTGTAATATTCAGTGGTATTGTTTCTTAGGTTGCTAGGAAAAAGCTGAAAGTATTCCATGGTAATTAATGCATAGTTAATTTGTCCAAATAATTGAAAGTAGAAAGTAGGGAGAAAAATTCGTTTATTCTCATCTAACTCCATGAATATTGACAAGCACAGTTTGAATCTTTCCTTAGTGAAAAGGTGTGTTGTTTTCATCAAAAAAAATTGAGCAGCATCCTTTCCCTATGATTATTTTTACACATTTTTCCTGAAGTACATTATTACTTTTTTAAATGAACTAGTGAAAAGTAGGTTTTCATATGACTTTTTCATTTGTTTATTTTTTTCTTTTTAAAACACAGTTGATATTATTTTTATTTATTTGTATGTGTGTGTCCGTATGGACATGCCAGCGCCTCTTGCTGCTGCAAATGAACAGCATTTTTTTTTCACATCTGGCATACATAGGTAGCTTACAAATTGAACCTGGGCAGGTACAATTTGCACAATTGAGCCATATTCCTAACAATTTTTAGTTTTCTATCCACAATAAAGTTTAAGTCAAAAGGCTTGGCTCAGCTCTCGCCAACTATCATGAATTCATTTTTAATCCTCCACCTTTATTTTCCTAACCTATAGAAAGGAGGTGGTAATATACAACATGGCTTCTGATAAAAGGAAATGTAAAGACACAGAGGAAAGAATTTACATGAGCTGGTAAATAACTCCTAGGCTCTGATGGCAGCCTCATCAGAGTTCTAGAAATATGTTTCTCTGTATGAAAAATAAAGGATGACAGCACTGACAGCCATGTCTTTGTTTCTTACCTTACTTGAAATAAGCTAGCGGCAATTTGGGAAAGTTGTGGAGCATTTGGACACTGAGCTTTGCTGGAGGAGGTATATCACTGGGAATGGGGGCCTTGGGCTTAAAGCCAGTCCACTGTGTGTTCAGGCTAACTCACTTGGACTACTTCCTTTCCTTTGATGTGGAGTTGTTTTCAGATTTCCAGCTCAGGCCTGTCAGGCTTTCCCTACCACGATGAAAATTATCCTTGAAGCTATAAGGTTGAAATGAACCCTTTCCTCCCCTAAGCTGCTTCTGGTTGAGTGTTTCATGCCAGTATCTAAAAAGTAGCTGCAACGCTTGGGAAGGTAGTAGGAAGGATCAAATTAGAGCAAAGTATAATGACCCTATGTATGTAAATGCTACAATTAAACCCATGATTTTGTGATCTTACTTAAAATGTATTTTTAAGGGAGGCAAAGTCCATTCATAATATGTAGCAGCAAGATAGAAGCATTTGTATGTCTTTCTGAAACTTTAGAAGTTAAATGATATATTGATCATGAATAGATTGAATTGTTAGGAAAAATATTGCATAATTTACCCTAATATATTCTACATATTCTATGTACTAGCATCCGTAATGTGTGAGACTCAGAGATACATTACAGGACTTAATGTGTTCCATGAACCATATCATCTAAGGAAATTGACCACCTTTGGAAAAATGATATCATTTATCAGAGGAAAACTTGAGATACAATTTGAAAGACCTGGGAAATGTTTTGATGGAGTGCTTCTGAATGAGTTTTAAAGGATGGGTAAGATGCAAAAAGAAAGAAAAGAAGAATGAAGATCAAGGTTAAAAATATAACGAGTCTTTCACACTCATATGGAGGATGGAAGAGGAGATACAGGACTATAAAATTAGCTGAGGCTACAGAAATGAGAAATATAACCAAAATGAATAGAAGAACTAAATCTTAAAGGATATATGAAAATCAGAGCAATAAAGTGTAAGATGAAGGGCATCTTGGTGGAAACTGCCCACTGTTTTAGGCAGAGAGAAAAGAGGATTGATGCCACAGGGAGCAATCTGTTTTGGTGGCAGGGACATCAATTCTCATCTTACCATCTATTTAGGGGTGAGTATGGAATAAAGCCTCAAAGTTTAATAGCCACTCCTCTAACAGGTATAGCTATGAGAGGTTTAAAAAATACAGAAATTGAAAGAAGAGATGCAGCTTTTGTGATGCTCTTTGCTTATTTCCAATGTGATGCTGCTCCTATCTAGACATGTAACACAGTGGGGTCTGTGATACAATAACCTGAACATGCTAATAGACATGAAAATGTGTTCACAGTGAGTTTTCTAACGACCAATTTAATTATGTGAAAAAATCATGACAATATTAAACTCAAGCAGAATGAGGAGTGTGCCTGATTACATCTTAGCATTTTAGCATCACATACAATCTAATAATCTTTTCTGCAGAAGTTACATTTTAGATGTAATTCTATTTAAATTAATTTTAATTTCTTTAGCACATGCCTGATTATTTTCTCTGCCTTCAACAAGGCATATAAAGTTAGTAAATGGAATTAAATATATGCAAGTTCCCTTTAAGAAGAAAGCTTTGGGGGCTGGAGAGATTGCTTAATTGCATTTGCCTGCAAAGCCAAAGGACCTCAGTTAGGATGGAAGAGGAGATACAGAACTCCCCAGGACCCATATAAACCAGATGCAAAAGGAGGCACATGCATCTGGAATTCATTTGTAATTGCTGGAGTCCCTGGCATGTCCATTCTCTCTCTCTCTCCCTCTTTCTCTCTCTCAAATAAATAAATAAATAAATAAAATATATTTTTTAAAAAGAAGAAGAAAGGTTTGGCCTAGAGATATAGTTTAGTGGTTAAGGTGCTTGCCTGTGAACCCTAAGGAACCATGTTCAACTTTCCAGGTTCCACATAAGCCAGATGCACAAAGTGACACAAGCACCAAGGTTGCACATGTGCACAAGGTGGCACACATGTCTGGAACTTGATTGCAGTGGCTGGAGACTCTGGAGCACCAATGCTCGTGCTCTCTCTCTCTCTCCTGCTCTTTATCGCTCTCTCTCTCTCACTCACTCTGATGTTTGATCTCACTCTCTTGCATAATAAAAGGCCAGTCTATTGGGCTTGCCTCAAAAAAAATGAAGAAAGGTTCTATTTAATCTACAATTTTGTTATTCTATATATGTAACAAACTTTTGTTATAGCATAAACCTGAACACTAGAATTGCGTATTTAAAAAGAAAACTTTATAAAGTTTCCCCTCCCAGACAAAAGCATTTTAGACTGCTGGTTTAACAAATAGAGGTGGCAGAAAGATTGTTAGAGCCAAAGGAAGGGTAGGACTCCTTACAACATGCTCCTCCAGACACAAAATGGCCTGGATATCCATAACCTCACAGTTCCTGACACTACCTACACAAGACCATCATAATAGGAGGAAAAGATGATGTCATCAAAATAAAAGAGAGACTGATCGAGAGGGGGAGGGGATATGTGGACAGTGGACTTTCAAAGGAGAAAGTGTGGGAGGGGGAATTACCGTGGGATATTGTTTACAATTATGGAAATTGTCAATAAAAACAAATAAACAAAAAAATCTATAATACTTTGGGGTCTGGAAGTGCTGGTCAGCAATAGCATGCTTTTCTTGAATGCATGAAGTTCTGCATTTGATGACAAGTACTGTCCTAAGAGAAAGTCAATGACAGCTTGAAAATGTATTTAGTTATTTGGGTGGAAAGCATGAAAATCTTATTCATATCGTCACTATTAGTGTTTGATCTGGGAATGTAGCTCAGGAGTAGAATACATACACAGAATGTAGACAGCTTTGCCTTAATTTCCAGAACCATATTACATTAACAAATAAATCCTCAAGTTGAGTTAGAGTTAATGTGAAGTATATTTGGGAAGCATTTATGACGAAGTCCTTGTTGCTGAATTTCTCCAGGTTCAACATTTTTCATGTGGTGGGATTAATGACTATGTCTCATTAATTATTAAGCAGTTAAGATTTCATCACATAGGTGGTAGTCTACCGTCTTAACATTTAAGGTCGTTTTGAGGTAGCATAGTATTGTTTATTCATGGATGATTTTCCATAAGCACATTTCTTTTTCCTGGAATTCAGTTCTGTCTGTAGAATCAACTATTTCAGTTATGAAATCCAGTTAATAATGATGATTTATAAATATTAAGAGCATTTGAATACATTCAAATGGGAATTCTGCATGTATTAAAGGTGAAAATTAATGGCTGTGTACAAAGGGATAAGCAAGACTAACAAACCAAGGTTAGTTAAAAAAAAAATAGAAGCCGGGCATGGTTGTGCATGCCTTTAATCCCAGCACTTAGAAGGCAGAGGTAGGAGGATCACCATTAGTTTGAGGCCACCCTGAGACTACATAGTGAATTCCAGGTCAGCTTGAGCTAGAGTGAGACCGTACTTCAAAAATGAAACAAGTAAAACTGAAAAAAAATTGGAATAAAAAATAGGGTTGAGCACCAACAACTTCTTCCTCTATAAGAATGATCAGGGGGACATTTTGATCTATTTATTACCATATGATTATTTTATATGACATTCCTTCTCTTGGCTTCTTAGGTATAGCTCTTTAAGGGGCTTCATGTGTGATTGTGTATGGGGAGGAGGGGCTGTGGAATCACACTCATTGCCACATGCATGCTATGTAAACAATCTACCATCAAGCTACAACCCAGTCCATAGATGGAATTCTTCAAGGTGGGATCTATAAGGTCAGATGCTTTTGCTGACATGCCTTTCTTGGTGGGACTATTGATTAATGTGGACTTTACTTTTTCTCAACTCCAGAGAGGATGATGTCCCTGTCAGTGTTGACTCCCTTCACTCTATGCTGATTTCACTACTTTGCGTTTTCCCTTCTCACTTGGTGTGAGAGCTAAATTCATTACTTTTCTTTTTGTTGTGACAAAAATACCTGGCAAGAACCAACTTAAATAGGGAAGTGTTTGTTGGCTTAGAGTTTGAGATAATTCAATCCATCATGGCTGAGAAAGCATGACAGCAAAAGGAGTGAGAAGCAGCTGGTCACTTGGTATCCATATTCAGGAAACAGAGAGTGGTGAGTGATGTTGCTTAGCTCATTTTCTCATTTGTACTCAGTCCCTGGCCCAAGCCCATGTGCTGCACACACTTAGGGTGGCTGTTCCCTCTTAAGTTAAGCCTTTCTTGAAATAGATTCAGATCAGAGACATACCCGGAAGTATGTTCCTATGGTGATTCTAAACTAAATCAAGTTGACCATGGTGATAAACCACTTGATTAATAATGATTAACCTGATTGGATCAAGGTACTTTGAGAAACATTAGCCAAGTTCCATGACTTCCTTCCAAGGGAACATTGAGCTCATCAGTTGCAGATGCCACCAGGCTCCCACAGTGAGTGTTTCTTGGTGGGGTTCAAATTTCAGGCACTACATAATGCCAATTGTTACATAATATGTCCTATGTCATATATAGCCAAAATCATAATCTTTGTGAAAATCTATGCTCCTAGAATCCCAACTTAAATCATTCAGCAAATGGGATGAAAAGTGAAATGAGAAGTAGATCCAAAGTTGCTCTAGTTACTCCCTAGTCTAGAAGACCTCCTTCTATTACAGAACATAGCCTCCCTTCTCTCCCTTAGAGAGGGCTCAAGATATTCAGAGAGAAGCCAACATTGAATTCCTCAAGTATCTGGGGAAGTGTCCATGCCTTGGCACCTACAGAGTCACAATTCACTAAAGACTCCTGTGGATGAGCAGAAATTTGCCTGTAGGGAAAGTGCTGGGGTGTGCATATCAATCAGGGTGGTTATGTGTTGAGACTGTTTGAGTCACAAATTGCAATAGAAATCATATTCAAACATAAATACCCTAAAAGTGAATCTGTTGCTTAATAGATCTAAGAAGACCAGGAGAGCACGCTTCAGCTATAACTCCAGATAGAGGATAGATATAAATAGAAATGTATAGTGATAAGTCATGTCTGTCAAGTTTCTCTCTCTCATTTCTTTTATTCTCAGTCAAAATATCTTGAAGTAGTAAAAAAAAAACAAAAAACAGCACTCACAAATTTCTGTTTCTCTCCTAAAGAGTCTCTCTCTCTCTGCACAACCATGTCAGTTCTTCTCAAAGGACTCTGGCTCATCATGGCTTACAGCTCTCCTATTCACCTGCCCTCAGATTTGTGGGATTGGTGGAGACAACATGCGGTACTCACATGCTCCACACTGCATGTGGGTGGCAGCATGATCTTATAATCTCATCTTAGAATACTTACCAACTATACTAGTAGAGTCACGTGGCTCAAGGAAAGGCATACCCTAGAAGTATAGGTCATAGAGTTATCCTTCAGACTTGGTATAAAAACAGCTGAAGTTATGAGCCCAAGGCCTAGGAGTCCAATCAGACATTTTATGGATCAGGCAAGTGTCTTGGCCTCTCCCATCTTCTCCCTCCATTTGCTTCCCTCACTGACTTAGAGTTTCAAAAACTGGTTTAAAGTTTCATATGTGGTTTAGAATACCCGCTCCCCCCCCCCACATACCTGAAAGAGAGAGAGAGAAGAAAGAGATAGAGAATAGATTGTTAACCAAGAAATTGTCATTGATGCAATTCACTAACCTTAGATATCTGTTTACATGTCCTGATGTGTGTGTGTGTGTGTGTGTGTGTGTGTGTGTGTGTGTGTGTACTGACTTCTATGAAAATCTAGGACACACTTTAATTTGTGTGACCACAAACCTTAGATTTTTTTTTTAATTTTAATAAGAGAATTGAATAAAAATGGCTGAGAAGGATAATTATTAAATTATCTTTATTGAAATTATATGATCCAAGGAAAGACACCGTTGTGGCTAGAGATCTCATGTGAAGGGCCTGGAAAAGCCATGGAAAGAAAAGAGAGGAAAAAAAGTTTAAGGAGCTCCTGTCATGTGGGGCCCTAGAAGGGTGAAAGGAGCCCATGTGAAGAGTAAGGGGTAGGGGCTTTTTCTGGCTGGGCCTGAGCCTGGGCCAACCCAGCCCAGGCCCAGCCAAGGGAAAAACTCACCCTCAGCTGGAAGCTCCCAAGTGGTCGGAGAGCCTGCCCTCCCCTTACAAAGGTATTTATAACATTATGGTGATAGGTTGTCTTTCAGCTCAGGTGAACCAGAGTGACAGCTGCTTGGTTAGGGCTAGGGACTATCTCAAGAAGAGGCTAGCCCTGACACC
Organism: Dipus sagitta; assembly: GCA_036346955.1. Lineage (NCBI taxonomy): Eukaryota > Metazoa > Chordata > Mammalia > Rodentia > Dipodidae > Dipus > Dipus sagitta. Next base: position 83,894,204 of record CM070777.1, read on the forward strand.
CAATTCTAGGGGATGAACTTGATTAACCATAATGTTGAAATCCTATGAATTACCTCCCTCCCATGAGGGGTCCTAATTGTGGAAAAATAGGTCAAGGAAAGTAGTCAAGAGATAAAAAGTTCATCTTTGATTTCTAGCAAGTACATTTGTGTATTTAATTTTTATAGCTATGATGAAATATATTTTATTTACATTAAAACCCAGACATTTTCAACCCCTTTTATATGATTTCACATAAGTAAGTGATAGCAAGAGAGCTTGTTAATTCACTCATTAGAGTTTTTATGGTTTGTTTATTCTCATGGGCTGCATGATGGGGGCTTTGTCTATACCATTCATAAACAAGATTTATTAATACAACTGTGACATTTAATAGAGAGCAAACCCATCTTCCTTAAAATGCTTCCAATCTCTCTTATCAAGAGTCTAAAGCTAATTATGGAACGGCTGATGTGTTCCAGTTTTCTCTGGGTTCATTATCATTGCAAAAGTTAAGACCTTTTCCTGGTTATAGTTTATTGTTTGCCTTAACATGCATCCTAAATATCCCCTAAAATACTAGGTACTAAAAGTATTGAGACATGGAGGACCTTACAGGATGGGACTAGTTGAAGGTCTTATATCGTGGCCATGAGCTTAGTGGCTTTCTTTTGCTTTGTGCTCTGTGCCATGCTATGTGGCCTCACTACAGGATTGGAGCAATGACTCTGCTTAACCATCAACTAAAACCTCCAAAACTGAAAGCCAAAGAGGTAAACTTTTCTCTCTATACATTGATTTATTATAGGTATTCGTTACAGTAATCAAAAATAACACATTCCTATTATTTTATTTCATTGCACAAGAGAAATTTTTAAAAGATATTTTATTTATTTGAGAGTAAGACAGACAGAACAAAAGTGAATATGGGCATGCCAGAGCCTCCTGTTGCTGAAAATTAACTCCAGACATAAGCACTATTTTTTGCATCTGGTTTTATGTGGGTTACTGAAGAATCAAACCAAGGCTTCCAGGCCTCTAGCATGAGAACACCTTTAGCTGCTGAGATATCACCCCAGCCCCCTTTAATTATTTATTATTCATTTATTTATTATTTATGAAAGGTATGGTCATATGACAAATCTGAAGTAATTTATTCTGTATTCTGTTTCTACCTAAAGCATACACAATGGTAAAAATAATTCTCCTGCATGTTTTAAATATTGGGGTAACAAATAAAACTTTGAAGATTGTAATATGTGGCCCAATTGACTAAGGTGTTTTATTAAAACTGAGCTTGTCACATGAACTCCTGGTGGGCAGATCCTTGCTACAAGGCAAATGTCACTGGGGACAGATCTTGGAGTCCAGCCCTGAGGGGTATAGAGAGCAGCTGGAACTCTGGCTGTTCATGGTTTTTGGTGTTTGCTGGCTTCTTGGTGATGTCTCTCTTCTATGATCTATGAAAGTTAGCCAGCTTCTTCCACCATTGATGGTGTTCTCCTAGATTCTGTACATATAAAATAAATCCTCTCCTCCCACAGGATTCTTTTGGTGGAGTGCTTTGTGCCAGCAATGAGAAGGTGACTGCAACAGTTAAATTGGCACTGAGAAGTAGGGTCGTTGGTGTTAGAAACCTGACTGTGTGGCTTTTGGCCTATTGACAATGATTTCTGGGAGAGATGTGGAAGGATGTGAAACTTTGGCCTAAGAGACACATTTCAGTGCTATAAGTACAAATTGATGGACTGTAATCAGAGTTGAAAGACCTTTATGTAGTAAGATCCATGGACTGTGAAGTTTGGCTTATCAGGGGAAGAAAGAACTTTGTTGGGACTGGTCTAGAAGCAATTTGTGTGATAAGTTTGCTGTATTCTGCTTGCCTGTATCCTGAGAAGTTGTTCAGGGTTGTGTTGTATAGACATGGACTGGTGTGAGCAGGTAGATATGGCACAAAAATAAATGAAAGATTTGAGGTGAATACAGCGGCTCAGTTCAGCTGCAGCTGTTTGAAAGATTACAATCATTGAGATTGAGCCATCTGATCTGCAACAGGGCGCCAGAAAGAATGTGGACTCTTTGGAAAGTAAGGGGCCTAAATGCTGGAATGTCCTGCTCTTCAAAGTCAACATTTTTTCTCCTCTGCATTAACAGTTTGGTAGCCCCCCTGTGACTATGAAGTATAACAAATGCAGTAAAGAGAGGGTCATTGGATTTGCAATGCAGTTCTGTTTATTTGGAAACTGCCTTGGGGACTGTCAAGCAGGCTTGATGGAATTCACTGCATGGAAGCCTAATGAAATCATGAGACCGAACCATGGCTTGCAGTGGAGACCTGGAGAGATGTCAGGCTGTGAGATGGTCATCAAGGAGAGAGGCCAGCTTGGTCTGGATTGTTCCTCAGGCTGTGAGGAGTACAGCTGGATGGGTGGAAATTGAATTCCAGAGACTTGTCACTTCTTAGGGTTCTGAGATTTGGAGCTACAGAATTTGATGCTTGACCTGTTGTTTAAATTTTATATTGGTTAAATCTTTTCTTGTTATGACCAATGTCAACTTTTGTGGTGTGAATGTTTAGTCTGTGCCTTTTTTTTTGGGGGGGGAGGGTTACAGCTTTAAGAGACTTTGCACTATGGGGATGATTGACTAGTACTGGGATTGATTTTAAAAACAGGGATTTTTAATATTAGACTGAATGCATTGCATTTTCTATCATGTATGGTTATCAGTTTATACTGCCCGGGGTCGAATGTGAGAGTTTGAATTCGGTGTCCCCCTAAACTCGTGTGTTCTGAGTTCTTGATCCCTAGCTGATGGCAACTTGGGCATTGCAGCCTCCTGGAGGTGATATATTTGGGGGTAAGATTATGGGTATTATAGCCAGCTTCCCTTTCCCAGTGTTTGACACACTCTGATGCTGCTATTGTCTACCTGATGTTGGCCAAGCAGTAATGTCCAGCCTTGGATCATGCCACATTTTTCCCTGCCATCATGGAGCTTGCCCTTGAGTCTGTAAGCCAAAATAAAACCTTTCCTCTCTCAAGCTGCTTTTGATTGGGTGCTTTCTGCCAGTAACTGCAACAATCTCTTTTATTACTTTTAAAGTAAAACCTTTGATTAAAATTGATAAATAAATGAATTGTGATATACCTCTGCTAGCTCAATTTGCCATCATCACCTCATTCCTGAAGTATTGCAACAACTTCTGAAGTGTTCCTTTAACTTTCATTGTTACTGTCTGCAAAAATTAGGACCTCAGAGCCAGAATTTTTCATTAGAATGCTCTGTCATAAAAGGAAAAATGAATTGAGCAGAGAGAAAAGGAAACAAATGTACTATAGGATATTAGTAGGGAGAATCTTAGTAAACTTCAGAGACATAAAGAGCCTCAGGTGCTGTAAATATTAACAATTTTGAGTCTTTATGTACTTTGTAGTTGGGAGATTGATGATGAGAATATGCAATGGAAGGATGGGTGTATCAGCCATATTAAGACAATATTAATAATTTTTGTATAATATTGATATTAATCCAGGTTAAGAGAGTAGTTTGAAATTGATGAAGTATAAACAGAATTATTAACCCATTATGCTAGAAAACTTATTGAAAAAGAGATGCAGACTAGAAATGATTCTAAGTGAAATCAGGTTTAAAAGTGCAGAAATGTAAGTTGAAAAGAAAGAATCCAGTTGAGATGGGCCTTGGCTGAAGATTAAAATAAAATTCCCTCCCTTCATGGACACACCATTGTAATTGAAAATGAAACCAGAAATATCAGTGCAAAATAGAATATCCTCAATGCTGCTGGGACAGCCAAAGTGCAGGAAAAAATTGTTTTGTTTTGGTTGTGGCACATGAGGCAGGGCTTTAAAATCTAAGATTCATTCATTGTATTTATAGACATATATTTCCCATTTAAAATAAATTTTGGGGTTTTGGGCCAAAGGAGGCCTGGACTCAAGGCCCAGTGGAACTTCCTGAGCCTGCCTAGAGTTTGGCGACCTGTCTTTGGCCTATGACTTCCGCATAGGAATGACTCAACAAGGCCTGACCTAAAACTGCCTCTGCCCAGCTACTACTAACCTGGTGAAATATTATTGGCCCTTAATCCTCACCCCATCCTAAGACTCCCACTCCCTACCTTGATACTATATAAGTGCCTGCTTGAGACAATAAAAGGAGATCCTGCTTTGACAAGTCTCCTGACTCAGTGTGTTTCTCTCAGGTGACTAGGAGAGGGTCTGGGTTGGCGACACTCTCCTTCCCACTCAGCTCCAAGGAGAGACTGGTGACACTGGCTCTCCTACAGCCCTAACTGCTGGAGAGCCCGGCATTGGGGGGCTTGAGAGGTGGCTTAGTGGTTAAGGCACTTTCCTGCAAAGACAAAGGACATCGCTTTAATTCCCCAGAACCCATGTAAGCCAGATGCACAAGGTGGCGCATGCATCTGGAGTTCATTTGCAGTGGCTGGAAGCCCTGGTGCACACATTTTCTCTCACCCTCGCTGTCTCTCTCTCTCTCTCTCTCTCTCTCTCTCTCTCTCTGCATTTTTCCCTCTCTCAAATAAATAAAATATTTAAAAAATAAAAATAAATAAATTTTGGCCTATGTATAAAAATAAAAGTTGATTGACACTTGAAATTTGCAGACTCAACTCAATAAGCCACATTAAACTGCTAGACAATAAAATTTACAATATGGAAGTTAACAATTCATAAGTGATGCAAACTATGAATATCTTATGATCCTCATGGTCTTAAGTTAACAAATGGATGCAGCTTAAAGTGACACACAAAACAACTCCAAACTGAGTAAGATAAGGGTATTTGAAAGGAAGATTAATAAGTCCTAATTTTAGTAGAGAAATTTACAGGGAGAAATTACAGATTTTGAAGGCATATTTATTACTCAATTATATGTGGAGAGTTCTGTTACATACTGACATTTCTCTATACAAAGGTATTTATGAACTTGCCTACCAGTTAATTTGAAGGGCATCATTAAAAAAGTCTAACACTAGAAGAAGGTTCAACCATTTGGTCTACCTTTTAGGATGTAGAATTTTATGGTACCATTGCCATTTGGGTCCAGATTTGTGTCCCCCACCCTCTTCCTCTCCCTCCCCTCCCTCCCCACCCACCCTATTGTCCAGTCCTCAACATGCTTACTGGGTATGTCAGCATCTTGGGTAGATTCAGGTTAGGTGCTATAGATGAGTGAGACTATGCAGCAATAATCTTTCTGTCATTGGGTAAGTTCACTGAGAATGATATGTTCCAGGTTCAACCATTTTTCTTCAAATTCCATTGTGTCAATTTTTCTTACTGCTGTGTAGAATTCTAGTGATGGACATCTAGGTTGATTCCAGCTCTTAGCTATTATGAATTGAGCCGCTATAAATAGGCTTGAGCAAATCTCTCTGGACTGAGGTTTAAAGGTTTTAGGGTACATGTCCAGTAAGGGAATAACTGGGTCTGTTGGTAACTCTATAGTCTGCTTTTGTAGGAGTCTCCATATTGCTTTCCAAAGTGGTTATACCATCTTACATTCCCACCTACTACAATGGATGAAGGTTCCTACTTCTCCACATCCTCACCAGCATTTATTTTCGTTTGATTTTTTTGGATGATTTCCTTTATTTTATTTTATTTTTTGGTTTTATGAGGGAGGGTCTAACTCTAGCCCAGGCTGACCTGGAATTCATTATGGAGTCTCAGAGTGGCCTCAAACTCATGGTGATCCTCCTACCTCTGCCTTCCAAGTGTTGGGATTAAAGGTGTGCACCACCAGACCCGGATTCATTTGATTTTTAATTTTTAATTTTGATTTTTAATGTTTGCTATCCTTACAGGGAAAGGTGGAATCTCATAGTTTGCTGAGGTTCCTAAAAAAGTTGGCTGTAGAGTTACCAACAGACCCAGTTTATTCCCTTACTGGACATGTACCCTAAAAGCTTCATATCTCAGTTCAGAGAGATTTCCTCAACCATGTGTTTATAGCTGCAAAATTCATAATAGCGAAGAGCTGGAATCAACCCAGATGTCCATCATAAGATGAATGGATAACTAAGATGTGGTATATCTACATGATGGAATTCAGCAGTAAGGAAACTTGACACAATGAAATTTGAAGAAAAATGGTTGAACCTGGAACAGATCATTCTTAATGAACTCAGCAAAACACAGAAAGATAATTGCTGCATAGTCTCACTCATCTACAGCTCCTAACCTGAATCTACCCAAGATGCCAACATACCTAGCAAGCATCTTGAGGACTGGACAATAGCGTAGGTGGGGAGAGAGGGGAAGGTAATGGAGGGGGTGGGGTACACAAAACTGGACCCAAATGGCAATAATACCATAAAATTCTACATCCTAAAGACAGACCAAATGGTTGAACCTTCACCAGGCCCTTAGAGGGAACACCTGAATCACACAGCCCTGAAGAGGGTATAATGAAAACTGACCTTAATCCTCTCCTGTTTGTTTCTTTCTTTTTTCTCTCTCTCTTCCTTCCTTCCTTCCTTCTTTCTTTCTTTCTTTCTTTCTTTCTTTCTTTCTTCTTTCTTCCTCTCTTTCTTTTTTCTTTCTCTCTCTCTATTCTCTTCTTCTCTCTATCTCTTTTATATTACTTACCTTTTTCTTCCTTCTCTTCTTGGGTGCTGGCCTGTAACTCCCAGTACCAATATGTGGTTATCATCCATAATGAGCTCTTCATCAGAGAGACCTACAAGCTTTCCCAAAAGAAGAAAGATTTCTGTCAGAGTACTTGATGACCCACCGAAGGTTAGTGGTAACACCCTACTACTGACTACACCATACGCTGTTGGCATGTAAGATGGAGTGACGTGGCTGGAAGCTGGAAGAGAGTCAGTCCCAGACAGTTAGGGTGTGTAGTGCCAGAAGGTGCTACATGAATGACTTGGGGAAAATGACCAACACCTGTTCAAGCAACTCGTGGTCTAAGCTACTCAGCAACAAACAACCTGATGTGATGCTCACACAAGTGCAATAGTGGTGCACAGCCATGGTGGGAAACCAGCTGCTCTCGATTTGGCTAACTGATCTGCTCACTGGAATAGAACCCATAGCTGGAGCTGGGAAACAAGTCAAACTCATACCCCAAATTGAGCCTGTTCTCCATTATCAAGCTCCCACCAATCATGGGCTACAAGAGGGCTTACACCTGTTAAATTCTCTGTATAAAAACAATGATTATCCCATTTATCTAGTGATAATTTTGTTCTCCTTGGAGATTTTGCTTCTCTTTTCCAGATAAATGCAGATGCTAAGGACACAACCACCATATTATACCTCAAATGGTCCCCAGCTGAAACTAAGAATAAGTGGGGAAACAATCAAGAGTGCTGTTTTAGACTTCCGGTCAAGATGGTGGCATAGGAACCATGCCAAAGCAGCCTATGGGAGAAAAAGCCAAAGAAAACCCAGCAAAATACACACCTTTACTAAAAAAGGAGGTATATAAAAGATTAAAACAGCAGGAGAGAAGTAGGAGAGATCCAGAGCATCCAGAGCCCACACAGGCAGGCCAAAGAAGTTGCGGCAACAGTGGCTTGGGCTCCGGCTGCGGAAGCAGAGGTGGAAGCCATGACTCTGGCACCAACAGCAACATCAGCAGCTCCAGAACTGGCTACAGTGGCTTCAGCGGCTACGGATCCAGCAGCGGGAGCTCAAGCGGCAGCAGTAGCAGATCCAGCAGCACGGGTGCTGATCTGCAGGGCCACAGTTGCCAGGCTCGGTTTGCCCGGCAGGAAAAGCCAGTGCCCAGTTCCAGAAAACAGAACAGTGGCCCAACGACCCAGCCAGCAACTTGACTGAGACCAAAAGCATCCAAAAGGTAATTGGGATTGAACCAGGGAAGGTACTCACTTGGTCACAAGCTGACTTGGATCCCTCAACAGACCAGAAATCTTAACCTCTTTAGTTGATAGAGGATCTGGTTGTTATAATACCTACTCTTGCATAAATACTCGGTGCTGTTTTTGACTGAATGTGTACAGTGTTTAAATTTTAGAATCTACCTGTATTTTATTCCACTCAACCTACTTGAATACTGCCATAGCAGGCAAACTCAACCCCTAGGAACACTTGTCTAGATACTCTGAGAGTGTTAAGAGCCACACCAAACATCTTCTTCTCATACATTGAAGATATACAACATCAGATCAATTGATACAGCTAAGAATACCCAGCTAACTGGAAAATCTAAGCAGTAACTTAATCCAAGATGCAAAAATATATACATTATAACACAAGAAACACCAAAAACCAGGGCAATAAAAATCCACCAAAAAGTATCAATGCATTAGAAATGACCTCCAGTAAGAATGGTTAGAGGAAATGCCTGAGAAAGATTTCAAAAGAATGATTGTAAATATGTTCAAAGAAGTCAAAGAAGAAATCAAAAGAAACAGAGAGGAAACCAAAGGAATCAAAGAGGAAATCAAAGGAGTCAAAGAAGACACAGGACACCTAACAAAATAAAGATGTCAATACAAGACATAAATAAATAAGGAAAAAGAATTAATAAGGAAAAAACAGTCAGAATTACTAGCAATGAAGAACACAGTTAATGAAATAAAAAACTCTGTAGAAAATCTCAACAGTAGAATGGATGAAGGAGAGGACATAATATCTAAGGTAGAAGACCAGCTGGCAGATCTAATACAGTCCAACAAAGAGAAAGACAAACTAATAGAAAAGTATTAATGGGAATTTCAAGATATTTGGGACACTATGAAAAGATCAAACATAAGAATTCAGGGCATAGTAGAAGGAGAAGAATTTCACTCCAAAGGCATAGTAGGCATCTTCACAAAAATCAGAGAAGAAAACTTCCCCCAAATTGGGAAAGAGGTGCCAATGCAGATACAGGAAGCCTTTAGAACACCAGCCAGACAAAACCTAGAAAGAACCTCTCCTTGCCATATTATAATCAAACAACCAAACACACAATGCAAACAAAAAATATTGAAAGCAGTTAGAGAGAAAAACCAAGTTACCAACAAAGGCAAGCCCATCAGGATCACAGCAGATTACTCAACAAAAACTTTCAAAGCCAGAAGGGCTTGGAGTGATGTATTCCAAATTCTGAAAGATAACAACTGTCAACCAAGGTTACTTTATCCTGCAAAACTATCCATTCAAATATACAGAGTAATAAGGACATTCCATGACAAAAGCAGGCTAAAGGAGTATTTGAAGACAAAACCAGCTCTACACAAATTACTTGAAAGAATCCTCCATGCTGAAGAGAAGGAAAAAGCACACATATAAGGAACCTGGAAAACAACAAGCAATACTCAAATACTAGTTAACACAAGAGAGCAAAGGTAGAACCAGAACCTCAAAAAAAAAAAAAAAAATGGCAAACATAAATACACACTTTTCAATACTATCCCTTAATATCAATGGCCTCAATGCCCCAACCAAAAGACATAGGTTTGCAGACTGGGTTAAAAAGCAGGATCCTACAATTTGTTGTCTCCAAGAAACTCACCTTTTTACAAAGGATGGACATTATCTTAGGGTGAAAGGTTGGAAAACGGTGTATCAAGCAAATGGACCCAGAAAACAAGCAGGGGTTGCTATCCTAACATCTGACAAGGCAAACTTCAGTCCAATGTTAGTCAACAAACATAAGGAAGGTCACTTTATATTAATTAAGGGCACCCTCCAACAGGAGGACATTACAATCATAAACATATATGCACCTAACATGGGGGCTCCCAAATTCGTCAAACAAACGCTATTAGAAGTAAGGTCACAGATAACACCAAACACAGTGGTAGTGGGTGACTTTAACACCCGACACTCATCAATTGACAGGTCATCCCAGGAAAAAATAAACAGAGAGGCATCTCGACTAAATGAGGTCATGGAAGGAATGGACCTAACAGATATATACAGGACATTTCATCCAAATGCTGCAGAATATACATTCTTTTCAGCAGCACATGGAACATTCTCTAAAATAAACCATATATTAGGACACAAAGCAAATCTTAACAAACTCAGGAAAATTGAAATGATTCCTTGCATTCTATCTGACCACAATGGAATCAAACTACAAATCAATAGCAAGAAAGGCTGTAGAGCATACACAAAACCATGGAAACTAAACAACACACTACTAAATGATGAATGAAGAAATCAAGAAGGAAATAAAAAAATTTATAGAGTAAAACAATAATGAGAACACAACATACCAAAATCTCTGGGACACAATGAAGGCAGTTCTAAGAGGTAAATTTATAGCTTTAAGTGCCTATATTAAGAAATTAGAAAGGTCGCAAGTAAATGACCTAATGCTTCACCTTAAAGCATTAGAAAAAGAAGAAAAAGGCAAACCAAAAATCAGTAGATGGGAAGAAAAAATAAAGATTAGTGCAGAAATTAATGAGATAGAAACAAACAAATAAAAAAAAAAATCCAAAGAATCAATGAAACAAAGAGCTGTTTCTTTGAAAGGATAAACAAGATTGATAAACCCTTAGCAAATCTGACCAAAAGAAAGAGAGAAGAGACACAAATTAATAAAATTAGAGATGAGAAAGGTAACATCACAACAGATGCCAGAGAAATTCCAAAAATCATTGGGACATATTATAAAAGCATATACTCAACAAAGTATGAAAATCTGAAAGAAATGGATGATTTCCTTGATTTATATGACCTACCTAAATTAAATCAAGATGAGAATAATCACTTAAATAGACCTATAATAAGTATGGGGATTCGAACAGTTATCAAAAATCTCCCAACTAAAAAAAAGCCCAGGCCCAGATGGATTCACTGCTGAATTTTACCAGACCTTCAAAGAAGAGTTAACACCATTGCTTCTTAAGCTTTTCCATGAAATAGAAAAAGAAGGAATTCTACCAAACTCCTTCTATGAAGCCAGCATCACCCTGATACCAAAACCAGGCAAAGTTTAGGTGCTGTAGATGAATGAGACTATGTGGCGATTCTTTTTCTGTGATTGGGTAAGTTCACTGAGAATGATCTGTTCCAGGTTCAACCATTTTTCCTCAAATTTCATTGTGTCATTTTTTCTTACTGCTGTATAGAATTCCATTGTGTAGATATACCACATCTTAGTTATCCATTCTTCTAGTGATGGACATCTGGGTTGATTCCAGCACTTAGCTATTACAAATTGAGCCGCTATAAACATGGTTGAGCATATCTCTCTAGCCTGTGGTTTGAAGGTTTTAGGGTAGATGCCCAGTAAGGGAATAACTGGGTCTGTTGGTATCTCTATACTCAGCTTTTTCAGAAGTCTCCATATTGCTTTCCAAAGTGGTTGTACCATCCTACATTCCCACCAACAATGGATGAGTGTTCCTACTTCTCCAAAACCAGGCAAAGACACAACAAAAAAAGAAAATTACAGACCAATCTCCCTCATGAACATAGATGCAAAAATTCTCAACAAAATGTTGGCAAACAGAATACAAGAATATATCAATAAGATCATTCACCCTGACCAAGTTGGCTTTATCCCAGGCATGCAGGGATGGTTCAACATATGCAAATCAATAAATGTAATACATTAAATAAATGGGTTGAAGGACGAAAATCACATGATTATCTCATTAGATGTAGAGAAGGCATTCAACAAAATCCAACATCCCTTCATGATAAAAGTCCTACAGAGACTGGGAATAGAAGGAACATATCTCAATATAATAAAGGCTATTTATGACAAGCATACAGCAAATATATTACTAAATAGGGAAAAACTGGAAGCTTTTCCACTAAACTCAGGAACAAGACAAGGGTGTCCACTGTCCCCAGTTTTATTTAATGTAGTTCTGGAAGTCTTAGCCATAGCAATAAGGCAAGAGATGCACATAAAAGGGATACAAATTGGAAAGGAAGAGGTCAAGTTATCATTATTTGCAGATGACATGATTCTATATATAAAGGACCCTGAAGACTCTACCAGCAAGCTGTTAGAGCTGATAAACACCTACAGCCATGTAGCAGGATACAAAATAAATACACAGAAATCAGTAGCCTTCATATATGCTAACAACAAACACACAGAGGATGAAATCAGAGAATCATTCCCATTCACAATTGCATCAAAAAAAAAAAAAAATAAATAAAGTACCTTGGAATAAACCTAACCAAGGAAGTAAAGAATCTCTACAATGACTTAACTTTAAAACACTCAAGCGAGAAATTGCAGAAGTCACTAGGAAGTGGAAAAACATCCCTTGATCCTGGATTGGAAGAATAATATTGTGAAAATGGCAATCTTACCAAAAGCAATCTACACATTTAATGCAATCCCTATCAAAATTCCAAAGGCATTCTTCATGGAAATAGAAAAAACAATCCAAAAATTCATTTGGAAAAAACCTCGAATATCTAAAATAATACTGAGCAACAAATATAAGGCTGGTGGTATCACCATACCTGATTTTAACCTATACTACAGAGCCAAAAACAGCGTGGTATTGGCACAAAAGCAGACTTGTAGATCAATGGAACAGAATAGAGGACCCAGATATAAGTCCAGGTAGCTGTAGCCCCCTGATATTCGATAAAAATGTGAAAAATTCTCATTGGAGAAAAGACAACCTCTTCAGCAAATGGTGTTGGGAAAACTGGGTATATATCTGTAGAAGGATGAAAATAGATTCTTCTCTCTCTCCATGCACAAGAATTAAGTCCAAATGGATTAAAGACCTTAACATTAGACCTGAAACTCTGAAACTGCTAGAGGATAAAGTAGGGGGAAACCCTGCAACATATTGGTCTTGGCAAAGACTTTCTGAATACAACCCCAATTGCTCAGGCAATAAAACCACAGATTAACCACTGGGACCTCATGAAATTACAAAGATTTTGCACTGCAAAGGACACGGTGGATAAAGCAAAGAGGCAACCTACAGAATGGGAAAAAATCTTCGCCAGCTATGTATCTGATAGAGGATTAATATCTAGGATATACAAAGAACTCAAGATGTTAAATAATAAGGAATCAAACAAGCCAATCAGAAAATGGGCTATGGAGCTAAATACAGAATTCTCAAAGGAAGAAATATGAATGGTATATGAGCATCTAAAAAATGTTCTACGTCACTAGTCATAAGGGAAATGCAGATTAAAACTACATTGAGATTCCATCTCACTCCTGTCAGACTGGCTACCATCATGAAAACAAATGATCATAAATGTTGGCACGGATGTGGAAAAAGAGGAACCCTTCTACACTGTTGGTGGGAATGCAATCTGGTCCAGCCATTGTGGAAATCAGTGTGGTGGTTCCAAAAACAGCTAAAGATCGATCTACCATATGACCCAGCTATAGCACTCCTAGGCATATATCCTAAGGACTCATCTCATTTCCTTAGAAGTACGTGCTGAACCATGTTTATTGCTGCTCAATTTATAATAGCTGGGAAATGGAACCAGCCTAGATATCCCTCAACTGATGAGTGGATAATGAAGATATGACACATTTATACAATGGAGTTCTACTTAGCAGTAAAGAAAAATGAAGTTATGAAATTTGCAGAAAAGTGGATGGATCTTGAAAGGATTATACTAAGTGAGGTAACCCAGGCCCAGAAAGCCAAGTGCCACATGTTCTCCCTTATATGTGGATCTTAGCTACAGATGATTGGGCTTCTGTGCGAGAAGGAAAAGACTCAGTAGCAGAGGCCAGTAAGTTAAAAAGGAAATATGAAGGGAAGAGAAAGGAACAGAGGAGGGTATTTATTAGGTTGGTATTGTATATGTGTAAGTAGAAAGATTGAGATGGGGAGGGGATATGATAGAGAATGGAATTTCAAAGGGGAAGGTGAGGGGGAGGGTACTAACACGGGTTATTTTTTATAATCAAGGAAAATGTTAATAAAAATTGAGAAAAAAATAAAAAATTAAAAAATTAAAAATAAAATAAAATAAATAAAATAAAATAAAAAAGAGATATTATTGAAAAAAGTAAAGAGTGCTCTTTTTATGGTGAACCTTGTACCACCACAAGGGTGAAGGAGTCCGACACAGAGAACAATCAACTCCAAACCAGATATCCAGAGACACAGAGGCTCCCAAGTCCTCATCACTGAATTAGACCTAAAATGAACCCAACATGGCTCAGGGAAATTTGTGGGAGAGGGGTCAGTAAGAATGTCAGTGCCACACATTGGGTCATGATACACAGAAACATTGTCTCCTACTCATAACTGATGGCTAACCCCACAATGCACAACCCATATTCTCCAACTAGCAGGGTCCGTGTGGAGGGGGAAGGCCAGGGAGGAGGCTAATAATGGTACCAACTTGATTGTATTCACTGAGTACAAAACTAATTAAAAGAAAAACTGCCTGGAGAGATGACATGGCAGCCAAGGCTCTTGCATGCAAATTCTAAGTTTTCTTTTTTTTCTTCATAGGGGGAGATACAAAGCAGCATGTGGACTATCCATCTGCCTGTCCTGTTGATACTGAATGAGTACACCTGTATTGACTCATTGCTCACAGGTACCCAAACATGCTCATGGATCTGCCCTTACTGCACCCACACTCCCAGCACTTCAGCAATGTCTTCTACTCTAAGTACAACTCTCCCATGGGGTCTTCTGTTTCCACTGCATTTACCTGGCCTCACACCCCAGCATAGCAGAGAATTCTCAAGTTCCTAAGGATCCATAGAAGCTGCTGCAAGGGGAAGGAAGCCTCACTAACTACCACACAGATGTCACGCTGTAAGAATACAGAAAACACAGGGGAACAGTGGCTCATACATGTGGTCCTGTCACTTAGTCTGAGACAGTAGGACTTCCCATGTGTTCAAGGACAGCTTGGACTGCCAAGAGAGTTCTAGCCCACCATAAATAACAGAATTAGACCCTGATTCAAAAGGTGAAAAGGAGAAGAGAAGGAGTGGGGTAAACATGCAGAAGAGGATCAGGATGAACAGGATAAGATGGACAAATCCTAAGGACACATCCAAAAGTGGGCAGAGGTCAATTGCAAAGTGTGAGACAGGGATGTATACAGTCAGCATCATCCTCTTCCTGTCTTATGTTGGCTGTGATGCTCAGAATCAGTCTTCCCACTGCAATGAAGACCGCTGCTTCTGGAAGTTCACAGGAATAACACCCAGGAGTGTAAGAATGCAAACCTAAGGCCTGTACAAACATGAATTCCACAGTGAAGAGGAACAGGGAATAGCAAGAGATGTGGTTCCAAGGAAGTGAGTCCAAGGGAAGCCCAAGGAAGGGAGAAGTCAAGGGGAAGAAACTAAAGAGAAGAGCCTAGATCCTCACAATCCCTGCAAGAGTCATGCAATGACCTTCACTGAGCTCTTCAAACCAGCAAGAACCGCTATTTAATCCATCCTCTGTCCTTCAGAGCTGCCATCTCATCTCCAATCAGAGGAATGTATATGGTCCCAGACAACCATATTTCTTCAGCCTATACTAGGCTCTTGCCTCCCTCCCCTAGGATGCCAGCTGAGCCTATCATCATAGACTGTTGCTGACAATCTACTGGAAAGTGAAATGACCCTTGCAAAGTAGTCTCATGAGCATGTATCAGAAACATGGGGTTGCAGTCCACAAATGAAGAAACAAGGGAAAGGACTATCAGATCTGTCTTGTGGACATTCACTTGCCAAGGTCTCAGCCACTTGGGGCATCGATAAACCTCATGCCATTCTCTCCACCAAATCTCATCTTTTGACTGAGAAGCTGACCTTCCTATTGCCTAGTACCAGCCTATGACATCATTCTCCCTCTAAACCAATCACCCCGTGGTAGAATCTTCAGGTTTCCATGGAGCTGTCTGTAAAGAAACTTGGATCATTGCAAGTGGCCAGTGAACAGTGTCCTTCGTACTGGATACGTGTGTTGATGATTTCAGGTTTCCAGAAAAGTCCAGTTACTGCATCCAAATCCCTTGTATCTGGAAATGATATAACTTTTCCTCTATGTCAGGTAAGAAAATAAACTGGTGAAGTTTGATTTTATTAGATGAAACACATGCCTAAGTTAAGCATAGTCATATAGCCTACAATAATGAGGACAGTACCAAATTATGGTTCAGAACTTCAGTTTGAGCACTGGTGTTCATGAGGTCTGTGATTTTTGACATTTCATTTACTCTCTCACACTGTGCATTTTTCTCTGCCACATGAAGATAAGAGTTCAAACCCACACAGAAGCTACGGAGTGAAATATGCCAATTTTTGCCTTTTGTCTTTGTATTATGAGTCATGTTTAGAAAGGCTTTCTACACACTGGACCTCTCATCATCCAGAGGGTCACATTGTTATTTTCACTTTTAATTCTTTGATCCACTTGGAAATAATCTGATCCAGTTAGTACAAAGTGTGCTGTGTAGAGATTAAAGTACATCATTTTCCCCTGTATATCCAGTTACTTATTTAATGGTAGGATTTTATATTTTGCTCCTGATTTGTTTTCCATGTCTTTAATTATATTGCAATGGTTGGTGTGCCTCTCTTTCTGAAAGAATGCATTCCTTACCCAGAAAGTTGATAATTTTCTTCTTGAAATATACAGGAAGATCTCAAGGCAAGTCTTTACACTGGATTTACTTTCAGTTCTAGACACTAACTGGTAATATAAAATAATAAAGAATCTTGGAAACAAGCAAGACACATGAAAGTTTTTACTTTTTATCCAAATCTCTCCCTTGCTAGTCTTTCCATAATTCTTGAACTTATCCTACAATGTATCCTGTAGAGTTGCAGTGTTGATAGGTTCTTTTTCAAATGTAAATGTTAAACTGCCTAAAATATTTTTTAACAAAATAAAAGGTAGAAAGAACTAAATCCTTAGGGATAGCAGTGCAAGTCCAGATTGATTACATTAAATCAGAGGACTAGAGAATCATCAAGAATGTCTTGCATTTTAAAAGAGATTATGTCTTTTCTGTTCCCCACACATTTATTCCATAAAACCACACTAGGCTAATCCCATAGCTGACTACCCTCTGAGCACTGAGTCAGGAACTTGGTAGAAGTTCAAAATATGATTTTTTAAGTGATGAATTATTAATGCAGCCAGGTATTCATGGGTATTGTTACCAGGGAGGTTCTGGGGACAGATAAAATACTCTCTTCCCTTTATCATTCTTACATTTTGCAGATGTAGGCAGAACTCCATTTGAAAACTTAGAAACATCCCTTAAGGCAGAGGTACAGGTTGCAGTTCATTTGATGGATTTTTTTTTTTTTTTTTTTTTTTTTTTTTTTTTTGCTGTTGTTATCTTTAGTTTTAAATGTGCAAGAAAACACAGGCAGCCCACCTGATTATAAAATGCATCTCAATCCCAATAGATCTGAAGAACTGTCACTTGTGCCCTAGAGCCAAGTTCATTTGTTCATTGTTAATATATTTTTATAGTAGTAATATTTAAGACCCAAAAGGAGTGCTGGGAGAGCACCCCTAGGATACTTTTTCTTGGGCTGGAGAGCTGGCTCAGAAGTTAAAACATGCTTGCAATACCTAACAAATGGGGTTTGACTTCCCAGTTTCCATGTAAAGCCAGATGCATATAGTGATGCATGTATATGGAGTTCATTTGTAGAGGCTAGAGACCTTAGAACACCCATTCTCTTTCTCTTTCTGTTTCTCTTTCCTCCCAAATGAATAAATAAAACATTCTTAAAATCATAAAAATAGATAGAAATACTTTCTATCTTCTAGCTATTATCAATTACCTTTTACTGAAATTTAGTGCAATTTTTAAAATTTTGTTGTTGGTTTTTGTTTCCTTTTGTTTTGAGACAGTGTCACATGCAACCCAGGTTGGCCTTGAACGCACTATGAGGTTGGTATTCCTTGTGTATCCCACAATACCTTGCCTTGCATACATTTATTGACATGTAATTAAAAGCACATTTTGTTTGACTTCATTATGGCAATGGCATGACATGAAGAAAGGGCTTTTTTATTTTATTTTTTATATTTTTTGAGAGAGAGAGAGAGAGACTGAGAAACAGGGGGAGAGAGAGGGAGAAGAGAGAGAGAGATAGAGAATATGGGCATGCTAGGGCCTTTTAGCCACTGTGAACAAACTCCAGATGCATGCACCCCCTTGTGGCCCATGTGCAGCATGGGCTTCACAGGCAGGTGCCTTAACTGCTAAGCCATCTCTCCAGCCAGAAGAAAGGGCTTTAACAAACATGTAAACAAGATTAAGCTTGCTGCCCCAAGTTCGTTGAGATCAACATGAGGGTACCATGGTTGGCAAAGACAAAGCCCTGTTTGAGAAAGCCAGCTTAACAGTGGTGAGAGGACTGAGCCATGACTCCACATCTTCAACCTCAGCAGCCTGAACAGTTCCCCTAGACTATTAGGGCCTGCAAGTCATGCTAAACCCAGTAGTCATGGCCATGACAATGAAAAGAATATCAGGAAAAGCCAGTTTGGAGCAGAGTCGGATATTATTAAGGATATATTAATATAGAATCTAAGTGTGAGAATTAAGAAAAAGGGCAGTGCTCAGACAGAGCATGGATGTGGGCTTCTTAAGAAAGAGTCATATTAATTCTCTTTACATTAGCCAAACATATATACCATTTTGGTAATTCCCAAGTTACTTCTCTTTTTTTTTTTTTTTTTTTTTTTTTTGAGGTAGGGTCTCACTCTGGCTCAGGCTGACCTGGAATTCATTATGTAGTCTCAGAGTGGCCTCGAACTCTCCGCGATCCTCCTACCTCCGCCTCCCGAGTGCTGGGATTAAAGGCGTGCGCCACCACACCCGGCATTGCGCCACCACGCCCGGCTTTGCGCCACCACGCCCGGCCCAAGTTACTTCCCAATGCTAAGAAATATACCCCCCACCACCACTTTATCTCTTTTTATAATAGTTTGTCTCTGTAGATGCCTTGGATGGAATTAAGATTTGATAAGGTAAGACAACAAACCTGCAGAGATATCCTGGGATTAGTTCATGTTCTTTCCCTTGAAAAAGATGTTTCTTGTGAGTTTCCTAGAAAATTTCAGGTTCATAGCTAGAGAGGGAAAAAAAAAAATCCTTAACCAGTTGATAATTGTGCTAAAATTCCCACTTTTATGTTGGTGAGCGGTTTCAACCAGATTTCACAGTGAGGGGCTCCTTTCCCCTTTACATGTGAACCTATTTTTTTTCCTGTTTTCTATCTTGCCTCAAGTCATCAAGGAGACAGGAAATAGAACTGAAATCTGTCTTCCCGTGGGTTGATATCAATGGAATTCATAGTAGGAGAAAACAAAGCTGCTGCTGCTGTTGGGATGGTGAGAAGGGAAGTTCTGTGTGGGTACAGAAGGTCCCAAAGCCTACTGTGTGTCTCTTGGTGCCTTTGTGTTCAGGAAAGTTACCTCAGTCTACATGGGGATGGTGAGAGTGTGACAGCAGTGGGTCATCCTGCAATATCTTATTCATGATCATTCTTAAAAAGTAAGACCTCAAATGGACACTGGAGGCATTTCCTAAAACAACCTAAGCTCTTTTTCTTTTAAGAAATTAAGGATTATATATGATTCAGTGACTGGTTTCTTTCAGTAAAATGTTGCTGAGATGCATTCACATGGCTTCATGTGAAATCTTAAATCTTTAGTGTCTTGCTTATTTCAAAGATCTGTCCTGTCAGGGTGCAGGCATTCCATGAGCTGGATGATAGCCCTTTGTCAGGCATGTGTATTTGAATATTCTTTCTTGTCTGTCACAGTCTCATCATTTTAGTCCTACTGAGAACCAGAAGAATTTATGTCAATGATGTCCAACTTATCATTTCATTTTTTTTCCAAACTAAGAAAACTGCCTATGCAAATTTAAAAGAAAATCAAATCTCTTAGTTCTTTCTAACATTTTAAGAGTATGGAGGACCCGAACTTTGGGTCAAACAACTATAGCTACTTGATATTCAATAAAGGCCCAAACAATATAGGCTGGAAAAAGACAGCATCTTCAACAAATGGTGCTGGATAAACTGGATAACCATATGCAGGAAACTGAAACTTGACCCACACATTTCACCATGCACTACACTCAAGTCCAAATGGATCAAAGGCCTCAATATAAGACCAGAAACTCGAATACTACTGGAAGAAAATTTAGGAAGAACTTTCCATGATATAGGAATGGAAAAAGGCTTCCTGAACAAAACCCCAGTAGCTCACGAACTTAATCCATCACTCAACCAATGGGATCACATGAAGCTGAAAAGTTTCTTTGCAGACAAGCATACAATAAGCAAAGCCAATAGATTACCCACAGAATGGGAGAAAATGTTTGCAGGTTATCCAACTGATAGAGGCCTAATCTCTAGAATCTACAAAGAACTCAAAAATCTAAACAGTAAGATGTCAAACACCCCACTCACAAAATGGGGCAAAGAGCTGAACAGGCAGTTCACAGAGGAAGAAATACAAATGGCAAACATACACTTAAGAAAATGTTCAGCATCCCTAATCATCAGAGAAATGCAAATTAAAACAACTATGAGATTCCACCGTACCCCAGTAAGGATAGCAAACATCAAAAAAATCAAATAAAAATAAATGCTGGCAAGGATGTGGAGAAGTAAGAACACTCATCCACTGTTGGTGGGAATGTAGGATGGTACAACCACTTTGGAAAGCAATATGGAGACTTCTGAAAAAGCTGAGTATAGAGATACCAACAGACCCAGTTATTCCCTTATGGGGCATCTACCCTAAAACCTTCAAACCACAGGCTAGAGAGATTTTCTCAACCATGTTTGTGGAGGCTCAATTTGTAATAGCTAAGAGCAGGAATCAACCCAGATGTCCTTCACTACAAGAATGGGTAACTAAGATGTGGTATATCTGCATTCTATACAGCAGTAAGAAGAAATGACACAATGAAATTTGAGGAAAAATGGTTGAACCTGGAACAGATCATTCTCAGTGAAGTTACCCAATCACAAAAAAAAAAAAAAAAAAAAAAAACCACCACATAGTCTCACTAATCTACAGCAACTAACCTGAGTCTACCAAAGATACCTGACATACCCCACAAGCGTCTCGTGGACTAGACACTAGGATGAAAGGGGAGGGAGGGGAGGGCATCAAAGGGGTGTGAAACACAAATCTAGACCCAAATGGCAATGGTATCATAAAATTCTACTTACTAAAATACAGACCAAATTGCTGATCCTTCAGCAGGCCCTTACAGGGAACACCTGAACCGCAAGACATTGGAGAGGGTAGGATCACGACTAACCTTAATCTTCTACATCTTCCCTCCCTCCTCCTTCCTCTCCCCCCCCCCCTCTCTCTTCTCTCTCACTTTTGTATATTAGTTATCTTTTTCCTCATTTTCTTAGTGGACACTGACCTGTAACTCCCAGTACCAGCATGGGGCTATCATCCACAATGAGCTTTTGATCAGAGAGACCTACAAGGTTTCCTAAAAGACAGACACATTTCTGTCACAGTACTTGATGACCCACTAAAAGTTAGTGATAAGACCCTACTGCTAAAGACACCTTATGTGGTTGACATGCAAAATAGAATGGCATGGCTGGAAGTCAGAAGAGAGTCAGTTCCCAGAGAGTCAGCACATCTAGTGCCAGGAGGTGCTACATGGGCGACTGGGAGAAAATAACCAATATCTGTCCAAGCAACTCATGGTCTAACCTACTTAGCAGCAAATAACTTGTTGTGATGCCCACACAAGTGCAGTGGTGGCACACAGCCATGGTGGGGAACCAACTGCTCTCATTTCAGCTAACTGATCCCCTCACTGATATGAGACCAATAGCTGGAGCTGGGAAACAACTCAGAACTATATGCAAACATAAGCCTACTCACCAATCTCAAGCTACCATTAATCATGGGCTACAAGAGGGCCTACACCTATTAAATTCTCTATAAAAAAGTAAGGGTTATCTCATTTGTCCTGGTGCTAACTTACTCTCCGTTGGAGAATCTGCTTCTCTTTTTCAGACAGATGTAGATCCTAAGGAGAGAGCCACCCCATCATACCTCAAAAGGGCCCCGGCTGAAACTAAGAAAAATTGGAGAAACAAGCAAGGGTGCTATTTTCCTGATGAACTGGATACCAGCACAAGGGGGAAGGTGATCAGCACAGAGAAAAATCAACTCCTACCAAATCAGAGAGCCAGAGCCTCAGAGGTCCCCAACATCTCATCACTGAAGCAGACCAGAAATGAACCTAACTTGGCCCAGGGAAATTTTGCTGAAGAGGGGGCCCAAAGAATGTTAGAGCCACATGTTGGGTCATGATATGCAGGGACATTTATCTTACACATAACTGTGGGCTAACTCCACAATGCATGACCCATATACCTCAACAGGGGGGGCCAGTGGGAGGGGGTAGGTCAGGGATGAGCCTAATAATAGTACCAAACTGACTGTATGTGCTGTATACAAAACTAACTAATAAAGAAAAAAAAATTGAAAAAAAAAGAGTATGGATTTTAGCTTTTGTGGCTTTATTCAATTTTAGGTATATTTTTTCCTGCATAATGTGAAGAGATAGTAATTTTCCCCCTCACAAATAATATTTGATATCTAGTAGTTCTGAAACCATTTTTGAAATGTGTTCCTTTTCCCATTGAATTCCTTTGATACCTTTCTTAAAAATAAATTGTCCATATAGATACAGTTCTCTTTCTGGATGTATTCCAATCCATTAACCTAAAGGATCAGCCACTGTCATTTCTCTAACCTGATGGAAGCTAAGAGAGGGTGACTTTAATAAACAAAATTTGCATTTTTTTTTAGCCATTCTAGGTACTTTATATCCTCAAGCACCTTAAAATCCTTGTACTGGTTTCTACAAAATTATGCAGCTCCTCAAAGCATACATTTTGTTAAATAAGTCCTCTGTATGTCATGATTTTGATAATGTTAGAAGCCATTTTATTATTACTGATATTATTTTGACATTTTCATGTCTATTTTAGATGTGATCTTGGTTAAGAATGAATTTCATGTCCTAGTATATGAGTAAATTAACTTATGACATCTAGTAATAGTTTTTAGACTCCTAAGGATGAGTTGCATAGACATTCATACAATCTACAGATAAAAACAGATGTACTTTTTGCCTTTTCTTTCTGCATGCTAACTTAAATATGTTGCTTTATTGTATTGGTAAGAACCTTGTTTATGGTGGTAAATAGGAAACAAGAATAAAGATACTTTGATTTTGCCTATTAGTAAAGAGTTTGGCAAGATCACATGATACTGAGAGTTTACATCATTGCATCATTGCACGTATTGATTTTATTAACTGAATCTTTTTGTGGGGGGGGGGGAGAGTTGATGTAGGGTCTCACTCTGGTCCAGGCTGACCTGGAATTCACTATGTAGTCTCAGGGTAACCTCAAACTCATGGTGATCCTCCTACCTCTGCCTCCTTAGTTCTGGGATTAAAGGTGTACACTACCACACTTGGCTATCACTCTTCTTAACAATAGAAAATAAATATTTTAAACAGCTCCACAGTGTTGGGTCAAATATCCAACCAGTCATAGTTTATGGGATAAATGGGATTTATTTCAGCTGACAGATCAAGAGAAGTTCCTTCAAGGACAGAAGTTGTTTCCCTTTCACAGGTCCAAGCAGAGAGAAAAACCACTACCAGCCTGCAAACACCAAAAAGCAGCAAGCACAAGGAAATCCACCAGAGCTCTGACTGTTCTGCACACCATTGGGCTGGAATTCAGATCCACCCCCAGAGACATCTTAGGGTTGAACTCCAGGATCTGCATGCCCAGAATTTCTCCTGAATAATCTCTATGTGTAAAATTACTGGAAGTAAAGACATACATATATGTGGCTTTAAAAGAAACTTAAGAGGGTATTTACAGAGTGCTTATATAATTATGTTCACTTAGCAATATATCAATATCCATATCATTCCAGTTCCTCATTAATAATTTTTATTTTCAGTTATTTTGATTTTATTGCTTTACTAGGTATAAGTGGGTGTTTAATTGTGAGTTATTTTGCATTTCTGTGATAATTGATAATCTTAAAAATATTCCAATGCCCTACTATTCATTTATTTTTCCTTTTTGTTATTCATCCTCTTTATGTGTTTGTAATATTGGCTTTTATCTTCCTTTTAGAAGTTTAGAATTGCCACATATTTTCTTCTTTTTAAATGTTATTTAGTTATTTATTTGAGAGATAGAAAGAGGTAGGGAGAGAGGGCAGCTGGAGAGATTGCTTAGTAGTTAATGTGCTTGCCTGCAAAACCAAAGGGTCCAGGTTTGATTCCCCAGGACCCACATAAAGCCAGATAAAAGGTAGTGCATGCATCTGGAGTTCATTTTCAGTGGCTGGAGGCCCTGGTATGCCTATTTTCTCTCTACCTATGTGCCATTCTCTTTCAAATAAATAAATAAAATAAAATAAAAATCTAAAAAGTCCAGTCCCAGACTGTCATGCAGATTTATAGCAGTAATATTTTAAATGAACAAATCATTTAATTCTTATGAAAATAATCAAATCATATTTTCTTGTTGTTTTATATCTTATATGAATATTTTTGCCTGTCAGACATTTATAAAACATCATATTTTTAAAGCAATATGTATTTATGGTACTTAAGTTTGTGTTTATGATTGATCTCAAAATAATTTTATCTTAAAGCATGGTAGTGGTAGTTTCTTTTGTTATATGCATAACCAGCAATCCAAAACTACATACTAAAATGACTTGCTTCCAATTGCAGAATTGAAGTCTTAAAGTCTTAACTGAATGTCAGTTAACTGTATATATATATATATATATATATATATATATATATATATATACACACATACATTTTGAGGTAGGATCTCACTCTGGCTCAGGCTGACCTGGAATTCACTATGTATTCTCAGGGTGGCCTCGAACTCTCAGCAAACCTCCAACCTCTGCATCCCGAGTGCTGGGATTAAAGGTGTGTGCCACCACGCCTGGCTTAGTTGTGCTTTTATTTCTGCTCTCCATTCTGCTGTTTCATTGATATATTTATTCACTTTTCCTTTGACCAATAGTATATTATTTTTAAGTTGTACAATTTGCTACACACACACACACACACACACACACACACACATTCTGCTATATGGGAAACCATTATAACAATTAAGATAAACTTATCCATTCCCCAAAATGCTTTTTACATGCCCCTTATAATTTATGTTTTCTCCTTATCCTATATGTATTTCCATTTTCCAACCAACAGTGAACTCCATTCTGTCTCTGTGGATTAATTAGCACTTTTGAG
Source organism: Dipus sagitta (assembly GCA_036346955.1). Classification (NCBI taxonomy): domain Eukaryota; kingdom Metazoa; phylum Chordata; class Mammalia; order Rodentia; family Dipodidae; genus Dipus; species Dipus sagitta. Next base: position 83,919,445 of record CM070777.1, read on the forward strand.
AAATTTTATGAATGGAATCTTACAGTATATACTAATTTTGGATCTCAGCATGAATTTTGTTTTAGAGTCTTCCATATGGTAGTTTTTATAAGCCTTTCATGTTTTTAAATTCCAGAGTATGGTTTCATTGTTTCAATATGTTACCAGTGTTTATCCACTCACCCATTGGTGGAGATTTGGACCATGTCCAGTTTTTATTCTTAGAAGTAATGTTGCCATGAACAGTGCCCATAATTCTTGGCAAGGACATGGGCTTTCTTCTACGCACACACTCAGGTGCAGAACAATTAGATTACACATAAGGTAAATTCCAAACTCTTCCCCATAGTTCTTATATAGTTTACATGTTAGCCGCACATGAGAATCTGAGTTACAACAAGTACCTGCCAATATGTATTGTAGTTAGTCTTTTGGATTTCAGACATTCTAACAGGTATGTAGCACTACCTTGTAATTCTAATGGAAGGAAATAACAATATGCTTCTTAAAATGACATTGTAAGAGAAAGAAAGGTGACAGGAAAATATGGAATTATTCATTCTTTAAGAGTGAGTAGCTGGGCGTGGTCGCGCACGCCTTTAATCCCAGCACTTGGGAGGCAGAGGTAGGAGGATCACCATGAGTTCAAGGCCACCCTGAGACTACACAGTGAATTCCAGGTCAGCCTGGGCTAGAGTGAGACCCTACCTTGAAAAAACAAAAAAAAAACAAAACAAAAAAAAAAAGGAGTGAGTAGACTGGGGTTGGGGTGCTAATCCAGGAGGTACAAGTGTTTGTTGTGCAGGCCTGAGGACATTAATTTGATTCCCAGTACCTGTATTCAGATACAACTGTGTATACATGTAATCATAACACTGATGGTGCTAGAGAAAAGAGGATTGCTGCAACTTGCTTTCCAGTCAATCTGACTGAAAAATGGTATAAGCTCCAAGTTCAGTGAGATACTCCTTTTCAAGAAAACAGATGGAAGAACAATAGAGAATACCTGAAGTACTCCTCTAGCTTCTGCATATATGTATACATATGTGCACACATCTATAACACATGTGCATTCATCATATACACACATGCACATATATCAAAAACAAATGAACAGCCAGGCGTGGTGGCGCACGCTTTTAATCCCAGCACTTGGGAGGCAGAGGAAGGAGGATCACCTAGAGTTCGAGGCCACCCTGAGACTACATAGTTAATTCCAGGTCAGGCTGGACCAGAGTGAGACCCTACCTCGAAAAACTAAAAAAATAAATAAATAAATGAACAGGGTAATGATTACGTGGATGAATTCTACTGACTGTGTTCATATTACTCAATTTAATCTGATATTATAATGTTACATGATTAATGCTTATTCAGATATTAAGGTCATATTCCAAATACATTTTCAGTAGGATGTTCTTTTCTGAATTTTAATGTACTTTTACAATGTACATATACATGCACACATATTTTAGAAATCAAGTTAAAATACAATAAGTAAAAGAAAGTAGCACTCAGATATGTGGATATTCTTACGATCCTGTGTCTAGTATCACTCCTATGTGACTTAAAGTTCTTAGTGCATTTCTACTTAGTGGTGAATAATCTGTGCTTTCATATGATCCCATTTGCAACCAGTGAAGAAGTTAATATTGTGGTATTGTTAAAATCAGGTTGCATATTAGCTAGGAGAAGCATATGGAGGTATATCATCTATAGTCTTAGGCATATTGACAACTACTTCTAAAAAGTTTTGTATTGCCATAGCTTCTGCATTTAGGTTGGATATATAAAGTGATGCTAAATATTTATATTAGTATTAATAAATCTTGAGCTCAGCAGACCTAGCATAACAATTGCTCTGCTCAACTGCTCACTTAAGCTCTCATGTTTACTATAAAGATGACCTTGTCAAGTTATGTGATCTGATTGCACCTCAGTTTCTGAATTCATCAAATGATATTAATCATTTCAATAATCTATGATAAAATGGTGAGAAAATACAATAATAGGAGTAGTATGTACTTTACCCAGTAAAATAGAAGCACTTCGAACAATGTTGGTACATAGTACTTTAACTATGGTGGCTATATTGGGGCAAGGGTGGTGGTGGCAATAGTGAATTGGAAAAGATGCCAGGTAAGAGATGCTATTTAGGAAATGTGGAAGTAATGGGAACTTTGTTGGCTGTGAATGAGATAAAATAAACCTGAGGCTTTAAAAGTGACCTTCTGACTTTTGACTTGATGCAAATTATTGTAATGCTTGTTGTAAACATGACTATAGTTAAGCTATATCTGGGGAAAACCAGCTTTGGCCATGAAGAACTCACAGGGAATGGTAATGAGATGTGGACAGTAGGGTTTGTTAGGAGGTTTGATACATGAGTATACAGCTTAGTAGTGAATTCTTCCATGAAACATTAGTGTCAGTGGAAAGCATGTGGGTAAATGCTGAGATATGTAAAAGAACAAGTTATGGATATCTTAGGGAGGGTGTGGCTGACAGGTAAAGTGGAGATGCTATGCTATCAGTGTGGAGCACACTAACTTTTAAAAGGTTGCTGGGTCAATCTGAGTAATGAATAAGAAAAATTGAATAGCAAAAGAAGAGAATACGTCCTCGTAGAGTCAAAGATGGAATGGATTTTGAGGAAGAATCATTTTATTTGGAAAATAGTTTCAGTGGGAGAAGGTATAAGTATTTGTTGAAAATGGAGAAGCAAACATGCCATTTTTATTAATTCACAATGATTACACAGATAAGTAGCATAATATGTAAGTACCTATGAAAACCCTCAATTTATGATAGACTGTTATAGGCAATTAAATGAATTCCTGGTATGTCTTTAGAAAGAATATTGACCTCAAAAACAACAATTGAAAAAAATCACATCAACGGTTCTTGTTATAAATACCAAGACATAATTGACTGATTAGTTGGGTAAATTGTACTATATCACAACATTTAAATAATTAAATAATCTGTAAAAACTTTTCAACTTCATCAAAGATATTGATAGCCTAGTCTAAAAGCCTCTCTTGGGATGTGAAATGGAAATATTATACATGTTACAAATGATATTTTAAACTAAAACTTGAGCTATGAAGCTGGTAGTAATGCTTGCACTGTACAAATTTACATTACTATTAATCTGTGTACCAGTTCAAATAGTGTTTATGGTTGTGGGGTGAGAAGTTTGAAGGAGGAAGTCACTGACAATACAAAAAAAAAAAAGAAAGAAAACACTCCTTTTAAAATGGCTTAGATAGCACTTATTTCAACAAAAATGGGTTGCTAATGCTGTAATGCCCTCCTCCCCCTAAAAAAACCAACATAGCAGTAAATAATGTGTCATCGCCATCAATAAATGAAAATGAGCTGAGCAAAGGTTAACATCTCAGCTGCTTATGCTTTTCCCGAAGAGTAAGCCTGTTTCTCAAAAAAAATTTTTTTCCTAGTTTAACCATCTGACTTAGCAACTTAATGTCCCTTAGATTACTTAAAAGAGGCAGGAGGAAGAACAACAGAAGGTGAGATCCATCAGTACTCGCCAAAAAATAGACTACACAACAGCGTACTATGCGGGGTGGCTGTGTGATAGTATCAGAGATTTACACTTTATCAGGTGGTTAGCTAGAGCAAGAAGAAAATAAATCATTGGCATAGAAAAAGAGATTAGAGGAGAAAATTAGCTGTTATCAATAAAATGCAAATAACTCCAAAACAGGGGGCATGTGAAAAGTGTTATTCTACTCTCCTAGAGAAAGAGGGTTGTGATTTTAGAAATATTCAAGGAACAGATTAAATCAGTACATTTCTGGATTCTTATTGTTTGCTCAAATACCTGAAAGAAGATGAGCTGGAACCTGAATGTTTGACAGGTCTATAGAGTTATTGAAATGATAATGATTTTGAAAGGGGATGCTTAAATATTTCATTAATTGTCTTTAAAATCTTAGTGATAGTAAAGTAACTTTGCATTGACATCATTAATTGTTTTCCAATTTTCAGATCTCTATTATTACTTAGAATTTATGAACACTTCAGAATATCACTGATATTTTTCTTTCAAGGGCCAGTTTAATAGTGTTGTGTGAACTCCTCCTTAGGAGATGAACAAATATATATTCACCTCAGACAGGATATCAATGACAGACCAAAAAAAAAAAAAAATTCCACTCTATAATGGGAGATCAGTGGACCCAATTCCATGCAGGTCTACCACAGGTAATTACAATTTCTCAGAGTTCAAGATGGCAACAGCAACAACCAAGTTCAACAAAATACACATAAAGTCAGTGACTTGATTGTTTGCCAATATTTTGTTGAGAATTTTTGCATCTATGTTCATGAGGGAGATTGGTCTGTAATTTTCTTTTTTTGTTCTATCTTTGCCTTGTTTTGGTATCAGAGTGATGCTGGCTTCATAGAAGGAGTTTGGTAGAATTCCTTCTTTTTCTACTTCATAGAAAAGCTTAAGAAGCAATGGTGTTAGCTCTTCCCTGAAGGTCTGGTAAAATTCAGGGGTGAATCCATCTGGGCCTGGGCTTTTTTTAGTTGGGAGATTTTTGATAACTGTTAGGATCTCCATGGTTGTTATAGGTCTATTTAAGTGATTAATCTCATCTTGATTTAATTTAGGTAGGTCATATAAATCAAGGAAATCATCCATTTCTTTCAGATTTTCATACTTTGTGGAGTATATGTTTTTATAATATGTCCCAATGATTTTTTGAATTTCTCTGGCATCTGTCGTGATGTTACCTTTTTCATCTCTAATTTTATTAATTTGTGTCTCTTCTCTCTTTCTTTAGGTCAGATTTGCTAAGGGTTTATCAATCTTGTTTATCCTTTCAAAGAACCAGCTCTTTCTTTCATTAATTCTTTGGATTTTTTTTGTTTCTATTTCATTAATTTCTGCCCTTATCTTTATTATTTCTTCCCGTCTACTAATTTTTGGTTTGCCTTGTTCTTCTTTTTCCAAGGCTTTAAGGTGAAGCATTAGGTCATTTACTTGCAACCTTTCTAATTTCTTAATATAGGCACTTAAAGCTATAAATTTACCTCTTAGAACTGCCTTCATTGCGTCCCAGAGATTTTGGTATGTTGTGTTCTCATTATTGTTTGACTCTATAAATTTTTTGATTTTGTTCTTGATTTCTTCATTGACCCATTCATCATTTAGTAGTGTATTGTCTAGTTTCCATGATTTTGTGTATGCTCTATATCCTTTCTTGCTGTTGATTTGTAGTTTGATTCTATTGTGGTCACATAGAATGCAAGGAATTATTTCAATTTTCCTGAACTTGTTAAGATTTGCTTTGTGTCCTAATATATGGTCTATTTTAGAGAATGATCCATGTGCTGCTGAAAAGAATGTATATTCTGCAGCATTTGGATGAAATGTCCTGTATATGTCTGTTAGGTCCATTCCTTCTATGACCTCATTTAGTCCAGATGCCTCTCTGTTTATTTTCTCCTGGGATGACCCGTCAATTGATGAGAGGAGTGTTAAAGTCACCCACTACCACTGTGTTTGGTGTTATCTGTGACCTTAGTTCTAACAATGTTTGTTTGATGAATTTGGGAGCCCCCATGTTAGGTGCATATATGTTTACGATTGTAATGTCCTCCTGTTGGAGTTTGTCCTTAATCAACATAAAGTGACCTTCCTTATCTTTCTTGACTAATGTTGGAGTGAAGTCTGCCTTGTCAGATATTAGGATAGCAACCCCTGCTTGCTTTCTGGGTCCATTTGCTTGATACACCTTTTGCCAACCTTTCACCCTAAGATAATGTCCATCCTTTGTAGAAAGGTGAGTTTCTTGGAGACAACAAATTGTAGGGTCCTGCTTTTTAACCCAGTCTGCAAACCTATGTCTTTTGGTTGGGGCATTGAGGCCATTGATATTAAGGGATAGTATTGAAAGGTGTGTATTTATGCTTGCCATTTTTTTTTTTTTTTTTTGAGGTTCCGGTTCTACCTTTGCTCTCTTGTATTAACTAGTATTTGAGTATTGCTTGCTGATTACCAGGTTCCTTATATGTGTGCTTTTCCTTCTCTTCAGCATGGAGGATTCTTTCAAGTATTTTCTGTAGAGCTGGTTTTGTCTTCAAATACTCCTTTAGCCTGCTTTTGTCATGGAATGTCCTTATTTCTCCATCAATTTGAATGGATAGTTTTGCAGGATAAAGTAGCCTTGGTTGACAGTTGTTATCTTTCAGAATTTGGAATACATCACTCCAAGCCCTTCTGGCTTTGAAAGTTTGTGTTGAGTAATCTGCTGTGATCCTGATGGGCTTGCCTTTGTAGGTAACTTGATTTTTCTCTCTAACTGCTTTCAATATTTTTTCTTTGGATTTTGTGTTTGGTAGTTTGATTATAATATGGCGAGGAGAGGTTCTTTCCAGGTTTTGTCTGGCTGGTGTTCTAAAGGCTTCCTGTATCTGCATTGGCACCTCTTTCCCAATTTGGGGGAAGTTTTCTTCTATGATTTTGTTGAAGACGCCTACTATGCCTTTGGATTGAAATTCTTCTCCTTCTACTATACCCTGAGTTCTTATATTTGATCTTTTCATAGTGTCACGAATATCTTGAAATTCCCATTCATACTTTTCTATTAGTTTGTCTTTCTCTTTGTTGGATTGTATTAGATCTGCCACCTGGTCTTCTAGCTTAGATATTCTGTCCCCTCCTGCATCCATTCTACTCGTGAGATTTTCTACAGTATTTTATTTCATTAACTGTGTTCTTCATTGCTAGTAATTCTGACTGGTTTTTCTTCATTATTTCTATTTCCTTATTTATGTCTTGTATTGATTTCTTTATTTCGTTAAATTGGTGTCCTGTATCTTCTCTGATTCCTTTGGTTTCTTCTTTGAGTTCATTGAACATATTTACAATCATTCTTTTGAAATCTCTCTCAGGCATTTCCTCTAACTCGTTCTCACTAGAGGTCATTTCTGATGCATTGATGCTTTTTGGTGGATTTATATTGCCTTGGTTTTTGGTGTTTCTTGTGTTATAATGTATATATTTTTGCATCTTGGATTAAGTTACTGCTTAGATTTTCCAGTTAGCTGGGTATTCTTTGCTGTATCAATTGATCTGATGTTCTATATCTTCAATGTAGGGGATTAAGATGTTAGGTGTAGCTCTTACCACTCTCAGAGTATCTAGACACGTGTTCCTAGGGGTTGAGTTTGCCTGCTATGGGAGTATTCAAATAGGTTGAGTGGAATAAAATACAGGTATATTCTAAAATTTAACTAAACCCTACACACATTCAGTCAAAAACAGCACCGAGCATTTATAAGATTAGGTATTATAAGAACCATATCCTCTATCAACAAAGAGGTTAAGATTTCTGGTCTGTTGAGGGATCCAAGTCAGCTTGTGACCAAGTGAGACCCTTCCCTGGTTCAATCCCAGTTACATTTTTGGATGCTTTTGGTCTAAGTCTAGTTGCTGGCTGGGACGTTGGGCTGCTGTTCTGCTTTCTGGAACTGGGTACTAGCTTTTCCTGTGGGGCAAACCAAGTCTGGCAACTGTGGCCCTGCAGATCAGCACCCCTGCTGCTGGATCCCCGCTACTGCCGCTGGGGCTGCTGCTGCTGGGACCACTGCTGCTGGATCCGCCACTGGAGCTGCTGTTGCTGGATCTGCCCCTGCTGATCTGCTGGAGCTGCCGCTGCTGGATCCGCCACCTCTGAAGCCGCTGGAGCTGGCACTGCTGGATCCGCTGGCGCTGCTGTTGTGGGATCTGCCTCTGCCGCTGAAGCCGCTGGAGCCTCTGCTGCTGGATTCGTCGCTGAAGCCGCTGTGGCCGGTACCGGAGCGGCTGATGTTGTTTTTGGAGCTGGAGTCATGCTCCCACTGCTGCTTCCGCTGCCAGAGCCCGAGTCGCCGCCGCCGGAGCCCGAGTCGCCACTGCCAGAGCCCGAGTCGCCGCTGCCGGAGCCCGAGTTGCAGCTGCTGGAGCCCGAGTCACCACTACCGGATCCCGAACTGCTGCTGCCAGAGCTGCTTCGGTCTGCCCGTGTGGGCTCTGTATCTCTCCTACTTTCCGCTGTTGTTTTAATCTCTTATATACCTCCCTTTTTAGTAAAGGTGTGTATTTTGCTGGGTTTTCTTTGGCTTTTTCTCCCCTAGGCTGCTTAGGCATGGTTCCTATGCCACCATCTTGACCAGAAGTCTACTTGAACATTTTCAATGTCTCTTGACATGTCAATAATCAAGAAAACTTTTATGCCTACTAACATCAATATTAAGGAATCTCTAAATTTCTGAAGTATATGGACTAAGATTTCCTTAGATAAATTTTTAATATTTTATATTTCACTTATCTATTTGAGAGTTAGAGAAAGAGGGACAGTCAGAGAAAGAGAGCGAGAGAGAGAGAGAGAAAGAGAGAGAGAGGGGGAGAGAGAGAGAGGTGAGAAAGGGCACACCAGGTCCTACAGCTGCTGCAAACAAATTCCAGACACATGTACTACCTTGTGCATCTCTATTGTATGTGTTCTGGGGAATTGAACCTGCATTCTTTGGCTTTGCAGGCAAGTTCCCTAACCACTAAACCACCCCAATTTTCAATTTTAATTTTAATATGTCAATTCTTATTTTCTTTCTGTCACTCCCTTCTCCCTTCTTATGTCTTTCCCTATAGTCTACACACATACACAGTAATATGGACCAAGAAAGCAAACAGGTACTATGATCAACTAATGCATATCATTTTCCTTAAAAATCCCTAAAAGTTCACAAGACTATCACATGAGTGAGAAACAACCTCAATACTGAAGGCTAAGAAAAACACTGCATAACACAGAAATTTTGGGAGATATTAGTGACTATAGAAACAGGATATTGTGTTTCTCAATGGTAGTTAAGTGTGCCAGTAGATGTTAAGTTGCTACTGAAGGCTTATAATAGGCAATCTTGAAAAAAGAAGGGGTGAAATAGAAGCAATGCTAAATATACTAAATTGAAAACTTGATGGCTTAAGGTGGACAGGATATGGAAATCAAAGATGAGAGAGACAAAAGGCAATGCTGAAATTCTAAAGAATAATATCAGAGATTTGTTGGTCACGCTACCGTATACTAATTTCAGTAAGAATCCACTGAAGGGTTTTAGCCCAAAGTAACACCTTAAGCACTATTGCTGTAAATGCTAAAGGACTTGCACACCATGTAGAAAGCTGTTACACTGGTGAAAATGGAATGACCATCAGTGGCCAGCAAAGGCAGAGAAGATACAGAGAAGAGAGAGCAAGAGAGAGAAGAGAGAGAGAGAGAGAAATATGAGACTATGGATATTGCTTAGAAATATGTATGAAAACTGGCAATGGATTCAATGTAAGATTTTGATATTTTTACTCAATGTTGTAACTATTTCATACCATGAAAGAAGGAACACTTGGAAGATATATCTTGCAGGAAAGATCTAGGTAAAAATGTGGGCTCTTTAAATGTGACATGGTCCCCAGTATGTATCACATGGGATGTCGAATATGTTAAACAAGAACCAAGAAGTGTGGACAGAAGACATAAATTTGGAGTCTAAGCATATGGGCGGAATTTTTAAAAGAGAAATAAAATTATGTAAAGAAAAATGTCATTCAGATGCTTAGGAACCAGTGAAAGTTCCTTTAAAAAACATCTATCAAAGTTTGAAATTTCTGTTCATGCATTTATGAAAATAGAAGAATATCTAAATATATGTGAATTCAAAAAAAATCTGGAAGTAGGGCTGGAGAGATTACTAAGTGGTTAAGGTGCTTGCCTGTGCAGGCTAAGGATCCAGGTTCAATTCCCCAGGACCCATGAAAGCCAGAGGCACAAGGTGGTGTATACATCTGGAGTTCTTTTGCAGTGGATAGAGGCCATGGCATTCCCATTTGCTCTCTCTTTCTCTCTTTCTCTCTCTCTCTTTTTCTTTCTCTCTCTCTCATACATAAATAAATAAAATACAAAAAATCCCAGAAAGTAAATATATGTGGATGTTAAAAATTACAATTAAGGTTTTTATGTTTGGACAAAGTTTTGTGGTCTTATCTCTGTTATTTTCTTTATCTCTATTATTTTTTATTAATTGGGTGTTCTTTTTTAAAGAATATTTTTAATTACTAGATATTTTAATAAATGTTGTATATAGACACTCATTTCATTGATCTCTAATACTCAAAAAATAACATGAAGTTAATAAAGAACAAATGAGTAAAGCAAAAATGGGCATATCAGGTTGGAGAGATAACTTAACCATTAAGGTGCTTTGCCTGTGAAGCCTAAGGACTCAGGTTTGATTCCCCAGTACTCATATAAGCCAGATCCATACGGTGGCATATGTGTCTATAGTTATAGTTCATGTGCAGTGACTAGGGGTCCTGGTGTGCCCATTCTCTTTCTCTCTTTATATGCATCTTTCTCTCTCTGTCTCTCTCAAAATGAATAAATAAATAAAATATAAAACTGGTCATATCTATCAGCATCTGAAAATGGATTTAAAATTAATTTTCATTTGTTTTATACTGCTAGAGTTTGGACTTAGGGCTTTTCATTTGCTAGGCAAGCACTGCTAATGAGATACTCCTGATCCTTTAAAGGTAATGGGAAAAGAAAGTGATATAAATGGAGAAAAGAAAACCCTACACTTCAGATAGCTAGCATATAGCAGAGTATATTGATCTTTCTATTGAACCTCAAGTCTTTGTAATGTCCTTGAAAACTTTTATGCTATCAGAAATACAGTTTTCTTTATTATAAAAGTATCAATGAATCCATTTGACCTAGCATAGTGATGTATTCCTATAATTATGTTTTCTAATTTAATGATGGAGGTTAGTCATATCTCATGAAACTGATTCTTCTGTATCTTTTACTTCATTGTTAAATTATGTAACATTCTTCCTATACAAGGTCTGGAAGGAATTAATGTAACATTATGTAATTATGATTATATATAATACTATTAATCTAGAAAATTATGTTATTAGTAAAAATGTTATGCAAACCATTGGAACAGAGATTTAAAATTTTTTATTTTTTTATTTTTTTTCATTTTTATTTATTTTATTTTATTTTTATTTTTTTTACAGTCAGTTTGGTACCATTATTAGGCTCATCCATGACCGACCCCCTCCCCTTGACCCTCCTTGTTGAGGTATACAGGTCATGCATTGTGGAGTTAGCCCACAGTTATGGGTAAGCTAAATTAACCCAACATGTGGCTCTGACGTTCTTTCCGCCCCCTCTTCCGCAAAATTTCCCTGAGCCATGTTGGGTCTGCTTCAGTGATGAGGTGTTGGGGGGCTCTGAGGCTCTGGCTCCCTGATTTGGTAGGAGTTGATTTTTCTCTGTGCTGATCTCCTTCCCCCTTCTGCTGGTATCCGGTTCATCAGGAAAAGAGCGCCCTTGCTTGTTTCTCCAATTTTTCTTAGTTTCAGCCAGGGCCCTTTTGAGGTATGATGGAGTGGCTCTCTCCTTAGGATCTACATCTATCTGAAAAAGAGAAGCAGATTCTCCAATGGAGAGTAAGTTAGCATCAGGACAAATGAGATAACCCTTTTTTTTTAATAGAGAATTTAAAAGATGTAGGCCACCATGTAGCCCACAATTGATGGTAGCTTGATATTGGAGAGTGGGTTTATGTTTGGATATGGTTCTGACTTGTTTCCCAGCTCCAGCTATGGGTCTCATACCAGTGAGGGGATCAGTTAGCCAAATTGGTTGGTTCGCCACCATGGCTGTGTGGCACTACTGCACTTGTGTGGGCATCACAACAAGTTATTTGCTCCTAAGTAGGTTAGACCATGCATTGCTTTGACAGATATTGGTCATTTTCCCCCAGTTGCCCACGTAGCACCTTCTGGCACTAGACACGCTGACTATCTGGGGACTGACTCTCTTCAAACTTCCAGCCATGCCATTCCAATTTGCATGTCAATCACAGAAGGTGTCTTCAGCAGTAGGTTCTTATCACTAGCCTTTGGTGGGTCATCAAGTACTCTGACAGAAATCTGTCTGTCTTTTAGGAAACCTTGTAGGTCTCTCTGATCAAAAGCTCATTGTGGATGATAGCCCCATGCAGGTTCTGGGAGTTACATGTCAGTGCCCACTAAGAAAATGAGGAAAAAGATAACTAATATACAAGAGTTAGAGATAAAAGAGAGAGAGAGAGGGAGAGGGGAAGTGAGGGAGGGAAGATGTAGAATATTAAGGTTAGTCTTGATCTTACCCTCTCAGTGTCTTGTGGTTCAAGTGTTCCCTGTAAGGGCCTGGTGAAGGATCAGCCATTTGGTCTGCCTTTTAGTAAGTAGAAAATTATGGTACCATTGACATTTGTGTCTAGATTTGTGTTTCCCACCCCTTTGATGCCCTCCCCTCCCTCCCCTTCCATCCTAGTGTCTAGTCCACGAGAAGATTGCTGGGTATGTAAACTATCTTGGGTAGATTCAGGTTAGGAGCTGTAGATGAGTGAGACTATGTGGTGATTTTTTTTCTGTGCAGAAAAGGCCTTTGACAAGATTCAACATCACTTCATGTTCAAAACATTGGAGAGAATTGGCACGGTTGGTTCATATCTCAACCTAATAAAGGCAATATATGAAGCTCCTAAGGCCCAAATAATACTTAATGGAGAGAGACTGGAGGAATTCCCATTAAGATCAGGAACAAGACAGGGTTGTCCACTCTCACCTCTGCTTTTCAATATAGTACTGGAAGTCCTAGCTCAAGCAGTAAGACAGGAGAAGGAAATAAAAGGGATACAATTTGGAAAGGAAGAAGTTAAATTAGCTTTATTCACTGATGACATGATTATATATGTAAGAGACCCGCAAAACTCCATCCCAAAACTCCTGAAGGTGATTAACTCCTATAGCAAAGTAGCAGGATACAAAATCAATGCACAAAAATCAGTACCCTTCCTTTATGCAACTGACAAAGATACAGAGAAAGAAATAAGGATCATAGTCCCATTTTCAATTGCAACAAAAAAATAAAATACCTTGGAATAACGTTAACCAAGGAAGTGAAAGATCTATATAATGAAAACATAAAAACACTCAAAAAAGCAACTGAGGCCGACTTGAGAAAACGAAAAGACCTCCCATGTTCCTGGATAGTCAGAATTAACTTTGTGAAGATGACAATCCTACCAAAGGCAATATACAGATTTAATGAAATTCCAATTAAAATCCCTACAGTGTTCTTCACAGAGATAGAAAAAATGATCTCAAATTTCATATGGAAAGGCAGAAGGCCTCGCATTTCCAAACATATCCTCAGCAAAAGAAACACCTCTGGAGGCATCACCATACCTGATCTAAAGCTATATTACAAAGCCATAGTAATAAAAACAGCATGGTACTTGCATAAAAACAGGAGTATAGATCAATGGAATAGACTTGAGGACCTGGACTTTGGGTCAAGCAACTATAGCTACTTGATATTCGATAAAGTCCCAAACAATATAAGCTGGAAAAAAGACAGCATCTTCAACAAATAGTGCTGGACAAACTGGATAACTATTTGCAGGAAACTGAAACTTGACCCACACATTTCACCATGCACTACACTCAAGTCCAAATGGATCAAAGATCTCAATATAAGACAAGAAACTCGTATACTACTGGAAGAAAATTTAGGAAGTACTTTCCATGATATAGGAATGGAAAAAGACTTCCTGAACAAAACCCCAGTAGCTCATGAACTTAAACACTCACTCAACCAATGGGATCACATGGAGCTGAAGAGTTTCTTTACAGACAAGCAAACAGTAAGCAAAGCCAATAGACCACCCACAGAATGGGAGAAAGTATTTGCAGATTATCCAACTGATAGAGGCCTAATCTCTAGAATCTACAAAGAACTCAAAAATCTAAACAGTAAGAAGTCAACCACCCCATTTAAAATTTTTTAAAATTACACAATTTAGTATTTATCACCTCTATGTAATCGTAGAATTAGAGTGATTAAATTTCTGGGTTACATGTAAGCCAGATGTGCAAGATGGTGCATGCATCTAGAGTTTGTTTGCACTGTCTAGAAGCCCTGACAAACTCATTCTGTCTCTCCTCCTCCCTATCTCTTTCTCAGGCATAAACAAAGAAATCAGTAAATAAATATAAAAATATACATTTAAATTTTCTGGGTTAAACTCAATGGAGTTGTAAATGCTTCCTTTTTCATAACCTTCCCATTGAGAATGAAGGTTCAGATAAATCATTTTTCTTTGTTAAAGAGTCAAGACAGGTAAATAACAACCTATTTGTCTGTCTATAGTTTGCTTAATTACATATTAAACTGTTCTCACTTGTATTTTTTATTTTGTTTATTTTTATTTATTTATTTGAGAGCAACAGACAGAGAGAGAATGAGGCAGAGAGAGATGCCCCCTTGTGCATCTGGCTAACATGGGTCCTGAGGAATTGAGCCTCAAACTGGAGTCCTTAGGCTTCACAGGCAAGTGCTTAACCACTAAGCTATCTCTCCAGCCCCATATTTGTTTGTTTTTAACATTGACAGTTTATTTTCTTTGTAGACAGGTGCAAATAGTGGTTAATATTTTTTAAGAAAATACTTTGCATGTATACACCAAGTGTTGGTACCATCTTTTCCCTCATCCCTGCCCCCATTCTGCTGGGGCCTGTCTTCAGTGGGGTTGCAGGTATTCCCCATGGGGTTGTGGGTTATGCATTGTGGGGAAGCAGTCAGTTTTTTTGTGGGGAAGCAATGCCTATCAGTATGATGTCTCAACCTGTGGCTCTTACAATCTTTCTACCCCTCTTCCACAAAATTCCCTGAATCTTGGTGGGTGTGTTTTAAATCTACTTCAGTGATGAGATCTTAGGAGCCTCTGGATTTCTGTATTGGTGTGTGTTGGGTATCCTCAGCATCTGTCTCCTTCACCCTGGAACTGATTTTCAGGTTCACTATGGAAACTGTACTCATGCTTTTCTTCCCAATACCTCTGTGGTTTCACCTAGGTCTTGCATGTCATGTGAGGTATGGTTTATCTCCTCTAGTCTTGCTACCTTCTAAAAAAGAAAAATAGATCCTTAAATGAAGAGTGAAGCCAGCATATGTTAAATTGGATAATAAATTTGCTTGTCTCCATAGGATTCTGATCTGATTCTTAGTTCCAGATATGGGTTCCTTTCCACTGAGGGAATCTCTTAGCCAATCAGAAAGCCATTGGCTACCTGTCATGGCTGTGGGCCACCATTGCAGTGGTGGGTAGTTCTTGTTAGGGTGTTTGCTTCTAGGTAGCTTAGAACCCCGCTTGCTCAGGCCATTGTTGTTTACATAACATTTTCCAGAACTCCATGGACTAACAGTCTTGGACTGGCTTTCTGGATTCCAGCTAAGTCTCCATGTTCTGTGTCAGCAGCATGTGGTGTCTTCAGCAATAGGGTCTTACCTTTTACCTTAGGCAGGTAATCAAGAGCTTTTATAGAAGTCTATCTTGCTTTGGGGACCTTACAGTTCTCTCCAATCAGTAGTGCAATGTGGCTAGCACCAATTTCTGGTACTGGGAATGATAGACCTGAGTCAAATATTTTAAGGTTAGGCTTCATCCCACCCTTTCCAGGACTCTTCTGTTTGGGTGCTCCCCCATACTGCTGTTAAAGGGATACATGTTTTAGTCTTCCTTCAAGGAGAAAAGTTTCTATGGTACCAGTTCATTTTGGGTTTATTTGTGTTTATTTTCCCTCAACTTCCCCCTCCTGCCCCCACTGCCAAGCTCTCCATCTCTATTGTCTGTGCCTCAAGTTGCCTATTAGTTATGCCAGAAACTCAAGTTGATCCAGGTTAGGAACTAAAGATGAGTGAAAATGTGCAGTATTTTTCTTTCTGTGATTGTGTGTGTTCACTGCACATGATCTGTTCTAATTCCATCCATTTTCCTAAAAATTTCATTGTATCATTTTTTTTCTTACTTCTGAACAGAATTCAATTGTGGAAATGTACCACAACTTTGATATCCATTTATCCATTGATGGGCATCTGGGTTGATCCCAGGTATTAGCTATTATGAGTTGAACAACTAACTATAAACATGGTCAAAGAAATATCTCTGTAGTGCAGCATGGAGTATTCATGGTTGGTAAATGCCCAGTAAGGAAATAACTGGGTCTGTTGGTAGCTCTATATTCATTTTGTTCAGAAATCTCCATATTGATTTCTATAGTGGTTATACAAGTTTGCATCCCCACCCATAGTGAATGAGGGTTCTTCTTTCCCCACATCTTTGCCAAAATTTGTTGTTGTTGGATTTTTTGATGATTGACCATCTGTGTTAGTCAGGATTCCCTAAAGGAACAGAACCAATAGAACGAATTGTATTAAAAGGGAATTTATTGATTAGTTTACTGCAGCTCAACAATAGTAGTTTGCAGGCCTGTGAGTTAAGGAGCCTGGTAGCTGTTCAGTTCATGAGGCTGGATGCCACAGCAGTCCTAACCAGGCACTGGAGGCCTAGAGGCTTCCTGGAGAGGCGCTGCTCTTCAGCCCACTTTAGAAAGAAGCAAGCAGCACCTGCATCCAGGTGAGAGGAGGGGATACTTTCCTCCCCAGATCTTTCTTAGCTAAAGCTCCCCCCTGAGAGGGGTTGCCCACTCTGGGAGAAGGGCTCACCCTGGGGGAAGGATTCCTCCTTTAGTTATTCCTTCCTGGAAGCAACCTCAGCCAACCAATTATGATGAATGTTTGTGGATTCCTAAACAGATCAAGTTGACACAAACGTAACCTTCATATCATGCTTACTAGAGTAAGGTATAATCTTGTAGCTGTTTTAATTCACATTTCCCTAATGGTTAGAGATGCTGAACATTTTCTTAAGTGTGTATTTGTATTTCTTTCACTGAGAACTCCCTATTCAGTTGTCTACATTATATTTTCAGTGGGTTGTATTATTTTTTTATTGTGTAGTTTTCTGAGTCCTTTGTAGATTCTGTATATTAGGTCTCTGTCAGTGGTATAGCTGGTGAAGGTTTTCTTCCATTCTGTGGGTAATCTATTGACTTTGTCTAAGGTATGTTTGTCTGTGAAAAAGGCTTTTAGGGGCTGTAGCAGATAAGTCATTTGCCTGCAAAGCCAAAGGACCCAGGTTCAGTTCCCCAGGGCCCATGTTAGCCAGATGCGCAAGGGGGTGCATGCATCTGGAGTTTGTTTGCAGTGGCTGGAGGCCCTGGCATGCCCATTCTCTCTCTCTTTCTCCCTATTTCTCTGTCAAATAAATTAAAAAATATTTTTTTTCAAAAAACGTTTTTAGCATCATGAAATCCCATTAGTTGAGTGATGGTTTAATTTTCTGGGCTACTGGGCTATTGTTGAGGAAGTTCTTTTCCACTCCTGTATCATAAACAGCTCCTCCTATTTTTTATTCCAGTAGTATTTATTCCAGTATTTTGGGGAAGGCTCCATGGACTGCTGAGAAGAATGTGTATTCTGTAGAGTTGGGGTGAAAATTTCTGGAGATATCCATTAGGTCTACTTGCTCTATGGTGTTGTTGAGCTCTATTATTTCCCTTTTGATTTTCTCCTTGGATCTGTCTATTGATGATAGTGGAGTATTGAAGTGCTGAATTATGATGGTGTTGGTGTTTGTGTATTGTTGTCAAGTAGGTTTTATTTTATAAACTGTAGTACAGCTGTGTTTGGTGCATATAGATTTACAACTGTGATGTTCTCATGTTGGATCATTCCCTTGATTAGTAACAAGTGGCTTACTTTGCCCTTTTTGATCACTTTTGATTTGAAGTCTATTTTATCAGATATTAATGTAGCAATACCTACTTGTTTCTTATTTACATTTGCTTGAAATATCCTATTCTATCCTTTCACTCTGAAGAGGTGTCTCTCTTTAGTGGTGAGGTGGGTTTCTTGAAGTCAGCAAATAGAAGAGTCCATTTTTCTGATCTACCCTATGAATTTGTGTATTTTTATGGGAGGGTTAACCCATTAATATTTAAGGTAGTAACTGTGAGGTAACAGGGTGCTTTATGGGGTTTGGTGCTTTCCTGGGCTTTCTACTTATTTGAGCCTTATCTAGTTTTGTTTATTGCATCTTCTTCTTGTGGGTTCTTGAGATAGTTTGATTATTCTGTGTGGAGTATTCCCTGAATTATTTTCTGTAGATTTGACTTTATGTTCATATAATTACAGAGTTGACATTTGCATGGAAGATTTTCCTTTTACCATCTATTATTAGGGATACTTTCACTGGGTACATTAGGCTGGGTTGGAAGCCATATGATTTTAGACTTTGAAGTGCTCTATTGCAGGTCCTTATGGCTTTCAGGGTTTCCACTGAGAAATCTGAGGTAATTCTGATATGATTGCCTTTGCATGTAGTGAGTTGTTTCTCTCTTGCTACTTTTGGCCCTCTGTCTTTGTTTTTGTTATCAAGAATTTTAACTATGATATTACTTGAAGAGTTTCTTTGTTGACCACATCTGTTTAGTGTTCTCTGAGATTCTTATATATGAATGGGCCTCTCCTGTGAGATTGGGAAGATTTTCTTCAATATTTTTTTTCTTTATTAGATAGTTTTGTATTCAGCAAATACAGTCAGTTTGGTACCATTATTAGGCTCATCCGTGACCTACCCCCCCCTTTGGCCCCTCCTTGTTGAGGTATATGGGTCATGCATTGTGGACTTAGCCCACAGTTATGGGTAAGATAAATGTCTCTGCATATCATGACACAACATGTGGCTCTGACATTCTTTCCACCCCTTCTTCCGCAAAATTTCCCTGAGCCATGTTGGGTTCATTGTTGGTCTGCTTCAGTGATGAGGTGTTGGGGGCCTCTGAGGCTCTGGCTCCCTGATTTGGTAGGAGTTGATTGTTCTCTGTGCTGAACTCTTTCCCCCTTGTGCTGGTATCCAGTTCATCAGGAAAACAGCCCCCTTGCTTGTTTCTCCAATTTTTCTTAGTTTCAGCCGGGGCCCTTTTGAGGTATTATGGGGTAGCTCTCTCCTTAGGATCTACATCTATCTGAAAAAGAGAAGCAGATTCTCCAACAGAGAGTAAGTTAGCACCAGGAAAAATGAGATAACCCTTCCTTTTTTTTTTTAATAGAGAATTTAATAGGTGTAGGCCCTCTTGTAGCCCACAATTGATGGTAGCTTGATATTGGAGAATGGGTTTATGTTTGGAAATGGTTATGACTTGTTTCCCAGGTCCAGCTATGGGTCTCATACCAGGGAGGGGATCAGTTAGCCAAATTGAGAGCAGTTGGTTCCCCACCATGGCTGTGTGCCACCACTGCACTTGTGTGGGCGTCACAACAAGTTATTTGCTGCTAAGTAGGTTAGACCATGTGTTGCTTTGAGAGACATTGGTCATTTCCCCCCAGTCACCCATGTAGCACCTTCTGGCACTAGACAGGCTGACTGTCTGGGGACTGACTCTCTTCGAACTTCCAGCCATGTCATTCCAATTTGCATGTCAATCACAGAAGGTGTCTTCAGCAGTAGGGTCTTATCACTAGCCTTTGGTGGGTCATCAAGTACTCTGACAGAAATTTGTCTGTCTTTTAGGAAACCTTGTAGGACTCTCTGATCAAAAGCTCATTGTGGATGATAGCCCCATGCAGGTTCTGGGAGTTACAGGTCAGTGCCCACTAAGAACATGAGGAAAAAGGTAACTAATATACAAGAGTTAGAGATAAGAGAGAGAGAGAGATGGAGGGAGAGGGAGAGGGAGGGAGGGAAGATGTAGAAGATTAAGGTTACTCTTGATCTTACCCTCTCCAGTGTCTTGTGGTTCAAGTGTTCCCTGTAAGGGCCTGGTGAAGGATCAGCCATTTGGTCTGTCTTTTAGTAAGTAGAAAATTATGGTACCATTGACATTTGTGTCTAGATTTGTGTTTCCCACCCCTTTGATGCCCTCCCCTCCCTCCCCTTCCATTCTAGTGTCTAGTCTAAGAGATGCTTGCTGGGTATGTAAACTATCTTGGGTAGATTCAGCTTAGGTGCTGTAGATGAGTGAGACTATGTGGCGATTCTTTTTCTGTGATTGGGTAAGTTCACTGAGAATGATCTGTTCCAGGTTCAACCATTTTTCCTCAAATTTCATTGTGTCATTTTTTCTTACTGCTGTATAGAATTCCATTGTGTAGATACACCACATCTTAGTTATCCTTTCTTCTAGTGATGGACATCTGGGTTGATTCCAGCTCTTAGCTATTACAAATTGAGCCGCTATAAACATGGTTGAGCAAATCTCTCTGGCCTGTGGTTTGAAGGTTTTAGGCTAGATGCCCAGTAAGGGAATAACTGGATCTGTTGGTATCTCTATACTCAGCTTTTTCAGAAGTCTCCATATTGCTTTCCAAAGTGGTTGTACCATCCTACATTCCCACCAACAGTGGATGAGTGTTCCTACTTCTCCACATCCTCGCCAGCATTTATTTTTATTTGATTTTTTGATGCTTGCTATCCTTATTGGGGTAAGGTGGAATCTCATAGTTGTTTTAATTTGCATTTCTCTGATGATTAGGGATGCTGAACATTTTCTTAAGTGTATGTTTGCCGTTTGTATTTCTTCCTCTGTGAACTGCCTGGTCAGCTCTTTGCACCATTTTGTGAGTGGGGTGTTTGACTTCTTACTGTTTAGATTTTTGAGTTCTTTGTAGATTCTAGAGATTAGGCCTCTATCAGTTGGGTAACCCACAAATATTTTCTCCCGTTCTGTGGGTAATCTATTGGCTTTGCTTATTGTATGCTTGTCTCTAAAGAAACTCTTCAGCTTCATGTGATCCCATTGGTTGAGTGAGTGTTTAAGTTCATGAGCTACTGGGGTTTTGTTCAGGATGTCTTTTTCCATCCCTATATCATGGAAAGTACTTCCTAAATTTTCTTCCAGTAGTATTCGAGTTTCTGGTCTTATATTGAGATCTTTGATCCATTTGGACTTGAGTGTAGTGCATGGTGAAATGTGTGGGTCAAGTTTCAGTTTCCTGCATATGGTTATCCAGTTTGTCCAGCACCATTTCTTGAAGATGCTGTCATTTTTCCAGCCTAATTGTTCGGGCCTTTATCGAATATCAAGTAGCTGTAGTTGCTTGACCCAAAGTCTGGGTCCTCGAGTCTATTCCATTGATCTATACTCCTGTTTTTATGCAAGTACCATGCTGTTTTTATTACTATGGCTTTGTAATATAGCTTTAGATCAGGTATGGTGATGCCTCCAGAGGTATTTCTTTTGCTGAGGATATGTTTGGAAATGCAAGGCCTTTTGCCTTTACATATGAAATTTGAGGTCTTTTTTTCTATCTGTGTGAAGAACACTGTAGGGATTTTAATTGGAATTTCATTAAATCTGTATATTGCCTTTGGTAGGATTGTCATCTTCACAATGTTAATTCGGACTATCCAGGAACATGGGAGGTCTTTCCATTTTCTCAAGCCCACTTCAATTTCTTTTTTGAGTGTTTTTATGTTTTCGTTGTATAGATCTTTCACTTCCTTGTTACCGTTATTCCAAGGTATTTTATTATTTTTTTTTTTTGTTGCAATTGAAAATGGGCTATGTCCCTTATTTCTTTCTCTGTATCTTTGTCATTTGCATAAAGCAAGGGTACTGATTGTGTTGTGCATTGATTTTGTATCCTGCTACTTTGCTATAGGAGATAATCACCTTCAGGAGTTTTGGGATGGAGTCTCTTGCTTCAATAATTTTGTTGAATATGTTCTCTATGCCTCTGTCTTGGATTTCTTCTCTTTCTAGTGTACCCTTGATGCAGATATTTTGTCATTTTAGGGTACCCCACAGTTACTTCATATACTATTTGCGTGATTTTTTTAAACTTAGCAAAGATTTTGGCCTTTTAATCAATTTCTTATGTCTTATCTTATTGTGTTTTCATTTTGGAGTTAAATTTTAGGATTCAATTTCTGTTTTTTTTCTCTATGTTTTCATTGGAGGCTTTCATTGTGGTACTAGGCATCCTTGGCAGAGATATCTCCGTTTTCTGACTTTCTTTCTTTTTCTTTCTTTCTTTTTTTTTTTGTGTGTGTGTGTGTTTGTTTTTGCATTGTGATCCACCTAACTCAGTGTAAAAGTCTTATTTTTAAGGCAGAAGCAAATATTTGTCCTTGTAGGATCTTCAGTGAGTGTTCTGTTTTAAATTTCTACCAGATTGTAGTGAAATGGAGTTATAACTGCACTTGCCCAGACTGTGGAGGCTGAATATGCAACTATGGAACTGGGAGATGGGGAACAAACTGTGAGCTGTGGCCTACTTACTTTACACATGTTACACATGTACCCTTTAGCACATGGGATCCAGGAGTTGAGGACCTAGGGGCCAGTAGTCAGGAAACTGGAGCAAAAGGTCTGCTTCTGCAGAACACTCATAGGTTCCAGGACACCCCATGCCAGCAGCAGGGGTATCAGGCCTGAGTGCTTGGAGGTGGGTAACTAACCAGGAACTCTGGCCTATTCACTTTTTGCACATACCCTCAGGCACAGGTGATCTGGGAAATGTGGACCCAGGGGCCAGTCAATCAGAAAGTTCAGCAGGCAGAGCAAAAGGACTGCTTCCATAGCATGCATATAGGGCCAAGGCCAAGCTATACCAGCAGCGAGGGTACCAGGCTGGGGCACTAGGAGGTGGGGAACAAACCGAGAACTCTGGCCTACTCACTCTGCATGCATCTCTCTTGTATTTCTTGCTGGCCACAGATGTACCATCCCACTTGGGATGTTCTTTGGTAAATCCTGCAGCTGTTCTTTGGAGATCCTCTGAAAGACCATGACAATAACTTTTCAATCATGAACAATGTAGTTTCACACTAATGTCTTGCTCTCTGTTCCCTACTTTAGCTCATTTGTTGGAAATACTATGCACACCTTCCAGGATTCCTAGCAGGGTTCTCCTGATCTTAGCAATAAATCTACTTGGTAGAATCATCATCATCAGTGTGGTTGTTATCTAAGACATACACATCCTAACAGATTCATATATATATATATATATATATATATATTTGAGAAATAGACAAAGAAAGAGGCAGATAGAAAGAATGGGTGTGCTACAGTCTCTAGCCACTGCAAATAAACACCAGATGCATAGGCCACCTTTTGCATCTGGCTTACGGGAGTACTAGAGAATAGAACCTGGGTCCTTTGGCTTCACAGGCAAGTGATTTAATCACTAAGCCATCTCTCCGTCACCAAGATTCATTCATTTTTGAATGTTAGTGGAAAATTTTAAAAATGTCCCCAAGTTCCCTGTTCACCCAACTCACCATAACGATGACTCCCAATCTTCTCACATTTATATTTCACGAGGCATAGAGACATACTCATCTGTAGATTCTCATGTGTGTTTCCTTTGTCCTTAGACTCCAGAACATAGAGGGTTGCTTCCAATAACTTTCCACCACAGTCATATTTGAAGTACTACTGGGATATTACTTCCTAAAAGTTTTAAGCTTACTCTGTTCTTTAATTATTGCTTTCTTTATCTAGAATCCTCATGGAGCCCTTTCTTCCTTCTATAGCTATAACAATATCTGATGCTTTATAATTCATAAGTCATCCACATACTTCAACTTCAAAATTAATTTTGCTATTTTTAATAACTTTTTTCTTCTATTTAATGAAAAAAAACTTAATGTTATTGTAAAACACTCTTGAGAAGGTTGTTAGAATTAAATTTAATTTATATGTTAGTATAGAGAAAATTGATATGTAATATTGAATACTTCCATTTTATGAGCAAGATTTAACTATATTTATATTTGTCTTTGTTTATTTAAGTAGTAAGTTATAACATTCTTTGTGAAGCTCCCACATATATCATTCAGAATTCACTGCCATCACTTAAAAATAGAAATTTCTGGTAAAATACACTAGATAAAAGTTGATTCTTTAACCTGTTAGTGTGTAGTTAGTTGAATTACCATTCATATTGTTGTGCAATTATCACCATTATATATCTCTACAAGTTTTCCATACTATTGAGCTAAAATGTATAATTAAAGTTTGATTGCCTAATTGATTTTCCTAATATAGAGGATAACTATTTACTTTTGTATTGTTATATCATATGTTATAAACTATTAGCAATTTATTATTCGTTCCAATAGTTTAATTTCTTTGCTTTTCTACACATGTATGTATTCCATACAATAGTAACTTTCCCTAGGAATATTAACATTCCTATGTAGTAATTTCATATTTGCTGTGGCAGGTACTCAAATGATTTCATCAAGCAAACCTGCCATTCATATTTATATTAGTTAAGTTGTTATTATATCAGTGTGTTTTTCTGAGATAATGAAACAAAGGGTAATGAAAGAAATTGGAATTCAAAGGACTTCTTTTATTCCAAACCGAGAACTGGAGTTAAGTAAAGGTGTCCTATTTAGTCTTACATTGCAAATAGGCTCCTCTTCAATCTGTTTCTTAGAAAATTTTTTGAGATTCATTCATTCATTTATTATACAGAGGTTTCAGCTACAGACACTGGTTTTCTTTATTACAAGAAGATGTCCTTAATCCACTTACCATGTGACAACTCAGACATCCAGCCATTGCTCTATTTTGTTTCATAACCTCCTTCTCCTAGACTGAACACCATCATGATGCTATTTTCACTGTTGACTTTGGAGAATGACACATTTCTTTTCCTAACTGTTTATTTTTTATTTATTTATTGTTTATTTATTATTTAATGTTGATTTTTAACTTTATATTTAATAGAAGATATCTATTGTAAGAAGGAAGGATATAAGGGTTATTAAAATTTTTAATGTCACTCACTTACAAAAAAGTAAATAGTAAATATTTTATGGGAATTTGGTCACCAAAACAAAATAGCAATGTTTTCAAAGCAATGGGGAAGCAAAGACCAGCTATTTCTTTGGAAAAGCAGATTTCTGTGAAACAAAGGGTGGTGTTCTTCAAGAACTTGACTGACGATACTGGCCATGTTCTCTCACTTGTAGCCTCCAGGACTGTGAGAAATATCTAATTTTTTTTAGAAAACACTGTTTGTGTTTCTTCTGAATGCTTAAGCTAATCAAGGCACAAATAAACATACAATCTTAATCTGAACATGGAGACACATATATCTTTGAACAATTCACATCTCTGAGTAATCTAATATCTGACTTATGTTTCACAGAATCCTAATATGGACTTTACTCAACTGAAATTCAAATATGACTGAACTTTTAAAATTATCTTTATTTACTTATGAGGGGGGGACAGGAGTGTGAGAGAGAGATTGAGTTTTCTGGGGCCTCTTGTCATTGCAAACAAGCTGCAGATGTATGTGCCATGTTGAACATCTGACTATACATGGGTACTGTGGAATTAAACCCAGAGTAATTGATTTTACAAGCAAATGCCTTTAACCACTGAGTCTTCCCTCTAGTTCCACATATGAACTTTTACTAAATTTTTTTTCATTATTTATTTGTAAGCTGACAATGGGGGGATAGGGCAAGAGAGATACAGAAAGAGAGAGAGAGAGAGAGAGAGAATGAGCATGGATGTGTCAGGGATTCTTGCCTTGCAAATGAACTCAAGATACATGCATCACTTTGTGCATCTGGCTTTATATGAGTACTTGGGAATCAAATAGGGACCAACAGGCTTTACAAGCAAGTGCCTTTAACCACTGAGCAATCTCTCCATCCCACAAATCACTTTTTAACTGTATAATTAATTTATCAATGTAATTTGCATTTCATAAATTGTAATTTTTTTTTCGTTTTTCAAGGTAGGGTTTCACTCTAGCCCGTCTGATCTGGAATTCAGTATGTGGTTTCAGGCTAACCTAGAACTCACGGTGATCATTCTATATCAGCCTCCCAAGTGCTGTGATTAAAGGTATGTGTCACCTTGCCCCTCCAGAATTGTAAAATTCTAATCTAATAATAGCAACCATTTCCTTAATGATATTTCATAATTTAACTACTAGGCATTATATCCACCTATTTCATGTCTATAGTCTATAGTATTTAATTTTTTTTCTTTGCCTCAACTCCTGAAGGCAGTTACTAATATCTTTAAAATTAAGTTTGGGTATACATATAGTTTAATGAAAATATGGATTATTGGGCTGGAGGGATTGCTTAGTGGTTAAGGTACTTGTCTGCAAAGCCAAAGGACCCAGGTTTGATGCCTCTGGAGTTAGATTGCAGTGGCTAGAGGCCCTGGTGTGCCCATTCTCTCTCTTTGTCTCCCTCTCTCTCTCTTTTCCTCTCTCTCTCTCTCCCCCTCCCTCCCTCTCCATCTTTCTCTGTCAAATAAATAAATGGATAAAAATAAAATATTTTTTAAAAATATGAATTTTGAGGAGTGTTGATAGGTCAACAAATCTAATTACATCATTTTAGAGTAGAATGAGTCTTCTTATTCATGTTGATTCAGCTACTGAAATATTTAAATACCTTTTACCCTCTGTTAAAAGTAATTTAGGGCTGGAGAGATGGCTTAGCGGTTAAGCGCTTGCCTGTGAAGCCTAAGGACCCTGGTTCGAGGCTCAATTCCCCAGGACCCACGTTAGCCAGATGCACAAGGGGGCGCATGCATCTGGAGTTCGTTTACAGAGGCTGGAAGCTCTGGCGCGCCCATTCTCTCTCTCTCTCTCTCTGCCTCCTTCTCTCTGTCGCTGTTAAATAAATAAATAAACAAAAAAAAATTAAAAAAAAAGTAATTTAATGAAAGTATAATCATGTTTTTAATTTTATTTCATTTCTATATGAGACACTTCAGTTTTCTATTCTTTTTTAATTATAAAAATACCTTCCTTTTGGAAGATTGGTGTTGTAGACATTATAGCCAGGTCAAGAATCGGTAATTTAATTACACAGTCAACTATTGGCCACACAGGATTCCTTTGGGATTTTATGAGAGTTGTCTTGAATGAAGGATGCTCAACTATCTATACCTTCATTATTTCAGTACACTTTAAGTGAATAGATTTTGGAAATCATATTACCATAGTAGAATTTCTCAGCAAATCTCTTTTATGTTTTGCCTGTGTATTGTAAAAATAAATTTGGCCAGGTCATATCTGTCTTTTCATTGTGTATTAGAGAATGAGGAACTAATGGCTGCTCCCACAAGCCTCATGACTTCCAGAAATAAAAATGCCTTAGCCAGATGGAGATCTTTGGGTTAAAGATGCAGGATGTAACACACATGTCAACTCTCGGTAACTATTAAATCCTTGGGATTTAGAGACATAGTAATATACTATTAAATAAGCTTATAACATATAACCTTTATTTATTTTTTCCCATATAAAACTGATCATATTCTAGGAGTATGTGCAATGCATTTATCTCCTTAAGGACTTCTGAGTAAAATCAGTCACTCTTGGACACAGAAGAGTCCTCATGCATTCTAGTTTCTCTGTTTACTTCCAGAGCTTTTAGCTTCCAGACCTTGTCCAAATCCACAGAAGAAATGAACATACTTCAAAACCCACTGAATATAGTAAACGAAGAAGGCTGCTCATTGTCAAATGTTGCTGATCAAACTTTTCTTCCACAGATCCTAGCTGGGTGTCCCCATTCACCCATGGCCTAGGGGATTTAAAAGCAGACCGGTGTCATATGTACCATGCTAATAATGGCAGAGAAATGTGCTAAGAAAGATGACACTGGTCACTAGCAGTCAGAATGTATGAGTCTTCTCCAACTTTGTGAATCCATTAGACATTGATTTAATTTACATGTGAAACTTTGAATAGTGAATACCATGTTAAAATAGATACTGTGATTGATATCCAACCTGTCCAGCTAGCTGTTTCCCCAGATGCTACAGTCACTGTTTCTAGCTCCCACATGAGTCTCACTCTATAGAATCTTCAAGAGCAGACAGGAGACACCTCCTCCCACTGGCTATGCCTCTCCTTTTATGGGATAGCTTGTAAGGGTCTGAGGATCACTGAAGAAAGACCCTGGACTCAAATAGTATGTAAAAACAAAGAGTGTTTATTATACAAAATCAGCCAACATGCTGGGGTCGACCATTCATACAAAATGGCAACCCTGAGAGGAGCATGCAGGCCCCTTTTAAGCACAGCTAGGGGAATTTTAGGAGGGTTGGGTCATCTTCTAATGTGATTGGCTAAACAAGCAGCAGTTACATTTGTACACCTTTGATTTTACCATCCTTGGGCATATTTAGACATGTTTTAAAGACTTTGAAGGAACTGACTCAGGCCCCTAGGTGGCTATCTTCTGGCCACATGTCAGGGTCATTGTTGATTAACAGCCCTTTGTTTGAGGTTTTTCCCAGAAGTCATCTTGCCTGCCTCTCCAGGAAACTGAAACTTAGGCCTAGCTGTAAACTGGAGCAAATTTGATCCTCTCAAGCTCAGGTTCCTTGTTGATTTAGTAATGAGGGGTCCCACATTAGCTAGATGCACAAGGGGCACACACGTCTGGAATTCATTTGCAGTGGCTGGAGGCCCTGGTGCACCCATTCCCTCTCCTACTCTCTATCTGCCTCTTTCTCTCTCTGTCAGTCGCTCTCAAATAAATAAATAAAAATAACAAAAAAATTAAAAAAAAATAACGAGGGGGTCCATGGCCTGGGTCAACTCTGAAATGTTATCCTAGCTCCACAGAGCTCTGAGGGATGCCTCCCCTGTAGCACTTGTAAAAACTTCCATATTATTGCTTCTCTAAATTACCTACAGATTTACTCCTGAGAGTCCACTCCACAGAAGTTGTGCAGGAAAATCTGTTTCAATATCTGGTTGGGGAAAATAAATGCAAGGAACAAAGAAAATGAAACTCACAGGTCACCCTCAAGATTTTTATATCCAAATGGGATGATTTGATCTGGAAAATATTATCCTGATATATATCATAGCATGTGCGTATATACTGCAACATGTAGTTTATATACTGAAATAAGAGAAGTGATCTCTAAAGAAGAAATGGGACAAAGGATCCATAAAAAAGAACATGGTAGCATAATATAGCACCTTTCCTAAATAGTCCCTCTTCTACTTCAGTGTCTTTTTATGTCTCATGTTTGTGTGGAACCTATTGAGTTTAATTAGGAAGAATTGTTTCAGTGTAAAGGGGATATGGAAAGAGTGAAGATAAGGTGATGGAAGGGGATTACAATCAAAATAAGTTATAACATGTATGACAAGTGTCAGTGAAAAAAATGAAAAAAAGGATTGGGAAGATGGCTCAGTGTTTAAATGTGCTTAGTTTCTTTAAAATTTTATTTATTCATTTGCAATGAGAGAGAGAGAGAGAGAATAAATGGGAAGTCAGGGCCTCCTGCCATTAAAGACAAACTCCAGATGCATGCACCATTTTGTGTGTGACTTTAAATGGGTACTACAGAATCAAACTCTGGGCTGCCACTTCAAGCAAGTGACTCCAACTGTTTAGCCATTTCTCCAGCCCAAATGTGGTCACTTTCAAAGCCTCCCAGCTCCAGTTTGATTTTCAAGTCACCCATGTAAGCCAGACAAGCATCTGGTGTTTTTTCGCAAAGGCAAGAGGCCCTGATGTGGCACCCTAGCTTGTATAAATTATAAAAAATACATACATAAATACATAACAAGTCATAGCATCATCCTTCTAGGAACAATCTCGTTATCAAGGATATAAAACGTTATGGAAAATAAGTGTTTATTAGATTAATAATTTTGAGATAGTCAAGATAATTTATCATTCTATTGTGTAATATTTTAATCCTTATATACTTTTGATTAACAAGCCAACAATAAAGTAGGGATTGGTATAAGCCTTATAAATAATTAACAGGACTTCAATCAATAGCAACAATACAAAAAACATTCTACATTGTTTAACTGGCTTTATGTGGGAACTGGGGAATTGAACCCAGAAAGGCAGGCTTCGATAGCAAGAACCTTCAACCACTAAGCAATCTCCCCAACCCTAACATTCTAAGTAGAACTATTTGCCATGGTGGTGCATACTTGTAATCCAAAAAATTGGCAGAGAGAGTCATGAGAATCATGAGTTTGATGCCAGCCTGAGGTATACAGTAAGACATGTCTCAATTTTCACAAATCTTGACAGATGATTTTAAAGATGCTTAACTTTATTATGACTCCAGCAAAGAAATAAAGCCATGCAGATGTAAGGGCTAGATGGCAAATGATACCCTGTGTTCTCAAGGAACATGCCGGGAGTAGTTATAGCTGCTGTTTACATTCACAATTCTTTAAAACTCTGTGCTGAAAGAGTCACTATATTAGTTAAGATGACTGTTTGCTACAGTAAACTAGAGTTCTCAAAACAATGACCTAATTTAAAATGAAATACTTATTTTTCATTATGAGTTCAAGGGGAGTGGTATGGAAAGACAGATCCTTGCTTGCAGAGCTGGCAGTTCCTAGAGGCTTTCAGCTCTGCCTTTCCTTAGCTGACTGAAGTTTGGGACACTTTCCTATTATCTCGTTCAAGAAGAGACCATGACAGGATTTTAAAAAAAAAATTGGTTCATGAGAAATAGCCTGAAATGTGTGGCCATTCCTGGCAAGACACCAGCAGCATGTTCTTTTTTCTATCTATCTTTCTTTCTTTCTTTCTTCCTTCTTCTTCTTTTTTTTTTTTTTTTTTTTTTTTTTATTGTTGGCCCATGAATTTAGTTAGAAAGAAGAGGTTCAGTGGAAAGGAGATTGAGCAAGGGGAAAGTGGACAAAATTGAAGGAATTATCATCAGTTAGGAATTATCATCACTAAGGAATCTGGAAGGTGGATAGCACTTCAGCCTTTCTTTCTTTTTTTTTTTTTTTGTTTGTTTGTTTGTTTTTCGAGATAGGGTCTCACTCTGCTCCAGGCTGACTTGGAATTAACTCTGTAATCTCAGGGTGGCCTTGAACTCATGGTGATCCTCCTACCTCTGCCTCCCAAGTGCTGGGATTAAAGGCATGCACCACCATGCCCGGCTAGCCTTCAGCCTTTCTAAGGAAGGTGCGGAAATAGGCCCACTGGGAATCAAATAATAAGGAGGCTCAAAACACTAGGAATCATCCAATGTATTTCTTATAATTTTTTTTTATTTATTTGAGAGAAAGGGAGGGAGTATATTGGCTCACCAGAGTCTCTTGTAGCTGTAAAGAAACTCTAGATGCGTGGGCCACTTTATGCATCTGGCTTTACATGGTTACTGGGGAATTGAACCTGGGCCAGCAGGCTTTGAAAGCCAGCTCCTTTAACTGCTGCACCATCTTCCCAGAATCTTAATGTATTTCTTTAGAATTGTCAATGTTTCCAAAACTTGAAAATTTCATACCATAAACAAGATTTTTTAAAATTAATATTTTTATTAATTAGTTTTGTACTCAGTGAATACAGTCATGTCGGTACCATTGTTAGGCTCGTCCATGTCCTACCACCTCTCCCTGGCCCCTCCTTGTTGAGGTATATGGGTAATGCATTGTGGAGTTAGCCCACAGTTATGGGTAGGAGAAAGGTCTCTGCATATCATGACCCAACATGTGGCTCTGGTATTCTTTCCATCCCCTCTTCCACAAAATTTCCCTGAGCCATGTTGGGTTCACTTTTGGTCTGCTTCAGTGATGAGGTGTTGGGAACCTCTGTGTCTCCGGATATCTGATTTGTTAAGAATTGATTGTTCTCTGTGTTGATCTCCTTCACCCTTGTGCTGGTACCTGGTTCACCAAGAAAACAGCACCCTTGCTTGTTTTGCCAATTATTCTTAGTTTCAACTGGAGCCCTTTTGAGGTATGATGGGGTTGTTCTCTACTTAGGAACTGCATCTATCTGAAAAAGAGAAGCATATTCTCCAACGGAGAGTGAAGTTAACACCAGACAAATGGGATAACCCTTATTTTTTATAGAGAATTTAATAGGTGTAGGCTCTCTTATAGCCCACTATTGGTGGTGGCTTGATAATGGAGAGCAGGCTCATGTTTGGATATGGTTCTGACTTGCTTCCCAGCTCCAACTATGGGTCACATTCCACTGAGCAGATCAGTTAGCCAAATCAAGGGCATTTGGTTTCCCACCATGGCTGTGCACCACTTGTGTGAGCATCATGACAGGTTATTTGCTGCTAAGTAGGTTAGACCATGAGTTGCTAGGACAGATATTGGTCATTTTCCCCCAGTGGCCCATGTAGCAACTTCTGGCACTCAACACGCTGTTTGGGGACTGACTCTCTTCCAGCTTCCAGCCATGTCATTCCATTTTATGTGTCAACTGCATATGGTGTCTTCGGCAATATGGTATTACCTCGAACCTATGGTGGGTCATCAAGTACTCTGACAGATATATGTCTTTCTTCTTGGAAACCTTGTAGGTCTCTCTGATCAAATGCTCATTGTGGATGACAGCCACCTGCTGGTAGTGAGAATTACAAGTCAGTGCCCACTAAGAGAAGGAAGAAAAAGATAACTAATATCAAAGGATTAGAGGAAAGAGAGAGAGAGAGAGAGAGAGAGAGAGAGAGAGAGAGAAGGAAGCTGTAGAAGATTAAGGTCAGTCTTCATTGTACCCTTTCCAGTGCCTTGTGGCTCATGTGTTCCCTCTAAGGGCCTGGTGAAGGTTCAACCATTTGGCCTGCCTTTTAGTATGTAGAATTTTATGGTACCATTGCCGTTTGGGTCTAAATTTGTGTCTTCCACTCCCTCCCCTCCCACCCCACCCTCCCTATTGTCTAGTCCTCAAGATGCTTGCTGGGTATGTCACCACCTTGGGTAGATTCAGGTTAGGTGCTGTAGATGAGTGAGACTATGTGGCGATTATCTTTTTGTGATTGGGTAAGTTCACTGAGAATGATCTATTCCAGGATCAACCATTTTTCTTCAAATTTCAATGTGTCATTTTTTCTTACTGCTCGGTAGAATTCCATTGTGTAGATATACTACATCTTAGTTATCCATTATTGTAGTGATGGACATCTGGGTTGATTCCAGCTCTTAGCTATTACAAATTGAACCCCTCTCTGGACTGAGGTTTAAAGGTTTTAGGGTACATGCCCAGTAAGGGAATAACTGGGTCTATTGGTAACTCCATGGTTAGCTTTTTTAGGAGTCTCCATATTGCTTTCCAAAGTTGAAAAATTGGACTTCATTTTTAACCTGATGATAATTGGCTGATTTTCCTAATAGTCATTAACCTTAGTTGATTACCATATTGATTTAACACATAGATTAAATAAAGAAAAAATGTACTTAAATTAGGAGAACATTTTCTGTGCTTAAAAGGTAATATGTAGCTCTCTTGGAAGAATTCATTGTACATATACACATACACATATATGAAATATTTAATTAAAACTGTGAATAAGGAGATGGAGAGATGGCTTAGCAGTTAAAGTGCTTGCTGGAAAAGCCAAAGGATCCGGGTTCTATTCCCCAGTATCCATGTAAAGTAAGATGCATAAAATGGCACATATATCTGAGTTCATTTCCAGTGTCTAGAGTCCTTGGCATGACCATTCTCTCTCCCTCTCTCTATGTCTCTCTCCCTCTCTGTCTTAATTACATAAATAAACCATTTTCAAAAATTGTAAATAAATTATGTTGGATAATATTTTTGAATTACAGAATGACTGATTTTCTAAATAAGTGTTTTAAAATGTAATTCTATTTTAAATAAAAGTATGCAAAGTAAAATAAAAAGTAAAGATACATACTTTTCATATAGCATTTAAAATAATATTTATGCAGTGTTCAAGACTATAGGCATTTTTGTGGTTTAAATAGCAAATGTCCTCCATAGGCTCATGCATTTGAACGTACCACATGCACAGATCCATGATCTATGTCTCAGCATTTTATTTAATCTCTCCCTGTACTCCCACTCATTGAGTTGAGAAGAGTTTTGTAATAAATATCACTGCTTAATAAAAGAGCTTACATGAGATATATTCACATCCTTCCCTTCTATATGTTGTTATGGTTTGGATGTGAGATGTCAACTATGGTCATCTACAGAGATGAACTGAAGGTGGCTTATTGAAAGAGGTACCATAGTTCCTTTCTCTTTTGAAGTAAGTCTCAATATTGGTGAGAAATGCACAGAGGGTCTCTTTCATTTCACCACTCACATACCCAGGTTATTTCCATGCCCTGAGATTCTGGTGGCTGAAAGCACGGAGGGGACCTTCTGAGGTTCTTCCTGGGGGTTAATTTCCAGGCCTAACACACATGGTGTGTGTGTGTGTGTGTGTGTGTGTGTGTGTGTGTGTGTGTGTGTGTATGTGTGTGTGTGTGTGAGAGAGAGAGAGAGAGAGAGAGAGAGTCACAGCCAACTTCAAATGAGGATGCCAAGTGTCCCTATCTTTGCCATGAGAAAAGGAAATGTGTTTCGGTGAATCTGTGGCAATCTTTGTTGCACTTTCCTCACAGCACGACATATTGTTAAGGCTCTTCCTCACTCATACCTCACTTTCTCAGTTGCCTTTTGATGACATCTCCCAAGTACAGGCTCCGAACACTGTTGAGCTAAGGGACAGTCCAAGCCTCTACAGCTTCTAATAAAATGGTCATCTTTTGAATCACATGTATGCTGTCCCTCCTAGTGATGGTTTAAATTGGTTATCAACTTGACAGGCCCTAAAATCAACAATGAAATGAGCCTGTGGGCATTCCCAGGAAATATTGTCTAGATATGGTTAACTGAGGTGGGAAGGCCTCCCTTACCTTTGGGCAGCACCAATCCATGGCCTGGGATTCTAAACTGTATAGAAGAAACCTGGGTGAACATTAACATTCATAACCCTCTGCTTCCTCACTGTGGATTGAATGTGCCAGATGCCTCAAGCTCCTGCTGCCATGCCTTCCCCACCGTGATGGACTGTAACCTTGAATAGTAAGCCAAAATAAACTCTTCCTCCTTTAGACTTATTTTTGTCATATATTTTGTCCCACCAATGAGAAAGGTGACTAATACTTTCTCCAGTCTTACTTTCTCTTCATTTCTCCATCCTCCCTTCCCTTCTTATTCCTTCCATCCCTTTCTCAAATGTTTTTTAAGAGCACTATTATTCCATGTAAAGACTTGCTCAAATATCTGTCACCTACTTCTTGATCTTGTATGCCTAAGGTTAAGTTACTAAAGCCAGTTGGATACTATACATTACATTGGGTAAGCTCTCAGACCATAAATTGTTTATTAGTCTCTCTCTCTCTCTCTCTCTCTCTCTCTCTCTCTCTCATGTGTGTACTCACATACAATGTGTATGTGCATTTAGAAAGAAGGGTTTGGGGCTGTCTTTATTGATAGAAAAAATGGCCTCAAGAGGCTGGTGTGATAATTTCACTGACCTGGTTTTAGACTACCCCTAATTCCATAATCTGAGAATGGCATTATTTATGTCCACTGAATATATAAGGGAAACTAATATGTCTATTTTAAGGTGGAATAGATTTAACATAATGAATTATACCTAGAGAGCTGCATTGGAAAGATCAATGATATAGTTCCAGGTAGACTATCTAGGTATTATGCTATTCTTACATAAAGATAAGCTAAAACATACAAAGTATATAAAACTAGCCTGTAAAAGTAGTCAATGTATTAACTATTATTAAGAAGGTGAGGACTGAAGAAGTTATTTCTGGATCTTTTGATTCCAGGAGTAAATTTTCTTCCTTTCTTTCTATCATCTATTAATCATTTATCTATCCTCTATTTAACTATACTCTGTCTTTCTGTCTCTAGTATTTGGAATATAAAGTGTTGCCAATAGCCTTATGTGTTTGTGATTAATTCCATACCCATTCCCCAGATGGTAGAGCCTTTGGAAGGTAGAATCTTGCTGCAGGAGGTATGTCATTGGGTGTGGACCTTGAGGTATATTGGCAAAGTATCAGGCCTGGTACTTAAAACACTTCTATCCAGATATGTGACATGTTATTGCACATGCCAGGCTTTTCCTGCCATGATGAAACTCCCCCTCAAAACCATAAGCCTTAAATACACCTTTTCCTCCCATAAGCAACAATAAGAAGGTAACTATAACACTATGTATGTATGTATTTATGTATGCATGTATGTATATATTATCTATCTATATATTATCTATCTAACATCTATCTATCTACCTAATCTATCATCTGTCCATCTATCTGTCTGTCTTTGCACTTGGCTCAATCTCCTATCTACATATCAGTCCAACCACCTATCTGTGACAAAAAAGCAGAAGCAGCATTATTTGAGCAGAGTATGCATGATCAGAAAGGGGTGGAATGTAAAAGGACAGTGGAGGCAAATATAAGTAAAACACAATGATATATAGTTGTGAAAATGTCAATGTAGGGCTGGAGGAATGGTTTAGTGGTTAAGGTGCTTGCCTGAAAATCCAAAGGAGCCAGGTTTGATTCCTCAAGACCCATGTAAGCTAGATGCACAATGTGGCACATGCATCTGGAGTTCATTTGCAGTGACTGAAAGCTCTGGCATGCCTAATCTTCCCCTCTCTCTATCACTATCTGTATCTCTCTCTCAAATAAATAAAATAAATTTAAAAACTAATGAAAAGAAAATATATTAAAACCCATTATTTCATATGTTATCTAAACAACAATAACAGTAATAATAAAAAAAAACATTAAGGTGTAGGAGAAGCATAGTCAGGGGCTCCCTGGGATGAGGCCCTGAGATTACAGCATATGAGGGACTGCTACTTCCCCTGTGAGCCAACCTAAAGTCTACCTAAATACCTGGATACTGCTGATGCGGGAAAAGAGCCAATGAAAAAGGGACAACACAATGCCAAACAACGAAAGGACCAATGGGAAGTGGGGAAGGGGTATATAGAGATGTCTGTTTCCTCAGTAAACCAGTCTGCTTTCAGCTTCTCACCTGGCTCTCGGAGTCTGTGTCATTGACTCCGTGCCTTCTTACCCCCACCCCCAAGGGTTGTTGGTGGGGATCCAGCAACACCTGGTGCCCAAACATGGGCCTCCTTACCTGTGTGGGCACAGGTTCTGATCTCACTTCTTAGGTCATGATTTTTACTCCCTTTTGCTGGCTGTACTTTTGTTTTATTCCGCTGGCAACCTGGTAGACGCCCTTCCTCTCTCGCGGCCTGATGTGGTGCCCCCTACTCGGTGTTTTCTCAGTAAGTTGGCCCCTTTTGTGTTCCATGTTCTTTGTCCCTCAAAAGTGATTGAGGCAGCTTCTCTTTGTTTTTCTCTCCATGTTTGTCCATCTGAACTGTAGGAAGGTACATACTTCATGCTCGGTTCGCCTGGCATCTTCACATAAGGTCTGACCACCCCCCCAGGAGATGGAACCCTGGACTGGTTACTCGATGGGCCCTCCTTGGTTGGAGACACCGTGTGGGCATACAGCCATGGCCTAACAAACCATAGAAGCCCCCCACGAAGCACAAGACACTCGGGTCGACACACTTCTTGTCTCTTCTGCTTTTGCTTTGCCTATGAGATGGGCAACCTGCCATCACACTGCAAGGATCCCCAAGTCAGGGCACTCAAATCCCTTCTTGTAACTTGGGGACTTAAGGTTAAGTCTTCAGAGAAGATTTTTGGAATGAGGCTGTGACACTGGCACCCTGGATCTCTCCCAAGAACACATGGAACCCAGATGAGGGTTCTCTTCCTCTCCAGGAAGCACAAAGTTGGCTTGGAACTTGTTCCCCCTGCTTCTTTTGTCCCTATTCTCCTTGCCAACATAGCAAGTTTGAAAGTTTGAAGTCCTTTTCTCCGGAAGACGTCATAGCAGCCACAGTGCCAGCACCAAGGAGTAGAAAAAAAAAAAAAAAAAAAAAAAGGTCACACTTAACTATGTGATGGTGAACTGAAATTTTATGTCAACAATGCCATACTTTGTGATATGATATCATAAATATAATTACTGAGTTTATGTTCTAGGTTAACTTCAACTTACACAGAGGATTATTAAAAACAGAATTCTCCCTATAGTGGTAACTTATAGTTTGTCAGATATTAAAAAAAAAATAAGATTGTAATGTCCTGTTACTTGAAAGGAGGAGGCAACTGACCTGATTTGTAGGCCAGCCTGCCTCAAGATAGCAACAAAATTTGCCTTAGTTACTCCTAACAAAATCATTTCCAAGTGTGTTATTGGTATTAATGACATAAAATTGTATTTAGATTACTTGCTTGTTAGTGAGTAATAGGATTAATCAATTTGGTGTAGTTTTTCTTAATAGCCTTATAAGAAGGATGTTTAATAATAGGATGAGATGAGTTGATTGAAGGAACTGGGAAGGAATTTTTCAATGTTGGGACATAGAATGCTCATTTGATGCTTTTTGAGTGATACATAGATCAAAATGTTAAAGTACGTGTATAAAGATATGTGTGTAGGAAAGAATTTTCAGGCTAACCCTAAATATCATGCCTAAAGTTAGAGATTTTTCAACTGTTTACAAAATCTTAAACAAAAAACTAATTTTTCAGGCTAAAATATATTGTGATAGCTTGCTTAAGCTTATCAAATTTAAGGAATAGGTAAAACATGAAATTGCTTTATGTTAATAAATTTCTATGGTACATAAAATCAATAGCTATCAAGATTAAGCCAAAATCATTGGTTGTCAAATGGTGTCTTTTCTTTCAAAATAGATTTGTCAAGGGTTATATTAAAATTTAGCTAGCCATTTTGGCTCAAAAAAGAGCAGATTCTGCTCTATTTTATGTAAAGTAACTGTCTCATTTCTGACATTTTAAGTCCAGTGCTTATAACAAAATCAACTCTTAACACATATTTCCTACTTTTGGGTACAGCCTCATGCTCAAACAGTGGTCCTCATCTAAGAAAAATGATATTCAAGCTCTGTGGTTCTGTTTCCAATATTCTCTGGGTGGTTGGTACCCACAAAGATATTTGAACCAATCAAAGATGTTTTCAAACACAGGTGCTAAGACTATACTGTATTACCTTCTCTGACAATTTCTAGGTTAAATTAGGTAGTTTGTAAGTCAATTGGTACTATTTTCAAGATTCGTAACAGGTTCTGCCTATATTTATAAATGTTAGATATTTAAGGTGTGAGATGTGCCTACTTTCTATATACCTCATATATATGGTTTATGCTGCCACAGTACAACAAAATTTTAAAGACTGGACAAAATGATTTTAGAAGACCTTGTGCCATTCTTTAAGTAAATCTATTTCAGTAATCAAATGTGCTCTAAAAGACTATTTGAGCCCTCCTGGATCATTACATATGCTATTATGGGCAGAGTTATTTTGTTTCTAATTGCTCTCCTTAAGTGTCTCCTACAGCATGTGTCACTCCAATGCACCATCAATAAATCTGCACTGCAGGTACTCACGGCTCTTGAACATCCTAATTGTGGTCTGCCTCATGATGTCGTTTGGGCCTGGATCATGGAAATCTGTGAAGCCTCTATATAAATTGCCCTCCCAAACACCCCAGCATGTCTCCCAGAGAGGTCATCCTTCCAGGACTTGTAGTCAAAGATGGGTAATGTCCCCTTGGGCTGGATTAACCTAAAACAGGACATGAATTAAAAATCCGTGTGCCAGCTGGGTGTGGTGGCACACACCTTTAATCCCAGCACTCAGGAGGCAGAGGTAGAAGGATCGCCAAGAATTTGAGGCCACCCTGAGACTACATAGTGAATTCCAGGTCAGCCTGAGCCAGAGTGAGACCCTACCTCGAAAAACAAAAACAAAAACAAAACAACAAAAAAAATTCATGTGCCAATGACAGATAAGGCTTAACCTTGAAGAGGAGAACCTAAGATAGACACAGTCCATTATGCTGGGTGCCCTCTGAGGTGGGGGTAATAAAACCAGAGCATTGGGCTCCAATTCCCACTGGAATGCCAAATGGAATAAAAAAGGGTGGATATGCAGGAGAAGCATAGCCAGGGGCCCTAGGACAAGGTCCTGAGGTTATAGCACATGCACAACTGCTACTTCCTCTGTGAGCCAACCTAAACCCTGCCTAAACATCTGGACACTGCTGACATAGCAAATGAGCCAATAAAAAAGGGACAACACAATGCCAAACAACAAAGGGACAAATGGGAAGCAGGGAAGGGGTATATGAAAGGACAAATGGGAAGTGGGGAAGGGGTATATAAAGATGTCTGTTTTCCTAAATAAACTAGTCTGGTTTCAGCTTCTCACCTGACTCCCAGAGTCTGTGTCATTGACTCTGTGTCTTCTTACCCCCACCTCCAAGGGCTGTTCGGGGGATCCAGCAACATTGAGGCAAGGATATTTTGTTGGGCCTAAATGTGCAAAGTGAGAGAAACCTCCACTATTTGCACACAGATATCATTTAAACTCCAGGTGAAGAATACAATCCTCATAAAATGCAGCAGTGTGTCATCAGGTAAACACCAAGAGCAGTGCATGCTAGGAGATTAAGGTTTTTTTTTTTTTTTTTAAGTTTACTATATTCACTTGGCTGGGTTTACATGGTGGGCAGTGAAGCCCAGTACAGGTAAGAGGTCTATCAGAAGCTCCTTTAGAGCTTAACCTTTTTCTTTATCCATTGCTTCAAGAGCATTACTTGACACATAATACTTACTATAAATGTCAACTGAAAATGTCGTCTTCTGCTTATTCCACTGTAAATTTTGGACTAAATTTGAAGGACATGGGACAAATAACACAAGCATTATCCTCATTACTATAAACATCATATTTTCATTTTATCACCACTAGTACACATGCTCCATATTTAGTTCCAATATGTGTGGTGAGCATTGCGATAATTTAAATAGATGCCCCCCAATATATTCAATATTTTATTAGTTTGTAGTTTGCATCTGCAGCCAGGCAGTGTCACTGGGTTGGTCTTAGTGTCCAGCCCTAAGATGTGGTGGTGGGTTTACAACTCCCATCTAAATATATGCAAAGTGCCTAGTTACACCTGGAGTTCCTGAAGTGTGCTGTGTGGCTTTTGGCTTGTGGTTTTTCTCTCTCTGCTTGGGTCTGTGAAAGCAGACCAGCCATTATGGAACTTCCCCTGGATCAGTAAGCTTCAATAAATCCCTTCCTCCATAACTGTGCCTGTTCTGGAAGTTCATCTCAGCAAATCAGAATCTGAACACTATAAGAATTATCCAATTTTACTTTATTTACCTGATATTCTTGGAAACTAGGTGTTATGTTTGGATTTGTAATGTTAGAACTCATGGGGTTTTTAACACTTGTTCCCTAGCTGGTAGTAATGTTTCAGGACTCTAGCCTAACTAGCAGAAGTGAGCTGCTGATGACAGACCTTGAAATTGATATCTATTTCTGGTTCTGGTCTCAGGTTTCTGTTTCCTGATCCAGTGAGAGATAAGCAGCATCAGCCACTCCTACCTCCAGGATGAGAGACCAGGCTGTTCCACCATGCCTTCTCTGTTAAATGGATGTTCTCCCTGAGATTATGACCTCAGATATACTCTTTCTCTCTTAAGTTGCTTCTGTCAGGAATTTTTTCACAGCCACAAGAAATAATTCTATAAAAGGCAATAAATGGATTAATTCATGTGTAGAAAATTTATAGGAGTTCCTAGGAGCAGCAAATATATCATTTAATGTAGTCAAGTAGTCACTGACCCTATAACCTGATCCTTAACTGAACTAAAAGTGAAGAATTCATACTGTAATATGTTCCCAATTTCATGTTTTTAAATTTTAATTTAACTACTATTTTTATTTTTTAAATT
Organism: Dipus sagitta; assembly: GCA_036346955.1. NCBI lineage: Eukaryota > Metazoa > Chordata > Mammalia > Rodentia > Dipodidae > Dipus > Dipus sagitta. Next base: position 83,961,054 of record CM070777.1, read on the forward strand.
AGTAATGCATTTAGTAATACAACACCCAGTTTTTATTTTGTAGAAAGAGAATGGTTTAAAATAATAAAGTAACATCTCATTAACTTTGGTAAAAGAAATTTTAGCCATATAAAACTGTTCTAACTAATGTATTGAAGTATAAATGTATTTGTAATCCTAGAATGCTTAAATAACTTTGAGAGTTGGGGACAATATTTCATGTTTCTTCCTACTTCTGATAGGAATTTTGTACTTGTATGTTTTCAAATGTATGTTATATGGTTGTGATTAACTGAATTCTTCCCTTACATGAACCTCTTAGAAGTGTCAAGTCAGTGTGCTCTCTTTCTGTACAGGAAGGCTATTTTGGATATATATGATTACTTTGTTATAACTTTTTTAAAAAAATGACATGAGGAGAAATTAGTGGCTAGTATATGCATGATCAAACATTAGGTTTAAACACTACATCTACACAAAAAATTTGACTATGATTTCTTTATTTTTAAGATTTATATTTATTTGAGACAGAGAGAGGGAGGGAGGTAATGAGAGGGCGGGAGAGACAGAGAGACAGAATGGGCATGCCAGGGCCTCTAGCCATTACAAACTCCAGACATATGTACCACCATGTGCACCTGGCTTACATGGGACCTGGAGAATCTAACCTGGGTCCTTGGGCTTTGCAGGCAAGCACCTTAACAGCTAAGCCATCCTCTTCAGCTCTTGACTATGATTTCTTATAAAGGCATTCAAGTCAACATACAAATAAAAATTTTTCTGAAAGGAATTTAATGTGAAGACTCTGACCCCAGAAATTTGTCCTACAAAAATTTATGAACATTCTCCTTAAATATAATTTTTGTGAGTCTCAAATTTTCACCAGCTGAATGCAGATCACAATAATTTTGGACACTCCAAATGGGCCATGAAGTGCTATGAATAATTAATTTATGAATAATTTATGGTACTCCAATATTTTTAAAATATTTCCCTTTATGGGCCATGAAGGACCATGGACAACTTGGATACATCTGGCCAGTGAGTCAAGTACTTCTAATGTAAGGATATTTTTTCATACAGTAAAATCTGTCACTGTCAACTAGACTGGCTTAAAAACTTGTTTATGACCAGCAACGGAAATAATTTCCACCAATGTTATCAAGAAAGGTTTGGGGACTCGAGAGATGGCTTAGCAGTTAAAGCCAAAGGGCCCATATTTGATTCCCTAATACTTATGAAAAGCCAGATGCACAAGATAGCACATGTGTCTAGGGTTTGTTTGCAGTGGCTAAAGGACCTGATGTGCCCATTCTCTCTCTCTCTCTCTCTCTCTCTCTCTCTCTCTCTCTATCTCTATCTCTTTATCTCAAATAAATAAATACAATATAAGAAAAGAACGGTTTGATAATTGTTATTGATGATTAAACTGTTACTTATACATTATTTTCAATCTTATGATTATCTGATGTTGCTCCAGTATTCGTAGTTAAGCCACCAGGAGGCTTTTCATGAAGTTATGTACCTCAACACAATAAATGCCATATATGACAAATCCACCACTAGCATCATGTTGAGCTGGAAAAGGTTGGAAGATTTTTCTTTCAGATTTGAAATGCAGCAAGAATGAGCACAATTTAACCATAGTAGCATAAATCCTAGCATGAGCAACTAGCAAGAGGAAGAAATAGAAGGCAATCCAAATCAGAAATGAGACATTTAAATTACCCCTACTACAGGACATAAAGTCATACATACTTAGAAAGCAACAAAGACTCCGTCAAAGGTGTTGTAGGAGTTTCAAATTAATTCAGAATTATACAGAATTAACAGAATAAAAAAACTACAATTTCCATACTCAAAAATAAACCTATGCAAAAAGGCAAGAAAACATCCCAATAATAGCTACCAAAATAAAATGCCTAGGGATAAAGTTTATAACAGATATGCAAGATTTCTACAATAAAAATAAGTCACTAAGGCAAGAAATTGATGACAAAATTAATGACAAAAATACAGGAAAAGCTATCCTGTGCTCATAGACTAGTATTAATAGCCATAATATTAATCCTACTCGAAGCAATGTAAAGATTCAATATAGTTTCTCTCAAAATACCAATGCATATTACAGAACTAGAGAAAGCAATCCTGAAAATTATATTGAACCAGGGCTGGGGAAATGGCTTAGCAGTTAAGGTGTTTGCATGCGAAACCTAAGGACTGGTTTGATTCCTCTGGACCCAAGTAAGCCAGATGCACAAGAAGGCACATGTGTATGCAGTTCATTTACAGTGACTGGAGGCCCTGGTGCTCCTATTCTCTCTCTCTTTTTCCCTCTCCCTCTCTCTTTTTTTTCAAATAAATAATTAAAACAATTATATTGAACCACAAAAGACCTCGGATAACTACGATAGAGAACAAAGATGGCAGAACCACTATGTGTGAGTTCATAATATACTGTGAAGCCATAGGGAACAAAGCTGTGGGGGGTCCAGCATTAAAATACAGAAAAAGACTGATGGGACAGAAAAGACAACACAGAAATAAATTCATATGTTTAAAATGAACTGATTTTCAAAAAGCAATATTAAGAATATTGTATGTGTATGACCCACATAGCATCCAAGAATTAAGGCTTGATTGATTATGAATTGACTTGTATGAAATTTGAAGAAAAATGGTCAAACCTGGAACAGCTTGTTCTCAGTGTACTCACCCAATCACAGAAATATAATCACTTATAGTCTCACCCATCTACAGCTCCTAACCTGAATCTACCCAAGTTGCCAACATACCTACCAAGCATCTCGAGGACCAGACAATAGGGTGAGTGGGGAGAGAAGGGAGGGTAGAGGAGGGAGGAGGGGACACAAAACTGAACCTAAAAGACAATGGTACCTTAAAACTCTATCCTAAAATACAGACCAAATGGTTGAACCTCCACTAGGCCCTTAGAGGAAACACCTGAGTCTCAAGGCACTGGAGAGGGTATGATGAAAGCTGTCCATTATCTCCTCCTATTTCTCTCTCTCTCTCTCTCTCTCTCTCTCTTTCTCTCTCTCCCTCTCCTTCTTCTCTCTCATCTCTCTATCTCTTTTATATCACTTATCCTGTTCTTCCTTCTCTTCTTGGGCACTGAACTGTCACACTGGGTACCAGCAGGTGGTAGTCATCCACAATGAGTTTTTGATCACAGAGATCTACAAAGTCTCCCAAAAGAAGGCAGAGTTATGTCAGAGTGCATGAGGACCAACCATAGGTTAGTAGTAAGACCCTACTGCTGAAGACACCATACACTGTTGGTATGTATCATGGAGCAACATGGCTGGAAGCTGAAAGAGAGTCAGTCCCCAGACAGTTATAGTGTCTAGTGCTGGAAGGTACTACATGAGTGACTGGGGGGAAATGACCAATATCTGCCCAAGTAACACATGGTCTAATCCACTTAGCAGCAAAAAAAACCTGACATGAAGCTCATATAAGTGCAATAGTGGTGCACAGCCATGGTGAGAAAAAAACTGCTCTCGATTTGGCTAACTGATCTGCTCAGTGGAATGGAACCCATAGCTGGAGCTGGGGAACAAGTCAGAACCATATCCAAAAGTGAACCAGACAATGGTTAACACATTTACTTGGTGCTAACTTTACTGTCCTTTGGAGAATCTGCTTCTCTTTTTCAGATAGACACAGATCCTAAAGAGAGAACCACCCCATTATACCTCAAAAGGGCCCCAGCTGAAACTAAGAATAATTGGGGAAACATGCAAGAATACGGTTTTCTTGGTGAACCGGGAACCAGCACAATTGTGAAGGAGATAGAAACAGAGAACAATCAACCCCTACTAAATCAGATATCCAGAGACACAGAGGCGCCCAAGATCTCAACACGGAAGCAGACCATTAGACCAATATGAACCCAACATGTCTTAGGGAAATTTGCGGAACAGGTGGCAGAAAGATTGTTGAGCCATACCTTGGGTCATTACTCACAAAGACATAGCCTCTTAGCCAAAACTAAAGGCTAACCCCACATCACATGACCCATATACCCCAACAAGGAAGGTCCCTGTGGGGTGGGGGGGGACTGGGAGGGGGCTAAAAATGGTACCAACTTGACTGTATTCACTGACTACAAAAAAATAAGATACTGAAAAAAAAGCTATTCATAAGCCGGGCATGGTGGTGCACGCCTTTAATCCCAGCACTCAGGAGGCAGAGGTAGGAGGATTGCCATGAGTTCAAGGCCACCCTGAGACTCCATAGTGAATTCCAGGTCAGTCTGGGCTAGAATGAGACCCTACCTCGAAAAAATAAAAAGAAAACAACAAAAAGCTGTTCATAATTACAACAAAAATATGGTGCTGGGAAAATGCATGTACTCACATTATGAGAAAAAGTATAAAGTATATAATAAAAAATTATGTTCACATAAAAAAAAGAATTGCACTTTTAACCTGAGTATCCATCTTCCTGGCTGGAGGAGGTGTCACTGGGGACAGATCTTGGAGTCTAGCTTTAAGGTATGTGAAAAAAAAAAAAAAAGTTGAATCTCTGGCTATTTTGTGGTGCTCACTGTTGGTAATGTCTCTCTGCTTGGATGTATGAAAGTGAGCCAGCATCTTCCACCATTTTTGGTGTCCCCCCTGGAATTTATAAGTACTGAAATAATACCTTTCCTTCTATAAGATGCTTTTAGTGGGAGCTTGTCCAGCAACAAGAAGCTGACTTCAGCAAATGTATATTGAAGAAAATGATTTTTTACTAATTAAAAAAATAGAAAAAACAATATATACTTAAAATGAAATTATATTCTCATTTTTCATCTTGTATAAAAATTAACTCAAAATAAAGACTTGAAAGCAAAACCTAAAGCTATGAAACTACTAGATGATAATGACATTTTAGATAAGCTCTCACAAACAAAAGCAGCAAGACAATATATGATGCACGGGCCAGTAGTCCACATCTAGGTTTCCAGCACTTGGGAAATTGAGACAATTGGATCATAACTTTGTGGACTTCCCAGAATACACATTAAAATCAATCATGTCTTGAACAAATAAGAAGTAAGCACATGGGATTATATCAAGCCAAGAAACTTCTATAAAACAAGGAAACAATCAATAAAGTGAGGAAAAAACTAGAGAGTAAAGACAATATTTGCATATTATCCATATTACAAAGGTTTAATATTCAAAAATTTATAAATAACTAAAAAATTAAGAATATCCCTATTAAAATGGTAGGTAGAAAATACATGTTTCTAAAAATAGTGACATACAAATAGCCAACAGATTGATATATTTTAAATGGCTCAACATCACTGATCTTAAAGAAAATACCAATAAAATCCACAATGAGTTATAACATTATACCTATTAAAATGTCTGTTAACAAAAATTCAATAGATGAATGTTCTTAATGGTTTAGAGAAAAGGTAACCCCAATGGGGATGTTGATGAGACTTTAAATGGGAATGTCCATTAGTACACTATGTATGGAACTCAGTATTGTGAACCCTCAATACATTAAAAACAGCATTACCACATGATGTGGTTATCATAAGCAAGTTATATGTCAGTAGGTGAAAGGGATATCTGCACCCTCATTTCCATGCAGTAGTATTCACAGATGTCAGAATATTGATCTGACCTAGTATTTGATCAGCCCTTGATGGATAAAGAAAATGTGGTGAATGGAATATTATTTAAATGTAAAATTAATGAAATATTATTAAAAAGATTGTAGAATCTAGGATAAATTACACAAACTAAACCAGAGTGATAGGTATGTTCTTGCTCCCACACAAGATTTATCAGGGTTGAAATCACTGAATTAATTGAAAGGTCAGTGGTAGTTGTCATAGGTTTACTTAGTTGGAGGGGGAATGGGAGAGAAGTGGGCCAAATAATATAAAATTACAGGTAAATTAGAAAAATGTTTTAAAACATGACCACAACTGACAAATCTTTAAGTATATAATGCAGATCATTCAAGGTTGGGGGATATGTGTGAGGGTGGAGGTACAGTGATAAGAAATGGTTATGGAACTTCCTTTGTATATGATAACTAAAATTGTTAATGGTAATAGCTGTTTGGCTGTGATTATACTAACAACCACTGTGTTAAACAATTTAAACAGATGAATTGTAACATGCATAGATTATATCTCAGTAAAGCTACTTGATTTAAAAAAATGTATAAGACTATTTTTGAGAATGGTTTCAAGATATAATCCAGGCTGGCCTTGAACTTGTGATTTCCCTACATCTGCCATCCAAGTGCATAGGTGTTATATGACTACACCTTTCTAGGAGGAACTTTTGTCTTGACAAAGTGAACATCCCTATATATCCTAGACTTGAATTTAGATGTTGTATCTACATGCAACTTTGGAACTCCTTCCTTCAGCTAATATGTGTCTTCCATGTACATTGGGTATTCAGAAATATATTGGGTCAGAAATTGATGTTCCTTAATTTTGCTTTCATTTATTTCATGTCTTTTGATCCTCTCCATCCTTTCCTACATTTGTTAATTTCTTTTTCTTTTTCATCTCCTTTATTTTTCTTTCTTTGGATCAAACTCAGGGCCTCAGTGTAAATGCTGGGCAGTGGTATTATAGTACTGATCTGCATTCATAGCCCAAATTTCTATTTTGTATTACTTTTTTATTAGTGACAGTATCTTTGCATGTGAGCTATGACAGAGCTGGAATTATATAACTTTTCTCTTTTTTATTATTAGTTTTGTACTTAGTGTATACAGTCAAGTTGGTACCATCATTAGCCTCTGGCATGTCCTCCCCCTCCACAGGGACCCTCCTTGTTGGGGAATATGGGTAGTGCATTATGGGGTTATCCATCAATTATGGGTAGGAGGCAATGTCTCTGTGATCATGACCCAAAATGTGGCTCTGACATTCCACCCCCTCTTCCACAAATTTCCCTGATCCATGTTGGGTTCATTTTAGGTCTGCTTCTATGGTGAGGTCTTGGGAGTCTCTGTGTCTCTGGATATCTAGCTTGATAGGAGTTGAGTGCGTTCTGTGGCTATCACCTTCACCCTTGTGCTGGTACCAGGTTCACCAGGAAAGCAGCAGTTTTACTTATTTCCCCAATTAGTCTTAGTTTCAGCTGGGACCCTTTTGATAGGTGATGGGCTGATTCTCTCCTTAGAATCAGCATCCATCTGAAAAAGAGAAGCAAATTCTCCAACAGAGAGTGAAGTTATTGCCAGATAAATGGGATAACCTTTGTTTTTTAGAGAGAATTTAATAGGTGTAAGCCCTCTTGTAGCCCATAATTGGTGGGAGCTTGGTAATGGAAAACGGGATCATTTTGGATAAAGTATCCAGCTTTGGGATCTGTTCCACTGAGCAGATCAGTTAGCCAAGAGCAGTTGATTTCCTACCATGACTGTGCACCACTATTGCACTTGTCTGAGCATCATTTCAGGTTATTTGCTGCTGAGTATTTTAGGCCACGAGTTGCTTGGACAGATATTGGTCATTTTACCCCAGTCGCTCATGTAGCAACTTCTGGCACTAGACAAGCTAACTGCCTGGGGACTGACTCTCTTCCAGCTGGCAGCCATGTCACTCCATTTCCCATACAAGCAGTGTATGGTGTTTTCAGCAGTAGGGTTTTACTACTAACCTTTGGTGGGTCATCAAGTACTCTGACAGAAATCTGTCTTCTTTTGGGAAACCTTGTAGGTCTTTCTGATCAAGAGCTCATTGTGGATGATAGCCACATACTGGGAGTTACAGGTCAGCACCCAAGAAGAGAAGGAAGAAAAAGATAAGTAATATAAAAGAGATAGAGAGAAGAAAGAGAAGAGAGAGAGAGAGAAATAGAAACAGGAGAAGATTAAGCTCTCCAGGGCTTTGTGATTCAGGTGTTCCTTTTAAGGAGGAACTGTCCATGATAAAGGAATGGGAAAAGACTTCCTGAACAAAACCCAGGTAGCACAGAATCTTAAACAATCCCTCAACCAATGGGATCACATGTAGCTGAGAAGTTTCTTCATAGACAAACATACAGTAAGCAGAGCCAAAAGGTTACCCACAGAATGGGAGAAAATATTTGCTGTGTATTCAACTGACAGAGGCCTGCTTTCTAGAATCTACAAAGAATTCAAAAACCTAAACAATAAAAAGTCAAACCACCCACTAACAAAATGGGACAAAGAACCAGACAGGCAGTTTTCAGAGGAAGAAATACAAATGGCAAACACAAATTTAAGAAAATATTTATCATCCCTAATCATTAGGTAAAGGCAAATTAAAACCACTATGAGATTCCACCTTATCCCAGTAAGGATAGCAAACATTAAAAAATAAAATAAAAATAAATGCTGGCAAGGATGTGGAGAAATAGGAATCCGCATCCACTGTCGGTGGGAATGTAAGATGGTACAACCACTTTGGAAGGCAATATGATGACTCCTAAAAAATTGACTATAGAGTTACCTACAGACCCAGTTATTCCCTTAATGGGCATTTATCCTAAAAGCTCCAAGCCTCAGTTCAGAGAGATTTGCTCAGCTATGTTTATACCTGCTCAAATTGTAATAGCTAAGAGGTGGAATCAACACAGATGTCCATCATTAGACAAATGGATAACCAAGATGTGGTATATGTACATGATGGAATTATACACATCAGTAAGAAAAAATGACACCATGAAATTTGTAGAAAAATGGCTGAACCTGAAACAGATCATTCTCAGTGAACTCACCCAATCACAGAAATATATTTGCTGCATAGTTTCACTCACCTACAGCTCCTATACTGAATCTACCAGAGATTCTGACACACCTAGCAAGCATCTCGAGGACCAGACAATAGGATGGAGGGGGAGGGGGAGAGGGCAATGGTGGGGGTAGGGGGTCACAAATCGGGAATGGTACCATAAAATTCTACATCCTAAAATACAGACCAAGTGGTTGAACCATCTCACCAGGCCCTTAGAAGGAACACCTGAATCACAAGGCCCTGGAGAGAGTATATAATGTTTCTTGATGCTATGTGATGCAGAATAAAATGTATTAGTCAATGTTATCAAAATAGAGGTGATATTTCTAGAGTCTAATAGGTATCCTGTAACAAAAATATTGTTCTCATATTATCTCCTTCTCCTGGGTTGTATAGCAATATTCCAATAAGAGATAGCATAGTCATAGTGAATTATGGGACAGAAATCTGGAGGATCCTGGGATTCCAATGACATAGGAGGCATATACATTGCCTTACATTATAGAAACAAATTTCTCTTTAAAGCCATTTAGTGAAATGTGAAATGTTTTTATATGCCAGACTGATAATTTTTAGATTTGTGTGCACACCTAGAAATGTTGGAAATAGTATAAAAATAAGGAGAGGACAGGCTGGAGGGATGGCTTAGTGGTTAAGGTGTTTGCCTGCAAAGCAAAAGGACCCAGGTTCAATTACCCAGGACCCACATTTTCCAGATACACAAGGGGACACACACATCTGGAGTTTGTATGCAGTGGCTTGAGGCCCTGGCATACCCATTCTCTCTCTCTCTCTCTCTATCTCTCTCTCTCTTCCTTTTTCTCTGATAAATAAATAAATAAATAAATAAATAAATAAATAAATAAATACATACATAAATGGAGAGGATCATTAAGTGAGGTAACCCAGGCCCAGAAAGCCACATATTGCATGTTCTCTCTCATATGTGGATCCTAGCTACAAATGTTTAGACTTGTATGTGAGTTGGAGTAAAAGTTGGTAGCAGAAGCCAGTAAGCTATAAAAGACCTATAAGAGAGGGAGGACTTAAGGAGATGGTATTTCATATATTTTTGTAGATGAACAGATTACTTGGGGTACAATGAGCTAGGTGAGAACACAAGAAGAGATTGGGTAAAAGAAGGGTAGGGAGAGGGTTAATTAAAATTCAAGATGTTATGAATAAGCCCTATGAATACTTATTCTCTGGATAATGGCACACCCAGAAGCCATAAACTGTTATTAAAAAATTTTACTGCCAGGGATGGGACACCTTCCAGTGAGTTGTTAGTCAGGGAGGTTCATGATGCCCCCAAAATCTTACAAGCCATTGCCAAAGCTCTTGGTTTCCCACCAGAAAAAGAGGCTAAGACCCTGTTGATGAAGACTACATGCTTTGGCTGAAACGTCATTGAAAAACCAATCTGGAGATGAGCTGAAAACATGTTCCCTGAAGACCAACTGACAGAAAGCTGGAAAAAGCTACTCTGCATCCAACTCTATGGGAGATAGAAGCCATCAGTGGTAAAAACAATGGATAATGCAAGCCTTATATTTGGCCAGCCAAGCCAAATGACAGAATAGGTACAGTACTGGCATGTCTGTTATGGAGGAACCAACTGCTCTATGGGAGGGAATACATTCCTGGTATTGAAAAACTAATCAAAAGCCATGGCAGGGGAGTTTATGAGCCATAGGAATGTAATACTGGCTCTTGTCTGGCTAAATGCACATATTATGTTCACCAAACGGCCCTGAAAGCACATTTTAAATGTTCATACCCATGTATTAATCCTACTGTCACTTTTGGTTACAGAAGCTTCTCTTTTCATGGCAGTGACTACTGGGATGACCCAAAAGGCATCATAGAGCTGAGAAGAAGTGAAAGAGGAGTATTAATCACCAAAACATCTATATCATACCTTTAAAGGCTCAGGGTCCGTTGCAGAAGAGGTGGTGGGAAGAATGTAAGAGCCAAAGAAAAGGTAGGGCTGCTTACAATAAAACTGGCAGAAATTGCCTCAATATCTATGACCTCACAGTGCCCAGCACTACCTTGACACATAATAGGAGGCAAAGATGACAACATCAAAATAATATGGACACTAATTGAGAGAGGGATGGGGATGTGATGGAGAGTGGATTTGTAGAGGGAAAAGTGAGGGAAAAGAGGGAGTTTTTATGGTTTATTGTCTGTAATTATGGAAGTTGCCAATAATAGCAGTTTAAAAAATACAGTTTCTAGATTCATGGTTGAGCTGACATGAAAGAAATAAAGACTTTCAGAAATAAATATCATTAGTACACTTTTAAAAAGTCTTGGGATGTTGCTTATTTGTGGTAGGTATATCGGCTCATTCTTCTTTTATACAGAGTTTAGATATAAATTAGAAGTCTTAGATTTCTAGAAGTGAGATGGACTATTCAGCCAATGTAATATAGCTGAAATTACTGAAAGTTTTCATTCCCAGAAAAGGGAAAGAGGGAGAGGAAAAAAGAGAAGGAAGATGGGGAAGGAAAAGGAAAGAGAGAGAGAGAGAGAGAAGGAAAGAAAGAAAGAAAGAAAGAAAGAAAGAAAGAAAGAAAGACGGAAGGAAAGATAGATAGAAAGGAAGAAAGGAAGAAAGAAGGAAAGAAAGAAAGAAAGAAAGAAAGAAAGAAAGAAAGAAAGAAAGAGAATAGACTCATGATTACTTTTGAATTGGCTATGAGTAGAATGGACAATATTTCTCTTGAAACTTCCAAATGAATGCCTATTTTCATATGGACTATGTAGTATCAATGTGGCCTTCCAGGCGTGCCAAGTGGTGGCAGCAGAAGAAACCAAACAAGGGGATTTTCCAAACTCATCAGCCTTCTTGCAAAGTTAAGAAATCTGAAGAAAAAACAGCTGAGATCAACTAAGGAGCTATTGAGAAGGATACAGGTGGATACAGGCACTTTGTGATCAACTCCAGGAATCTGTGCTCTCCCATCCCCCAACCATCAGAACCTCAAATTTCCAGCATTCAGCCCCCAGTGGGAGTGCAGTCAGCACAGCTGATCAGAACTCCAGCTCCATAGCAGAGCATGGAGGGATGGAAGTGGGCACTCAGCATTGGTGAGATTAGAAGCCACCCAAAAGGTAAGGAGGCTGGGGGAAAAAAAAAAAGGTACATAGGTCTGCATTGGAAGAGCTAATCTCTCTTTCCATGTCAAGGCAGGTTATGTATTCTTGGTTGGCTTTACCATTTCCAAATAAGCTGTATTTAGGGGTTGAATATTTTAACTTTGATGCTTTCATGTTTATAGGGCCTTTGTCTTTTGCTTCTATTATTACTGGGGGCAGGGTCTGATCCAGATCCAGGCTGACCTGGAAGCCAATTCAGAACAGAAATGTCTACCTCCCAGCTGACAAGATTAAGGGTTTAGAACAACACACGCCCTTAAGGATTTTGGCTTTATAAGACTTTATGCTTGTTTTAATCCCAACAGTTGCATACTCTGTGCTGGATTTATTGAATGTGTATATTTCTCAGTTGAAGTTTAGAATTTACCAGTAAATTGTTCCACCCAGTCCACTAGAATACTTGCTTATCACACAAACTCAACACATAGGATTACTTCTGTGGCTGGATTGGGGTACAGGAGCTACACCTGGCACCTTAAACTCTTATCCTGAAAGTATATAAAGGTGTATTGCCACATCTAAGAACACTGCAGATAAGGAGAAAAATCCAAGCATCTAAATCAATTCAGGATGCAAAAGTCACTATATTATAATACAAGAAACACAAAGAATCAAGACAGTACAGTCCCACCAAAAATTATAAATCCATCAGAAATGATCACCAATGAGACTGTTTTAGATAAAATGCCTGACAAAGATTTCAAAATGTAATTGTATCTATGCTCAAAGAAAGCAAAGAAGAAATGAAAGAAATGAAAGAAGAAAACAAAAGAATTAAAGGAGAAAACAAACTCCTGAAAGAGAACACAGGGAAAAAGCTTAATGAAATAAGGTGGCCATAACAAGACAAAAGTAAGGACATAGATATACTGAAGAAAAACAAGGCTAAAATTCTAGCTCTGAAGAACACAGTGACTCAAATAAGAAACACTGTGGAAAGTCTCACCAGTAGAATGGATGAAGAAGAGAACAGAATATCTAAATTAGGAGACCAGGTGGCAAATCTAATACAGTCCAACAAAGAGAAATGCAAGCTAATTGGAAGGTATGAATGGGAATTTCAAGATATCTTGGACACTATGAAAAGATCAAACATAAGAATTCAGGGTATAATAGAAAGGGAAGAATTTCAATCCAGAGGCTTAGGTGTTTTCAACAAAATCACAGAAGAAAATTTCTGCAAATTGAAAAAGAAATGCCAATGCAGATACAATAATCTTTCAGAACACCAAACAGACAAAACCTGGAAACAACCTCTCCTCACCATGTTATAATTAAACTACTAAATACACAAACCAAAGAAAATATATTGAAAGCAATTAGAGTGAAAAAAGCAAGTCACAAAGGCAAGCTCATCAGAATAACTGCAGATTACTCAACATAAACTTTAAAAGCCAGAAGGCTTGGAATGATGTAGTCCAAATTCTGAAAGATAACAACTGCCAACAAAGATTACTTTGTCTTGCAAAGCTATCTACCCAAATTTATGGAGAAATAAGGACATTCCACAACAAAAACAGGCTAAATGAACTTCTGACAACTAAACCAGCTGTACAGAAAATACTTGAAGGAATTCTTCACACTGAAGACAAAGCAAAACATACACAGGAGGAAATAGGAAAAAATAAACCACAATTAAATAAGAGTCAAAACAAGCAAATGAAGGGAAAACAGGAAACACTATAAAATAAGAATGGTGAGAATAAATATATACCTTTCAATAATAACTCTTAATATCAATCACCTCAATGCCCATACTAAAAGACACAGGCTTGCTGCCTGTATTAAGGATCCTGCCATTTGTTGCTTCCAGGAAACTCATACCTCAATAAAAGATAGATACTGTCTTAGGGTGAAAGGATGGAAAATGGGATTTCAAGCAAATGGGCCTAGGAAACAAGCCAGGGTTGATATCCCAATATCTGACTGGATAGACTTCAAACCAACATTAGTTAGGAGAGATAAACAAGGTCATTTTATATTGATTAAAGGAACACTCCAGCAGGAGTATATTACAAACCTAAACATGTATGCACCTAACATGGGGGCTCCCATTTTTTTCATCAAACAAACATTATTAGACTTAAGGTCACAGATAACACCAAACACAATTGCAATGGATGACTTCAACACCCCAGTCTCATCAATTGACAGGTCATCTCAGCAGCAAATAAACAGAGAGACATCTGGATTAAATGATGCCATGGAACAAATGGACCTAACAGATATCTATAGAACATTCCATTCAATGTTTCAGAATATAAATTTTTCTCAGCAGCACATGGAACATTCGCTAAAATAGACCATACATTAGGACACAAAGCAATTCTCCACAAATACAGGAAAATTGAAATAATCCCTTGTACTCTATCTAACCACAATGGGATTAAACTGCAAATCAGCAACAAGAAAAGCTGCAGAGCATACAGAAATCCATGGGGACTAAACAAGTTATCAATAATTTGTTTATCAATAAATTCATTGGATCATATTATGATGATAATACAACATACCAAAACCTTTGTAACACAATGAAGGCTGTCCTAAGAGGGAAGCTTATAACTGTAAGTGCCTATATTAAGAAATTAAAAATTATAGAGTTCACAAGTAAACAAGTTAATGCTTCACCTTAAGGCTGGGATAAAGAAAAACAAGGCAAACCAAAAACCAGTAGATGGGAAGAAATAATAAATATCAGGGCAGAAATTAATGAAATAGAAACAAACAAACAAAAAATAATCAAAAGAAACAATGAAACCAGAGTTGGTTCTTTGAAAGGATTAACAAGATTTATAAACCCTTAGCAAATCTTACCAGAAGCCGGGCGTGGTGGCGCACGCCTTTAATCCCAGCACTCGGGAGGCAGAGGTAAGAGGATCACCATGAGTTCAAGGCCACCCTGAGACTCCATAGTGAATTCCAGGTCTGTCTGAGCTAGAGTGAGACCCTACCTCGGAAAACCAAAAAAAAAAAAAAAAAAAAAAAAAAAAAAAAAAAAAAAAATCTTACCAGAAGAAAGAGAAGAGACAAAAATTAATAAAATTAGAGATGAAAAAGGTACCATTACAACAGATACCAAAGAAATTCAGAAAATTATAAGGACACACTTTGTGAATATATATGCCTCTAAATTTGAAAATATGAAAGAAATGGGGTGATTTCCTTTACTCATATGACCTACCCAAATTAAATCAAGATGAGAAAAACCATTCAAAGAGTCATATGAGTATGGAGAGTCAAACAGTTTAAAAAGTATCCCAATTAAAAAAAAGCCCAGGCCCAGATGGATTCACTGGTGAATTTTAGGAGACCTTCAGGGAGGAGTTAACACCACTGTTTCTCAAATGTTTCCATAAAATAGAAAAGGAAGGAATTCTACTGAACTCCTTCTTTGAAGCCAGCATCACCCTCATACCAAAATCAGAGAGACAGAACAGAAAAAGAAAATTACAGACCAAATTCCCTCATGAACAGAGATGTAAAAATTTTGAACAAAATATTGGCAAACAAAATATATCAAAAAGATTGTTCATCCTGACCAAATTAGCTTTATCCCAGGGAGGCAGGGATGGTTCAACTTATGCAAATCAATAAATGTAATACATCATATAAATGGTCTGAAGGACAAAAATCACATGGTAATCTCAATAGATGCAGAAAAGGCATTTGACAAATTCCAAAATCCCTTCATGGTAAAAGCATTACAGAAACTAGGAAAAGAAGGAACATATCTCAACATAATAAAAGCTATTTATGACAAACCTACAGCAACATTGTAATAAATGGGGAATAACTTGAATCTTTTCCACTAAATTCATGAAAAAGCAAGGGTGTCCACTGTCCTCACTTTTATTTAATATACTACTGGAAGTCTTAGCTACAGAAATAAGGCAAGAGACACTAATAAAAGAGATACAAATTGGAAAGGAAGAGATCAAATTATCACTATTTGCAGATGATATGCTTCTATACATAAAAAACCCTAAAAACAATAGCGGGATAAAAAATAAATACACAGAAATCAGTAGCTTTCCTACATACTAAAAACAAATATGCACATAAAGAAATCAGGGAATCTCTCCCATTCACAATTGCCTCAAAATTAAATGAATAAATAAATAAATAAATAAAGTACCTTGGAATAAACTTAACCAAGGAAGTGAAAGATCTCTACAATGAGAACTTTAAAACACTCATGTGGGAAATTTCAGAAAACACAAGGAAATGGAAAGTCATCCCATGTTCTTGGATTGGAAGAATCAATACTGTGAAAATATTAATCTTACCAAAAGCAATCTACACATTTAATGCAATCCTCATTAAAATTCCAATAGTATTCTTCACAGAAATAGAAAAAAAATTCCTAAAATTCATTTGGAACCACAAAATCCTCAGATAGTCAAAACAGTTTTGAGCAAGAAAAATAGGTGGGTGGTATCACCATACAAAGCCATAGTGACAAAAACAGCATGGTATTGACACAAAGAAAGACATTTAGATCAATGCAACAGAATAGAGATCCGAGATGTTTATCCAGGCAGCTACAGCCATCAGATTTTTGACAAAAATGCCAAAAATATTCATTCGAGAAAAGACACTTCAACAAGTGGTGCTGGGAAAACTGGATATCTATATGTAGAAGGATGGAAATTGATCCTTGTCTTTCTCCATGCAGAAGAATCAAATCCACATGGACCAGGAGCCTTAATATCAGACCTGAAACTCTGAAATTGTTAGAAGAAAAGGCAGGAGAAACCCTTTAACATATTAGCAGAGGTAATGACTTCCTGAATATAACCCCAATTGCTCAGAAAATAAAACCACTCATCAACCACTGGGATCTCATGAAATTACAAAGCTTTTGTACAGAAAAGTACACTGTGAATAGAGCAAAGAGACAACCTACGGAATGGGAGAAAGTCTTTGCCAGTTACACATCTGACAGAGGATTAATATCCAGAATATACAAAGAACTCAAAAACTAAACAATAAGAGATCAAGCAACACAATTAAAAAGGGGGTCATGGAACTAAATAGAGAGTTCTTACCAGAAGAAATACAGATGGCATATAAACATCTAAAAAAGTGTTCTAGATCCTTAGCCATCAGGGAAATGCAAATTAAAACTACTTTCAGAGTCCATTTCTCTCCTTTCAGAGTGGCTACCATCAAAAAAAAAAAAAAAAAATGACAGTAAATGTTGGAGAGGATTCGGTGAAAGGGGATCCCTTCTACACTGTTGGTGAGAATGTAATCTGGTACTGCATTGTGGAAATTAGTGTAGATGTTCTTGAGAGAAAGCTAAAAATAGCTTTACCATATGATCCAGCTATAGCACTCCTAGGCATGTATCCTAATGACTCTTCTCACTACCTTTGATATACTTGCACAACTATGGTTATTGGTGCTCTATTCACAACAGCTAGAAAATGGAACCAGCCTAAATGTCCACAGATGAATTGATAATAAAGATGTGGTACAGTTGCACAATGGAGTTCTACTCAGCAGTAAAGAAAAGTGATATTTGCAAGGAAATGGATTGTAGCAGACAGATTCAGTTTCACTAAGATGAACTTTCAGACCAGGCACAGTTATGGAGGAAGGCATAATTATTGAAGCTTGCAGATCCAGGAGAAGTTTCCTAATGGCAGAAGAAGCTGGCCTGCTTTCACAGGACCAAACACACAGAGAGAAGCACAAGCCTAAAAATCAAAAGCCACAGAGCACTGCACACTTCAGGAACTCTAGCTAGGCACACTTTGCATATCTTTAGATTAAAGTATCAAACCCACCAGCACACCTTAAGATCCGCCCAGTGACACCTCCTCCAGCCAGGTGGCTGCCAATGCAAGCTATAAACTAATTAAACACTGAATACATAGGGGGCCATCTATTCAATCTACCACATGGATGAACCTGGAAAGGATTATATTAAGTGAGGAAATCCAAGCCCAGAGAGCCAAACGTTACATGTTCTCTCTCATATGTGGATCCTTGCTGCAAATATATAGAGTTTAGTGTGAGATGGAACCAAAAATCAGTAGCACAGGCCAGTAAGCTATAAAGAAGGCTATAAGGGAAGGAAGAGAAGGAAGGACTTAAGGGGATGGTATTGTATATATGCAAGTAGAAGAACAGATTACAGGGCAGGGAAAGGCCTAAGCAAGGTCAGGGGAAGAGATTGTATAAAAGAAGGGTGGGGCAAGGGGGAGGGTCAATCAAAATTCAAAATACTCTGAATAAGACATATGAAAATCTACTTTCTCTAATAATGGAACATCCAGAAGCCATAGATTGTTACTAGAAAATTTTCAGTGCCAGTGATGGAATACTATGCAGTGAGTTGTTGGCAAGGGAGTTCCCTGTTGCCTCCAAAACATTACAGGCTATTGCCAAGGCCCTTGGCTTCCTTTGAGGAAGAGGTGGTAAGACCCTATTGCTGAAGACTTCACATGCCTGAGCAGCAAAATCACTGAGAAATCAAGCTGGTGCTGAGCAGAAAACTTTCTCCCTGTAGATGAGCCAACTGAAATCTGGAAAAAGCTGGGCTGTATGCAGCCTAATGGGAGATAGAAGTCATCAGTAATGAAAATGGTGGAAGCCTCAAGTTTGGCAGACAGGCCAAATGACTGAACGAGTGCAATGGTGGCATGTCTGCTCTGGGGGAAACCAACTGCTCTTTAATTGGACTGAAGCCCCGCTCTATGGGCAGGAATATATGCCTGGTACTGAAAACCTAATCAAAAGCCCATGGCAGGGGAGGTCATGAGCCTTAGGGGTATAAAGCCTGCTCTTGTCTGGATAAATACATATATTATTCTCACTAAATTGTCCAGAAAGCACTACACTTAATGTTCATAAACATATATCAATGCTACTCTCATTTCTGGTTAGAGAAGCTTCTCTTTTCAGATGGCAGTGACCACTGGAATGACCCAAATGGTAACATAATTCTGAGAAGAAGGGATGGAGAAGTGTCCAGCACTGAAGCATCTCACACCCTCCAAGGCTGAGGGTCCATTGAGGAACTGGTGGTGGAAAGAATGTAAGAGCCAAAGGAAGGGTGCCATTCCTTACATGCAACTGTCCAGACAGAAATTGGCCTCAATAATCAATGACCTCACAGTGCCTAGCAATACCTACATAAGACTCTCATAATAGGAAAAAAAAAGATGATGACATAAAATTATAAGAAAGCAATGGAGAGAGGGAGCAGATATTATGAGAGCAGAGTTATGAAGGGGAAAGTGGGAGAGGGGAGGTAATACCACGGTTTGTTGTTTGTAAGATACAGAAGTTAAAAATTATGTGGGTCAAGTCTAGTCAGTATAAAACTAAATTGTTAGCACTTAACATATGATTCAAAATATCAGTATACTCAAAGAGTCATATGAGTATGGAGAGTCAAACAGTTTAAAAAGTATCCCAATTAAAAAAAAGCCCAGGCCCAGATGGATTCACTGGTGAATTTTAGGAGACCTTCAGGGAGGAGTTAACACCACTGTTTCTCAAATGTTTCCATAAAATAGAAAAGGAAGGAATTCTACTGAACTCCTTCTTTGAAGCCAGCATCACCCTCATACCAAAATCAGAGAGACAGAACAGAAAAAGAAAATTACAGACCAAATTCCCTCATGAACAGAGATGTAAAAATTTTGAACAAAATATTGGCAAACAAAATATATCAAAAAGATTGTTCATCCTGACCAAATTAGCTTTATCCCAGGGAGGCAGGGATGGTTCAACTTATGCAAATCAATAAATGTAATACATCATATAAATGGTCTGAAGGACAAAAATCACATGGTAATCTCAATAGATGCAGAAAAGGCATTTGACAAATTCCAAAATCCCTTCATGGTAAAAGCATTACAGAAACTAGGAAAAGAAGGAACATATCTCAACATAATAAAAGCTATTTATGACAAACCTACAGCAACATTGTAATAAATGGGGAATAACTTGAATCTTTTCCACTAAATTCATGAAAAAGCAAGGGTGTCCACTGTCCTCACTTTTATTTAATATACTACTGGAAGTCTTAGCTACAGAAATAAGGCAAGAGACACTAATAAAAGAGATACAAATTGGAAAGGAAGAGATCAAATTATCACTATTTGCAGATGATATGCTTCTATACATAAAAAACCCTAAAAACAATAGCGGGATAAAAAATAAATACACAGAAATCAGTAGCTTTCCTACATACTAAAAACAAATATGCACATAAAGAAATCAGGGAATCTCTCCCATTCACAATTGCCTCAAAATTAAATGAATAAATAAATAAATAAATAAAGTACCTTGGAATAAACTTAACCAAGGAAGTGAAAGATCTCTACAATGAGAACTTTAAAACACTCATGTGGGAAATTTCAGAAAACACAAGGAAATGGAAAGTCATCCCATGTTCTTGGATTGGAAGAATCAATACTGTGAAAATATTAATCTTACCAAAAGCAATCTACACATTTAATGCAATCCTCATTAAAATTCCAATAGTATTCTTCACAGAAATAGAAAAAAAATTCCTAAAATTCATTTGGAACCACAAAATCCTCAGATAGTCAAAACAGTTTTGAGCAAGAAAAATAGGTGGGTGGTATCACCATACAAAGCCATAGTGACAAAAACAGCATGGTATTGACACAAAGAAAGACATTTAGATCAATGCAACAGAATAGAGATCCGAGATGTTTATCCAGGCAGCTACAGCCATCAGATTTTTGACAAAAATGCCAAAAATATTCATTCGAGAAAAGACACTTCAACAAGTGGTGCTGGGAAAACTGGATATCTATATGTAGAAGGATGGAAATTGATCCTTGTCTTTCTCCATGCAGAAGAATCAAATCCACATGGACCAGGAGCCTTAATATCAGACCTGAAACTCTGAAATTGTTAGAAGAAAAGGCAGGAGAAACCCTTTAACATATTAGCAGAGGTAATGACTTCCTGAATATAACCCCAATTGCTCAGAAAATAAAACCACTCATCAACCACTGGGATCTCATGAAATTACAAAGCTTTTGTACAGAAAAGTACACTGTGAATAGAGCAAAGAGACAACCTACGGAATGGGAGAAAGTCTTTGCCAGTTACACATCTGACAGAGGATTAATATCCAGAATATACAAAGAACTCAAAAACTAAACAATAAGAGATCAAGCAACACAATTAAAAAGGGGGTCATGGAACTAAATAGAGAGTTCTTACCAGAAGAAATACAGATGGCATATAAACATCTAAAAAAGTGTTCTAGATCCTTAGCCATCAGGGAAATGCAAATTAAAACTACTTTCAGAGTCCATTTCTCTCCTTTCAGAGTGGCTACCATCAAAAAAAAAAAAAATGACAGTAAATGTTGGAGAGGATTCGGTGAAAGGGGATCCCTTCTACACTGTTGGTGAGAATGTAATCTGGTACTGCCATTGTGGAAATTAGTGTAGATGTTCTTGAGAGAAAGCTAAAAATAGCTTTACCATATGATCCAGCTATAGCACTCCTAGGCATGTATCCTAATGACTCTTCTCACTACCTTTGATATACTTGCACAACTATGGTTATTGGTGCTCTATTCACAACAGCTAGAAAATGGAACCAGCCTAAATGTCCACAGATGAATTGATAATAAAGATGTGGTACAGTTGCACAATGGAGTTCTACTCAGCAGTAAAGAAAAGTGATATTTGCAAGGAAATGGATTGTAGCAGACAGATTCAGTTTCACTAAGATGAACTTTCAGACCAGGCACAGTTATGGAGGAAGGCATAATTATTGAAGCTTGCAGATCCAGGAGAAGTTTCCTAATGGCAGAAGAAGCTGGCCTGCTTTCACAGGACCAAACACACAGAGAGAAGCACAAGCCTAAAAATCAAAAGCCACAGAGCACTGCACACTTCAGGAACTCTAGCTAGGCACACTTTGCATATCTTTAGATTAAAGTATCAAACCCACCAGCACACCTTAAGATCCGCCCAGTGACACCTCCTCCAGCCAGGTGGCTGCCAATGCAAGCTATAAACTAATTAAACACTGAATACATAGGGGGCCATCTATTCAATCTACCACATGGATGAACCTGGAAAGGATTATATTAAGTGAGGAAATCCAAGCCCAGAGAGCCAAACGTTACATGTTCTCTCTCATATGTGGATCCTTGCTGCAAATATATAGAGTTTAGTGTGAGATGGAACCAAAAATCAGTAGCACAGGCCAGTAAGCTATAAAGAAGGCTATAAGGGAAGGAAGAGAAGGAAGGACTTAAGGGGATGGTATTGTATATATGCAAGTAGAAGAACAGATTACAGGGCAGGGAAAGGCCTAAGCAAGGTCAGGGGAAGAGATTGTATAAAAGAAGGGTGGGGCAGGGGGAGGGTCAATCAAAATTCAAAATACTCTGAATAAGACATATGAAAATCTACTTTCTCTAATAATGGAACATCCAGAAGCCATAGATTGTTACTAGAAAATTTTCAGTGCCAGTGATGGAATACTATGCAGTGAGTTGTTGGCAAGGGAGTTCCCTGTTGCCTCCAAAACATTACAGGCTATTGCCAAGGCCCTTGGCTTCCTTTGAGGAAGAGGTGGTAAGACCCTATTGCTGAAGACTTCACATGCCTGAGCAGCAAAATCACTGAGAAATCAAGCTGGTGCTGAGCAGAAAACTTTCTCCCTGTAGATGAGCCAACTGAAATCTGGAAAAAGCTGGGCTGTATGCAGCCTAATGGGAGATAGAAGTCATCAGTAATGAAAATGGTGGAAGCCTCAAGTTTGGCAGACAGGCCAAATGACTGAACGAGTGCAATGGTGGCATGTCTGCTCTGGGGGAAACCAACTGCTCTTTAATTGGACTGAAGCCCCGCTCTATGGGCAGGAATATATGCCTGGTACTGAAAACCTAATCAAAAGCCCATGGCAGGGGAGGTCATGAGCCTTAGGGGTATAAAGCCTGCTCTTGTCTGGATAAATACATATATTATTCTCACTAAATTGTCCAGAAAGCACTACACTTAATGTTCATAAACATATATCAATGCTACTCTCATTTCTGGTTAGAGAAGCTTCTCTTTTCAGATGGCAGTGACCACTGGAATGACCCAAATGGTAACATAATTCTGAGAAGAAGGGATGGAGAAGTGTCCAGCACTGAAGCATCTCACACCCTCCAAGGCTGAGGGTCCATTGAGGAACTGGTGGTGGAAAGAATGTAAGAGCCAAAGGAAGGGTGCCATTCCTTACATGCAACTGTCCAGACAGAAATTGGCCTCAATAATCAATGACCTCACAGTGCCTAGCAATACCTACATAAGACTCTCATAATAGGAAAAAAAAGATGATGACATAAAATTATAAGAAAGCAATGGAGAGAGGGAGCAGATATTATGGAGAGCAGAGTTATGAAGGGGAAAGTGGGAGAGGGGAGGGAAATACCACGGTTTGTTGTTTGTAAGTACAGAAGTTAAAAATATGTGGGTTCAAGTCTAGTCAGTATAAAACTAAATTGTTAGCACTTAAACATATGATTCAAACATATACTCAAAAGTAAGAAAAATATTTTTATAGCAAAAAGTCTTATAATTGAAAATATACAGATCTGTTCTATACAAAGAAATAAAAATAAAGTAGTTCCTAATTATGCTGATATGTTCACATCAAAAGTAATAAAAACACACCACAATTTTATTATAAATGGGAAATCTGGATATTATTTTTATTGATGAGATGGTGTTATAGTTACCTTGCTGCTAGGAAAAACACTGAACCAGAAGCAGCTTATGGAGGAAAGAATTTATTTTAGGCTTATAAATTCCAGGGAAAGCTTTGTCATGGTAGAGGAAGCTCGTTTATTTTATCATACATCAGTAACAGAGATAGAACACACAGCTAAAGATCAACCTGGCTCTGAACACACAGTAGGCTAGACTTAAGATTCACCTCTAGTGACACACCTCCTCCAGCAGGGGGATCTTGCTGAACACTAAGCAGGAAGCTTCTCTTGTAAGTTTCAGGCCAGTCTGAGACTACACAGTGAATTCTGCATCAGCCTGGGCTACAGCAAGGCTCACACACACACACACACACACACACAAAAAAAAAAAAAAAAAAAAAAAAAAAAAAAAAAAACCTTGAACAGGGCTTGGGCTTGGTGGTACACACCTTAACCCCAGCACTCAGGAGGTAGAGTTAGGAGGATCACTGTGAGTTCAAGGCCAGCCTGGGACTACATAGTCAATTCCAGGTCAGCCTGGACTAGAGGGAGACTCTACCTCAAAAAACAAAACAAAATAAAACAAACACACACAAAAAAAACCACAAAACACTTGAGCCCATAATAGTCATTTACATTCAAATAATCACAGATGGGAAATAGCATATATAACATAATAAGTATATGTACTATTGGGGAAATTATAATGGGGATGCATGGGAGTCATTTTTTGGTAATAAAGTCTAAACACTTCGGCAACCCGTATTACCATTTGAATTTCATTTCTACATCTAGTAATGAGTGCATGGGGTAGTAATATGGAAGAACTCATAAATCTTTTCTTTCCTTTATATTAGATATAAATAGTCACAGTTATATTTTCCATAAAGTGGATATAATTTGCTCTTGTGCATTAGATGTATTGATGTTGAAAAGGATTAACTTGTTACAAAACAAGAACAATATACCAAATGCATATATTCAGGTTCTCATTTTTGAGAAATAGCTATATATAGAAAGTAAATGGTATATTCACAGAAATATCCTAGAATGACTGGGTTATAGGACCATTTTTTTGTTTTGTTTTGTTTTTGCTTTATTGGGTTAGGGTCATGCTCTGTCTCAGGCTGACAAGGAATTCACTAGGTAGTCTTGGGTTATTCTTGAACTCACATGATCCTTATACCTCCTGAGTGTTGGCATTAAAGGCATGTGCCACCACACTTGAATTATATGACCAATTTTTGTGTCATAATAAATATATTTTAATTGTGTATGTTTAAAAGAATGCAATATAAATGACATGTAAAACAGACATAAAGCAGAATTTGTACCTATTTTCACTAAGTTAATAAAATTATGAACATTTCATTATTGGATGAATTCCTCTTGATAACAAACTTACTGTTAAGTGAAGATGGGTGAGGTAGCACCCTTAATTTCCATTTTATGTGCTCTTTTGACCTGCAAGCAGTCAGTGAATAGAGCTCCAATGTCCCCAAAGCTTATTGTACCAAGTGTAATGTAAGCCTAAGGGTTTTATCTTCTAGATAATGGGCAGCCTACTTTGTTGATCTATGTTACATTTTTCCTTCTTAGCATATTTTTACTGCCTTGAAGTCCTGATTATTCTCTGTTTTTATACTAATAGATCTAGTCTCATATTTCAGCCAGTACAGTACCCAACCATACAGCAACTTCACATTAAAGGACCAGGATGTTGTTCAGAACATTAATTATCCAGTGATAAAGGTTTGGGAAAGACAAAAAAATACAATGGGTGATTTTGTCTTTGTTTTTTAGCTTCATCTCTAAAATATTATCTTTTCCTGGTTAATAAATGCATATTGTCTGGGCATGGTGGCACATGCCTTTAATCCCAGCACTCGGGAGGTACAGGTAGGAAGATTGCCATGAGTTCAAGGCCACCCTGAGACTACATAGTGAATTCCAGGTCAGCCTGGGCTAGAGTGAGACCCTACCTAGAAAAAACAAATGAACAAAAAAAGCATATTGACATTCATAGAGCTTGTAGCATCATGTATAAAACTGTGAATTGCAATTCTGATTACATTATATGGAAATATTCAAAAGAGGATTTGTAAGTGAATAGATAAGCTGAGTGGTTGCTAAATTTCTACTTATACATAAAAGTTATTTTAAGAGACAGTATGAAGCTATATAGTTGTAGTTGTGAAATTTCTAAACAGGCTTCATTATAATTATAATATAATAATGGTAAAATTATATATATGTGTATATATATCTGTACTTTCATCTATATAACATCTTTTATCAGTTGCTATCTAATATAGAGAGGTGCAAAATAAAGTTTTATGAAATTCATTGTTCTTTGCTAGCAATATGGTTCATCAAGTATTTTTATGCAATTTCTTGGAATGTGCTTCTTTATAAACATATTAATCATAGTGAATTTATATAGTCCTATTCCCCCAAAAAAATTTAATGAGAAATTTGCCTAAAATTGGGAAAATGTGCCGTAAAGATGATTGATGAACACTCTTCCACTGACTGCTCTGGCCACCACACGTTCAGGAAGTCCTGGCAATAACAGGGAATCGCTGATTCTCTCGTGGGTGGGTAGCCCACCACTCCCCCCAAGTAGCCACGGTATCCATGGTGCCACCACACGCCAATCGATCCCTGCGTGTGGAAGCTTAGATTGCTCCACCCACATGCCCACTTACTGCTCTTGCCACTGTACATTCAGTGAGCCGAGGCCCACAGCAACTGCCAGGCAAGCTCAGACTATGTCTGTCATTTTGTGCCAGCTCAGGTGCCATCCCCTACCTGTCTGCCCAGCTGTTAACCATTGTCCTGTGGTGGGGGAGCGCAGACTGCTTCTGGGTCTCAGTGTTCCCACGCCAGAGTTTGGGCTGCTTCAGTGCTTGGTGCCTCAGTGTCCTTCCTAGCTCGAATGCAGGCACCTTTGGTGCATTACTGCTTGAGAGAACAGGTAACTTTGGTGCCCTGGCAAGGCAGTAGATCAGGTGTCTTTGGCAAGTGAGAGCCAAAGCCCAAGCTGCTTGGCAACTGCCCCAGGCTGCTTCAGATTCCCATTGTGCTTGAGCCCAGGCTGATCCACCCACCTACATGCCCATACACTGTAATGGGCAGACCACAGCGCAAAAGAAATAACATGGAAAATCAAATGCAAGAAAATCCAGTTAGATCACCTAGTCCTAAAATGATCATATCTAATCAAAACGTAGAAGAGTCATTAGGATCAGAACACCAAAATGAAGCTACGAGCAATGCAACCCTGACCAAGATACTGATAGAACTTGCAGAGAAAAGCAACAAAGGACCAATAAGCATGTGGATGCTGCCATCACTAAACTAGACCTAATATGTAAGAAAATGGAAGGAGTTCAAAGACAGTTAAGAGATTTGAGGGAGAGTGAAAAAAAAGAAGACCTTTAAAATCAGCTGGCCATGATGAAAGAAGACATAAATAAATGCAAGGATGAATTCCAAGAATAATCAAGACAATCAGAAAATGATGTGAAAAGGGAGCATGACAGAGGGATGGAAATTATACATAGAAAAGGAGTAGACAATGCAAACTTAATTGAACAATTGCAAAACTCTCTGGAAGCTCTCAAGAATAGAGTCAGCAAAGTGGAGGATAGAAACTCTGATCTGGAAGACAAGATGGAAGAAACAGTTAGAGAGTTCAAAAATTTCAGTAAGTTCAAAAGTTCCTGTGAACAGAACATGAGGGAATTGTGGGATACACTTAAACATCCTAATGTCAGGATCATTGGAATACTGGAAGGAGAAGAAATTGAGACCAAAGGCATGGAGAACTTATTTAACAAAATAATTGAAGAAAACTTCCCCAACTCTTAAAAGAAAGACACATTAAGATACAAGAAGCCAACAGAACTCCAAACAGACTGGACCAAAGGAGAAACTCTCCAAGATATATTGTCATTAAGACTCTAAACATTGACACCAAAGAGAAAATCCTAAAAGCAACTAGGGAAAAGCAGCACACCACCTTCAAAAGTAACCTCATCAGAATTACTTCAGACTTCTCAATGGAAATCCTGAAAGCTAGAAGGACCTGGAATGAAACACTGCAAAGTCTAAGAACCTATGGCTTCCAACCCAAACTACTCTACCCAGCAAAAGTATCCCTCATGATAGATGGTGAAAGAAAAACTTTCCATGAAAAAACTCAGCTTTACAATTATATGAACACAAAACCAAACCTACAGAGAGTATTTCAGGAAATTCTCCACAGAGAAGAGACAAATAACCAAACTCAGATGCCTACAAGAAGCAGATCACAATAACCAAACTGCGAGTAGGCACAAAAAACTTCAAAGTCCATGAAAACACCAACCAACATCTACCATCACAATATGGCAGGGATCAAGTCAAATCTCACAGTCATTACCCAAAATATTGACAGCCTTAATTCACCCATCAAAAGATAGAAGCTAACAGGAGGGATAAAAAAAATTAGACCCCTCAATCTGTTGCCTTCAAGAAACCCACCTCACCATTAAAGACAGACACCTCCTCAGGGTGAAAGGGTGGAAAACAATATTCCAAGCAAATGGGAATAAGAAACAAGCAGGCATAGCTATATTATTATTGGATAAAATATACTTCAAACCAAAAATAATCAAAAAAGACAAAGAAGGCCACTTCCTACTTATCAAGGGAACGATCCATCAAAACAATATTACAATCATAAATTGGTATGCACCAAATACAGGGGCACCACAGTTCATAAACCAAAACCTACTTGACAATGAAACAGAAATAACCACTAACACCATCATAGCTGGGGACTCCAATATACCATTATCAGTAATAGACAGATCATCCAAACAGAAATTCAACAGGGAAGTAAGAGAGCTCAAAAAAAAAAAAAACAAAAAAAACAAAAAAAAACATAGATCAGTTAAACATAATGGACATCTACAGAACTTTCCATCCCAAATCCACAGACTACACATTCTTCTCAGCAGCCCATGGAACATTCTCTAAAATACACCATATAGTGGGTCACAAAGACTGCCTCCACATATTTATGTACATTGACATAATTCCCTGTATGATATCAGATCACAATGCTATATTGCTAGAAATCAACAACAAAAGAGCCA
Source organism: Dipus sagitta (assembly GCA_036346955.1). Classification (NCBI taxonomy): domain Eukaryota; kingdom Metazoa; phylum Chordata; class Mammalia; order Rodentia; family Dipodidae; genus Dipus; species Dipus sagitta. Next base: position 83,989,813 of record CM070777.1, read on the forward strand.
CCAAGAATCCCAAGGACAACTGGAAACTAAAGAGCACACTTCTAAACAATAAATGGATAGTGGATGAAATAAAAACTGAAATTGCAAAATTTCTAGAATTGAATGACAATGAGAACACATCATACCAAAACTTATGGGACACAATGAAGGTGGTCCTCAGGGGAAAATTATAGCACTCAATGACTTCATAAAAAAGATACAGAGATCCCAAATCAATAACCTAACCATCCACCTAAAGGCATTGGAAAAGCAAGAAATATCCAACCCAAAGAACTCCAGAAGGAAAAAAAAATAATTAAAATTAGAGCAGAAATTAATGAATTGGAAACCAAGGAAAGAATTAAGACAATTGAAAAAACAAAGAGCTGGTTCTTTAAAAAAAATAAACAAGATTGACAAAGCCCTGGCCAATTTGATCAAGAAAAAAAAAAAAAAAAAACAGAAAAGCTTCAAACTAACAAAATTCAAAATGAAAAAGGAGAGATCACAAAAGACATAAGTGAAATTGGGAGAATCATCAGGACTTATTTCAAAAATCTCTGCTCCACAAAACTGGATAAACTGGAGGAGATGGATAAATTGCTGGATGCATACCATCTATCAAAGCTAAACTCAGAGCAGATTAATCACTTCAATCAACCCATCACACTCATGGAGATTGAAAAATTAATTAAAAAACCTCCCAAAAAATAGAGCCGAAGACCAGATGGCTTCTCAGCTGAATTCTATCAAACCTTCCTGGAAGAACTCAAACCAATCTTCCTCAAACTGTGCCACACAAAGGTGAACAGGGAAAGCTACCCAACTCCTTTTATGAAGCTAGCATCACACTAATTCCAAAACCAGGCAGAGATGCCACAAGAAAAGAAAACTACTGGCCTATTTCCCTGATGAATTTAGATGCAAAGATCCTGAACAAAATCCTCACAAACCGAATCCAACAACACATCAAAAGCATTATCCACCTTGACTAAGTGGGATTCATCGCAGGAACACAGGGGTAGTTCAACATATGGAAATCTGCCAATGTAATACACCACATAAACAAGGTTAAACATAAAAATCACATGATCATTTTGATAGACTTAGAAAAGGCCTTTGACCAGATACAACATCACTTCATGATCAAAACTTTTGAGAGAATTGGCATGGTTGGTTCATATCTTAACATAATAAAGGCAATACAGAAAGCTCCTAAGGCCCAAATAATACTTAATGGAGAGAGACTGGAGGAATTCTCATTAAGATCAGGAACAAGACAGGGTTGTCCACTCTCACCTCTGCTTTTTAATATAGTACTGGAAGTCCTAGCTCAATCAATAAGAAAGGAGAAGGAAATCAAAGGGACACAATTTGGAAAGGAAGAAGTTAAGTTAGCTGTATTTGCTGATGACATGATTGTAAGAGACCCGAGAGACTCCATCCCAAAATTCCTGAAGGTGATTAACTGCTTTAGCAAAGTAGCAGTATACAAAGTCAATGCACTAAAATCAGTAGCCTTTCTATAAACAAATGACAAAGATACAGAGAAAGAAAGAAGGGACATAGTCCCATTTTCAATAGCAACAAAAAAAGTAAAATACCTTGGAATAACGTTAACCAAGGAAGTGAAAGATCTATACAATGAAAACATGAAAACACTCAAAAAAGAAATTGAGGAGGACTTGAGAAAATGGAAAGACCTCCCATGCTCCTGGATAGGTAGAATCAACATTGTGAAGATGGAAATCCTACCAAAGGAAATATACAGATTTAATGCAATTCCAATTAAAATCCTTACAGTGTTCTTCACAGAGATAGAAAGAATGATCTCAAATTTCATATGGAAAGGCAGAAGGCCTCGAATATCCAAACTTATCTTCAGCCAAAGAAATACCTCTGGAGGTATCACCATAACTGATCTAAAGCTATATTACAAAGCCATAGTAATAAAAACAGCATGGTTCTGGCATAAAAACAGGAGTATAGATCAACGGAATAGACTTGAGGACCTGGACTTTGGGTCAAGCAACTATAGCTACTTGATATTCGATAAAGGCCCGAACAATATAATCTGGAAAAAAGACAGCATCTTCAACAAATGGTGCTGGACAAACTGGATAACAATATGCAGGAAACTGAAACTTGACCCACACATTTCATCATGGACTACTCTCAAGTCCAAATGGATCAAAGAACTCAATATAAGACAAGAAACTCGAATACTACTGGAAGAAAATTTAGGAAGTACTTTCCATGATATAGGAATGGAAAAAGACTTCCTGAACAAAACCCCAGTAGCTCATGAACTTAAACACTCACTCAACCAATGGGATCACATGAAGCTGAAGAGTTTCTTTACAGACAAGCATACAATAAGCAAAGCCAATAGATTACCCACAGAATGGGAGAAAATATTTGAGGGTTATCCAACTGATAGAGGCCTAATCTCTAGAATCTACAAAGAACTCAAAAATCTAAACAGTAAGAAGTCAAACACCCCACTCACAAAATGGTGCAAAGAGCTGACCAGGCAGTTCACAGAGGAAGAAATACAAACGGCAAACATACACTTAATAAAATGTTCAGCATCCCTAATCATCAGAGAAATGCAAATTAAAACAACTATGAGATTCCACCTTACCCCAATAAGGATAGCAAGCATCAAAAAATCAAATAAAAATAAATGCTGGCGAGGATGTGGAGAAGTAGGAACACTCATCCACTGTTGGTGGGAATGTAGGATGGTACAACCACTTTGGAAAGCAATATGGAGACTTCTGAAAAAGCTGAGTATAGAGATACCAACAGATCCAGTTATTCCCTTACTGGGCATCTAGCCTAAAACCTTCAAACCACAGACTAAAGAGATTTGCTCAACCATGTTTATAGCGGCTCAATTTGTAATAGCTAAGAACTGGAATCAACCCAGATGTCCATCACTAGAAGAATGGATAACTAAGATGTGGTATATCTACACAATGGAATTCTATAAAGCAGTAAGAAAAAATGACACAATGAAATTTGAGGAAAATGGTTGACCCTGGAACAGATCACTCTCAGTGAACTTACCCAATCACAGAAAAAAAACAAAAACAAAAACAAAAAAACTTCCACATAGTCTCACTCATCTATAGCACCTAACCTGAATCTACCCAAGACACCTTACATACCCAGCAAGCATCTCCTGGACTAGACACTGGGATTGGTGGGGAGGGAGGGGAGGGCAATGGAGGGGTGGTATACACAAATCTAGACCTAAACAGCAATGGTACTATAAAATTGTACTTCCTAAAAGGCAGACCAAGTGGCTGAACCTTCACCAGGCCCTTAGAGGGAACACCTGAAGACCAACCTTAAGCTACAGCTTCCCTCCCTCCCTCTCCCTCTCTCTCTGTGTCTCTCTCTTCTCTCTAACTCTTGTATATTAGTTATCTCTTTCCTCCTTTTCTTAGTGGGCACTGACTTGTAACTCCTAGTACCAGCATGTGGCTATCAGCCCCAATGAGCTTTTGATCATAGAGTCCCACAAGGTTTCCTATAAGAAAGACAGATTTCTGTCCTAGTACTTGATGACCCACCAAAAGTTAGTGGTGAGACCCTACTGCTGAAGACACCTTATGTGTTTGACACATAAAATGGAATTGCAGGGCTGGAAGTTGGAAGAGTGTCAGTCCCCAGACAGTCAGCATGTCGAGTGCCAGAAGGTGCTACATGGGAAACTGGGGGAAAATGACCATTATCTGTCCAAGCAACTCATGGTCTATCCTACTTAGCAGCAAATAACCTGTTGTTATGCCCATAAAAGTGCAATAGTGGCACACAGCCATGGTGGGGAATCAAATGCTCTTGATTTGGCTAACTGATCCCCTCAGTGGTACAGGATCCATAGCTGGAGCTGGGAAACAAGTCAGAACCATAAACATAAGCCCACTCTCCATTATCAAGCTACCATCAATTGTGGGCTACAAGAGGGCCTGCACCTATTAAATTCTCTATAAAAAAGTAAGGGTTACCTCATTTGTCCTGGTGCTAACTTACTCTCCATTGGAGAAACTGCTTCTCTTTTTCAGATAGATGTAGATCCTAAGGAGAGAGCCACCCCATCATACCTCCAAAGGGCCCCAGATTAAACTAAGAAAAATTGGCAAAACAAGCAAGGGTGCTGTTTTCCTGGTGAACCAGATATGATCACAAGGGGGAGGTACATTAACACAGAGAAAAATCAACTGCTACTAAATCAGAGAGCCAGAGACCCAGAGGCCCCCAACACCTCATCACTGCAGCAGTCCAAAAATGAACCCAACATGGCTCAGGGAAATTTTGCAGAATAGGGGACAGAAAGAATGTCAGAGCCACATGTTTGGTCATGATATGAAGAGCCATTTATCTTACCCATTACTGTGGGCTAACTCCACAATTTATGACCCATATACCTCAACAAGGAGGGGCCAAGGGGAGGGTGTAAGTCATGGATGAGCCTAATAATGGTACCAAACTGACTGTATTTGCTGAATACAAAACTAATTAATAAAAAAAATAGATGACTCACACAGTTAAGAGTGCTTGCTTGTGGGCTGGAGAGATGGCTTAGCAGTTAAGGCATTTGCCTACAAAGCCAAAGGATCCTGGTTCAATTCTCCAGGATCCACATAAGCCAGATGCACAAGGGGGTCCATGTATCTGGAGTTTGTGTGCAGTGGCTGGAAGCCTTGGTTTGCCCATTCTCTTTCTCTCCTCTCTCTCTCTCTCTCTCTCTCTCTCTCTCTCTCTCTCTCTTCAATAAATAAATATATAAAAATAAAATACATATATTTTTTAAAGAACAGTGCTTGATTGCAAAACCTTCAGGCCCTGGTGGAATTCAGAAGCCTGTCATGTAAATCTGACACGAAAAGTGGCATGGGCCTTTGGTGTTCCTTTGCAGTAGTGCAGGCTGTGGGGTGCTCATAAATGCGTGTGTGCGTGTGTGTGTGTGTGTAAACAAAAACATTTTAAAAATGGATGGGCCTGGAGAGATGGTAAAGTGCTTAGATGCACCTGCTTTCAAAGTCTCACAGCCTGGGATTAATTCCCCAGTTCTCATATATAAAACCAGATGTATACAGTGGCAGATACATCTGGAGTTTGTTTGCAGTGGTAGGAGGCTGGCATGCCTGTTTTCTATTTCTGTGTCTTTATCTTTCACTCCCTCTCTCTCAAATAAACAAACAAGTAAATAAAATAGTTTAGAAAATGGAAGGGGTGAACGAGAATCTAAGACAATAAAACAAGAGCCGAACAATGGGAATTCAATTTCTTACCTGTATAGGGCAAATTATTTTCAGTTTCCTAGCAGTGAAGTGAAAGTTATAGCATAAACTATATTTGGAATTCTTGCTGAGAAATTTCTTCTTCAATGAGCTCTTTTGATTTGAATTGTTCAGAGGGTGAAAATGCTGGATTAAACTATTCCTACTTTGGTGATTGATACATTTTCTTCTCAGAAGCTTGTTTACATTTAGGAAAAGGGTGAAGCAGGCTTAGTTCTGAAGAAGATATCAGTATCCTCATTCTAAGCAACTCTGTTTTAATACACAGACAAATCTTGACTGCCCATTTAATGAGGTTATTCACTGTGAAAGAGAATGGTTTTAAATATCACAAAGTTCTATGTCAATTAACTATATACTGCAGATAGAAAACATTTAACAAAAAATGACCATAAAATTTAAGCCCCTTGACCAGGTCTTTAAATTTTGTTAATTTAAATGCTTCCACAATGGAAATATTTTCTTGAATTTGCAAACTAGAAATTCTAATTGAGGATTACTTTCTAGGATATTTAGTTGTCTTAACTTTAAATGTTTTCTCTATGTTTTTTAGTCACATTCATTAAACTGTCTCTGGTATAAAATTTAGTTTTCCTATTATATATATTTAGAAGGCAATTGGTGGGCTGGAAAGATTGCTCAGTGGTTAAAGGCACTTGTTTGCAAAGCCTAACGACCCAGATTCAATTCTCAAGTACCCACGTAAAGCCATATGTACAAAGTGATACATGCCTCTGAAGTTCCTTTCCAGTGGCAAGAGGCCCTGGTGATTGTATTCTTTTTTCCATTATTCTCTGTCTCTTACTTTCTCTTTGCTTGCAAACAAATAAATAAATAAATATTAAGAAGGAAATTTGTATTTAAACATTAAGTTTATCTCCCATCTTTAACTAGATCCTGTCTAAATTAAGCGGTCAGCATCTTTCATGGGGTCAGTTATAATAATCAACATCATCCACACTAAATGAAAAGAACCACTTTATAATTATTTCATTTACTTTCAGTCCATATTGTTTTGGAGAGGGCAAGAGCAACAGCAAGAGAGAGAGAGAGAGAGAGAGAGAGAGAGAGAGAATTGGTACACGAGGCCCTCAGCCACTGCAATGGAACTCCAGATGCTTGTACCAGGTAGTGGGCACATGTGACTTTGCATTTGTGTCACCTTTGTGTGTCTGGCTTACATGGAATCTGAAGAGAGGTCCAACATGGGTCCTTAGGCTTTGCAGGTAAGCACCTTAACTGCTAAACCATCTCTCCAGCCCTCAACCAAATTTTATCAGTACTTATTGTTATATCGTTATAGTCTGCAGAGAATATGAAAAGCCCCTCCTATTTTTTTATATGCTTCAACAATCTCTGTTTGACTGTCAAAACTACTGAACCAGAAAATATTTATTTCACTGTCGAGCATGTAAATCATACTGTGATTTAGCCAACGTAATATTGAGTTACTCATATTTTCTTCGTCCCTGAAAATAAAACAAACCCAAACACTCTAAAATAAACAGAAACTGCATATATTTATGGTGTAAGCTTATAAAAAGGAGAAAAAGATATATTTTTAAAATTTTTTTAAAGTTTTTTTTTTTTTTAATTTATTTATTTGAGAGCAACAGACAGAGAAAGAGGCAGATAGAGAGAGAGAGGGAATGGGCACGACAGGGCTTCCAGCCACTGCAAACGGAACTCCAGATACGTGCGCCCCCTTGTGCATCTGGCGAACGTGTGTCCTGGGGAATCGAGCCTCTAACCGGGGTCCTTAGGCTTCACAGGCAAGCGGTTAACCGCTAAGCCATCTCTCCATCCCGAAAAAAAGATAATTTTCCTGTCATTATTATTTGAAGTGTCTATAATCGTTGTGTGTGTGTATCTATTTTTTTTTTCGCTTTTCATTGTGAAGCCTCTTTGCTTACTTTTGTCTCTGCTAATCCTGCTGATCAAATTCTTTAGACATTTTCATGGATTTTGCTTTAAAATGGTTAATTATTGATCAATGATTTGTGGCTTTAGAGTAATTCATAAAGGCACAGTTTTGATTCATCCTAGCTTATCAAAGCAAACAATAAATTGAAAAAAATTAAGTGAGATAAACAATACTGAAAATGATAGCTAAACTTTATTGTGAGAAACCTCCAAAGGCTCATCATGGTCTCTATTTTTTATGAGCTCCTTACTGGAAAATATGTCATTCTTATAACAACATCATGAGGAAGATGTAATTTTTTAAATTTTTATCTTTCCCCCTCTTTTTCATGGTTCATCAATCCCCTAACAACTATTGGATGGAGTTATAAAAGACAGTTATGTAATTAAATAGCACAAACAGTTTCTGTCCATATTCAACTGAGACAGCTGGGTCAGTTTATGTTGCTTTTTTGCCTTTCCTCCAACTTTTATCAGACCTTGTAGTCTCCCTCCCTCAATCTCACTATTTACCCTTCTCATCTTTTGTCAAGAAAGGGAAGTCTGTAGGCGGGCGTGGTGGCGCACACCTTTAATCCCAGCACTCGGGGAGGCAGAGGTGGGAGGATCGCCGTGAGTTCGAGGCCAGCCTGAGACTACATAGTGAATTCCAGGTCATCCTGGACCAGAGTGGGACCCTATCTTGTAAAACCAAAAAAAAAAAAAAAAAAAAAAGAAAGGGAAATCTGAGTTACTACCCCCTGTGATTTTCTAGTATGGCACATGTTGATTTATTCTATCCTAAAATTTTCTTCATTTAATTTATTGCCAAGACATAACTTTAAAGTTTTTAAGGCTTAAGGCCTTTTTCTTTCTGCTTTGTGAAATGATACTACATCTTCTAGCATCTTCTTTCTTTCTTTGTTCTTTGCTTATAATTATGGTCAAAAGTATATTCTAGAGGAGATTATGTTACGAGTGATGGGTAATTTAGCCATTAAAATATACTTTCAATTTACAGTTATGAACACCTTATAATTTCTCAGTGCACTCAATGAAGCAAAAGCAACATCTCCCCTATAAAGGCTTATTATTTTAATAAACAATCTTAACATCTAAGTTAAAATTTGAGGAAGCATCACATAATTGAGACAGTGATCCCAGCCTAGTAGTCTCTGGGGAAAGTGGCTGTGATGTTGCTCTTGAGCTGAGATTTGGTGTAAGGGATGAGGGGAGCATCCCTGGCAGTATAAAAGGCATATTCAGTTTCCATACTCAGCCTGTCTTGTAGAGCATATTTTAGTTAAGTATTTCTGATCGCCAAACTTGTGATATTTTAACATACTATAAATATCTTTTTTTCCCAAGTCCAACTCCAGTTCTAAAATAGTAACCATGCTATCTTTTGGGTCAAGCACATGTGGTGCATACACACACACACACACACACACAAACACACACAGAGATATGGTACTAAGAAAGAGGTAAAAGGCGAAAAAACACAGTTTTGCTTCACTGCATTTTGAATTTCACAGTTTTAAAATAGAATGATGACTATTTCAGGGAGGGATGTTGAATTATTTTATTGAGAATTTGAATTCTCATCTAAGAAGCATTCATAAGACAGTTTTAATCATAGTTAATAACTACACATTGTTTCACTGAGACAAATTTATCAGTAGTCATTCACGTTTGATCTTTATGTCTTTACTGATTTAATTAACCATGGATTTCAGCTTTTGCCTTGACTCTGTTTGATGCCTCAAAATTAGTATCACATTTTTGTCAAAACAGCATCCTCCTGAGAAACTGCACTCAGAAATGTTTTTCAAACTGAAGCTACTTTACATTACTTAGTAGCTATTTCTTAATCTGGAAATAGACAAAGAGTAATAAAGGGACCTTTTATTCCTCCAAATCAGACCATCATAACTTTTTGAGAAAGCCAATATTTGCTTCTATTCAGGATGGACAAATAAGAAGATTTCACTCATAAATGTGCTTCTTGAGAGTAGTAGGCAACCTGCTTTAAATTGGCACTGCACCCAAAACACATCTCTCCTCTATACTGCAGTATAAATGATTGGCAAGCAAGGAGCTGTCATGTCATGGGAGAGGTGGCTATTGTCACACTGCCAATTTGGCTGAGATGAGGGAGTGCTGCAAGATATTCCCTATTCTATCAAGACTCCTTCTACAAATTTAAGAGCCAGAATCTTCAACTAATATCTCTATGATTTTGTCATTTTTTAAAAGACAGTCAAAAGACATTCCTGCCAAATGTGATCACTTTGGAAGAAAACCTTTCTAAGTCAGCTATACTAAGAAAACTGTGTGTTTTCCTTGAAATCACTAGCAACCAAACAATTTCCTCTTAAGAAGCATGTGTACCCTTTAATAGGATTTATAAGTATATAAGTAAATGAACTGCATATAGGCATGCCAAAAATTAGAATGTACATATACCTTCAAAATGAAAAGCTGACTTATTAAAGAAATTTAAGAAATAAGCAAGTTGTAAGGAGAAACAGAAATTCAATGTGAAGAATATAGTCTTTGACAATAGGTACTTTGGGCTCCAAATATTTCTGACACTATGAACTAGATGAGTGAAAAGCAGTTGTTAAAATATTTTTGAAGTTCCAGCTCCTCATATTCAAAGTGAGAGTAGTGAGTAGTGACACTGATGAGGACACCCAATGACAGGTGTGGAGCTTAAGGATGGGGCTGTCCATGTCACCTGTGCCACCTACTAGCACCACTGTAGGGGACTTTCTTCTGCAAAATGGAGGGTTTGCTATTCCTTTCTCAATCTCTGTGCTCACCTCTAACCACACACCACAAGAAAGGGGTCCTGAAAATCATAGCTGTAGCCTAGTGGCACTGATACAACAGACAAATACAACAGGGAGATGGCTCCATGGGTGTCATGTAAACAAGAAATCCTGAGTTTGGGTTCCCAAAACCTATGTAAAGTGCAGGCATAGTGGCCTCTAAGCAAAGTTAGAGACCTTATCACAAAGAATATGGTGGAGAGTCACTGAGGAAGATACCTGATGATGGGCCTCTGGTTTCCACATGCATGTACATACACTTGCAAGAATATCCACATACCATACATATATATACACATACACATGAATATTCATGTATATATGAACATATACACCACACACACATACATGCAAAAAGAGCAAAAATGAAGAAGCAAATTCTGATATTTTACCATAATACTTGAAAAAAACTATTGAAAAATAAATTATTTCTTTTGTGTGTGTGTGAGGTAGGGTCTCACTCTCTAGCCCAGGCTGACCTGGAATACACTGTAGTCACAGGGTGGCCTGGAACTCACAGTGGCCCTCCTACCTCTGCCTCCCCCGTGCTGGGATTAAAGGTGTGCGCCACCATGCCCTGCTTTGAAAAATAAATTATTTCTAAGAGCTATATGTTAGTACGTTCAATATACAAATGCTGGCTTCCTCTGAGAAAATGAATGCTAAGTATATATGCCATTTTTGCACATCACTCAGGTTTTTTTTTTTTTTTTTTTTTTTTGGTTTTTCGAGGTAGGGTTTCACTCTAGCCCAGGCTGACCTGGAATTCACTATGGAGTCTCAGGGTGGCCTCGAACTCACGGCGATCCTCCTACCTCTGCCTCCCGAGTGCTGGGATTAAAGGCGTGCGCCACCACGCCCGGCTTCACTCAGGTTTTGCCTGATCCATCTCAAATCAGTAATCTCAGTACTACTGATGGCTCCACCCACAGTATGTAATCTCACCCAGGCTCCACATGAAGATGTGAAATACAGTGCAAGTAATGCTCATGGCTTCAGGTTCTTAAATTCTCAAATGCTTAAATTTTATGTTTTTTTTTAAATTTAACTATTCTTATTGAAATATTTATTTATTTATTTATTTATTTATGAGAAAGAGAGAGAGAGAGAGAGAGAGAGAATGGGCAGGCTAGGACCTCTAGCCACTGCAAATGAGCTCCAGACACATGCTACCTTGTGCATCTGGCTTACATGGGTACTGGGGAATTGAACCTGAATCCTTGGGTTTCACAGACAAGCACCTTAACTGATAAGCCAACTCTCCAGTCCAAATTTTATGTTTTATACTAGGTAAACTATTAGGTTTCCTAGGCTATGATATAAAGATACAATCTTAATCTAAAGGGATGTTGTTGGATTTTATTGAAATTCACCACACTGTCCTACCTACTACCATTTTATTTTGCTTTGTATTAGTTTGCTTTACATTATGTACATGGGGGAAATATGTGATATTTATCTCTGTGTATTTGGCTTATTTTAATTAAAATAATATTCTCTGATTGCATGTATGTTGCTGTAAACTCGAATTTGTTTCCTTTTGAAAGCTGACTGGTATTCATTTGAGTGACTTATCACAGCATCTCTATTTATTCAACCATCAGTAGGCACAAGTGATTCTTTCTCTTGGCTCCTGTGAAGTGCTCTGCAATGAATCTGTGAAGATGGCTTCCCTTCAACACACTCACTTCTAATCTGTGGAATAAACAACTGGAAATGAGATATGCTGGATATTTGCACTTGATTAATAATTACATGTAAACAGGACTTGTTTTCTGCTTCATTCAGTGCCTGCTTGTTCTTCTGGAAAATTTGAAATCTTTCACTAGACCCAGTGGTTATAAGGATGATCAGTGTTTCTCAAGAGCATCATTAGTGCCTTGGGTTTTAGAACAGTGACTCTGTTTTATTTTATATTTCCATTTTGAAATAATAATTACACATAAACAATAAATATAATTTAAAGTTTCACTGTTTATGGACACATTTCACCCTTCCTTTTTGATTTTATATAGTGTGATGAAAGTACTTACTTTCTAGGAGAATATTATACTTTTAACGATTACTGTATTTTCTTCATTTTTACAAGGGCTCCTTGGTATTAATATTTATCTCAGTTCTTTCATACAACTAGATATGTAGATGTGTTTTTTCAGACCTTGCTCAGCTTAAAGTATAAGAGCCTGGTTTTGTGGCTATAAGGAAATAATTGATGCAGGTTATGTAAGAATAGCTCTGGTTTTGGAGGCTCAGATTCCAACAGCACAGCATCAACTCTGGTACACATGCTGAGGCAGGGTGACATCTCAATGCAGGAAGCCAGAAAGAGCACTGGGATTACACAATCCATTCAGAGGATATAGGACCTCTCACTAGGACCCACCTTTAAAAGGTCCCATCATTTCCCATAACCCATCCCCTTCCAACCAAGTCTTCAACATATGAGGAAAAACCATATCGAAACCATGTACAAGGCATTAGTTTATTAAACCTGGGTGTTTAAGAGAAACTTTTTCCTATTATAAAGCAACCCATGCACACATATACTACTGTTTAAAATTGTCCTCACATTTAAGTGGCAAGCAGTGTTATCTCCTAACATATAAAAATCCTCTGAATCCCCATTTCAACATTTTCATAAACTCAGTGATTCAGAGTGTTCTCTAGAGTTTTTAAAAGTGGAAGAAAAGTTAAAACTAAATTGTAAACTTGATAATGCCAAGAAATTCTTAACTAGTGTTGACTTTACATCACTCGTGTGTGTGTGTGTGTGTGTGTGTGTGTGTGCATGCACACACGTACATGTGTGTACGTGTTTATGCAGCGCATGCACTCCTGCACAGGTGCCCATGTGTTGTACATGTATGCCTACATTTCTGCTTGGCTGCATGTGGAAGCCAGAAGGTAACCTCAGGTGTCATTTCTCAAAGTGCTTTCTCCACATTTTGAGACAAGGTCTCTCATTGGCCTGGAGCTTCTTGCCTCTACCTTCTCAGTACTGTGTTCACAAAATTGCTTCACCTTATTCATTTTTCACTTTATTTTTTATATGGGTTCTGGGGATTGAACTTAAATCTGCATTCACTTAGGCAAGCATTTTGCTGACTCAGCTATATTCCAGGTCCATATAACTCATTCTCACACTGCCTGCCTATCCTATTAGCAATACATCTTATAAATTACCATCAAAGATATTACTCTTTGATTTTATTATGCTTAGTATAAATCAAAACTAAAGTGCTTTTCTTATCATCCCATAATCTGGTAATATAAAAATGAATTTTTGATACTATAATAAGTGACTTAAAATTTATCTGGTATATGACATATGTTTAAAATAGGTTCTTGCCTGGAATGCCTAATGACCAGGGCTCTATTTCCCAGTACCCCGCTAACGCCTGATGCACAAAGTTATGCATGCATCTGGAGTTCATTTGCAGTGGCTAAAGGACCTGGTGCGCCCATTCTCACTCCCACCTCTCCTTGCAAATAAACAAAGAAAATGTTTAAAAAATTTAAATAAGGCTCTTCTTTTTTATAACAAAGTATAAATAGAAAGGATTATTTCAAACAGAATTCTAGCCTTAAAGTCATGAAAATACTTTTCTGAAAATGCACAAAAATATTCCCCTAAAGCACTTGTGACTAAGACACTGAAATGAATTATATAATTTCTAACATGAGTAATTTCCCACAGCTTTAATCAAATTGACCTTAACAGTGCTGATATGTTTCTGTCTTTAAATTGAGCAGGATTTAATATGTACATCATTATAGTAATGGCATTTTATGAATAATATTTAAAAGTTCTCATGTGCATGCCATGGCTAAATACTTTTATCTTTAGGGACACATGCTACATTTTTAAATTCATTTTACCCTTCTGAATTTTTTCCTCAAATTTCATTGTGTCATTTTTTCTTACTGCTGTATAGAATTCCATTGTGTAGATATACCACATCTTAGTTATCCATTCTTCTAGTGATGGACATCTGGGTTGTTTGTTACCACAAATTAAAGTTGGAGTCTCAGAAGTTGTATAAAAGTAGGCTAATGTAAGTTAAACAGCAGAACACATGGAAATATCCCTTATTTTTTTTCTTGTATTCTCCTGACTCTCTCTTCATTAATAATCACAATTCCTTCTGTGATAGTTTTCCAACACAGTAGCAAATACCTGAAATAATTCACTTAAAAATACAAAAACTTTGAGGAATCATAGTTTGTGATGTCTCAGTCCATGGATGAATGGACTTGTTGCTTTGGGGTCTATTTGGATTTCATATATGATGGCAGGAATGCGTGGCAAAGAAAAATTATTCACATCATGGTTGGGGACCAAAAGAGAAAAAGAAACCCCAATTTATTTTTATATTCTTCAACGGCAGACCCCAATGTTCTAAAGACCTCTCCACAGGACCAGCCTCTTATGAAGCCTTACTCTGGGAGAGCAACACTTCATCATATAGGCCTTTGTAAGGTATTTCAGATCCAAACTGTAGCAACTCCTTTAACCTCAGCCAGTGCCTCAATGAGCTCATATTACAAGGTCATTTGGTTCCATTACAAAATTCCTTTCACTAATTTCTAATTTATGACATTCCTTAAAGAATTATAACCCATTCTTTGGTATTAATTTTATCAACTTGATGGGATTTAAAATCACAGTGCAAACAAAACTCTAAGCATATCTATGAGAGAGATTCTAAATTAGGCCAACTGAGATGGGAAGACTCACCCTAACTGAGAGTGACACAGTCCTATGGGTGAGTCTTGAACTGGATGAAAAGGAAAAAGCTAAACACCAATATTCACTGCTGTTTGCTTCCAAACAGGATACAGTATGACTAGTTACATCAGGCTACTCTTGCTATGGCTTCTTCAGGATTATGCCTCATACCCTCGAGCAAGGGGCATAAATAAATTCCTTCTTTAAGTTGCCTTTGCTAGGTGTGCTGTTGAAGCAACCAAAAAATAATTACTGCCTTGGCCTACAAATGGTCATTCAATGCCACCTTCAAAGTGGCCAGTTCCCTGAGATAGAACAACAGCTGACCAATCCTATAACTTGTGGACCTGTGACAGAGAAGTGAGGAAAACAAAGCTTCAATCTGACCCCAGCCAGTTGTTCAGGTCCACCCACACTCTGGGTGGCTTTTCTTTTTGGGAAACATCTTCATAGGCACACCCCCATGCATGTTTCCATACTGACTCTAAACCAGTCATGTTGACAATGAAAATAGACCACCACAACACTATGATGTCCACACAGTACTGAAACAAAGTAACAATACACTACTTAGAATGTATACTCTTCATTAAGGAGCTTATGATTATAGCTTAAAGAAGGTACAGATGATTATGGTGTCTTATGTTACTATCTGATTACACCCTCATAAGCTTTCATCCTACAAGCACTAAGGAAATACCCTGTCTGAGATTATTTTCATAATGGGATTTTGTTATGATTTTCCACATATGATACTTTTGGATAACATATACTTAAAACCTATTGCACTTTTTTTTTTTTTTTTTTTTTGGTTTTTCGAGGTAGGGTCTCATTCTAGCCCAGGCTGACCTGGAATTCACTCTGTATTCTCTGGGTGGCCTCGAACTCACTGTGACCCTCCTCCTGCCTCTGCCTCCTGAGTGCTGGAATTAAAGGTGTGTGCCACCACTCCTGGCCTATTGCACTTTTTACTTTAGTGAATACATGATAATACAATTCTGAAAGCTTTACATGTCACTTTTCCAATGTTTTACACCTATTACACCTTAATTAGTTGTAGTAAAACACACACACACACACACACTCTAGTGAAACTATATTCTATAAAATTCATGCAGAAACCTCAATCTAGTATCCAAATATTGTGAAACTCAACTATGATATGACATTTTCAGCTTAGTTCCTCATTAAGCATTCAAGATTTCCACTGTATTGAAAAGCAGATCTCTTATCATTACTTAGATATATATCTCCTTTAAGGCCTTTGTCCAAAGTATTTTAAATCTTCCTGAGGCTCTTTTTGTGATTCCTTCTTTGATCACACCATGTAAGCACCTTGTCTTCCTTTGTCATACTCCCTTCAGCACTCAATACATCTTGTAAAACAGTGATGGCAGTTGGTTCTGTGGCAAAGTTATTTATGAATATTTTTCCCTAGTAAAATATACAACCCATTCAACAATAAGAATTGTCTTTTTTTTTTCTCTGTACAACACTCTTTGGGTAAATATATGTCATCAAAATGCATGAATAAAACACTTGCTCTTTTATCATTATTTTCAAATGATGATTGAGAGACAAAAACTTCTTTGTTTCTGGAATTTACAGCAAAAACACTATTGGAACCTTTTGAGAACACATGATTCATATCATAGTATTCTGGACAGTGATATTAATTTCACATGTGCTTACTACATTTAAGTTCTTCTTACTGTGATTTTCACTTTTTCGAATTTGCATAAATGTTTAATTTGGTTATTTTGATCTCATCTCACACAAAAAAGTTCTGTTTTGTTATAGATTTAACCTTTATGTTGTCATATTAAAAAAATGTTAGGCTTTCTGGGCTGGAGGGATGGCTTAGCGGTTAAAGTGTTTGCTTGCAAAGCCAAATGACCCTAGATCGATTCCCCAAGACCCAGTTAGCCAGATGCACAAGGGGGCACACATGTCTGGAGTTCATTTGCAGTGGCTGGAGGCCCTGGTGTGCCCATTCTCTCTTTCTCTCTCCCTTTTTCTCGGTCAAATAAATAAATAAATATAATTTTTTTTTAATGTTAGGCTTTCTTTTCAAATGACTGGAAACTTCACAAGTTTTGAAGTAACCCCTAGTCATGAATTGTGCCCCTCTATTTTGTGCCAGATTTGTTACATTTTAACACATAAGTGTCTTATTTTGTGTTAATGGGAGATGCATGTCTTATAGCAATAAAGACAAATATACCATCATGAATTCAAGCATAAACATTGAGAATACCATCAATGTAGCCTAACAATGAGGTTGTAAAATTTGTCCAAAACTATTTATGTTTACATGAATTAACCATGGGAGATCAGTATATAGATTCATTGATATACCAACCATATATCATTCCATACTACAGTCCAGGAAGAGCTTTATTGTTAGGTAAACAGTAATCTATGAAACTTTTATGGTAAACCTCATAAAAATTCAGCATTATTTATGTTTTGTTAAAGTCTTTACTACTTTTATTCTTAATTTTTTATTTTTATTTATTTATTTGAGAGCGACAGACAGAGAGAAAGAAGCAGACAAATAGGAAAGAATGGGCATGCCAGGGTCTCCAGCCACTGCAAATGAATTCCAGATTCATGTGCCCCCTTGTGCAACTGGCTTACGTGGGCCCTAGGGAATCGAGCCTCAAACCAGGGTCCTTAGGCTTCACAGGCAAGCACTTAACTGCTAAGCCATCTCTTCATCCACAGATTTTACTACTTTTTAATGTTAAAAGATGCATAGTGTCTGTGGTGGGGTGCTGGAGAGTACTTTGGATCAGACTCCTTTTAAGTCTTCTTTCTTTCTATATTTATTCATTTTGAGATACAAGGTATATGGGCCTTTCTGAGCCTTACATTTCTATTGACAATGAAGATAATAATATTTGATAGATGCAAAAATTAGAAATTTGTGGGTTGGAAAGATGGCTTAGCAGTTAAGTGCTTGCTGGCAATGAGAACATATGTACAGTCTTTGTCCCCTAGCATAACGAGGTAGAATTGACTAATAAAATGTTAAATATTTACATTATGTAAATAGATACTGAGGTGATATTATTCTTATTCTGGCTGTTTCTGGTAACTTATATGGACTGAACTTTCGCCTGTTCATTTTACTAATTACCACTCAAGTCTCCATTGTCTTCAGATTTCTCTGATGCTTGATTTTCCCTACATTCTTTCAAATATATTGGGAAAGCATCAGAGTTCTATTCTATTGAGGTCTATCAGTCAGGGGTAAAATCTGTGTCTATATTGTGTTCTATTGTACTTTCTTGGTTTTTCTTCTCATTGCATTTAGTTGATTCATTCAGGCAGTTGATCATGTCCTTTGAATACATTTAGCCATGTATTGTTTTTTTTTTTTGTGTGTGTGAATGCCTTCCACTTCATCCAATCATTTGTTCATGGCCTCATTAAGCTTGTTGAATATGCTTAACATAATTGCATTTTGGAATTCTTTGTCTAAGAAGTTTGCATTGGAGGCTTCCACTATAGGGCTAAGAATTCTTGGTGGGGATATCTTGTATAGGTTTCTAGTGTTATTTGTTTTGGGTTGGGATTTGCCCATCTGGAGATAATATTTTTGTCTTGCTGAAAATGTAGCAGGCAGAAGGTCTATCCCAGTTATTGCATGGGCACAGGAGAAGTGTTATCCTAGGAGTGGAGTGGCTTACTCAGTGACTGGGCATCAGAAGATGGGCCTAGTCTTGGGAATGTGACTAGCTTGGGAAGGATCTAATGTAGCTGTTTCTACTCAAGGAATTGCTAGCAGGTGAGCTAGAGAGTGAGAAACCTCATGACTTTTTTAAAACAAAGTCTCTACATAAAAATATTAAAGTGCTTATATTACAGTTATTTGAGACACTTCAACAAAATCATTAGTCTAATCTCACATTAGACTTAGATAGAGTAATTTCTCCTCATAGTGGTAGTGCAGGTAGATTGTATTTTCATCTCCCTCCATTGCTTGTGGCCATTTAACTCTGTGATAGGAAGTAGAATATGACCTAATTTGACATGTTCTACTTTTGTTCCTGGCATATAAAATTCCTTATGCCCACTCTCTATGTCATTTCTCTTTATGTCTAATGTAGAAGATAAAGATGCCCTAAAGGATGAAAATAATGTGGGATGAAAAGAGAAAGAGCATCTGAATGATCACGTAGTGAAGCTCCCTTGGTAATTACACTCACACAGGGCTCTCTCAGTGGCAAGATGTTAACTCCCATGTAATTGAACCACTGACATAATGGTGTATAGTCCAAAAGCCTAGCTTACAAGGGCCTATGTTTTTTAAGATGCAGGTCTACTAAAGTGATATCATAAAAGTGTGCATATCCAGAAAATTGGAGTAAAAGGAGGTAAATAGCAACACCATGCACACACACACACACACACACACAAAAAAAAAAAAAAAAAAAAAAAAAAAGCAGAACAGAGCAACAACAGTCTAGTCTGGAGTCTAGATACTTCCAGGATAGATATGATGGTTTTAATATGAAAAGTCCCCCAATGTGATAATGTCTCTCTCCTGCTGGTTGTGCTAATTTTGGCATGGAAGTAACTTTTGGAGGAGAAGCCTAAATGGAGAAAGTGTGTCAATAACCATGTACTTTTGAAGGACTTGTCTTTCCCTTGCCCCACTTTGTGTCTCTCTAGTTTCTGTCTACCATGATGTCAAAAATCTCAGTTATATCACTGGATATGATGCCTACTCACTGTGAAAAAAATAAAACTCATACCTGGTATTAAGACCCAAGTCAGAATCCTATGGATAGGAAACCCATAAACTCCAAAGAGAAGTTCCCACTGGTCTTTGGCCAAGAAGAGTGGCTATATTCATCCAAAAGTCTCTCAAATAACCAAGCTTATTTTCTTTTATCCACGCTGCTCTCACTTTTGGTTGGAGTATCCATCAGTATAGCATGAAAAGATAGATGACTTACCAGCATGATATAAATCACCTCCATTAAATATGCCAGGCCCATGAGACATTACAGAGGAAGTGGTCATATGAACTTGAGTACTGCTCTTACTACTAGCCCGGCAATCATCAGCTCCAGGGAGATGATGATAGAAATGGAAGGATTCTCAAAATCCCTCAAAGTGGAAATTCAGATTTCGGAGAGTTTACCACTAAAGTTGTCTTATAATATTTGAACGTTGTAGAAGAGGGGGCAGAAAGATTGTTAGAGTGACAGACTGAGAAGGAGTATCCTGTAGTATTGCCTCCCACAGAGACTGAGTGAGAATTCATGACCTCACAGAGGACACCAATAATCCTACTGAGGATAAGGTCAAAAATTGAAATTTATAATCAATTTAAAAAGTAGTAGATGGAGTAGTTGGAGGAAACTGGCAGGTGGAGAGAGGCAAGGCAGCTGTGATCAAATGCATTTTGTACATAGTAGAAGTACATTTAATGGGTAATATGTAAATATTTAATTGTGGATATTTTATATTTTGTGTCAATCTATACAGTCATGTTATAATTTTTTCCAATTATATGGTTTTTAGATAGTATATAAATTTATATAAATAAATTTAATATATAACTATATATAATATATGCTATACTATATATAAATAAAATATAATTATATAAATATTTAAAAAAATGTCAATAAAATAGAGGTGCTAATTGGAAAGAAGGAACTCAGTGGATGGGGCAAAAGGGAGGGGGTCTTTTGTATATTGTCTATATGTTTGGTTATTATCAATAAAAAGCTAAAATATTCCAATGTGCATATGTGCCACAATTTCATGGTATAGCCATCAGTTTGGAGACATCCCAGTTGATTCTATATCCTGGCTATTGTGAATAAGACGGACATGAGAATGGATTTTCAAATATGTTGCATGATATAAAATCATTGGGTATATAACCAGAGGTGGGAAGGCTGAGTTAGTGGGCATTTAATTTTTAACTCTTTGAGGAATTCTAAATGATTTGCATAGTAGCTGCACCAGTTCAATTTCCAACAACAACAAATAAGTGAACTTCAGCATTTACTGGGATGAGATGAAATTTTAAACAGTTTAGGGAATACCTGCAACCCCAATGAGGACCATTCCTAATGGAATGTGGGCAGGGATTAGGGAGAAGAGGGTACCAACAAATGATGTATCAATACAAAATATGTTGTTAATAATAATAATAAGAAGAAGAAGAAGAAGAAGAAGAAGAGGAAGAACATAACAAATACACAGTGCTCATTACCTGCCCCATCATAGGTTTTCAGTATCAGGCATGCATTGCTTCCCATGGAGCAGGCCTCCAGTCCAATTAGGGAGCAGTTGGTTTCCCCTCATAATAGACATGCCACTAATGCCTACACAAGACCATCGTAATAGGAGGAGAAGATGATGACATCAAAATAAAAGAGGAACTGATTGAGAGTGGGAGGAGATATGACAGAGAGTGGAGTTGTAAAGGGGAAAGTGAAGGGGAGGGGAATTATCATGGTTTATTGTCTATTATGTATATACATAATATGTATATAATATATAAATTATATATATTATATTATATATAATAGTATAATATAATATTGTCAAAAAATACATAGAAGTTACATACTTATAAGAATGGTTTTAATTTGTATTTTTCTGATAGATAAGATTGTTGAAAAATTTTTTGAAATATCTGTTGGCCATTTGTATTTCTTATTTTGTGAACTATCTATGCAATTCATTGGCCCATTTATTGATTGACAGCTTTTTTTGGTGCTTGAATCTTGCACTTCTTTATTTATTCCAGATATAAATTCCCCCCAACCCCACCATTAGCCTAATAGCTGGTGCAGATTTTCTCCCATTTTGTAAGCTTCCTGTCTACTTTGCTGATAGTTTTCTTTGTTGTGCAGAACTTCTAGATTACATGTAGTCCCATTTGTTGATACTTGGGACTATTTTCTGTGCTATTGGAGTGCTCTTCAGAAAATGCTTACCTATACCTACAACTTCCAGTGTATTGCCTATATTTTCCTGTAGTATTTTCAATGTCGCTATTTTTACATTCAGGTCTTTGATCCATTTTGCACTGATCATTGTTCAGGGTGAGATGTGGATCTAATTTCCTTTTTCTTCCATTTACTAGGAATATACATACATATGCGTGTCTGTGTATGTGTTTTACAGTGTATGTTTTGGACATGTATGTCAAAAATCAGGTGACTATTATTTTGGGGTCCTTTATTCTATTCCTTTGATTTATGTATCTATTTTTGTGACAGAGCTCTGCTTTTGTCACTATTGGTCAGGAATTGTGATACCTCCAGCAATAGTTCCATTTGCTTTGTGGTCTTTCATGTTTCCATATAAAATTGTTGGTTTTATTTGTCTGTGTTTTGCAGTTCTGAGAAGAATTTCGTTGGGATATTGATGGGATCACATTGCATCTATAAATTATTTTTGGTAATATAGCCACTCTTACAATATAGAATCAACTAATCTAAGGACATAGAAAGTCTCATTTTCTGGTATCTTCTTTTATTTCTCTTTCCAGTATCTTAATGATTACTTTGTAGAGTTCTTTCACATCATGTGTCAAGCTTGTTCCTAATGTACTTTACTCCTTTTTGGAGCTATTATGAATGTTATATTTTCCTAATTACTTTCTCAGCAAGCTCACTGTTAAAATACAAGGAGCTACTGATTTTAGAGGAAATGCCTTTCATTGTCTCCTAGACAGACAGAGAGAGAGAGAGAGAGAATAATATATGTATCATGTATTCTTATTTCCTCCAGATATTCCTAATTTCTCCAGAGCATTCATCACTAAGACATGTTCAATTTTACCCATTGTTTTACCTGTGTATTTCAAGAAGACTATGTTTTCTGTTTTTAAGTTAATTTATATGGTTGAGTATGTATTTAAATTCTAGGCATGGAGATTGTAGCAACTTTGATTGTAATTCTTAAAAAGATTATCTCTCTTAAACACAAATTTATTGTGTGGCACTGAGACATTAGGAAACATGCCTTAGGGAAAGACCCAACCCTTTGAACGTCCAACATAAGCAGAAATAATGGTAACTCTTCTGAAAGAGAAATAATTGAAGGGAGAATGCTGCAGGCTGCCTGTTAGCCAAACCCAGCACAGGGGTGTGACTATAGCTGTGCTCCATCTGTGCTGGGCTTCATCCCCGTCCGATTGGATATAACTTGGCAGCATTACCCACCTGGTATTGATTTTAGAAGAATGAAAGGTGCAAAATTCAGGGGTTCATTAAATATTTAACCATGGTTCCAGAGAGCCATTGAGGCTACACAATGTGAAATAAAGTCATAGTCCCTGCATGAAGGCCATGAAAGGCTACTGTGTGGAGCTGCAAAGATGAACCCTATGCTGTGATGGAGACCCCATAACAGTAGAGGTGTTAGAACGATGGGACATCTGCCAAGAAATGCTGGTAACTATGCAGATTCAGCCCATGAGAGTGCTATAGGGATCACAACTGAAGGGGTAGAACTACCCAAGCGTATGTGAGCACAAGCAACCTCATTAAGAGTCCCAAAGGCCAGACTTAGAGATGCATGATTTGCAGTTTACTCTGCTGGGTTTTGATCTTATTTTAGTCTGATCATTCCTCCCTATGACTTCATAGTTTCCTTTAAGAGTGGGAATGTTTACTTTGTGCCAAGTCATGTTGGATGGATCTAATTCTTTATTTGATGTTATAGGAACTCACTGATAAGAGATTGCCTGAGCCTCAGAAGAAACTCTGTCCTTCTACCTTTGAATAGGAATGGTACTGCTAAAGACTATGGGGACATTTGGAGAGGTACTGAATGCATTTTACATTTTGGTCATTAGCCTATGAAGACAAGAGATGCAAGGTTATAGCTTTAAAAGTGTTATTTTGGATATCAAAATGATAAAGATGGATTTGGAATGGTTTATATTGTCAACTTGGCAGGACATAGAATCAACTGTGAAGGCTTATCCTATATTATGTTAGCCTGAGTAGTGCCAATGATTAGATTAGTTGAGGTGCAAACACCCACTTTAGCTGTAGTGTCCTAGACTATAAAATACAACTCATTGAACAAGAGCATTCTCTGCTTCCCACTGTGGACTGAGTGTGACCAGCTTGGCTTCAAGTTACTGAAGCCATGTCATCCCTGCCATGATTGACTTTAAGGTGAAAGCATAAGATAAAATAAATCCTTACATTGATATTTTGTCTGAGAAGGTAGCCAATAAAGTAAGTCATTTATATTTAAAATTTTTTTTCATTGAGTTTTTTCCTAGCATTTTGGAATATACCATTTACAGTATTATCATAGTACTCACTAATGATACTTTGTATTCCATTGAAGTCTGTGATAAAACTCCTTTTGTCTCTAATTTTATTTATTTGAGTCTTTTCTTCTTTGATTAGTTTGATCAGAGTTTATTCATCCTATTAATTTTCTTCAAAGAAACAACAATTTTTTTCTTTTGTTTGGTTTTATGTCATCCTTTAAGTCTCTGGCTTTAAGTCATTGACTTCTCTCCTAACTGGTAGTATTTCTTGTCATGTACTGGATTTTGGATTGGCTGTAGTTTTTGTAGAACCTTAGGTTCTTTCAATAGACTAATTATTTGTGGTCCCTTCAGATATTTAATGTGAGCAGTTATATGACTATAAACTTTCCTCTTAAAACCACCATAATTGTATCTGAGAATATGGTATGTTGTTTTATCATTTGATTAATTCTTAGAATTTTATTTTCTTCTTGATTTCTTCTGTTCACTTAATAGTGTATTCATCAAGGTATGTGTCAAGTTTCAGAAGTTTCTTTTGGTATTGATTTATAATATTATTCTAGTGTAGTCTATCAGAATGCATGCAATTACCTCATTCTTTTGTAGTGTTAAGGTTTAATTTGTGACAATTTTGGAGAAGCTTCCACATACTTTCAAGAAGAATGCATATTATCTGTGTCTTGCTTGGAATATTCTATAGATATCTATTTTGCTGGTCTGTTGTATAATTTAACTCCGTAGTGACTTTGCCTATTTTTAGCTTGGAAGACATTCCCAAATATGTGAATGGAGAAATACCATCTCTTATAATTATTGTGTCAGGACCTATGTGACCTTTTATATTTTTTGGCATGTTTATTTAATGAAATTGAGAGCTTAAGTATTTAATACACTGTATTTCAAAGTAATCTTGAGATAAATAGCAATATAATGATAGTAATGATAATATTCTCAAAGAATCTACACCAATTTAAATTGCTATTTACAATGGTACTGTTGAATTTTTTTCCCTCTTATAGAAGTCTTTCAGTTGCATACTATCAAGTCAGACAAATTTGTCTGAAAAAAAGTAACTGATTTTTTCCCAAGTAGTCCAGCATTAGGTTAAAGGGCCAGAGCACATTGAACCTATATGCTATGGTCTGAAAGATTTTGTTATCCTGAAGTTAATATGGTGAAACCTTGCTTTCTCCATGTGATGATATTTGGAGATGATATCTTTGTAAGGCAATTATGTCATGAGGGATTAAGAATTATGTTCTTATGAGAAGAGACTCAGTTTCTCTTCCCTAAAGCTATTACTGCATTATGAAACTTTACTGGATTCTGACTATTATAACAAAATAGCACAGACAATAGGGATGAAAGAAAACAACATAAATTACTGAGTTCTGGAAGCTGAGTACCCCTAATACGAGGCACCATTAGAAGAACAAATGGTGGATGTCATTTTTCCCTGTGTGTGTGTGTGTATGAGAGAGAGAATTATGCAATTTTTTTCCTGCATTTTTACATAAGTAGAACAACTCTTACCTGTTTACAATGGCAGTTTCAAAATTCCAGAGGTAACAAGCGTTGGTGAGGATGTGAAGAAAAGCAAGCACTTCATATTGTTGATGAGGAATAAAGAATAGTAGAGGAATAAAGATTAGTACAGCCATTTCAAAAATATTTTTATTTGATCTGTATGATCTGGATTTCCTTTATAAATATTATTTATTTATTTGCAAGGAGAGAGGTAGAGATAAGAGAGAAAAAGAGAGAGAGAGAATGGGTATGACATGGCCTGTAACCACTGCAAATGAAATCCAGATGCATGCACCACTTTGTGCATCTTGCTTTACATGAGTACTAGTGAACCAAACTTGGGGCATTGGGCTTTGCACACAAGTACCTTAAACACTGAGCCATCTCTCCAGTCCCAGAAGTCCTTTTAGATTATGTGTCTGTAAGAAATCTGACTCTTGAACATTTATCTTCACTCCTACATTAATTTCAATACTGTATTCAATAAACAACACATGAAATGATGCAATTATCCAGTGATAAGTGAATATATAAAATTAATTCTTCTATTCAGATGCTTATATGTCTTTTATTTCTATGTTTCAGAATATTTTGTAGAAACTGTAGTTCCTATAGAAAGCCTATATAATAATACAGAAGATTAAAAGTGTCCATATTTTCTTCTTTACATCAATGTAACTATTTATTTTTCTTTAAATTTTTCTTAGTTAGTTTTGTACATACTCAGCATGTAAACAGCCATGTTGATACATTCGTTAGCTTCCTCCTTGTCCTACCCCTCTGAAGGGACTCTCCTTGTTGGGGATTATGGTTCGTGCATTGTGGGGGTAGCCATCAGTTATGGGGAGGAGGCAATATCTCTGTGCATAATGTCTCAACTTGGGGCTCTAACACTCTTTACACCTCCTCATCTTCAAATTTCCCTGAGCAATGTTGGGTTCGTTTTAGGTCTACTTCAGTGATGAGGTCTTGGAAGCCTTTGTGTCTCTAGATATCTGGTTTGATAGGAGTTGGGTGTTCTTTGTGTCCATCTCCTTCACCCTTGTGCTGATAACAGGTTCACCAAGAAAGCAACACTTTTGGTCATTTCCCCAATCACTCTATGGTTTTAGCCAGGGCCCTGGTGAGGTGCGATGGGCTGATTCTCTCCTCAGGTTCTGCATCCATCTGAAAAAGAGAAGCAGATTTTCCAGCAGAGAGTGCAGTCAGTACTGGATAAATGTGATAGCCATTATTATTTTAAAGAGAATTTAATAGGTGTATGCTCTCTTATAGCCCAATATTGTGGGAGATTGATATTGGAGAGCAAACTATTCTTTTGGATATGGTTCTGACTTGTTTCCTAGTTCCAGCTATGGGTTCTGTTCCACTGACTGGATGCATTAGCCAATTCAAGAGCAACCGATTACCCACCATGGCTGTGTACCACTATTGCAATTTGGTGAGCATCACGTCAGGTTGTTTGCTGCTGAGTAGTTTAGACCTTGAGTTATTTGGAAAGATGTTGGCCACTTTCCCCCAGTCACTCATGTAGTACCTTCTGACATTAGACAAGCTGTCTGGGGGCTGACTCTCTTCCAGATTCCAACCAGGCCACTCCATGTTACATACCAACAGCATATGGTGGCTTCAGCAGTAGGGTCTTACCACTTACCTTTGGTGGGTAATCAAGTGCTCTGACAGAAATCTGTCTTCTTTTGGGAAACCTTGTAGGTCTGTCTAATCAACAGTTGATTGTGGATGTTAACCACATCTTGGTACTCAGAGTTATAGGCCAGTGCTAAGGGAAAAGAAGGAAGAAAAGGATAGGTAATATAAAAGAGAAAGAGAGAGAGAAATAGGAGAAGGTTAAGGTTAGTCTTCATCATACCCTCTCCCTGGCCGTTTGATTCAGGTGTTCCCTCTAAGGACAT
This sequence comes from Dipus sagitta, assembly GCA_036346955.1. NCBI lineage: Eukaryota > Metazoa > Chordata > Mammalia > Rodentia > Dipodidae > Dipus > Dipus sagitta. The sequence continues at coordinate 84,017,283 of CM070777.1, forward strand.
GATGAAAGTTTAACTTTTGAGTCTGTCTTTCAGGATATAGAATTTTATGGTACTAGTTCCATTTGGATCTAGTTTTTTGTCTCTCCCTCCTTTACCTGCCCCTTCTGCCAGACCCTCTCTATTGTCTGGTCCTCAGGATGTCTGTTAGGTATGTTATTATTTGGTATGATATACTCTCTTTTTAAAATATTTTACTTTTATTTATTTATTTGAGAGAAAGAGAGAGAAAGAGACAGACACAGAGGGAGAATGAATGAATGAATATGGGCATGCTAGAAGCTCTAGCAACTGCAAACAAATTTCAGATGCATGCACCACCTTGTGCATCTGGTTTGTGTGGGTACTATGGAATGAAACCTGGGCTTAAGCTTCATAGTCAAGTACCTTAACTGCTAAGCTGTCTCTCCATCCCAGTAGGATACATATTCTTGAAGTCTGAAGAACTGTTTTCTCAGATTATATAAGTATATAAAATTATATATATATATAATTATATATTTTATAATTATATACAAATATATGTACAAAGTATATGTATGTTACATAATATGTATTATGTAATTCTTGAATGAATTCTGACTTGTCTTTGATTATTTTCAGAACGTATGATGGAAAATGCAGTAAATAGAAATGAGAGAATGTGAATACTAACCATAATAAAATTAGTTAACCTTATTATACTATTGTGATAATGAGTACAGGAGTTCACAGTTCAACCAGGATTTAGATGATAGGTTTTCATCATTTGATTGTAATTGATAGTGTGGAAAGATTGCTTTTAAAATGGTGCATGTTATTTTTTAAGTATGAAATGTTTTTCATATGGTTGAGTGCTTAAATATTGGACCCATGCTGATGGCAATGTTTGGGGAGTTTGTGGATTCTTTTTTTTGTTTTTAGTATAGACAGCTATGGTGTCCATATTTTAATTTAATTTATTTATTTGAGACAGAAAGAGTCAGAAGAAGATGTAGAGAGTGAGTGAAAGAGAGAGAGAGAGAGAGAAAGAATGGCACATCAGGTCCTGCTGCCATTGCAAACAAACTCCAGACACATGTGTCACTTTGAGCATCTGGCTTTACGTTGGTACTGGGGAATAAATCCATGGCTCACAGGCATTGGATACATGCACCTTTAAGTGCTGAGCCATCTCTCCAGCCCAGTTTGTGGAATCTTTAGAAGATTGGGCTTAACTGGATGGGGTGGGTTGCTGAGAATTCAAGGTTATCTTTTGCATCCTGGCCCCAGTTCAGACCTGTGCTGTCTGTTTGCTGATCTATCAAAACCTAAGTAAGTGGGGCTGGAGAAATGGCAGCAGTTAAGGCCCTTACCTGCAAAGCCAAAGGAACCAGGTTTTGTCGGGAGCTGCAGCTTCTCTGAGACCTTGGGGACTGCAGCTGGTCTTTGACCTCTTGACACAGAGGCAATTAACTTAGGGTCTTGTTGAAGCAGGCACCAGGCACAGAGGCCTTATCACACGGCCTTGGAGAAGTCGGCGCCAGACACAGAGGCATAAATTATTATACGACCCTGGTGAAGCTGACTTTAGGCACGTATGCATTGCTGAAAAAGGTTTTCTTTTCTGTATATAAGCTTGTGTCTGCCTGAATAAACCTGAGCCTTGATCAGAACTTATCTTGGCTCCATTCCTTGTGTTCTTGTCTCAAATTCATTCCCACTCCCTCCTTCGAGGTCTGTTTCGACTTGTGTTGCAGGCCGGTACATAGTGGCGCCCAAACAGGGACTTTGAATACGAGGGACTTCAGTGAGGAACACCAACATCAACTCAGGATCCGCGGAAGAAAGTAAAGATTAAAAAGAAGACTGTAGTCGCCCGCTCAGTCTTCTGGAATAAGGTAAATTGGCGCAATTATGGGACAAACAAAGAGTAAAAAGGAGCTAATTGCTGTAGTAAAAGATATTTTAAAACACAAGGAATTGGGATTGCATCAAATTCTTTAAGCAAATTTTTTGATTTTGTTAATAAAACAAGCCCTTGGTTTATAGAGCAGGGAAATGTTGATTCAGATGCTTGGGATAAGGTAGGGAAAGAATTAAATGTCTGAACTAACTTTTGTGTGTGTGTGTGTGTGTGTGTGTGTGTGTGTGTGTGTGTGTGTGTGTTTATGTGTGCTCATTGTGCTTGCTAGTCGTGTCGTGTTTATGACTGTTTGTGACTAAAGAGATTAGATGAACGCAGATGACACCCCTTTCTCTTCTAGAATCAATTTGCTGTAATTTTTTAATAGCCTTATAAGAAATATGGTTAATAATGTGGTGAGATGAATTGATTGAAGGAACTGGAAAGGAATTTTTTAATGTTGGGACATAGAATGCTCATTAAAAAATGCTTTTGAGTGGTACTTAGATCAGAATGTTAAAGTATGTAAATAAAGGTGTGCGGATGTTAAAAAGAAAGAAAGAAAGAAAGAAAGAAAGAAAGAAAGAAAGAAAGAACTAAAAAAAATGTTCAGGCTAAACCTAAACACCATGCCTAAAGTTAGAGGTTTTTAAACTAAATATGTTGGGATAGCTTGCTTAAGCTTTATCAAATTTAAGTCATGAGTAAAACATAAAATTGTTTTATGTTAATAAAAATTTCTGTGGTACATGAAATCAGTAGCTATCAAGTTTAAGCCAAAATCATTGATTGTCAAATAATGTTTTTTCTTTCAAAAAGATTTATCAAGGGTTATGTTAATATTTAGCTAGCTGTTTTGGCTCAGAAAAGACCAGATTCTACTCTACTGTATGTAAAGCAACTGTCTCAATTTTGGCATCTTAATGTCCTGTTACTTGAAAATCTATAGGCAAAGCTTGTTTATCAGGAGAATATTTAATTTGGAAAGTAGAATTCTATGACTTATGCAAAAAGACTGCAATATTGAATCAACAGGCAGGAAATGGTAATTGGAATGTTGATATGCTTACTGGGGAAGGAAACTATGCTGGGAATGACAATCAAATTGCATATCCCCGTTCTGTTTATCAACAAATAGCCACAGCAGCTCGTAAAGCATGGTTTACTCTTCCTTCAAAAGAAGAAGCTGTGGGGGAGAATTTAACTAAGATTATACAGGGTGCTGATGAGAATTATGCTGATTTTGTTGATAGATTGATGAAAACAGCAGGGAGAGCATTTGGAGATTCTGGCGCTGGTATGGACTCTGTAAAACAGCTTGCTTATGAAAATGTAAATAGTGCTTGCAAAGCAGATATACGGCCTTATAGAAAGAAAGTTTATCTACAAGGATATATTAGATTATGTGCTGATATTGGCCCTAGCTATACGCAGGGGATAGCCATGGCTGCAATGTTACAAGGAATTCCTTCTCAAAGTGGCCTTTGACACAGGAAAAACTGATAGCTGCTCAAACATTAGTTCAAGAGCAATTAGAGGCAGGGCATTTAGAGGAATCATCTTCACCCTGGAATACTCCAATTTTTGTCATTAAAAAGAAATCAGGAAAATGGCGATTACTACAGGATCTGAGAGCTGTGAACGTTACTATGCATTTAATGGGAGCATTGCAACCTGGTCTGTCTAGTCCTGTAGCTATTCCAGCTGACTTTTCTAAAATGATTATTGACTTAAAAGATTGCTTTTTTACTATACCTTTACATCCACTAGATTGTTGTCATTTTGCTTTTAGTGTTCCTTCTAGTAATTCTAAGGAACCTATGAAAAGATATCAATGGAAAGTTTTCCCTCAGGGTATGGCTAATAGTCCAACTTTATGTCAGAAATTTGTGGCTAAGGCTTTAGCTTCTACAAGAAGCAAATTTCCTCAAATATATATTATTCAATATATGGATGATATTTTATTAGCTGGAAAGGAAAAGACAGATGTTTTGACTTGTTTTTCTTACATGGAACAACAGCTCACTATGTGGGGATTAAAAATTGCACCTGAAAAGGTACAACAAGATTCTCCTTTTTCTTATCTTGGGTTTTATTTATATCCAAAACGAATTAAACCACAAAAAGTTACTCTTAAAACACAGAACCTTACCACTTTAAATGATTTTCAGAAGTTGCTAGGAGATATTAATTGGATTAGGCCTTATTTAAAATTTACTACTCATGAATTAAAACCTTTATTTAATATACTACAAGGGGACTCTAATCCTTCTTCTTTTTGTTCTCTTACACCTGAAGCTTCTAAAGCATTAATTACAGTACAAAAGGCTATAGAGGAACAATTTATCACTTATGTTGACTATAGTAAAGAGTTGTGGTTACTTGTATTTCCTACCCCATATACTCCAACAGGATTGTTGTGGCAAGGAGCCCCTATAGTATGGGTGCATCTTGCATCTTCTCCTCCAAGAACTGTCACTCCTTATTATGATGATGTTGCTAAAGTAGTGATGGAAGGAAGGGCTAATTCTATTAAATATTTTGGAATAGAACCACAGGTTATCTGTCAGCCTTATAATTCAAAACAGGTTTCTTGGCTTTTTGCTTTTTCAGATACTTGGGCATTATCCATGGCAGGTTTTGCAGGAAGCATTGATAATCATTACCCTAAACATGAATTGATTCAGTTCTTCATGCAACATCAAGTCATTTTTCCTTGCAATACACAATTTTCTCCTATCAAGGATGCTATGTTGGCCTTTACAGATGGATCTTCTTCTGGCCTAGCTGCTTATTCCTTAAATGGACAAACATATACTTTTAATACTCCTTATAAATCTGCACAATTTGTAGAACTGGCAGCCTTTAAAGCTTTATTGCAACATACTGCTACTCTATCTGTTAATATTTACACTGATAGCCAATATATTGTCCACTCAGTTCCTTATTTAGAAACCTGTAGTAGAATAAGTCCTTCTTCTACTGTTTACAATTTGTTTACACAGGTTCAACTTTTGATTCTTCAGCTCGCAGCACCTTTCTATGTAGGACATCCTCATGCTCATTCTGGCCTCCCTGGACCCTTAGCTCTGGGAAATGCTATTACAGATGAGGCTACTAGAATTTTTTCTGTGGAAGAAGCTATTAATGCTCATAAGCTTCATCATCTTAATGCTAATACTCTACGTCTTAAATATAAAATTACACGTGAACAAGCACGGCAGATTGTTAAAAATTGTCAACAATGTCTCACATTTTTACCTGTGCCACACCATGGTGTCAATCCTCGAGGTTTGACTCCTGGCCATTTATGGCAAATGGATATAACCCATGTTCCTGAGTTTGGAAAAATGAAATTTGTACATGTTTCTATTGACACTTATTCTGGTTTCATTTGTGCTTCTGCTCAAATGGGAGAAGCTACTAAACATGTTATTGCTCATTGTCTTCATTCTTTTAATATTCTAGGAGTACTTAAACAACTAAAAACAGATAATGGTCCAGGATATACAAGTGCAGGACTTAAGCATTTTTGTTCTTCTTTTAATATTCAGCATGTTACTGGAATTCCTTATAACCCCCAAGGGCAAGGTATCATTGAACGAGCAAATGGAACATTAAAAATCTGGTTACAAAAAACTAAAAAGGGGGAAATGACACAGGGATCAGTAACAAAATGGTTAAATCATACTTCATTTATTTTAAATGTTTTACTTTTGGATGCAAAAGGGTTTTCTGCTGCTGACCATTTTTGGCATGCACAAACCAAAACTAATTATGCTAAAGTAATGTGGAAAGACCCATTGACTAACAAATGGAGTGGACCTGACCCTGTATAATATGGGGACGAGGATCTGTTTGCATTTTTTCACAGAAAGAAAATGGAGCCAGATGGTTGCCAGAATGTTTGGTCCGGTATGCAGGCCATGAGATCAAACAAGAGGACACTGCTGATCCTGATAATATGGTGTCATCTACATCTTGCTGACAGTGAAGTCTAATGGACTGTCCTCAGGATTGTGGTGGTCAGACAATGGACATCAGCAAACTTACATGCGAAAATTGCTGCTGCTATGGGAGGCATCAAGGTTACATCTGACAGCAATAATCCAAATAGTCTTCCAAAGGGTACTGTTATGGCCTGTGCTACACCACCTTGTGCCCCGATGTTAGGAAATATAAATATTACTTGGTATCATGGGTCTGAAGGAATGTTTAATGTCACCTGTGATAATTGTAGTCAGTCCAATTGTATTTCTTATGATTCTAAAACTGTAATGATTGTCAAACAACCTGCATTTGTTATGATTCCTGTTAATCTTTCAAAGCCTTGGTATTCTAACAAGGGTATTCAAATACTAGAGGAGGTTAAAAATAGTTTAAGTAGAGAGTTGTAGGTTTAATTATTGCTGGGATTGCTGCATTTATTACATTATTAGCTTCTATTACTACTGCTGCTGTTGCTCTTACACAAGAAGTTCATACTGCACACTTTGTTAATAATCTAGCTAAAAATGTTTCTGTTGTTTTGGAAACTCAAGTAGCCATAGACAAGAAGTTAAAAGAAAAAAATAGATGCTTTGTTTGATGTAGTGACATATTTAGGAGAGCAAATTCAAGGAATGAAGATTAGAGCTCAATTGGAATGCCACGCAGATTACCAATGGATCTGCATCACCTCTAAAACTTACAATGCTAGTTATGAAGATTGGGTAAAAGTCAAAATGCACTTGGAAGGAATTTGGCACCATGATAACATTTCGTTAGATTTTGTTAGTTTACATTCAGAAATTCTAGCTATACAGAAGAGTCATCTTGAGTTTGACGCCACTAAGGCTGCTAATGATTTAATTGCTGCAATTAAGTCTGTGTTGCCTGGTTGGGACTCTCTGAGCTGTGGGAGTTTGCCTTCTGCTTCTCTTATGCCTATTGCCTATTTTCTTCAAGTGTCTAATGAGGTGTATTGTAAATGCTCACGCAGAGGTCCGAGCTATGCACTATAGAACACGACCTTGGCTCCCTCAGACTTTATCCTACTTCTCCCTGAATTTTATCTGGCTGGTAGCCAGAGATGGGTAAGATCGGGGGAGGAGGCATCCAACCTAAGACAGGGCATGTATTGAAGGATAATATGTTTGTCCAATGACGGGTAAGGATGTTCTTCTGCCTCTGACAACCTAAGACAGGCACAGTCACTTCTTTTAATAAATAAGGAAGGGGGAGAGGTTTGATTCCCCAGGACCCATGTTAGCCAGATTTACAAGGTGGCACATGCATCTGGAGTTTGTTTCCATTGGCTGGAGGCCATGATATGCCCATTCTCTCTCTCTATCTTTTCCTCTTTCTCTCTCAAATAAATATGCAAAAGAAAATAGCTAAAAACAAAGCAAAACAAAAAAATGAGCAAGCAATCTCATATGCCCACTGCCAAAGCTATGAGCTATCATAAAGTTCTCCAATTATTTCCCACCATGATGAATGCACTTAAATCATGAATCAAATTAAATCTTCCTTACTTAAATTGCTTTTTCATGTATTTTTTATTTATTTTTTATGAGAGAGAGAGAAAGAATTGGTGCTCCAGGGCCTCCAGCCACTCTAGATGTTTGAGCCCCTTGTGCACATGTGAGACTGTGCAAGCTTGTGTAACTGAGCAACTGGCTTACACTGGACCTGCAAAGTTGAACATGAGTCCTTAGGCATTGCAGGCAAGTGCCTTAACCACTAAGCCATCTCTCCCACCCTTTTCCATGTATTTTTAATAAAAGCAGTAGGAAAACTGGCTTAGAAAATATCTATTGGTTCCAGACTACTGGTTTTCTAGACTTTTTCCCACAATAATATCACACATGGAGGACAGGGATGATGTTGGTATGAGCATCCAATACATTCCCATCAGATTCTGGAACCACACTTCTAGAAACACATAGTTTGCCTGTGGATAGAGAGCTCTGAGAGTTTCTTCTTTCCATCTTGAGGAAATGTGTGGGATCTGAAGGAGCCTGTGAATATCTAGAGGCCTAATCAGAGAGAAAATGTGCAGAGATATTTGAAAATTAACAGAAGATTTATTTGGATGCTATATGCCAATATAGCTGTGATGGTTTATACTGAAGATTCATTTTAACTGTGGGAAACACCATTCCATGGGCTGGAGTCCTAGACTATATACAAAGGTGAAAGATAGCCGAGCAGCAGCATGCATCTCGCTCTGCTGCTTCCTTGCTCAGCTGAATGTGACAAGTTACCTCAGGCTCTGGCCATCACATCTTCTACGATGGACTGTAACCTGGAACTATAAGCTCAAATAAACACTTTCTCCCTTAAATTGATATTTTGTCAAGTCCCAGAAATGAGCAGTTGAGTAATACAATAAACCTTCAAATTTCTAGTAGATACAGTCATAGTAAGAACCACAGTCCTGGAAACCAGACAAATAAAAACTGTAGTTGAAGGTGGGTGGTTAGTCAGATACCAGAGGGATGCAATCAGAGGACTCTCATGACAACAGAGTTCATATTCTCATACTCTGAAATTGGCAATAGGACACATTATGAAACAGTTCATTCTGGATACTTTATAACCAAGACGGCATTTTAATTCATCAATCAATGGGAATCTACATCTGGAACCCTGTATCTATTGAGTATTTAACTGAAAAAAAAGTAGCTGAGCTTAAAAAGAACTCATTGAAAAATGTCTAGTTATGGAGTCAGGTAGGAGTGCTTTGCCAGAGCTGAGTGTTGTCAGAATGAATTTTCTCCTAAACATGATATGCTGTATTATCATATTTTATGTGCCTTCTAGAAACTGAATATCAACTTATAAGGGAAGTAATTTAGAAGGAAACTTAACATCTTGGTATTATTGTAGAAATATATGGGGTTTGCTGAGCTCCTGAAATTGCCAATTTATCTTTCACTGCAAGGATTTGTGGCACTGTGGTAAAGATTATTAAAATATCAAGTTCTGTCATTCTTGGCTCTATAAGTCTTGAGTCTCCTGAATAAGCACCCATTCCATGATTCTACCTTAGTTTCTCTCTGGATCATTTAGACATATGAAGTGCCATATAATTGCACTTGACATCCATGATCCATTAGGGGACATCATTACCTACTGCCTGGTGGACTGTATCCCCATTCTGCTCCCTGATTACTCTGCCTTTTTTGTAAGCTGATTGCTGCCTGCCTCCAAACCTACTATTGGAAGAAGCATTATTCAGATAGTGAAATAACTGATTGTTTGGGTAGTAAACTGTTGTGTAGCTATTTTCCTGAAAGTAGAACAATCCATCCTTGAGTAAAATTCATTAAAATTCAGGAAGTTGGTGAAATGTACAAGGGTTGGGCAGTAACCAACACAGAAGAATGGGGAGGCTCTTGAAATTTACAAGACTCACAAGTCCCCTTCTCAAGCTTATGTAAGAAGTAACATCTTCTGGGGAGAAGAGACCCTTAAATTCTATCAGTTGCCTGTAATTTTTGTAGGGAGTTCTGGGATAGAGTTTCATGAGTGGTTATCCATGCTAGGGTCATTTTTCAGTGATGCAACTACCTCAGTCATCCATAAGTAACTCCAGTAAACTCACTGCTTCACAAAGCTAGATCTGGGTAGAATTTTTAATTTTGTCTGTCCTTGTTTCCTTATGTGGCATGAATAGAAGTTTTCACTTCTCCTCAAGAAAAATTAACCCAACAGTAATATAGAGTTAATTTTTCAAATTATAAACATTAAAGTGTTAATAGTCTTTCCTGAAAACTAGAGGGAATTAAAGAGTTAATCACTATCCCTAAAACTAGCAGGCAATAAAGAAGCCACAGAGGCATTTGGTCTCAGTAAGCCCAACACATTCCCTGATAAACATACTCCCCTTAGCTCATATGGCCTTGAAGGCCCAGAAACCATTTGAGTATCCTCCCTTAGACAATCCTGGCTGAATAAGCAGCCTATTCTGAGGAAGAACACAAACAGCTACAATTTTCTTATTAACTATGCCTTGTACAATCTGCGTTTTAAGATTCCACTTATAAGTCTAAACCCTAGCCTGGCTCAGTGCTTTAGCCTTCATCCCACAGGAAGGCTGCTGCCCCTAGCTGTTTGTTTCAATAAACAGTCCATCTGTGGAGAACAAGTCCTGTGTTCTCTTTCACCTTTCTCTTACACTTTCATTACATTGTGGTGCCATGACACATATTTGAGCCCTCTGTGGCTTTCAGACCTCATGACCTTCCTTTCTCCTTCCCTCTCTTCCTCCTTATCTCCCTGCCAATGGTTCACTCCCTCAGGAGCACTAAAACTTGCCATATTCACTACTCTGAAATAAATAGCAGCCTATGACTCCAGTCTTTCCAGCTTAATACCTGGGGACCTCTTCATCTTCTTCTTTTCACCCTCTCCCACTGGACTTTTGAACTCCAGATAAGAGGCAATTGTTGTGTGATCAGCTATATACACACCCTCATCAGATTACAGCCTTCAGGACAAGGTACTTGCTCTTGGTCTTTGGTGGAGGCACCCTGTTTCAGACGTTAGAAACTCTGTGAGTTTCTCACATTTTTGGTCCGTGGATGATTGGACCAAATTAACCAAAGGGATAAAAATCATATAAACAGAAGTTAGAAAAAATTTTTGTGGTTAAATTATATCCAAATGCTAAATTTAACTGTTTTCTGATGGATAAAGTCTTCATTTTTTTTTTTTTTTGATAAAACATCTTCTTCTCTGTTTACGACAATATTCTGCTCCTACATGTTTTCAAATTAGATAAAATTTGTTTAATAAAATTTTATTCTAATAGATACACAAAATGTTACTAAGAAAGATATCTAAATGGTCAATACAAGTGCAGAAAGGTGTGAGGATATAAACAGTAAATGACAAAATATTGTCCTCAGACAGAACTAAGAAATGTCAAGACAACAGACAACCTGGACATTCCTGATTTCAGCTTCTTCCCATGGTATCTGATGGTTTTCAGGAACTGTTAGCTAACAGGGAGACAGATCAAGAAAAAAAAAATGTGCTATTGAGGAAACTGAATCTTAAGATAAAGATTTAATTATTATTGCCTAATTTCCCAAAATAAGAATCTCATTCTAAAAACACTACAGTGTTAAAAGTCACTCCTATTTTACTTAAACTAAAAACATTGATTATTCAACAGTGTTTTCTCTCAAAAACGTTTTTGTAAAAGGTTGTATTAGAGCTTATCTATTTTAGTTGAACAAAGATCAAATTCTACTCTTTTATGTATCATCAAAAAGATAAATAAAAAAAAAAAAAGATAAATAACTGTTTCATTTCTGGCATGTCAAGTTCATTACTCATAAATAAATTAACTCTTAAGACATATTCTCTACCTCAGGGTACAGCCACATTCTCAAACAATGGTCTTTGAATAAAATAAATGATTTCAAACCCTACAGCTCTATTTCTAATCTTCCCTTGGTAATTGGTATCCACACATGTATCTAAACTAATCAAAGATGTTCTCTTTAACTCTTTTATATTAGTTACCTTTTTCTTCCTTTTCTTAGTGGGCACTGACCTGTAACTCCCAGTACCAGCATGTGGCTATCATCCACAATGAGGTTTTTATTTATTTTTTAATCATTTTATTTATTTATTTATTTATTAGACACAGAGAGACTGAGGGAGAGAGAGAGAGAATGGCGCACCAGGGCCTCTAGCCACTGTAAACGAATTCCAGATGCATGTGTCATGATGTGCATCTGGCTAACATGGGACCTGGAGAACTGAACCTGGGTCCTTAGGATTCAAAGCAAGTTCCTTAACTGATAAGCCATCTCTCCAGCCCCACAATGAGCTTTTGATCATAGAGACCTACAAGGTTTCCTAAAAGAATGACAGATTTCTGTCAGAGTACTTGATGACCCACCAAAAGTTAGTGGTAAGACCCTAATGCTAAAAACACCATATGTGGTTGACACATAAAATGGAATGACATAGCTGGAAGCTGGAAGAGAGTCAGTCCCCAGACCATCAGCGTGTCTAGTGTCAGAAGGTGCTACATGGGCGACTGGAGGAAAATGACCAATATCTGTCCAAGCAACGCATGGTCTAACCTACTTAGCAGCAAATAACCAGTCATGATGCTCACACAAGTGCAATAGTGGCACACAGTCATGGTGGGAAACCAACTGCTCTTGATTTGGCTAACAGATCTGCTCGGTGGAATGTGACCTATAGCTGGAGCTGGGAAATAAGTCAGAACCATATCCAAACATGAGCCTGTTCTCTATTATCAAGCTACTACCAGTTGTGGGCTGCAAGAGGGCCTACACCTATTAAATTCTCTATAAAAAAAATAAGGGTTATCCCATTTGTCTGGTGCTAACGTTACTCCCCATTGGAGAATCTGCTTCCCTTTTTCAGATAGATGCAGATCCCAAGGAGAGAACCACCCCATCATACCTCAACTGAAACTAAGAATAATTGGCGAAACATGCAAGGGTGCTGTTTTCTTGGTGAACCAGGTACCGGCACACTGGTGAAGGAGATCGACACAGAGAGCAATCAACTCCTACCAAATCAGATATCCAGAGACACAGAGGCTCCCAACACCTCATCACTGAAGCAGACATAAAATGAACTCAACATGGCTCAGGGAAATTTTGCAGAAGAGGGGGCGGAAAGAATGTCAGAGCCACACATTGGGTCATGATACACAGAGACATTTTTCCTACCTATAATTGTGGGCTAACTCCACAATGCATAACCCATATACCTAAACACGGAGGGGCCAGTGGGAGGGAGTAGGACACTGACAAGCCTAACATTGGTACCAACTTGACTGTATTCACTGAGTACAAAACTAATTAATAAAAAATATAAATTAAAAAAAGTACACAGCAAGAAAAAGATATGACAACCAAAATGTTCTGTGTGCAAAAATAATTAATAAAAATATTACCTCTCTGGGAGGGAAATACCATGATTTGTTGTGTGGAAGTATAGAAGTTGTCAAATATATATATATATATATAGAGATAGATAGATAGATAGATAGATAGATAGATAGATAGATATAGATATAGATATAGATATAGATATAGATATAGATATATATGTATATAATTACCCCTCTCACACCTTCCAAGGCTCAGGGTCCATTGTAGAAGAGGTGGTGGAAAGAATGTAAGAGCCAAAGGAAGGGTAGGACTGCTTATAATGCAATCATCCAGACTCAAAATGGCCTGGATATCCATGACCTTGCAGTGCCTGGCACTATATACACAAGATCAGTCTAATAGAAGGAAAAGATTATGACATCAAAATGAAAGAGAGTCTGATTGACAGTGTTAGGGCATATGATGGAGAGTGGAGTTGAAGGGGAAAGTGTGGGGGGAAATTATTATGGTTTATTGTCTATAATTATGGAAGTTGTCAATAATAAAAAAAAACAATAAAAAAGATGTTACCAAATACAAATGTCAAAACTGTGTGTTGTCTTGCTTGACATGTTCTGCATATTATTATAACTACTAGATATTTGAAAAGTGTGATGTACTTATCTTCTATAAAGCTGTTTCTCTGTATTTTGTTCACCTTAATTATTTAAATAGTTCAAACAATTTGCTATAATAAGGCATAAAATTTATTTATAATGTAATACCTCATATTAGGATAAAAAATTAAAGGCCCCTGGCCCAAAGTTATGCTTGTACTATAATAAACTTTTATGCTGGTGATGCCCCATACTACATAGTCTTTGTACTGACACTGTCATTTTTGTACTGTTTCAAGGCCATAGTTTGTATTAGAGCTTCTAGCCAGTAATATAACTTTCTTGTGTTTCTTCTTAACTCTATAACACAGCTAATGATATCTCTCTACTAATTAACAATTTTTTCTTGCTTTGGAAGAGATTCCCCTAGACTCATGCTAATGTAAGAATAGACTGATTCTCGATTCCTTCTCTGATACTGGTTCTGTAAACCTTAGTTTCCCATATCAATAAGGTTAGCAAACTCAAAATATTTTAGCCAGTATTGTCTATTTATGTAAACTCTAAATAAATGTAACATAAAAATCAAAACTAAGCCTTTATTTTGTTACATGGGACACCTGTTTATAATAGGCTTCATAAGTGTTCTACTCATATATTTTTCTATTGTGTAAGACTTTTATTTATTTGTTATAAACTTATTCTAATAGATAAAATTGGGCCTAATTATATAAAATATGTTTCATTTTATTATATAACCAATATAATTATATAAAACATAGTTTCATTATGTTTATAAAATAAACAACTAATAATAACTAGTCAAAACTAATCAAAGTTTTAGCTTTTCAGCTTAACATACTTTCATTAGTTATCCTGAGAATAAGATTTTTTGATATTTCAACCAAGCAAGTAAAGACTATAAGCCTTCTATGTTAAAGACTTACACAAAAAGTAAACCTAAGTTTAAACTTAAACTTCAAAATCAGTTAACCACTTAATCTCTATCATATATTTCAAATATTGTTTCAATACTAATTTCTTATACTTCATACCTTACCTAAACAAAATGTTTATATTTCCCTAAATTCCAATTAACTTCCCATCCAAGTTAACAATTCCTTCTTCCTTACCTATCACCTATATTATTATTATTTTTCAACCTTAAATGTAATGCCCATGTCACCTGTAAACATTGTGTCACATACAAAAAACTCATACATGGATGATAACCACCTCACAATGGCTAATAGATCTGATGTGAGCTAGTAGTTTCTTTCCTAATGGCTCTAATAAGTGCCACACTCCTGAAGAGCTGCCTCCTTGTCTGTTCATAAGATCAACATGGGATAATAGCCTACTATGTACACAAACCACAAAAATAACGTTTGACAAATGAAAAACCAAATACTAAAACTCCCAAAAGCCACACCTGTGTGACTGAGACTTCAATGATGGACTATAATGATTGTAAAAAAAAAAAGTAAATGTTATCAATCCAAAGCCAATAATATTTTTGGCTATATTAGCCTTTATAATGGCCAATAAGATTAGTTTGTTACATGTGACCTGATGTAGCTCCATGACTGGCTAAAATATCTATTACTGTAAGTTAAAAAAAAATCTCACAGTTCTACTCCCTTTAAGTTAAACCTATTCTATATCTGACCTGTACTTTTAACCAATTCTGTAGACAGACAGGCACTTGATTCCCCTGATTATGATAATATTCACCCTCTCTTTTGATACTTACACACTCAGATGCCTCACTAAATTCCTCCAAGACAAACTACATGCCTTCACTTTATAGTGAATCACTAAATTCTTCATGAAAACTAAATATCAGCCGCCATACATCCAATCTCCACAGGACTATGTGGGACACCCCAAGAGATCTACTCCCCCCTCCAACAAGAAGTAGTTGGAAAAGAGCTCATCACCCCCATTCTGGCTCACATAGTCCTCCCCTAAATGCCTAACTCCTCCCCAGTTCTCACCAATATTTTCATACTTCCAGAGTCCAGACTGAAGGGTTAATAGCCTTCCCTGAAAACTAGAGGAAACTAAAGAGTTAATAACTATTCCTAAAAGTAGCAGACAATAAAGAAGCCACAGAAGTATTCCGCCTTATTAAACCTGACACCTTCCCTGATTGATGTACTCCCCTTATCTCAGATGGCCTTGAAAAACCAGAAACCATCTGAGTATCCTCCTTTTGACAATCCTGACTGAAGAAGCCTATTTTGAAAAAGTAAACATATAACTACAATTTTCTTATCAACTACACCTGGTACAGTCTGTTTCTTAAGATCCCCTTATAAGTTTAAACCCTAGACAGTCTCAGCACTTCAGTCTTCATGCCATGGAAAGGCTGTTGACCCTTGCTGTTCCTCTCAATAAACAGTCTTTCTGTAGACATCAAGTCTGGTATTCTCTTTCACTTTTCTCCTATACTTTCCCTACAGATATGGGTTTTGACTATTTATTGTGGAATAAACCTGGAAAGAAGAAAAAAAATATTTTCAAATGCACAAGTAAGTGATTCAGTTTTTCCAAACTGTGGGCTTATTTTTCTGTTTATGTTTTGTGTGTTAAAAGTAAACCAAGTTCTGAAGACTATCTATGAAATTAATACTGCTGGAGAAAAATACGGCTCCTATGACAAAGAAGAGATTCTTATGCTCCAATGAAAGAACACAGTGCCCATGTATACTTTTATATTCTCTAAAGAATATTTTATTTATGTTGGTTAACATGCATATAAGGTTAATGATGCATGAGCATTATAAATAATAATATTCCTTTGGAAAATAAATGAAGTGTGCCTTTATACAAATTTAACAAATTTGACAACTGAAACATAACAAATCCCCCTAAGGAAGACATTAATTCCTAATTTGCATGGGGCAGATATTTAGAGTATCCAAATTTTCACTCAAATCAAATTATTCAATCACTATAGTTTTCAGATTCAAAGGGTAATCTTTCCCTCACCCATATTTACTCTGTCTCAATATTCTCAGTTAATTTCTTAAAAGTTGGAGACTCCATAAATACAGTACTCAATGATAAGTCTACTCAATGTAGATTCAAAGACATTTGTGTGTAATGCTTTACTTCAACCAATAGGAAACCAAATGAAAAAATAAATAAATAAATAAACAAACAAATAAATAAATAAATAAATCAAACTAATTCTAAAGTAGAAAATTGAAGGTTTTGTTTCATTAACTCCTTTAGGAATCTTATGACATCTTTGCCTCTCAAAAAGAGAAAAGTGAGCTAGGCATGGTGGCACATGCCTTTAATCCCAGCACTTGGGAGGCAGAGGTAGGAGGATCGCTATAAATTCAAGGCCACTCTGAGACTACATAGTGACTTCCAGGTCAGCCTGGGTCAGAGTGAGACTCTACCTCAAAACATTCAAAAAAGAAAAAAAAAAAAAAAAAAAAGAGAGAGAGAGAGAGAGAGAGAAAAAAGTGGGTAAATACACAAATTGCTCCTTCAGTTCTACACATGTTAAGACCTCCATCTATAAAGCCTTGAGAGGATTCCTGATGCTCAGACAACTTAAAGAAGTTTGCAAAGTAAAATGCATATAAACTGTAATGAAATAGAAAGTATTAGTTGTACTAATTTAAACATATCTTGTAGTCTTTGACATTTAATGCTATTTATTGGTATAGCCAAAGATGAAAATCACAGGCCTTACATTATTATTCTACAGTTCTCTTGCACATGTTACTTCTCAAGTAAAATCTGGACAAGTTGGTTCATAATTACACTTGCAGACTTGTATCTTCTTTTTAAAAATATTTCTTCTCACAGAGAAGTCCAATCATCTGTAGCTAGGATCCACATATGAGGGAAAACATGTGGTGCTTGGCTTTCTGGGCCTGGGTTACCTCACTTAGTATAATCCTTTCCAGATCCATCCATTTTCCTGTAAATTTCATAACTTCATTTTTCTTTACCACTGAGTAGAACTCCATTGTATAAATGTGCCACACCTTCATTATCCATTCAGCACTTGAGGGACATCCAGGCTGGTTCCATTTCCCAGATATTATGAATTGAGTGGCAATAAACATGGTTGAGCATGTACTTCTAAGGAAATGGGATGAGTCCTCAGGATATATGCCTAGGAGTGCTATAGCTGCGTCATATGGTAGATCAATTTTTAGCTGTCTTAGGAACCTCCACACTGATTTCCACAATGGCTGGACCAGATTGCATTCCCACCAACAGTGTAGAAGGGTTCCTCTTTTTCCACATCCTCACCAGCATTTATAATCATTTGTTTTCATGATGGTAGCCAATCTGACAGGAGTGAGATGGAATCTCAATGTAGTTTTAATCTGCATTTCCCTGATGACTAGGGATGTAGAACATTTTTTAGATGCTTATACACCATACATATTTATTCTTTTAAGAACTCTCTATTTAGCTCCATAGCCCATTTTTTCATTGGCTTGTTTAGTTCTTATTATTTAGCTTTTTGAGTTCTTTGTATATTCTAGATATTAATCATCTATCAGATATATAGCTGGCAAAGATTTTTTCCCATTCTGTAGGTTGCCTCTTTGCTTTATTCACAGTGTCCTTTGCAGTACAAAATTTTTGTAATTTCATGAGGTCCCAGTGGCTAATCTGTGGTTTTATTGCCTGAGCAATTGGGGTTGTATTCAGAAAGTCTATGCCAAGACCAATATATTGAAGGGTTTCCCCTACTTTTTCCTCTAGCAATTTCAGAGTTACAGGTCTGATGTTAAGGTCTTTAGTCCATTTGGACTTAATTCTTGTGCATGGAGAGAGAGAAGGATCTATTTTCACCCTTCTACAGATACATACCCAATTTTCCCAGCACCATTTGCTGAAGAGGCTGTCTTTTCTCCAAAGAGTATTTTTGGCATTTTTATTGAATAAACTCAGTAGCAGAGACCAGTAAGCTAAAAAAGAGATACAAAGGGAAGAGAAGGGAAGGGAGTCGGGTACTTAATAGGTTGGTATTGTATATATGTAAGTAGAAGAATAGATTAACAGGGGTGAAAAGGCCCAAAGTGAGGTCAGGGGAAGAGATTGAGTAAAGGAAAGGTGGAGGGAGGGCTAATCAAAATCTAAGAGGATGCAAATAAATCATATGGAATCCTCTGGTTCTGGACAATGAAACACTCAGGAGCCATAGATCATTGTTAGAAAATTTTCAGTGCCAGGGAAGGGGTACCTCCAGTGAGTTGTTGGCCAGGGAGGTCCTTGATGCCCCCATTATAAGCCATTGCCTAGGCCCTTGGTTTCCCACTAGGAATAGATGGTAAGACCCTATTGCTGAAGACTCCACATACTTGGGTTGCAAGGCCACTGAGAAATATTGCTGGAACTGAGCTGATAACTTCCTCCATGTAGACCAGCTGAGAGAAAGCTGGAAGAAGCCATTCTACATGTAGTTCAATGGGAGAAAAAGATACCACCAGTGAAGATATTCAACAGTGGACACTGCAAGCCTTATAATTGGCCACCCAGGCCAAATGAGCCAATGGGTGCAATAGTGGCATGTCTGTCATGGTGGAAATCAACTGCCCTCCAATTGGACTGGAGGCCCGGTCCATGGGGTCGGGGGGAATACATCCCTGATACTGAAAACTTAATACAGGGGTAGTCATGAGCCCTAGGGGTGTAACATCTGCTGATGTCTGGAAAAATGTATATACTATGCTTATCAAACTGCCCAGTAAGCACTTCTCTTAATATTTATACCTTTATATTAATGCTACTCTCACTTTGGGTAGAGAATCTTGTCTTTTCAGATGGCAGTGACCTTGGGATGGCTCAGAAGGTATCATAGTGCTGGAAAGAAGTGACTGGAGTACTGAGTAACATCTCAATCACACCTTCCAAGGCTTGGGGTCTAATGCAGAAGAAGTGGCAGAAAGAATGTGAGAGCCAAAGGAAGGGTAGGACTCCTTACAACATCCTCCCTCCAGACATAAAATGGCCTGGATATCCATGACCTCATAGTGCCTGACACTACCTACACAAGACCATCATAAGAGGAGGAAAAGATCATGACATCAAAATAAAAGAGAGACTAATTGAGATGGGGAGGGGATATGATGGAGAATGTTATTTCAAAGGGGAAAGTGGGGGGAGGGAGGGTATTACCATGGGATACTTTTTATAATCATGGAAAATGTTAATAAAAATTGAGAAAAGAAAAAAAATATTTCTATGAATTTTATTAAAATGTTACACAAGTTTATATAAGTTTTATATTATTTCAATGACCTGTACTTGAAGAATAAAGACCTACTAAGTTCATTTTAGTGAAAAGTTTAACAAGCTGCCTTGGAGATATCAGCTTGCTCCTGTATGATCAGAATTTTCATTCCTAACAACATCCAAAGTTAGAAAAACTGTGTTTCTGAATTACATGTCATCTTATGTGGCTGCCATAACTTCTTGCCTTATTCTATCACCTGACTGACTCTTGCATTCTCTCTTGCCTTATCTTTCATCTTTACTTTTCTGCTTCCATTAAATTCTAATTTCATACCTGGTAAAAGTGGGAAAAAAAAAGATAGTAGTACCAATGACCTAGATACCCAGGAAGTCAAGGTCAGTGGTCCCAAGAAAGTCCCTTTATGTTTCTCCTTTAAAGAATAAGATAACTATGAGGGGTATGGAGTTTATAGGTGGAAAATAGAAAGCATATTTTGTACATTTAAAATGGATGATTTGAATATAAAAAAAATTCCTTTCATCCTCCCTTCTAGCTTCTTCACACTGATGTCAACCTACTCCATCCAACATTTGCTATGACTGATGTGCTGGTTCTGGCCTCTCAGAGATGTGAGCTCAACTATGCTCTATGGAATCTCCATTTCTAAATATAGACCACTACCTCACTTTGTAAAATTCACCCTGTGGACCAACCTAAAAACATCAGCAGCGCAGGTATGTCCTGCAAGCCAACAGTTAGTAAATATTATCCCAATGTAAAAACCTCTAGCTTTATTTATTATTGACATCATTCAGTTATGGTTAACTTTTATATCTTTTATGCTGCCTACATGCCCTTCCTTTTGCCTACTGGGACACTGTGGGCTCTTCATGATCTTATTTCACAGGAAATGCCTCAAAACCTATGGAAATACACTTCTCTAAAGATGGTATTATAATGAAAATTTCAAGAAAGAAGACATACTGTACACCTGCATATTCATTACAATATAATTTGTGAGGATGAGAAAAGTGAGGTAGTTTCACATATACAAAGAAATTATACTGAAATATGCCTATGCATGTAGTGAGAAGATGTATAAAGATTAAAATCTAAATTTCTGTGACTTGAGGCAACAGATATTTATTCTGCATGTATTTATGGGAAAAGTGTTAATGAGGAACTGTATGGAGAGGAAGGAATTAGGGAAGCTATAGTTTTATTTGTATTTTGTTATAGCATATCTCTGCCTTTTTAATAGAGCTATACCTCCCATAAGCATAAACACTAATTTTCACCAATAAATATTTCTACAGCTCTTTATTTTCTGGTACCATAGACAGAAGAGAATGCCTCCTCTGAGAGGTAATACCATGCTTCACATAGCTCCCTCTCTTTACCTCTTCCTTATTAGTAGCACTTGAGTGTTTGAAGCTATGCATGACATCATTCTTGCTTCAAGAAGTACTTTCATTTTTTACATATATATACTTAGATCATTTGGAACAAGTATATTTTAGCTTAGAAAGTCCCCAAATGAAGCCACCAGAGAACAGACAGACTGCATATATGTGGAATCTCACTTGCATCTCCCATTTCCCTGCCCTCCCTTCTCTGAGCTTCACCATACACTTTCCAACATTAAACATTTGCAAATTACATCTTTGCAAAATATTATCGCGCTCATTTACAAATATTTGAATAAATTAAGATAGATATTAATGCATGTAATTAAGCATATTAACTATACTTATATTTTCAAGCTTCTTGGTTTTCTTATTTGTGGTTTTCTGAAATTTATCTCTTATTTTTTATTAAGGGTAACCCCAATTATTATTATTTTTTTTTTTTTGATTTTTCGAGGTAGGGTCTCACTTAGCCCAGGCTGACCTGGAATTCACTATGGAGTCTCAGGGTGGCCTCAAACTCATGATGATCCTCCTACCTCTGCCTCCCAAGTGCTGGGATTAAAGGCGTGCACCACCATGCCCAGCTAATTTTTTTTCTTTATTACTTATTTACATATTCAGTATGTAAACAGCCATGTTGGTACCATTGTTTGCCTCCCCCCTCTGAAGGGACCCTCCTTGTTGGGGATTATGGATCATGCATTGTGGGGGTAAACATCAGTTATGGGGAAGAGGCAATGTCTCTGTGCATAATGCCCCAATGTGTGGCTCTAACAATCTTTCTGCTCCCTCTTCCATGAATTTCCCTGAGCCATTTTGGTTTCGTTTTAGGTCTACTTCAGTGATGAGGTCTTGGGAATATCTATGTCTCTGGATATCTGGCGTGGTAGTTGAGTGATCTCTGTGTCTATGTCCTTCACCCATGTGCTGGTACCAAGTTCATCAAGAAAGCACCACTCTTGTTCATTTCCCCAATAACTCTGGTTTCAGCTGGGGCCCTGGTGAGGTGCAATGTGCTGATTCTCTCCTCAAGTTCTGCATCCATCCAAAAAAGAGAAGCAGATTCTCCACAAGAGAGTGAATCAGCACCAGATAAATGGGATAACTATTATTATTTTAGAGGGGATTTAATAGGTATAGGCCCTCTTGTGGCCCACAATTGGTGGGAGCTTGATATTGGAGAGCAGACTCAATTTTTGGATATGGTTCTGACTTGTTTTCCAGTTCCAGCTATGAGTTCCATTCTATTGAGTGGATCTGTTAGCCAATTCAAGTGCAGTTGGTTACCCACCATGGCTGTGTGCCACTATTGCACTTGGGTGAGCATCAGTCAGGTTGTTTGCTGCTGAGTAGCTTAGACCACAGGTTACTTGGAAAGATGTTGGTTATTTTCCCCCAGTTGCTTATGTAGTAGCTTCTGGCACTAGACAAGCTAACTGTTTGGGGACTGACTCACTTCCAGATTCATGTCAGGTCTCACCATGTTCTTTAACAACAGCATATGGTGTCTTCAGCAATAGGGTCTTACCATTAACCTTTGGTGGGTAATCAAATGCTCTGAGAGAAATCTGTCTTCTTTTAGGAAACCTTGTAGGTCTCTCTGGTCAACAGCTCATTGTGGATGTTAAGTGCATATTGGTACTATGAGTTACAGGGAAAAGAAGGAAGAAAAAGATAGGTATATATAAAAGAAAGGAAGAAGAAGAAGAAGAAGAAGAAGAAGAAGAAGAAGAAGAAGAAGAAGAAGAAGAAGGAGGAGAAGAAGAAGGAGAAGAAAGAGAGAGAGAGAGAGAAAAACAGGAGAAGATTAAGGTCAGTCTTCACCATACCCTCTCCAGAGCCCTTTGAGTCAGGTGTTCCCTCTAAGGACTTTATGAAGATTCAACAGTTTAATCTGTCTTTCAGGATATAGGTTTTTAATAGCACCATTTCCATTTAGGACCAGTTTTGTGTCCCCCATCCCTTACATTCCCCTCACACCTCACCCTCCCTGTTGTCTGGTCATGTAGATGCCTATTAGTATGTCAACATCTTGGGCAGATTCAGGTTAAGAGCCACAGGTGAGTGAGACCATGTGACAATTATCTTTGTGTGATTGGGTGAGTTTGCTGAGCATGATCTGTTCCCAGTTTGACCATTTTTCTTCAAATTTCATTGTGTCATTTTTCCTTACTGCTGTGTAGAATTCCATCATGTAGATATACCACATCTTTGTTATCCATTCATCTAATGATGGGTACATGGATTGATTCTAGCTCTTAGCTATTATGAATTGAGCAGCTACAAACATGGTTGAGAAAAATCTCTCTGGACTGAAGCATGGAGCTTTGAGGGTAAATGCCCAGTAAGGGAAGAACTGGGTCTGTTGATAACACTAATCAACCCTTTTAGGAGTCCCCATGTTGCTTTCCATAGTGGTTGTACCATCTTACATTCCCATCAACAGTGAAAGAGGGTTTCTATTTCTCTGCATCCTCACCAGCATTAGTTTTCATTTGATTTTTTAATGTTTGCCATCCTTACTGGAGCAATGTGGAATCTCATAGTTGTTTTAATTTGCATTTCCCCAATGATTAGGGATGTTGAGCATTATGTGTGTGTTTCCCATTGTATTTCTTCCTCTGAAAACTCCCTGTTCAGTTCTCTGCTCCATTTTGTGAGTGGGTTGTTTGACTTTTTATTGTCTAGGTTTTACAGTTCTTTGCAGATTCTAGAAATGAGGCCTCTGTCAGTTATTTAGATGACAAAAATTTTCTCCCCTTCTGTGCAAAATCCATTGGCTCTGCTTATTGTATGTTTGTCTGTGAAAAACTTTTCACCTTCATGAGATCCCAATTGTTGAGTGATTGTTTAAGTTCCTGAGCTCCTGAGGTTTTGTTCCTCCTATTTTTTTCTCCCAGTAGTAGCAGAGATTCTGGTCTTATATTGTGGTCTTTTATCCATTTGGACTCGACTTTTGTGCATGGCAAGATGTACGGATCTAGTTTCATTTTCCTGCATATGGTTATAAACTTTGTCCAGAACCATTTGTTGAAGATCCTGTACTTTTTTCCAGTTTATATTATTAGGACCTTTGTCAAGTATCAAGTAGCTGTCTTTACTTGACCCAAAGTCCAGGTCCTCACTTCTGTTCCATTGGTATGTAATCCTGTTTTTATACCAGTACCAAGTTGTTTTTGTTACCCTTGCATTGTAATAGATCAGGTATGGTGATGCCTCCAGAGGTTTTTCTTTTTCCGAGGATGTGCTTGGATATCCATGGTCTTCTGCCATTTCATATGAATTTTGAGATAATTTTTTATATCCCTGTGAAGAAAATGTTGGATTTTTATTGGTATTGCACTTAATCTGTGTATTGCTTTTCGTAAGTTTGCCGTTTTCACAATGTTAATTCTACCTATCCAGGAGAATGGGATGTCTTCATACATTCTCTAGTCCTCCTCAATTTCTTTCGAGTGTTTTTGTGTTTTTAATTTATAAGTCTTTCACATCCTTAGTTAATGTTATTCCAAGGTATGTTTTTATTGTTGCTTGAAAAATGGGACAATGTCACTCATTTCTTTCCCTGTAACTTTGTCTTTTGCATATAGAAAGGCAACTGACTTTTGTGTGTTGATTTTGTATACTGCTAATTTGCTGAAGAAGTTAATCACATTTTGGTTTTTGAGATGGAGGTTCTTGGGTCACTTATATGTAGAATCATGTCTTCTGCAAACAGGGCTAACTTACCTATTTCCTTTCCAATTTGCATCCTTTTATTTCTTTCTCCTGTGTTATTGCCTGAGCTAGGACTTCCAGTACTATGTTGAAGAGCAGAGGTGAGAGAGGACACCCTTATCTTGTTCCTGATATGAATGGGAATTCCTTTAGTCACTCCATATTAAGTATTTTGGGGCTTTAGGAGTTTTATATATAACCTTTATTATGTTAAGATATAATGCATCCTTGCCTATTCTCTCCAGTGTTTTCATCATGAAGTGATGTTGTATTTTGTCAAAGGCTTTTCCTGCATCTATTGAAATGATCATGTGTTTTTTCTTTTTGTCTGTTTAAGCTTATTTATGTGTTGTATTACATTGACAGATTTCTATGGGATGAAGACTACTTGATCCAGGTTTTTATGTGTTGCTGAATTCAGTTTGTGAGGATTTTGTTCAGGATCTTTGCATCTAATTTCATCAGGGAAATAAGCCTATAGTTTTTTTTTTTTTTTTCTTGTGGCATCTCTGCCTGCTTTTGGTATTAGGGTGATACTAGCTTCATAAGAGGAGTTTGGGAATCTTCCCTGTTGTCTGATTATGTGGCTTTTTTCAGAAAAATTTGTTTCAGTGCTTCCATGAAGGTTTGAGGAATTCAGCTGAGAAGCCATCTGGTCCTCGTCTCTTTTTTTTTTTTGGGGGGGGGGTTTGCTTAACTTTTCAATCTCAATGGGTATGTTAAGTTTGTTTAGGAGGTTAATATGCTCTGAGTTTAGCTTTGGTATGTGCTATTTGTTCAGGAATTCATCCATTTCCTCCAAATTATTGAGTTTTGTGGAGTAGAGCTTTTGGAAATAAGTCCTGATTATTCCCCTTATTTCACTTATGTCTGTTGTGATCTCTCCTTTTTCATTTCTGATTTTGTTAATTTGAAGCGCCTCTTTTTTTCCACTTAATCAGATTGGGGAGGGCTTTATCTATCTTGTTTATTTTTTCAAAGAACCTGCTCATGGTTTCATCAACTTGACTAATTTTTATCTTAGTTTTCCAATTCATTAAATTTGGCTCTAATCTTTTTTTTTTAAACTTATTTATTTGAGAGTGACAGACAGAGAGAAAGAGGGAGATAGAGATAGAGAGAGAGAATGGGCACGCCAGGCCCTCCAGCCACTGCAGACGAACTCCAGATGCATATGCTGCCTTGTGCATCTGACTAACGTGGGTCCTGGGGAATCAAGCCTCGAACCGGGGTCCTTAGGCTTCACAGGCAAGTGCATAACCACTAAACCATCTCTCCAGCCCCTTTGGCTCTAATCTTGATTATTTCTTTCCAACTGTAGCTTTTTTACTTGGGTTCTTCTTGTTCTCCAAAGCCTTTAGTTAGATGGTTAAGTCATTGATTTGGGATCTCTCCATATTTGTTAAGAAGGCATTTAGTGCTATGAATTTTCCCTTTAAGGGCTGTCTTCATTATGTCCTGTAAGTTTTGGTATGATGTGTTGTCATTTTCATTCAGTTCTAGAAATTTTGAATTTCATTTTTCATTTCATCCACTACCAATTTATTATTTAAAAGTGTGCTATTCAGTTTCCAGGAGCTAGTTGAATTTTTGGCACATCTTTTGTTGTTAATTTCTAGCAATATAGCATTGTGATCTGATATCATGCAGGAAATTAGGTAAATCTTCCTAAATGTATGGAAGCAGGCTTTATGGCCCAGTATATGATCTACTTTGGGGAAGATTCCATGGGTTGCTGAGAAGAATGTGTAATCTGTGGATTTTTGGTAGAATGTTCTGTAGATTTCCATTAGGTCTAATTGATCTGTGGTGTTGTTGAGCTCTCTTTCTTACCTATTAATTGTCTGTTTGGATGATTGCTTATAGTGGAGTATTGAAGTCCCTGACTATGATGGTGCTGGTGTTTATGTCTGTTTTGTTGTCAAGTAGGTTTTGTTTTATGAATTGTGGTGCACCTGTATTTCATCTATAAAGATTGATGGATGTGATATACTCTTGTTTGAGTATTCCCTTGAAAAGTAAGAAGTTGTCTCCTTTGTCTTTTTTATTACTTTTGGGCTGAAGTCTATTTTATCTGATATTAGTATAGTGATGCCTGCATATTTCTTATTTCAATTTTTTTAACTGATTTTTTTTTATTAGTTCTGTATTCAGCAAATACAGTCAGTTTGGTACCATTATTAGGCTCATCCGTGACCTACCCCCTCCCCTTGGCCCCTCCTTGTTGAGGTATGCGGGTCATGCATTGTGGAGTTAGCCCACAGTTATGGGTAAGCTAAATGTCTCTGCATATCATGACCCAACATGTGACTCTGACATTCTTTCCGCCCCCTCTTCCGCAAAATTTCCCTGAGCCATGTTGGGTTCATTTTTGGTCTGCTTCAGTGATGAGGTGTTGAGGGCCTCTGAGGCTCTGGCTCTCTGATTTGGTAGGAGTTGATTTTTCTCTATGCTGATCTCCTTCCCCCTTGTGCTGGTGTCCGGTTCATCAGGAAAAACAGCCCCCTTGCTTGTTTCTCGAAGTTTTCTTAGTTTCAGCCGGAGCCCTTTTGAGGTATGATGGGGTGGCTCTCTCCTTAGGGTCTACATCTATCTGAAAAAGAGAAGCAGATTCTCCAACGGAGAGTAAGTTAGCACCAGGACAAATGAGATAACCCTTACTTTTTTTTTTTTATAGAGAATTTAATATGTGTAGGCCCTCTTGTAGCCCACAATTGATAGTAGGTTGATACTGGAGAGTGGGCTTATGTTTGGATATGGTTCTGACTTGTTTCCCAGCTCCAGCTATGGGTCCCATACCAGTGAGGGGATCAGTTAGCCAACTTATTTCAATTTTCTTGTAACGTCATTTCCCACCCTTTCACCCTGAAGATATGTCTGTCTTTAGTGGTGAGGTGGGTTTATTGAAGACAGCAGATTGAGGGGTCTTGTTTTCTGATCCACTCTGTCAGCTTATGTCTCCTGATAGGTGTATTAAAACCATTAATATTTAAGGTAATAACTGTGTGGTTTGATTTAATCCCTACCATATTGTTTAGGTTTATGTGGTTTGGTGCTTTCTTATGCCTTTTCTGAGTTTGGTTAATGTGGTTTGCTTCTTGTAGGCACTTGAGATTGGTTATTTGACTCTTCTGTGTAGAGAATTCCCTGAAGTACTCTCTGTAGGTTTTACTTTGAGTTCATATAATTGAAAAGATGAGTTTTATCATGGAAAGTTTTTCTTTCACTATCTATTATGAGGGATACTTTTGCTGGGTAGAGTAGCTTGGGTTGGAAGCCATAAGTTCTTAGACTTTGCGGTATTCCATTCCAGGCCCTTCTGGCTTTCAGGGTTTCCACTGAGAAATCTGAAGTAATTCTGATGGGGTTACCTTTATATGTAATGTGTTGTTTCTCCCTAGCTTCCTTTAGGACTTTCTCTTTGTTATCAATGTTTAGAATCTTAATGATAATATATCTTGGAGAATTTCTCTTTTGATCCAGTCTGTTTTAGCTCTGTTAGCTTCTTGTAACTTGATGAGACTTTTTTTTTTTTTTTTTTTGAGAGAGAGAGTGGGAAAGTTTTCTTCAATAATTTTGTTGAATATGTTCTCCATGCCTTTGGTCTGAATTTCTTCCCCTTCTAGTATTCCCATGATCTGAATGTTGGGATGCTTAAGGGTATCCCATAATTCCCTCACATTCTGCTCATAAAATTTTTGAATTTATTGAAACTTTTGGACTCATGTACTATTTTTTCTGTTTTGTCATCCAGTTATGATTTTCTATCTTCTATTTTCCACATAGCTGACTCTATTCTTGAGAGCTTCTATAGAGTTTTTGGCTTGTTCAATTTGGTTGGTATTTTCTACTGCTTTTCAATATATTGCTTCCATCCCTCTGCTACTTGGAATTCTTCCAAGGGGTCTGGGATTAGAGTTGAATAGGACAAAGTAGACTGGTATTGTGGTTTGATTATGGAAGGGGAGAAGATAGGATTGCATGGTGGTTCTGCAATGGGGGCTGAGACAGAGGGTCCTTTGTGACTGTGTAACAGGGGGAGAATGGGACTTCTGGGTTGCGTGACAAGGCTGAGTGGGGATATGGGACTGCTGTGGATTAGGTGTTGTTTGAGGGTGATGGGTGGCATTCTGGTGACGTGGCAGGAAGGGGGATGGAGGAGTAAACAATAGTCTGGTGGCTTGCGTTACAGTAGCCTGCCAAAAATGCAGGCGGGATGGCGGATGTGATGGCCATCATGGGTCCTGTGGTAAGAAGGGAGGGAAGGGGAATACTAGCTTGCTGGTATGAGTCTGTGAAAAGATGGGCAGTGGGTGGGATTGTGGTCATGCAGGACAACCACAAAAAGGTAGGAAGGGGAACCTTATCCTGCTGGTCTTGGTATCCACACAGAGGGGTGGAAGCTAAGACTGCAGCTGGGATGGCTGCTTGAGGGTGTTGGGGGACATGTGGGTTACCTAAGAGTGTGGAAATCAGCAGATTCCCTATTTTGCTCCTCTGTGCCCTCTCAGTGGAGCTCACTAGAATCTTAAAGCCCCTAAGTCCTCAAAGAACCCCAAAGATTTGCCTTTCCTTCCCAGCAAGGTGAGGTGTGGTTAGATGAATACCATCTTGACCAGAAGTCCCATATTTGTATCTACTTGATACCTGAACTCAACTCAGAGTTTAAATAAGTTAGCTGAAAAAGAAATCAGCAGCCAATGGTATTGGTAATCTGACACAAAACAAAAGACTCACTCTGGGAAAATCAAATGCATGTCTCTGTATAGTATACCTTCACATGAAGAGTCCAGCCATACAATACTGACACAATTGTAGTTCATTTTGAGATTTATGTTTATTAGATATGGACACATTTTGTATGTAAACTTCTTAAGACGCCTTCCTCATTGGGGATGCAGGCCAAACCCATGGGGATTGTGGAACATGCATTATCAGGGCAGCAGTCACTTATGGGGGAGAGGCAATATCTCTGCAAAATGTTCCAACTTGTGCCTCTAACAATCTTTCTCCCTCCTCTTCTGCAAAATTCCCTGAGCCATGCTGGCTGCATTTTTAGTCTACTTCAGTGAAAGACACTTAGGATTATCTGTATTTCTGGTTTGGTAGGTGTTAAGTGTCCTCAGTATCTTTCTCCATCAGCCTTGTGCTGATATCAGCTTAACTAAGAAAGCAACATACTTGCTCATTTCCCCAGTTCCACTGTGGTTTCAGCTGGGGCCCGGGGTGGAGTGCACTGGGTCGTTTATCTCCTCAAGTCCAGTTCCATCTGAAAAAGAGAAGCAGATCCTCCAACAGAGAGTGAAGTCAGCGATCATTAAATGGGATAACCATTATTAATTTAAAGAGAATTAAACTGTTTAGACATTCTTATAGTCTAAGGTTAGTGGGAGCTTGACCATGGAAAGCAGAATCATTATCTGGAGATGATTTTGACTTATTTTCCAGTTCTAGATAGGGTTTCCTTCCCACTAAGTGAATCTTTTAGCCAATCCAAGAGCACTTGGTTACCCACCATGGTTGTGTGCCACTATTGCACTTCTGTGAGCATCACATCATTTGCTTCTGAGTAGCTTAGATTCAAGTTGCTTGGACAGATGTTGGCCACTTTCTCCTGGTAGCTCATGTAGAGCCTTCCAGTACTAGACTGACTAATTGTCTGGGGACTGGCTCTCCTCTGAGTTACATCCAGGTCTCTATATGGTCCATGCCAACAGTGTTTGGTGTCTTCAGCACTAGGGTCTTAATATTAACCTGTGGTGAGTAATCAAGTAGAAGTCTATCTTGTTTGTTTTGGGAGATCTAGTAGGTCTCTCTGATCAGGGGTAAGGTGCAATCTCATGGTTGTTTTATTTTGCATTTCCCTAATGGTTTGTGGATGTAAGTATTGTGGATGTAAACCACATCCTGGTACAGGGAATTACAGGCTGCCTCCAAGAGAATATAAAAAAAGAAAAATCAAGGTCCAGGAGAAATTTGAGGCTAGGTTTCACCTTACCCTCTCCAGGGCACTTTGGTTCAGGTGCTCCCTCTACATTCCTTTTGAGGATTTCACCATTTAGTCTGACTCCAAGGATAATGGGTTCTATGGTACCATTTCATTTTTGGTTCAGTTTTGTGTTCCCCCACACTTCCCCTTCCCCCAAACCCTAACCTCCCTATTGTCCAAGCCTCAAGATGCTTTTTAGTTATATCAGAAACTTGGGCTGATCCAGGTTAGGAACTGCAGATGAGTGAGATAATGAGATGGTTGTCTTTCTGTGATTGTGTGAGTTCACTTAGAATGATCTGTTCCAAGTTCAACCGTTTTTCTACAAATTTCAATGTGTGATTTTTTTTTTTTTCTTACTGCTGAGTAGAATTCTGTAGTGTTGATATACTATATCTTCATTATCCATTCATACAGTGATGGGCACCTGGGTTGATTTTGGTTTTTAGCTATTATGAATTGAACAGCTATAAACATGGTTGAGCAAATATTTCTAAACTGAGATGTGGATCTTTTAGGGTAAGTGGTCAGTAAGGGAATAACAGGGTCTGTTGGTAACTCTATATTCATTCTCTTCAGGAGTCTCCAAATTGATTTGCCACAGTGGTTGTATCAGCTTACATTCCCATCAACCAACACCAAGTGAATGGGTGTTCCTATTTTTCCATAGCCATGCCAACATTTGTTTTCATTTGATTTTTTTTTTTTTTTTTTTTTTTTTTTTTTTTTTTTGTCAAGCTAGGGTCTTGCTCTAGCCCTGGCTGATCTGGAATTTACTATGTAGTCTCAGGGTGGCCTTGAATTCATGGTGATCCTCCTATCTCTGGCTCCTGAATGCTGGGATTAAAGGTGTGTGTCACCACGCCTGATTGATTTTTTTTTTTTTTTAATGTTTGCTATCCTTACAGGGGTAAGGTGCAATCTCATGGTTGTTTTATTTTGCATTTCCCTAATGGTTAGGGATGTTGAACATTTTCCTAAGTGTTTGTTAGCCATATGTTATTCTTCCTCTGAGAGCTCCCTATTTATTTCTCTGCCCCACTTTTGGAGTGGGTTGTTTGATTTATTATTGTTTAGTTTTATTAGTTCTTTGTAGACTCTAGATATTAGGCTTCTGTCAGTGGTATAGCTAGCAGAGATTTTCTCCCATTTAGTGGGTAATCTATTGTCTTTGCTGGTGGTATTTTTGTCAGTGCAAATACATTTTTTGCTTCATGAGATCCCATTGATTGAGCACTTATTTAATTTCCTTGGCTACTGGGGTTTTGTTCAAGAAGTCTTTTCCCAGTCCTATATCATGGAGTATGCTTTCTATTTTTACTTCCAGTAGTTGAAGAGTTTCAGGTCTTATATTGAAGTATTTTATCCATTTGGACTTGATTTTTATGTATGGTGAAATGAGTTCATCTAATTTCATTTTTCTGTATATGGTCATCCAATTTGTCCAACAGCATTTGTGGAAGATGCTGTCTTCTCTCCAGTCTACATTATTGGCACCTTTGTCAAAGATCAAACAGATGTACTTGTTTGCCCTAAGGTCTGTGTCTTCAATTCTGTTCCATTGGTCTATGTTTCTGTTTTTATTCCAGTATCATGATGTTTTTGTCACTATGGCTTTGTAATATAGCTTTAGATGAGGAATGGTGATACCATCAGAGGTGTTTCTTTTGCCAAGGATATGTTTGGATATCCGAGGCCTTCTGCCATTACATATGAATTTTGAGATCAATTTTGTAGTTTCTGTGATGAATGATGCTGGTATTTTTATTGGTATTGTGTTAAATCTGTATATTGCTTTTGGTAAAATTGTCATTTTCACAAGATTAAGCCTACCTATCCAGGAGCATGGGAGGTCTTTCCATCTTCTCCAGTCCTCCTGTATTTCATTCTTTGTGTTTTCATTATATAGTTCATTCACATACTTTGTTAGTGTTATTAAAAGGTATTTAATTCTTTTTTGTTGCTATTGAAAATGGGACAGCCTCACTGATTTCTTTCTCTGTATATTTGTCCTTTGCATACATAAAAGCTACTGTTTTTTGTGTATTGATTGTGTATCCTGCCACTTTGCTGAAGAAATTTATCACCTTTAGAAGTTTGGGGATGAAGACTTTTGGGTCACTTATATATAGGATCATATAATCTGCAAATAGGGCTATCATAGAGTTAACTTTTTTCATAGAAAGTTTTTCTTTCACCATATATGATGAGGGATACTTTCGCTGGGTACAGTAGTGGAGGTTGGAAGCTGTGGTTTTTTAGACTTTGAAGTGTTCCATTCCAGGCCCTTCTGGCTTTCAGGGTCTTCATTGAGAAATTTGATGTTATTCTAATGGGATTGCCTTTGTATGTTGTGAATTGCTTCTCTCTTGCTATTTTTAGCATTCTCTCTTTGTTTTCATTGTTAAGGGTTTTAACTACGAAGTGTTATGGAGAGTTTCTTCTTTGGTCCTGTTTGTTTGGTATTCTGTGGGCTTCTTGTATCTGGATGGGCCTCTCTCTCATTCTCTCTCTATGCATGCAAATAAATTAATAAAATATTCTTCAATTTATAAAATTTGTATGATAATTATGATAATTAAGGAATCTCTTTAAATTTTCATGATTTGTTTTCATGTTGAATATAATTTGAAAAATGTAGGTTGTAAGCACAAATAATATGTAAAGTGGTTTTGCATATGTATGTTCTGTATCTACATGTGTGTGGGTTCATCTGTGTGTGTGAGCATGTACATGTGTGTTTTCATACAAGTAGAGGCCAGAGATTGATACAGGGTTTCCTCTCTTGATCAATTTTCACTTTATTGGCTGAGACAAGGGACTCCCATTTGAATTCAGAGCTTGCTGATTCAGCAAATTAACCTAGTCAATTTTACTTGAGGATTGGCTTTTTTCACCTCTCAAACACTGGGGTTACAGACATGCTGCCAAACCCACTCAGCATTTATGTGGGTTCTGGGCATATGAGATTTTGGCAAGTACTTTATTCACTGAGCCATCTCTCTAAATGCTGTAATGTGATTTTCATCAAATCCATAAGATATAGGGACATATGTTTGGCTGGCATAACCAAAAAAATTGTGTATACTTTTTCTAAGATTCACATACGTAGTTATAAATTGTATCTATTGTGTAAGATTATTTATTAAGGTTTTAAGTTGAATAGGAAAATAACTTGGTGGGAGCCTAGATCACACTCTTCTACTCTACAGTACTTGTCCTACTTTGTTTGTGTTATAAAAGGGTAGATGAGGGCTGGGAAGATGGTTTAGCAGTTAAGGCACTTGCCTGCAAAGCCAAAGCACTCAGGTTCAATTCCTCAGGACCCATGTAAGCCAGAGGAACAAGGTGGCACCTGCATCTGGAGTTCATTTGCAGTGCCTGATTGCCCTGATGTGCCCATTCACTCTCTCTCTCTCTCTCCTTCTCTCTGCCTCTTCCACTCTCTCAAATACATAAAAGCAAAACATTAAAAAAGGTAGATGTCATGGTATTCTATATATATAAAATCTGAAAAAAAATCTACTAAACAAGTCTTAGAACTATTAAATTTATCTAATAATCTTATAGAATACACATTTAAGATATTTTACCAATTATTTTATATATATATATATATATATATATATATATATATATATATATATAATCATTCAATAAAGATTAGCTATGACATTTGTACATTTCATATTGGGAAGATAAATATAAATATTTCAAGGGTCATATTTCATTAAAAGAATGAAATGTGATGATTAAGAAATATATTTTATATCATAAAGCCGTAGATATATATAAGGTTTTTGTCAGAGAATTATAAATTATATCCAGTCATTAATAACCATGATCAAAAGCTCTAAAGTTGTCCAAACCTTAAGAGGACAGTCCGCCTTTACCATGTGGATCTGATATCACATGGTCAGTGAATGTCTGGGCCCTACAGATACTATGATTTTTCATAAACAAAATTTCTATGATATAGCCTAATTTCTAAAGTAATCACAGTTAAAATATTAACAAACATAATAAAAAAAGGCAGAAGATTTATAATAATATAGTTCACTAAAATTTCCCCTATCACTATTATCTGGGCTTTGGACTCTTTTGTTGTTATTGTTTGTTTTTACTTTTTTGAGGTAGGTCTCTCTCTAACTCAGGCTGACCTGGAATTCACTATGTAGTCTCAGGGTGGCCTTGAACTTATGGCAATACTCTTACCTCTGCTTCCTAAGTTCTTGAATTAAAGGTGTGAGCCACCACACCCAGCAAATGGTTTTGGACATTTTAAGTAAATTAAAGATTTCTTGAGCCCACACATTAGCATACTATGAAAGTTGGTTTTATAAGCAAGAGGGCCCTTGCATCACTTACAAAGTGGCACATACAAGCTGGATATGCTATGCAAAGGGATGAGTCATGTTCCAGACGTGATGGAGGAAGGTGGTCTCAGATATAATTACTCAGAATGCAATGAAATTTAAAAAGTTATTATTTACTCATGGAATTTTTCTTTTAATACGTTGACAACATTTAAACATTTTTTTTAATTAGGTAGAATCTTTGTATGTGTTAGTTCCATCATTTCTCTCCTCCCTCACCCCCATTTCTGATAATAGAAATCATGAAATGCAAAATCATGAAAAAGAAGGGAATAGTCCCCAAAATAAAACAGGCTTCTTTCAAAGCACTTGATTACCCACCTGAGGTAAAATCTATAACCCTGTTGCTGAAGACACCATATGCTGCCTGCACAGAACATGGAGAGACATGGCTGGAATCTGGAAGAGAGTCTGTTAACCTGTCTAGTGCTGCAAAGTGCTACATTAGCTATTAGGGAAAATTACCAACAATGGTGTGAGCAAGCAGAGGTCTAAGCTACTCTGTAGCAACCAGCCTGACAAGAAATACACACCAGTGCAACGGTGGCACACAGCCATGGTGGGTAACCAATGGCTTTCTGATTGGCTAAGAGATCCAATCAATGGAAAGAAACCCTTATATGGAACTGGGAACTAGGTCTCAATCCTATGGAGACAAAAATTACGCTCTCCAATGTCCAATGTCAAGTTCCCACAGTCTTTGGCTAAAAGAGGGGCAACATCCATCAAAATATCTCTAAATTAATAACACTTATCCAATTTAACCAATTCCGACTTCACTCTCCACTGGAAAATCAGTTTTTCTTTTTCAGAAGGTAGCGAGACCTGAGGAGATAAACCACCCCTCTCATCTCAGTCAAGGAAAATGCAAAACCACAGGGGAAGGGGGAAGAGGAGCAAGAACACTGCTTCCATGGTGAGCCTGACAAGCAACGCAAGAGTGAATGGAGCAGACCCTGAGGATACTCAAGGCATACCAAAGCAGAGATCCAGAGGCTCCTAAGAGCTCAGCACTGACTAGTCTTAGAACTCACCAACCCAAGTCTCAGGGAATTTTGAGGCAGATGGGGTGGAAAGATTGTAAGAGTCACATGTTAGAATGTCATGCCCAGAGGCACTGGCTTCCACCCCACCCCGGCAATAACTCACTGGTGCTCTCACAACTCATAACAGCATAGCCCACAGCCACATGGAAATACCAGCAACCCCACTGAGGAGGGCCCCCTGAGAAATGGGGGCAGGGAGGAAGGAAAAGATGGTACCAACACATGATGTATCCATACAAAATAAGTTCATAATAGTAATAATAATAATAAATTAATAATAATAATAATGATAATAAAGAAAGATATAGAGGATGGTAGTGCCAAGAGAAAAAGGCAGCTTTAGTCATGGATAAAGGAAAATTCATCCTAGACAAAAGTGATCACTCTTTTAAATTGCATTATGAGATTAATGGATGGAGGGACTGCACTAGAGGTAATATATATGGATTTTACTAAAGCATTTGATACACTGCTTCATGAATTTTCACTTCTAAAATTAGTTCAAATTGTGTAGAATATGTGTATGGTCACATAGATTGAAAATTTACTGAAAGACCATAAAGTCATATTTAGGTTAGAGAGTGTCCAGTGCATCTGTAAGGACTAATGATACCGACCTTTCTGCCCATCACCACCCCACTGATGATCTTGGGAAGGGGGAAGGGGAAATTATGGAATTCACAGATATTGGCATAAAAGATGTCAGGAACCAAGGTACAGTTAGATCATAAGAAGTCAAAAATAAGAGCAGAGAATGAAATGTAATATAGGTATTATTTAATCTTCTTTAATCACTAAATGTAGAAAGAGATTAATAGAATTTTGATTTTAATTATTAAAACATTGATTTGAGGAAAATGCAATTAAAACTGTGGTGTCATTTAATAGTGTTGATTTTTAGACTGAATGGTTTGCTCCAAATTTGAATTCATTCAAATAAATTCATTGAAATGCTGAAGAAACACACAGAAAAAGAAGGGAATAGTATCACCCTAAAAATTCAATAATAAATTTGGACATTGAGGGAATAAAATACAACATTTTGCAATAATTCAAAATATAAAAGATCATGTAGAATAGCCAGGAGTGGTGGCGCAAGCCTTTAATCCCAGCACTCAGGAGGCAGAGGTAGGAGGATTGCCATGAGTTCGAGGCTACCCTGAGACTCCATAGTGAATTCCAGGTCAGCCTGGGCTAGAGTAAGACCCTACCTCGAAAAACCAAAAAAAAATAAAATAAAATAAAATAAAAGATCATGTAGAGATAAGAAGTGGAAAATAACTCATCACTAAACAGCTGAGATATGTAAAAGACAATTCAAATTAGTGATTCAATATATTGTTTCCATGAATTGGAGAATACATTCTTTTCAAGATATTTATTTAATATTTATCTATAAATTCAAAATAATTCAAACAGTATTTATAACAAACATCTATTAAAAATGATCAGCCTTTTAAAAAATTTATATTTTGATGACACAGAAGAGCCAAACATATTTTTAAAGTTACAGAAAATGCACCACTTGATGTCAACACTTATTTTTGTGAATTCAAATGCATGGAAAAGGATGGACTTTACTTTCAGAATAAAACATAGAAAAAGTTAAAAAATAAAAAGCTAAAATATAAATGTTCAAATATTTTTGTTTTATTAACTAAAATGTTTTATTCCAGCCACTATGCTATTTTTCTGGATGAACTACCACACCTTTCAGCACCTATCAAAAACCCTTTTCACATCCTCTTTCATAGTGACAGAGTTTATAATCTATCAAGGTATAAAGGAAGTCCAAATCATGTTCAAAGTATGCTATTAACATGTCACCACACACACTTATGAGGGGAAGAACCTGATATGAAAATGTTTTGTGAAATTTGAAAATTGAAAGTACTCAAACTGCATTTGAAATCAACTTGGCTATTTTATAGATGGCCAAGAGAAATCTACTTATTAATTTGTTGAGAAGTTTCAATAAACTGTATATGTGTTAACCATATCTTGTGTAGCTTTCACCAAATATATCACAGAAACAACTTCAGGGAATAAGGATTTATTTGCTTATGGTTACAGATGTATCAATGATGAGTGATTTGATGGACATGATATATAGTCATTCATATCATTGAGGCCCACATGCACAAAAAAGGAATAGAGGAAATGATCAGGACAAGATATAGCCCCTAATAACGTGCCGGCAGTGATCTATTTCCTGTAACTGGGACACATGTCCCACTTTCTATCATCTTCCATTAATGTCATCATCTATTATGAGTCCATGAAGAGATTCAATCATGCATGAAGTTAGAGCTCTCATGATTTAATCATCTCTGGAAATACCATCAGAGAGCCTCCCAGAGTGTACTTTACAACATCCTAGATTGCTCAAGCCAATGGAAAAAAAAAAAAAAAAAAAAGATTTACTGTCACAACATTAAAGTTACCTTTCATGGTTTTGGGCACAGTCTTCCCATGCTAGTTAAGTTCTACATTTTCCTTTCTGTCAAAATTTCATGTTTTACATGGCAAAAACATGTTACAAGAAGTATTTTGACTTGCCTATGTGCTGTTGCTTGGGCATGAGAATTTATTTTTTTTTATTTTTTTATTTTTTTTATTAGTCAGTTCTGTATTCAGCAAATACAGTCAGTTTGGTACCATTATTAGGCTCATCCGTGACCTACCCCCTCCCCCTGGCCCCTCCTTGTTGAGGTATACTGGTCATGCATTGTGGAGTTAGCCCACAGTTATGGGTAAGCTAAATGTCTCTGCATATCATGACCCAACATGTGACTCTGACATTCTTTCCGCCCCCTCTTCCGCAAAATTTCCCTGAGCCATGTTGGGTTCATTTTTGGTCTGCTTCAGTGATGAGGTGTTGAGGGCCTCTGAGGCCCTGGCTCTCTGATTTGGTAGGAGTTGATTTTTCTCTATGCTGATCTCCTTCCCCCTTGTGCTGGTGTCTGGTTCATCAGGAAAAACAGCCCCCTTGCTTTGAGCTGAAAGAAGATGGGAAATCCCAAAAGGCCCCTGAACACACACACACACACACACACACACACACACACACACACAGACTCATTTCCCCTGAAATGTCATCATAAGTTAGTTCTCACAATGAAATTCCCTATTTGCTGCTTTTGAACTCCCCATGGACTGAGTTGATTTAAGACAAAGCCCAGGAGAACATAAAAAAGAAAGAGCCAATCAAGGTGAAGTAATTTTCCTTAAGGGAAGAGAAAGAGGGCACCCTAGGAATCTGTAGATATTGCAAATATTGGGAGAAATAATAATGTTTAGGGAACAGATGGCTGCAATCAAATAAATGATCATAAATCTTCACATGGAGTCAGATGCCGTAGCATTGGAGATAAGACAAAATGTAGGCTTTAGTAAGTTGTGAATCAACTGAGACTCACACAGAATATATTGAGAATATATTAGCAATCTTCTCCATAAAAAGGAGTCGCTCTGTGCTTGTTGCTGCCTTTATATTTTTACTTTTATCTATATTGTCAAATTTTCTATAAAATAAAACCATATAATTGCATATAATACATATATATATAGAGAGAGAGATCTATAATAAATTTATATTATTATTTTCTTTCTTTCTTTTTTTTGTGGTTTTTCAAGGTAGGGTTTCACTCTAGCCCAGGCTGACCTGGAATTCACTATGTAGTCTCAGGGTGGCCTCGAACTCACGGCAAACCTCCTACCTCTGCCTCCCAAGTGCTGGGATTAAAGGCATGAGCCACCACACCTGGCAAATTTATATTATTCTTTAGTAGTCATTGGTTTTAAGAATTTCTCAGCCGGGCGTGGTGGCGCACGTCTTTAATCCCAGCACTCGGGAGGCAGAGGTAGGAGGATTGCCGTGAGTTCGAGGCCACCCTGAGACTCCATAGTGAATTCCAGGTCAGCCTGGGCTAGAGTGAGACCCTACCTCGAAAAACCAAAAAAAAAAAAAAAAAAAAAAGAATTTCTCCTTTTTCTTTAATATATACATATATTTTCTTTCATATATTCATATATTATTTGTGTGTGCTTATGTTTGGTTTTCTGAGACAATATGTAGCCCTGACTGACCTGTCTGGCTTTGAACTTGTAGGAATCTTTTTACCTCAACCAAGTTCTGGGATTATAGTATATACCACCATGCTTGGGCATGTTTTATATAGTTCATGCATATATGTTTATATCTATATATACCAGTTCATTTGCATTTCATGGTAAATTTGTATTAAGGTGTCATATATTCATTAAATAAATATGTTAAGTTTTTATTATTGAGAAGTCACTAATGTTCTTAGACTTTAATAGTGGCTGAAGACTACATCTTTATTTATAGACTTCTCTAATATATATTTAGCATACTATCAACATAAAGAAGTAAACCCTGTTACCATCTCGGTTCTTGTATAAGTGTTATGGTTTATATGGATTTCCCACTTGAGAGGGATTATATATATCAGGTTAGTTTCTGTGACAGATTATCTAATTAAGATAACTGTCAGAGGCACCCTTTCATGTACTGGGGTTCTGAACTGCATAAATCATCACTCTGTTCTGCCACCTCGATGTTGAACTGAATGTGAGCAGCTTCTGCAAGCTCCTGCTTCCATGCTTTCCCTGCCATGATGGACTAGAGCCTGGAACTGTAAGTAGAAATAAACCCTTCCACCCTTAAACTGTTGTTTTGACAGGAATTTTGTCCCAACGAAGAGAAAGTTACTGACACAATGTGTCATTCTATCAGAGCACAGAGGACAGACACACTGTTGTACTACTAGGGCCAATTTCTGTGTGAGAGAGGGTCAGTGAAATGGAAGGAATGTCCTGTAAAGTGCATTTTGATATGTAAATACAGATCAGGCTTTGTGGAGCCACTTGAATGGGAAGAGGCTGTGCAACACTGAAAGAACAAAGTGAAAGTTTGGTGCTAAATTGCAACTCCATCCTGGTCAAGTAAAGAACTGTGGGATGCATCAGAATTGACATTCAAAGTATTTACCAAGCTATTTCAACTTACCCAAGGGCCTAAGAATGTACAATGAGTGAAAGATAGGGTTAAATCAGTAACATTTAAAAGTGCCAAACCCTTTATTTCAAAGTGTTTCTCAGTATCTCATACGTTCCTCAGTTACTCCACATCCTTTTTTAGCTTCATGCCCAACCTGTGAAACATTTTTCCTCAACTTCCCCAAAAGTTCTTTAGTCTTTCTTCCTTTTAGAAAACATACATTATAATGGTAGATACATTAAAATCACTTCTAAAGGAAAGTAAAGATTCTCTCTGCTGTATATTCATTCAAATATTTACTGAATAGTTACATGTCAGATGTAGTTAAATTTATCAAACAACTGCAATTTAGAGAAAATACTATGGTCCTCAAATGGTATGAAGTCCAGGATAATCCAAATAGCAAGTAGAGTTGTAAGAAATGAGCAAAAAAGATGATAACAGTTCAAGGACTATGTAAATGGGTATTTGGAAATAAATAGATTTCTATGAATCAGTAACATGTTGGATCACGGATGAAGAATTCGTCTGGAGATTAGTGCTCAAATTGAAGAATACATGAACTGAAGTGTCTGGTAAGCAAAAATTTCATAGAAATTTCTTCAATTCAGGAGTTTGTTGTCAATTCTGTCAAAAAAAACTTGTTTGCTGCTAAAATTATTTTTTCCTGAAAAAATAATTTTTTAAAGAAAATTTATTAAAAGTAGACTGGGATCCAGGAAGATTGCTCAGTGGTTAGAGGTGCATGCCTGTAAAACCTCTCAGCCAGCTTCAGTTACCTAGTTTCTGGAGCTCATTTGCAATGACAAGAGACCCTAGTGTGCTCCCATTCTCTCTTAAATAACCATATTTTGATTAGATTGTGGCCAATGAGATAGCTCAGTGAATAAAGTGCTTGTCATGCAAACATAGGGCCTGACTTCAGGATACCAGCACCCATGTAAAATGTAGGGTTTAGCAGCATGCCTATATTCCTAGAAATGCAGATGTGGACCAGAATGATACCCTGAACTTGCATCAATGAGTTCTGGGCTCACTGTCTCAAAAAGTCAGGTGAAGAGTGATTTATCATCCAATGTGCAAGAGCATATATGTGTGTAAACCCTCACATATATGTGCTCACACACATACTAGTATGAATACATATGCTCCTGCACTTATATTCATGCAAAAATGTTGATTAGAGGGGTAGTGTAATACATATATCTTAAACAGCAGTTAATAAATTCAGAAAAAAATACACCAAAGACACAGCAACAAATATATTCTAGGTTAGCTAGCTTCTGTTAAAGCATGTTTGTGTGTGTTTTAGTATTTGTCCTTCTATATAATGTTACTGTTGAAAAATTCTTATTCATAACTGATTTAACAGATAGTATGATCTTGGGAACATTATCCACATGTCCTAACAAATGATAATGTCAATGTCATTTATGACAGTACTAGTAAAGCATATTGATGCTGTTAATGTTCTGTATAGTGTTAAATTCAAAGAATCTTCTATTTGAAATAAATTAGAGTCAAGTGATTCATGATGCAAAAGAACAGCAACAATAGTTCTTTATATTTATTCTTAAAGAGTAACCACTCAATTTGGTCCAATTTCTTTATGGTGAGTTTTTCATCCTGACATTTTGTTTTTAACTG
The DNA here is from genome assembly GCA_036346955.1 of Dipus sagitta. Taxonomy (NCBI): domain Eukaryota; kingdom Metazoa; phylum Chordata; class Mammalia; order Rodentia; family Dipodidae; genus Dipus; species Dipus sagitta. Next base: position 84,060,038 of record CM070777.1, read on the forward strand.
ATGCAACATTTTTTTAACATTTTACTTTTCATGTTCTCTTGCATGAACAACTTTGAAGCAACCAGTCTATAATTATCCATTCAAAAACAATAGCTAATTGATTTTTGCAATTATCTACCCTATCATCTACCTGCAGGGAAAATTAAACACAGATCTTAAGACATTATGTGCTCTCACACTTAACATGATGGAAACTTCAGTTTCCCTTTGGAAATGCTGATTGCAATATAGTTGGATTCCAAGATTTTAGGAGCCGAGGTGCTCCTCAAGCAGGGATGAATTAATGCACTATAATCTAATGTGCATCTTGAATTAAACATACTGACCAGTTAGAGGACAAGATATTCACATAGGAGCATATGTGACAATTCTGTCAAAAGCATCTGTGAACAAAGAAGTCAAGTGAGCATCTTCTGAAATGATGGACTCAGTGATAGAAGTTACTGCTGAGGCTGGAGAGGTGAAAGGGCCCATGACCTTGGAGAAATTAAGTCTTGGCAATTGAAACAATAATTAGGTGTTCTGGGAAGAGATATTTAAAAGCTCTTTGTGCTTCAGGTATATCTGTACTGTCTAATACAGTAGTCACTTGCCCTATTAGAGTAGGTAAAGTATTTTTGTTTTCTGTTTTTGCATGTATATATATATGTGGTGTGTGTGTGTGTGTGTGTGTGTGTGTGTGTTCATTCATATGTTTAGGTGTACATGAGTGTATGTGTGCATGTGAAGTCCAGAGATCAATGGCAGGTATCATCCTCAGTCACTGTTCACCTTATTCTATGAGATAGTATCTCTCACTGGGCATACATCTAACCAGTTCTGTTTCACTTGCTAGCTAGCATCCAGTGTACCCTGCATGTTCCCTCATGTTTATGCAGCAAGCACGTCACTCATCACAATAAATTAAAATAAACAGTTCTTCAGATGCAGGAGGCACAGTCTAAAGTTTTGATAGTCAAAGGTGGCCATTGCCTAGCTACTGCATCACAGGGAATACTACCTGAACTATATACAACATTCTGCTTTGTGGCCCTGAGGCAGAGCTAAAAGAGAAGCTGTCCAACAGTTAGGAATGTAAGTATTGGGAGAAAGAGCATAAAATCATTGAAATTTAGATAGCCAAGTGATAGTTGTAGCCATAAAATAGAATTGTCACTTTGTCTGAGGTGCCATTTGTAAATAGTATGTTCCTTGAGGGTAGAGCCAGGGAAACTGGGCAATGAAACACATTTAGTTAGAGAAGATCCAAACCTTGCTGGTGTCTTATTGTTTTGAGTGACCGGACCAGTACTGTCAGCATCATAGAATATCACATCCTGCAGTTTCTACCTATGGTTTGGGAAAAAGCTGCTTCTCATTTTTCACTTTGTAGTCTGAAGCAAGCTAGCTTCCCAGCAGATCAAAGAGGCTTTCTTTGCCCATAAATGAAAGACATGTAGCAAATCTTTTAGGCATTTTTAATGAACTTTTCTATATCTTACATATTTCTTATTAAAAATGTAAGCATCATCTTAAAATGAGTGAAAATCTTGTTTTATTTTTTTTTTATTCCAAAGGCCCCATCCATGGAGTGAATATCTTTATCACCAGGCTTCTAGTATCCCCATGTCCAGTTTTTTTCTTAATTTTTATTTTATTTTATTTTATTTATTTATTTATTTGAGAGCAACAGACAGAGCGAGAAAGAGGCACCAAGAGAGACACAGAGAGAATGGGCGCGCCAGGGCCTCCAGCCACTGCAAACGAACTCCAGACGCATGCGCCCTCTTGTGCATCTGGCTAATGTGGGTCCTGGGGAGTTGAGCCTCAAACCAGGGTCCTTAGGCTTCATAGGCAAGCGCCTAACCGCCAAGCTATCTCTCCATCCCCCCATGTGCAGTTTTTCAAAGGAAGGTAATGCCGTCTCCCTTCTGCCCCAGGCTGAAGGAGAGTTGCATCAGCTTTGTCTGAAATAGTGACATTGAAATAATGTTCTATATGTAGCCTTGATTTATTTGATGTTAGATTTTAAATTTTTGTATATCTTAATAATGTAACTTAGGGTTATATTTTAATTTGCATTTCAAGAATATTACAAAATTAGAGCATGTATTCCTGTGATAATATTCAGTTTTTGTTCCTGGTAATTGGCCTTTTTTTTCTTAGTGACATGCTTTTCTCTTCTTTACTGTCATTATGAAATTATTTATTTATTTACGTGCATACATTTCTTTACACTCTTGATTCGATTTCCTTGATGTTTTATTCATGCTTTAAAAGTAATTTCTGAGATTACCCCCTGGGGACCCTTCCTGACTTAGGGGGTCTTTGTCATCTCTCCTTCTCTTAAGCTCTTTATGCAAATTTTTGTTCTGCTTGACTTTACAAAAAGTAACTTTTTGTCCAAAGACATCTTTTAACTGTCTTCATGGCATCTTTCTACAAACACTGATGAATATTCATGTAGTCACATTTATGAAGCCTCATCACATATTTTTATTGCCAATCCTTCTCCACCCAAGGTCAATATCATATTATCTACTAAAATACAAAAATGATTTTATTTAACCTTTATAAATAATAATTGAGTTTATATCTTCTTATAATTTTATTTTTATTTATTTCATTGACAGAGAAAGAGGTAGAGAGAGAGAGAGAGAATGAATGGGCATGGCAGGGCGTCCAGCCACTGCAAACTAACTCCAGATGCATGTGCCCCCTTGTGCATCTTGCTAACATGGGTCATGGGGAATCAAACCTGGGTCCTTTGGCTTTGCAAGCAAGCGCCTTAACCACTAAGCCATCCCACTAGCCCAAATTTATATCTTTTGTAGGGATTAATGATGACTTTACAATGAAGAATGAATTACTCAAAACAAATTTTTGGAGAATTTAATCACTTTTGTATTGTCCTTAGAGCCCTTGTGCCCTATGTAAAGTTTCCACACAAGAGTGGGCTTGTTTCTGGTCATATAGGCTGTTTTATTGGCCTCTTGGTGCCTATAGCAAAACCACATTGTCTTAATTATTATTGCTTGGTTGTAAATCTTGACAATCAATTGGCAAATTCTCCCTAATACTTCTTCAAAAGTTCAGCAATATTACCATCTGAGGAAGTTGTGAGCTTATTTTCTGAGCCCAACAATCTTACTTTCGTCATTTCAGCAATTCATCTCTTTGGCAACAGTGTGTATCAGATCTTGAAGTTACTGTGTAGCATGGAGATGGTGAACAGCTTTTTGCTTCTGTGTTGGCCTTGTCCTTATGTTTGTCATATAACTGGAGTGGTTATGTAGAACCTGTATGGTACTTCCATGGCAGGCTTAGAAATGCAGGTGTGTGAGCAAGGAAAACAAGCAAGAAGAATGAATTCATTAAAACTGCCAGATCCCAATGAAACCTCCAGGTGTACATCATTGCAATTATGGTTTCCATACTTTCTTCTGGATAGAGTGAGGTATTCCAATAAATGATGCAATTCTTCTTCCAGAACCACATGGAATATCTCTTCATGCTCCCTAGTTTAACAATGCTTCTTTCCACAAGTGAATGACAGACTGTAGGAGAAAAGAAGAAAGTGAAACCTTAACTAATCCAACATGAAAAAAAGGAAAATATCATTCTTTCTTGTAGTTTATATCCACCAAATAATGACTTATTTTTTTAGCCATTTAGCTGTTCACTCAAGCTATGTTTTAAACATCAGATTCTACAAGTTTTGAGTTACAACAATCATAAATCAATTCTACAGATATTGTCAGTTAGTTCACTGTTTGTTGAATATCTTTTCCCCATCTTCTGTCCCTTGAGGAAGGAAGAATATTTTACTCTCCATTTGACTGAAATAGGAATGCTGATAATGTCTAAGTGGCACCAATAAACATGGTAAAGGCTACTACTTTTCTGTTTTTTAGATTTTTTTTTTTTTTTTTGAGACAGTGTCTTGTTCTAGCCCAGGTTGATCTGTAATTCACTGTGTACTCTCAGGACTGGCCTCGAACTCTCAGCAATTCTCCTACCTCTGCCTCCCAAGTGCTGAGATTAAAGGCATGCACTACCAGGCCTGACCCCAGGCTAATGTTTTTATGATTTTAGAATCATTCTTGGTCAAGTTTTCATAGACTTGTACCAAAAACATTCTGAATTTTATTTCATTTTTATTTTGTTTAAAATTTTTATTTATTAATTTATTTGAGAGAAAAAAAGAAAGAAAGAAAAAGAAAGAAAGGAAGGAAGGAAGGAAGGAAGGAAGGAAGAAGCAGGGAGAGAGAGAGAGACAGAGAGAGAATGGGCACTCCAGGGCCTTCAGCCACTGCAAATTCCAGACACATGTACCACCTTGCATAGCTGGTTTACATGGTTCCTGGGGAACCGAACCTAGGTCCTTTGGTTTTGCAGACAATCATCTTAACTGCTAAGCTATCTCACCAGCCTGTGAATATTATTTTAAAAAGCAGGTAGCCATGCAGAGCCACATGTTGGGTCATGATATGCAGAGACATTACTCCTACCCATAACTGTGGGCTAACTCCACAATGCATGACCCATATACCTCAACAAGGAGGGGCCAGGGGGAGGGGGTAGTACATGGATAAGCCTAACAATGGTACCAACTTGACTGTATTCACTGAGTACAAAACTAATTAGTAAAAAAATAATAAATTAAAAAATAATATAAATAAATAAATAAAAGAAAAAGAAAAATACATCCAACCTGATGCACAAAATGGTACATGCATCTGAATTTCATTTGCACTGAGAAGATGCCCTGGTGTTCCCATACTCTCTCACTCTCTCCTTTCCCTTTCTGCTTGCAAATAAATAAATAAGAATACTTAAAAAACACCTCCTATGATTCAAGCTTCTCTTTGTCCCACTTCACCTTTGCCCCATTATAATCCTTCTTTTCAAAACCAGAAAGTTTAAATCAGAACTGGTTGTATAAGGTGGTTGCCCCAGCTGCTCAGGAGCCTAAAGCAGAAGTATCACAAGTTTAAGGCCTGCCTGGGCTACAGAATTGCCTGGGCAACTTAGTGAGACCACTCCAGCCCCGTTGCAAACTAAAAAGAACATGAAAGTAGGCTGAGGTAGATGTTCAGTGGTAGAAGACCTGTCTATCATGAGTAAGTACCTTGGTTAAATTCTAAGTACTGAGAAACAGATAAATAAAAAGTTTTTTTGTCAATGCCAAAAATATTAAGGTGTTCCAAGTTCTTTTATCTCCATAAATTACGAGCTTAAGCCAAAATTTCAAACTAGCCAGAGATGTTCCTGAATAATTTATGGTTTCCTTTTATATGTGTGTTTTAAAAAATCATTTCGCATAAAGCAAAATGTTTTTTTTTATTTTCAAAATAAGCCTTGTAGCACTAAATATTAAGGACATATGTTACTAATTACTAATTACTTGTGTATAGAATTTAATAGATGAATTTACAAAGGAGACTTACATTCATAAAAGTCTGAAGCTTTGTGATAAACCTGTTATTAATAAATGTAGTAAAAAATTATTGGTTTTGGGCTGAAGAGATAGATTAGCAGTTAAGTGCTTGCCTGGGAAGCCTAAGGACCCTTGTTCGAGGCTCGATTCCCCAGGACCCACGTTAGCCAGATGCATAAGGGGGCACACGCATCTGGAGTTCATTTGCAGTGGCTGGAAGTGGCTGGCGTGCCACTCTCCCTGTCTCTCTCTCTCTCTTCTGTCTCTCTGCCTCTTTCTCTCTCTGTCTGTTGCTCTCAAATAAACAAAATAAAAATAAACAAAAAATATTGGTTTTAAGAAGAAATTTATAAAATAGCATTTGTTGTGATACTAATATGAAAATAGCATTTTTCACCATATTTAGATTATAATTTTCTTGTTTGCACTCCACAATGAAAAGCACTTCTGTGGTATCAATTAAATATTAGAGTAGTTTGGGTTGGAAGCCATAGGTTCTTAAACTTTGCAGTGTTTCATTCCAGGCCCTTCTAGCTTTCAGGGTTTCCATTGAGAAGTCTGAAGTAATTCTGATGGGGTTACCTCTGAAGGTGGTGTGCTGTTTTTCCCTAGCTGCTTTTAGGATTTTCTCTTTGGTGTCAATGTTTAGAGTCTTAATAATAATATGTCTTGGAGAGTTTCTCCTTTGGTCCAGTCTGTTTGGAGTTCTATTGGCTTCTTGTATCTTGATGGGCCTTTCTTTTAAGAGATTGGGGAAGTTTTCTTCAATTATTTTGTTAAATAAGTTCTCCATGCCTTTGGTCTGGATTTCTTCTCCTTCTGGTATTCCAATGATCCTGATATTGGGACGTTTAACTGTATCCCACAATTCCCTCATGTTCTGTTCACAGGAGCTTTTAAACTTACTGAAATTTTTGAACTCTCTAACTGTTTCTTCCATCTTGTCTTCCAGATCAGAGTTTCTATCCTCCACTTGGCTGACTCTATTCTTGAGAGCTTCTAGTGAGTTTTGGGCTTGTTCAATTAAGTTTGCATTTTCTATTATTTTTCTATGTATAATTTCCATCCCTCTGTCAAGCTCCCTTTTCACATCATTTTCTGATTTTCTTGATGATTCTTGGAGTTCATCCTTGCATTTCTTTATGTCTTCATTTAGCATGGTCAGCTGATTTTTAAGGTCTTCTTTTTTTTTCACTTTCCCTCAAATCTCTTAACTCTCTTTGAAATCCTTCCATTTTCTTATCTAATCCTTCCAATTTCTTATCTATTAGTTCTAGTTTAGTGATGGCAGCATCCACACGATTGTCTGCCCTTTGTTGCTTTCCTGCAAGTTCTACCAATAGGTTGGTTAGAGTTGCATTGCTCATAGCTTCAATGTGGTGTTCTGGTCCTATTTGTTCTTCTATGTTTTGGTTAGGAGTATTCATTGTGGGAGTGGGTGATCTAATTGGATTTTCTTGCATTTGATTATTCATGTTATTTCTTTTGCGCTGTGTTCTGCCCATGACAGTGTATGGGCAGATAAGTGGGTGTATCAGCCTGGGCTCAAGAACAATGGGAATCTTATGCAGCCTGGGGGCGTTGCCAAGAAGCCTGGGCTTTGGCTGTCACTTGCCAAAGCCGCCTATCTACTGCCTGGCAGGGGCGCCGAAGTTGCCTGAGTTCTCAAGCGGTAATGTGCCAAGGCTGCCTGCGTTCAAACTAGGAGTGGCACTGAGGCACCAAGCACTGATGCCGCCCGAACTCTGGCTGGGCACGCTAGGAACCGGCAGCAGTCTGCGCTCCCCCGCCACAGGACAATTGTGGACAGCCGCGCGGCAGACAGAGGGCAAGTGGAGGAGAGTGCGGAGCAGTCTAAGCTTCCGCACGCAGGGAATAATCTCACTTGCCAAAGCCGCCTATCTACTACCTGGCAGGGGCGCCAAGGTTGGTTGAGTTCTCACGCGGTATTGTGCCACAGCTACCTGCGTTCGAGCTAGGAGTGGCACTGAAAAAAAAAAAAAAAGAAACCTTGGAGTCATTCTTGACTCCTTCGCTTTCCGTTAAACTTTATGTTCAATCATTCATTACATTTTCTGGATTTTATCTCTAAAACAGCCTGAATCCATTAACTTTGTTCCACCTTTCCTGCCAATTCTGTGATCCAAGCTACCATTATTTCTTTCCTGAGCTATTGCAACAGCTTTCTAACTTATCCCTGCTTACACATTGACATCTACTTACCAGTGCATATAGAGATAGACATGATTGTATCTACTATCCATTTTCCACATAGTATCCATAGTTATATTTTGAAACTGTAAGTGAAGCAATGCCATTTTTTCTTAAAACACTTTTACTTGTTTCCCATCTGTCTTGGAATAAAATCCAAAAATCTTCTAAAAAAAAAAAATATTAGAAATGGCAGCAAATTGCATAAGTTTTTTTAAGCAAGAGTGTTTATTGGCATTCTTCAATTTTTTTATATTTTATTTTGTTATATTGCAGCCGCAGCAACTTAAAAGTGTGTTTATATATATGTGGGGCAGACTTCAAAATAAATGACTCTTGTAAGACCCATGTACATCAGTTAATGACATTCTTATATTTATGTATTTTGATTAAATATTGAATTTATACATAGACCCAAAGGCTGTCAACCAGTATTTTAAATCAAAGCAGTTAAACTTTACTTACTAAATAAAATAGGCCACATGTATGGCAAAAGTTGACTTAATTTTGATGGTGCTAGACTATTTTAAGTAAATGCATTAAATTAAAAATCATACTATTTTAAAAATAACTTCATTAATACATCATAAATATGAAATTCTTCAGTATATCATACATGCTCTAGCTAATTCTATTATTTCTTTTTTTTTGGTTTTTCAAGGTAGGGTCTCACTCTAGCCCAGGCTGACCTGGAATTCACTATGGAGTCTCAGGGTGGCCTCGAACTCATGGCGATCCTCCTACCTCTGCCTCCCGAGTGCTGGGATTAAAGGAGTGCGCCACCACGCCCGGCTTCTATTATTTCTTAATTACTAGCTAATCTTAATTTAATTGCCACATTGTCTTCTTGTTACTTAAAGAGAATACTGGGAATTCACAGGATGTTATAAACACTCATAGAAATTATAATTTTGTGGGGAAGTAAATATATTAAAGTAAGGAATGAATATATAAATATGTATGCACATATATGTGTGTGATGAATAACTGAATATATAATTGATAATTATGAACATGATTCAAAGACACAAAGAAAACAACAACTGGTAAAAACATAAATGTTTCCTAATTAGCAAAGATGGAGCCCAGGTTAGCAGTTAAGAGCAGTAGATCCAAGGTGTGTAGGCCATGGCAGGTTTTGAGGGTTAAAAGGTCATAGCAACTGTGGTGAAATTAACTACAGCAACCACTGAAAACCTGAAGGAAGGGAAGTAAAAGAAGGGCCACAGCTTCTGGCATGGCAAGTATTGAGCATGCAGAGAAACCTCTAAAATATTGCTGGTAGTTTTAAAAACTTTAACCATTTTGGCAACTGTATAGAAGTATTTATTTTGGATTTTATTTTGTATTTCTAAATAGGTTTTCATGTTGTTAAGTGTTTTCTGTACATTGTTTATAGCTAAACAACTTTTGTTATTTCATTATTTTTTGTTTCTTTCTATTCTTAAAACTTGAGCTGTTCTTCTTTAAAACCCTAAATGCTGCTGGTTCTTTGTCAGATACACTGTAGTTATGTGATGTGTAAAGATATTCTAATATCCACATTTTCTTTTAGTAGCCTTCAAAGGACTTTTAACAGAGATGACATTTTTTACAGTTGACATCAAATTTATCAGTTGTTTAAGATTGCATTCCATAGCTGGGCCTGACCATTGAAGCCTGATACCACATACTCAGGAAGCTATTATAAAAGGGTCAAAGTTCATGGTATGTCTGGCTGGAGAATGAATTCAAGGCCTGTCTAGATAACTTGGTGAGAACCTGTGTGAAAATTAAAAACAATAAAATAATGGCTGGTATATATGAATAGTAGAGTGCCTGCCTAACTTGGATTCAGTCCTAGGTTCAGCACCAAGCATAGCTACAATGCATTATAATTTGGTTTTTCCTTTACTCTACTAAATCCTGGAGTTTTATCTTTTCAACATAAAAATTTCATATTCTATTATTTATATTAAAGTCTGTGCTAAATTTTGAACTAGTTTTATATGAAACCCATATCAAGACTCAAATTTCTGCAGCAGGATGGACAATCACTTTAGTAGCATATGTTAAAGGAATCATTTTCCTACGCTTAATTGCTTTTGTAATTTTTCCAAAAAACAAAACCTGATTTCTAAAGGAACCCCTACCTTCAAAAAAATTACCAATTTTTAAGGTATTATTTGAAAATTATTCTACTATGTATTATTTCATGTGTAGGCACATGTGTGTCATGTAACATGTGTGGAGATCAGAGGACAATTTTCAAGTCATTCTCTCTTTCCATTTCACCTGAAGCAGAGCTGCTTCCTTTGGATTCTCACTTTGCTCTGTCCTTGTTGCACTCAATATAAGCTTCCAGGAGATTTCCCTGTCCACCTCCTATCAACAATGAAGGGCTGAGAAGTCTACCACTTCTTTAATTTCCTGGTTTTTTTTTTTTTTTTTCACATGGGGTTTGGAGATCAAACTTGGGCACTCCAGCTTGCACAGCAAGCACTTTATCCATTGATCTATGACCTCAGCCCAAAAATCAATGTAAGTGTTATATACTTATTGTACTTCACTATATACCTAAACAAAATGATTTATTTTGGGGGCACAGAATACCTACCTCACAGATATTATGGTTCAATCAATGCTATAAAATGGCAAAGCAAGGGGTCTTCATATTCAATCAAAGAACAATTGATTATTCTCATAACTTAACTATTGTACAGTTGGACATATCTTGCCTGTCTGGTTGTCTGTGTAACTGCAGAATCCACCGCTTGTTAAAACTGTTGATGATTTTTTAAGAAATATGTGCTTTCCAGAACTATGGCTGCTAGCTGGCAGGAAGATGACTTCCATCTCAGTTCCACCTTGATTTTACAATGTCCTTTAACCATAGCCTGTGATGTCTTCAGCAATAAAGTTTTACCATTTAGTCCTTGTGGGTCACCATGAGCTTTGGAAGTGGCCTCCAAGGCCTAGGGAACCTTGTAGAGGAGGTAGCAGAAAGAATGTAAAAGCCACAGAATAGGAAGGAGTACTGCAAGGTACTGTCCTGACATAGACTGACTGGTGCAATCATCACCTCACAGTGGTAACTGATACCCTCACAGCCCCTGTACTATTCTGAGCTTGTTGACATCATTTTGAGTGGACAGAGAAGGACAAAAGGAATGAGGCTACAAATCAGAGAAAAGATTACCTAGAAAGAAGGGGCTCTTCAGTGGAATAGGGGACAGACACAAGGGATAAAAGGAGTTAAGAATATAGAAATATGATCAAATTATAGTATTCTCATGTACTAAAGTTCTCAATAAAAATAAATATATAAAGTGGCAAGGCAAATACATTGCATAAAGGCATCTTTTCAACAACTGGTACTAAAAGCAGTAGTGACTCATAAAAATTAATAATTGTGACTATGACCACATACCATATTAAAATGACTTCAAATGATAAATAAACCAGGATGTAAGCTCAAACTACACCTCTTACAGAAGAAAATGTAGTTATTTCTCTGTGAACTTGGTATTAACAAATAATTGGAAATCATTGGAATACAGAGCATAAGCAACAAAGAAAGTAAACTGAACTTTTTCAATATTAAAATTTTATAAAATATAAGTTTTAATCACAGCATGATGGCCAAAATATACCCAAATAGAATGGTAAAAAGAGTCACAAATAAGATCAAGTTCTATCCAGAACTTACATATTGATATGGGAAAGTAACACTTTCTAGCTACTCTAGAACACTCTTTAGCAATGTCTTAGATCCACTGTGGTAAAGAGCAAATACTTGAGATGAAAAAGGAATGAAGAACTAAGAACAGTAACATGACTCTCAGATGCCTAAGACTAAGTTAATGAAGCCAGAAGCAAAAACTTCATTACACCTAGAGCTTAAGGACATATTTTCTGGATCTTGATTACCTTAACTGTTACATAGGTCTATACATATGTATTAAAATTCACAGGCTTGTATCTTTCAAAAGAGAAACTTTATTGTATATACATTAATCTATAATTAACCTAAATTCAGTCAATCTTTTGACTTCATTTGTCCGTTTTATCAAATTAGACACCAAACACAAAACCATTGTGATTATTACTAACTTGAATTTACTTCATGATGGCTTTTGGATTTGTAGAGGGAGTATAAATTGTAAAATGTATTCATTGATTGTTGATAACAGAAACTTTGTGAGCTTTAGTTACAGCTGTAGGACAAGAACCTCTGCACTTTGCTATCTGTCATCTCCAGTAAGACTATAATTATTATATTTGTTGTTTCAGGATTTTGTTTTCCTTTGCAATTTTTTGTATTCTTATTGGCTAATAGAGTAGAAAGTTTTAATAGTCATTTGTTGAATGAAGTGATGCTAATAAATGCATGTGAGAATAATAATTATAGGCTTAATCAGGACTGCCAAAAGTGAATGCTTCTGGAGACTGGCGTAAGCTATTAAGACATGTTCATTCACATGATGTCTTCACTGATGGTGATTTTCATTTGCTGGGATGGAGGGTGGCAAGCAGTTACACATCCTCCGCAGAAGGTGTTTGGTTAACATCTGAGGGCATCTCAGGCTGTGAGAATGATTACAGTGTGCTGCTGACATGTACTGGACACTGGCCAGGCTGAAGTACCCCTGTGGTGTGTGTGACAGCTCCATGCAGTTAAATATCCCTCTGTGGTCTTCGTTCCCTTGTGCCGCTGGACACTGGGCAAGCACCGGCACCGTGAAGATCTGGACGTCCGAGCACGTTTTTGACCACCTGTGGGAAACTGTTACTACCGCTGCCATGCAGAAAAACCCAAACCCGGTGAACCCAAGCGTGGTTGGCGTTGATGTGCTCCACCGACATATAGATCCTTCTGGAAAGCTGCACAGCCACAGGCTTCTCAGCACTGAGTGGGGACTGCGCTGCATTGTGAAGTCCTTATTGGTGCGGCAAGAACCAAAACGTATGTGCAGGAGCACTCTGTGGTTGACCCTGTGAAGAAGACAGTGGAGCTGAGGTCTACCAACATTTCATTCACTAATATGGTTTCCTTAGATGAGAGAGGTACATACAAGCCACATCCTCAGGACCCAGAAAAGACTGTTTTGACCCAGGAAGCCGTCATCACTGTGAAAGGCGTCAACTTGAGCAGCTCCCTCGAAGGACTGATGGCCAGCACCATTTCTTCCAGCGCCAGGAAAGGCCGAGAAGCAATGGAGTGGGTGATCCGTAAGTTAAACGCGGAGATTGAAGAACTGGCCACTTTGGCAAGAGGAAGCATAAGGAATCCTACAGCGGCAGCTGCGCAGGGAGAGGAACGACAGCGAGCGTGGGTGCGCGGCGGCCGACCCCGGCTCTCCAAGCTGACAGCATGTGTATTTGTTATTTAAAAAAATACAAGTATTTTAGGTAGAATTTTTTTGTTTGTTTAAATGAGGTGGGGTAAGGCTGTGACTTGATGAAGATAAAAGGATGTGGGGCTTTGAAATCAAAAGGGTCGTGTGAGGCTAGTGTGGCTTGAAGCGACTGATTTTGAGGGCCGTGGTGCTCATGTGAACAATCAACAGCTTTTCTAAAGAACTTGTTTGGAACCATAAATTCTACTTAGTAAAAGACAGACCAAATGGCTGATCCTTCACCAGGCCCTTATAGGGAACACCTGAACCACAAGACACTGGAGAGGGTAGGATCACGACTAACCTTAATCTTCTACAACTTCCCTCCTACCTTGTCCCTCTCCCTCTCTCTCTCTCTCTCTCTTCTCTCTAACTCTTGTATATTAGTTATGTTTTTCCTCATTTTCTTAGTGGGCACTGACCTGTAACTCCCAGTACCAGCATGGGGCTATCATCCACAATGAGCTTTTGATCAAAGAGACCTACATGGTTTCCTAAAAGACAGACATATTTCTGTCAGAGTACTTGATGAGGCACCAAAGGTTAGTGGTAAGACCCTACTGATGAAGACACCTTATGTGGCAAAATAGAATGGCATGGTTGGAAGTTGGAAGAGAGTCAGTCCCCAGACAGTCAGCACATCTAGTGCCAGAAGGTACTACATGGGCGACTGGGGGAAAATGTCCAATATCTGTCCAAGCAACTCATGGTCTAACGTACTTAGCAGCAAATAACTTGTTGTGATGCCCACACAAGTGCAATAGTGGCACACAGCCATGGTGGGGAACCAACTGCTCTCAATTTGGCTAACTGATCCCCTCACTGGTATGAGACCCATAGCTGGATCTGGGAAACAAGTCAGAACCATATCCAAACATAAGCCCACTCTTCAATATCAAGCTACCATCAATCATGGGCTACAAGAGGGCCTACACCTATTAAATTCTCTATAAAAAATGTAAGGGTTATCTCATTTGTCCTGGTGCTAACTTACTGTCCGTTGGAGAATCTGCATCTCTTTTTCAGATAGATGTAGATCCTAAGGAGAGAGCCACCCCATCATACCTCAAAAGGGCCCCGACTGAAACTAAGAAAAATTGGCGAAACAAGCAAGGGTGTTGTTTTCCTGATGAACTGGATATCAGCACAAGGGGGAAGGAGATCAACACAGAGAAAAATCAACTCCTACCAAATCAGAGAGCCAGAGCCTCAGAGGCCCCCAACACCTCATCACTGAAGCAGACCAAAAATGAACCCAACATGGCTCAGGGAAATTTTGCGGAAGAGGGGGCGGAAAGAATGTCAGAGCCACATGTTGGGTCATGATATGCAGAGACATTTATCTTACACATAACTGTGGGCTAACTCCACAATGCATGACCTGCATACCTCAACAAGGAGGGGCCAAGGGGAGGGGGTAGGTCGCGGATGAGCCTAATAATGTTACCAAACTGACTGTATTTGCTGAATACAAAACTAACTAATAAAGAAAAAAAGAAAAAAAAAAAAAGAAATCGATACTGATCTTGAGCCTCCGGGAGGTACTCTTCAGGAGCAGCCATGCTGCCTGGCTGCGGACCAAGTTCACGATGAAGCAACCCCCTCGGTCCACACAGTTGCCTTACTGCCGTAGCTTGAATGGCATGTGTGAGAGAACTTGTGTAGTTAAGATGACAGTAGTTTGTATAGAATAACTTGCTCTGCTAAGAACCATGGTATTTTGATTTGGTACTTAAGTGATATTTTTGTAGTGTAAATGAGCATTAACATATATATGACTCCAACAAAAACCATTTTGTTGTATTAAAGAGTACTGTATTGATCTACCAAAGTTTTGTAACTTAGCAAAATTCTCACCTTTCTTGGACTTGTCCTTGTTCACTAAGCATGCTGCTGGGGTGGGGGCGTGGCTCCCCGAAGATGAAGTCCTTCCTTGAGTGAGTTCCGCAGCAGAGCTGTGCTCATTCTTGTTGCACTTCACGTGCTCCTTAGAAAGTCGAGCCATGTGTCACAATCAGGCATGTGTACTTCAGGTTATTGGAATGTGATTATTTTTTGAGGTAATTGACCTCAAAGCATCTTTTTTACATGTGAACTATACGTCATGTGAGATTGCTTGAGGCAGTCTTGATTCAAAGTAAGATCCCGTAGTGATGGTGCCACTACGGGTGTGTGGTTGGGAGGAAACAATAGTGGGATATGGGAACCCCAGCAAGAACTGCACTCCAGGTTCTCCGCACTACAAAGTACAAACCCAGAAAATGTATCTGTTCCATGGTTAAGCAAGAGATCATTCTGAGTGAGATCTTTGAGGCTATAGTTGTATTTTTTTTGTCAAAAGGTGATTGGTTCTCACCTTTATTTTACAGTGCTTAATGTGACCAATCTCAGGTGGGTTTTCCTACTAGATACTAGTTAATATGTATACATAAGTCCAGAAAAAGTATTAATGAATTTTTTTTAATTTGTGTTTTTTTTTTTAAGTATTACTTAAAGAATCTAAGAGGGAGGGAATCTTTGGCTAGTTATAAAAGCAGATTAAAACCAGTGGAGTTTCTGAGGGGTTTTTTTGGTGGGGGTTGTTTTTGGGGTGTGTGTGGGGTTTTTATAATTGAAGATGGTTTTTACAAATGAAATGCCATTGCATCTTAACAACATTGCAAAATATTATTGTACAAAAAGTGACTTGTATAATTTCTGTGTTCGGAAAAAGGTATAATCTAATGAATATTTCTGGAAAAGTCCTATACTTTTTTATTTTTTATTTTTTTGCTTTGATGTAGTGATAAAATTCTGTAAGCTGGTAAAATATAAATACACAAACAAACTCACTGAAGATTTCAAGTTACCCTGGAATAAATGTTAGTCAGTGCATCCTTAAACATCTTAACCCTATTTAAGTGAACGTACATGAATGTAATACCTTTGCGGTTAATAAAAACTTTATTTGAGAATGTCATGTGGGTGGAACACATATTTATAAATATCTGAGCATAGGAATAACTCTATAGGTCCAAAGAAAGCCTTTGTACAGGTGTGGTGTTTTGATTCAGGTGTCCCCCATAAACTTAGGCATTTTGAATGCTAGGTTACCAGCTGATGGAGATTTGAGAATTAACACCTCCAGGAGGCAGTGTATTGTTGGGTGCAGGCTTATGGGTGTTATAGCCAGTTCCCCCTTGCTAGTGTTTGGCACACTTTCCTGTTGCTATTGTCCACCTTATGTTGGCCAAGGGGTGATGTCCACCCTCTGTTCATGCCATCATTTTGTCCCGGCCTTCATGCAGCTTCCCCTCAGGTCTGTAAGACAAAATAAACCCTGTTTCCCACAAGCTGTTCTTGGTCTGGTGATTTCTGCCAGCAGTGAGAACCTGACTGCAACACTAATGTTGGTACCAGGAGTGGGTTCATTTGCTGCTAGACACCTGACTGTGTGGCTTTGGCCTTTTGGAGCTGATTTTCAAGAGGAATGTGGATGAATTTTGATCTTGGCCTATAAGATGCCTTGAAGTGCTGTAAGTACAGCTTGATGGACTATTCTGGTCAGAGTTGAAAATCCTGAATGTAGTAAGAACTAAGATTTGGCTTATGAGGGTAAGAAAGAGCTTTGCCTGGACTAGACTGCAAGCAGTTTGTATGAGAGGCTTGCTTTTATACCCATGTCCTGAGAACTTGTGCAGCATTGCAGTGCACAGAAACGGACTGGTGTGTGCAGAGGGATATGGCAAAGAAAAAAATCTTTGGGCTGAAACTGCTGCCCATTCAGCTGCAATTATATGACAGATTACAACCATTGATATTGGGTCAGCTGGCCTGCATTGGGGCAACAGGAAGGATCATTGGGTTTGCAAAGTGGACCTGTGTTTTGGAAATGATCATGGGCAGTGTGAAACATGTTTGCTTGATGCCTGGATGGAGACCCCATGGAGCCATGAGGATGAACCAATGGATTGCAGTGGAGACCCAGTGGACATGCAGGGACCACGAGATAGCTGTTAAGGAAAGTTACCAAGCCCAGCTGAAGTTTTCCAGAACTGTAAGTAGGTTAGCTGGAGGGGCAGAATTAGAATTCCAGAGACTTGTTGCTGGTTAGAATTATCAGACTTGGAGATTTGTCACTGGCTAGAGTTGCTAGACTTGGTGCTACAGAGTTTGATGTTTGCCCTGTTTACATCTTGTATTGGGTGACTATTTCTTTGGTATACCCAATGCCATCTTTTGCAGTGTGAATTTATTCAGTGCCATTATGGATTTTTGAGGTATTTTTTGGTATTGTGGCTCAGTTAAAAGATCTTGGACTATGGGGGTGTATGAACATCATTAGGATTGATAAAAATATGAGGACTTTTAAAGTTGGATGAATACATTGCATTTTATATCATGTATGGTTATCAGTGTATGGGGGCCAGGTTCAGAATGTGGTGGTTTGATTCAGATGTCCCCCATAAACATAGGTGTTCTGAATGCTAGGTTCCCAACTGATGGAGATTTGGTGATTAATGCCTCCTGGAGGCAGTGTATTGTTGGGGGCAAGCTTATAGGTGTTATAGCCAGTTTCCCCCATGTCACTGTTTGGCACATTCTCCTGTTGTTATTATCCACCATATGTTGGCCAGGAGGTGATGTCCACCTTCCGCTCATACCATCATTTTCCCTGCCATCGTGGAGCATCGCCTTGAGTCTATAAGCCAAAAATAAACCCTTTTTTGCCCCAAAAGCTGTTCTTGGTTGGGTGACTTCTGCCATAATGCAAACCTGACAGCAACAACAGGGGTGATGAGCTATGAACTTTCCAAGAATGTGAACACTATTTGCCCTGATTAAAGGTCTAATTAGTGATAAGTTGTTAAAAGCCTCTGTATCTCTGGGTATCTTATTTGATAGGAATTGATTGTTCTCTGTGTTGATCTCCTTCACCCTTGTGCTGGTACCTGGTTCACCAAGAAAACAGCACCCTTGCTTGTTTTGCCAATTATTGTTTGTTTCAACTGGGGCCCTTTTGAGGTATGATGGGGTGGTTCTCTCCTTAGGATCTACATCTATCTGAAAAAGAGAAACAGATTCTCCAATGGAGAGTAAAGTTAGCACCAGACAAATGGGATAACCTTTATTTTTTTTATAGAGAATTTAATAGGTGTAGGCTCTCTTATAGCCCATGATTGGTGGTAGCTTCATAATGGAGAGTTTGCTCATGTTTGGAAATGGTTCTGACTTGTTTTCCAGCTCCAGCTATGGGTCACGTTCCACTGAGCAGATCATTTAGCCAAATCAAGAGCAGTTGGTTTCCCACCAGGGCTGTGTGCCACTATTGCACTTGTGAGAGCATCATGACAAGTTATTTGCTGCTAAGTAGGTTAGACCATGAGTTGCTTGGACAGATATTGGTCATTTTCCCCCAGTTGCTCATGTAGCACCTTCTGGCACTCAACCTGCTGACTGTCTGGGGACTGACTTTCTTCCAGATTCCAGCCATGACATTCCATTTTACATGTCAACTGCATATGGTATCTTCAGCAGTAGTGTCTTGCCACTAACCTTTGTTGGGTCATCAAGTACTCTGACAGAAATCTTTCTTTATTTTTGGAAACCTTGTAGGTCTGTCTGATCAAATGCTCATTGTAGATGATAGCCACCTGCTGGTACTGGGAGTTACAGGTCAGTCCACACTAAGAGAAGGAAGAAAAATATAGCTAATATAAAAGAGTTAGAGAGAAAGAGAGAAAGAGAGAGAGAGAGAGAGAAGCTGAGAAGATTAAGGTCAGTCTGCATCGTACCCTATCCACTGCTTTGTGGCTCAGGTGTTCCCTCTAAGGGCCTGGTGAAGGTTCAACCACTTGGTCTGCTTTTTAGAATGTAGGATTTTATGGTACCATTGCAGTTTGGGTCTAGATTTGTGCCCCAGCCCCTCCCTTGCCCTCCCCTCCTTCCCTACCCCCTTTATTGTATAGTCCTTGAGATGCTTGCTAGGTATTTTGGCATCGTGGGTAGACTCAGGTTAAGTGTTGTAGATAAGTGAGACTATGTACCGATTTTGTTTCCGTGATTGGGTAAGTTCACTGAGAATGATTTGTTCCAGTTTCAACCATTTGTCTTCAAAGTTTATTGTGTCATTTTTTCTTACTGCTGTGTAGAATTCCTTTGTGTAGATATGCCACATCTTAATTATCCATTCTTCTAGTGATGGATATCTGGGTAGATTCCAGCTCTTAGCTATTATGAATTGAGCCACTATAAACATGGTTGAGCAAATCTCTCTGGACTGAGGTTTAAAGGTTTTAGGGTATATACCCAGTAAGGGAATAACTGGGTCTGTTGGTAACTCTGTAGTCAGCTTTTTAAGCAGTCTTCATATTGTTTTCCAAAGTGGTTGTACCATCTTACATTCCCACCAACAGTGGATGATGGTTCCTATTTCTCCACATCCTTGCCAGAATTTATTTTCATTTGATTTTTTTGATGTTTTCTATCCTTACTGGGGTAAGGTGGAATCTCATAGTTGTTTCGATTTGAGTTTCCCTGATGATTAATGATTTTCAATATTTTCTTAAGTGTGTGTTTGCCATGTGTATTTCTTCCTCTGTGAACTGCCTATTCAGCTCTTTGCCCCATTTTGTGAGTGAGTTGTTTGACTTTTTATTGTTTAGGTTTTTGAGTTCTTTGTAGATTCTAGAGATTAGGCCTCTGTCAGTTGGATATTCAGAAAAAATTTTCTCCCATTCTGTGGGTAATCTATTGGCTTTGCATATTGTATGCTTGTCTGTGAAGAAACTCTTCAGCTTCATGTGATCCCATTGGTTGAGTGACTGTTTAAGATCCTGTGCTACTGGGGTTTTGTTCTTTCATTCAGAATTTTTTTGAAATGTATCCATCACTTATAGAAATATTTTTATTTATTAATTTTTGAGAGAGTCTTATGTATCTCTGGCTGACATGAAATTCTCAGCTATGCCTTTTGTAGCTGAGAATAGCCTGAACTTTGTGATCTTCCTGCTTCCACCTTCCCAGTTTTATACCACCACTCCCAGTTTATGTGGTTTTGGATATGTAACCACGGGACTGGACATGCAAGGCAAACACCATATTAACCTTGTTAAATACCCAACCCTTCTTTATTTTATGATGACTAAGTATTCCTTCTGTAGCCTAGGCTGACCTGGAACTACCAGTCTGGCTTCTAACTTGCTATGGTTATCTTCAGGCCACAGCCTCTCAAGCGCTGAGATTGCAGGCATGAGACACCACCTTTTGCTGGTGATTTCACTAAAAAAAAAAAAAAGTTATTGAGCTATAGAGATGACTCAGCACTTAAGTCATAGCCTAAGAGAGTTTAATTCCCCAGTACCTATGTAAAGCCAGATGTGCAAAGTGGCACATGTGTACGAAATTTGTTTGCAGGGCCTAGAAGCTGTGGCCCACTCATTCTCTCTGTCTATCTTCCTTCTCTCTATCTCTCTCTGCTTACAAATAAAATATTTCTCAAAATTTTATTTATTTATTTGTTTATTTGAGAGAGTACAAATGAGAGAGAGAGAGAAAGAGGCATAAAAGACAGAGACTAACTGGATTAGGGCTTCTAGCCACTGCAAACAAAATCCAGATGCATGAACCACTCTGTGCATCTAGCTTTATGTGGGTACTGGGGAATCAAATCTGGGTCCTTTGGCTTTGCAGTCAAGGACCTTAACCACTAAGCCATCTCTCTGGCCAGCCTAAGGATTCAGGTTTGATGCCCTAGAACCCATGTAAACCAGATGCACATGGTGGCACTCACATTTGGAGTTTGTTTGCAGTAGCTGACACACCCATTCTCTGTCTCATAAGTAAATAACAATAAAAATACTGGAAAACTAAAAAATGAAAAATCTCCTAATGGTTGATGATAGCATGAATGATAAGAAACTTTCCAAGAAGACTTATATATTTCAGAATGTTTGTAGTTATTGCACTCATAGTAACATATCTTACATTGCAAACATGGTCTTCATAACTTTTTTGTAGAATACTCCAACATTTACATATTAAAACAAAATTATTTTATAAATTGTTTTGACACAAATGCTGCACTTTGAACATTACATTGATATTTCCTAAAGTTGCATATTTATGTAAATATATATACATATATATGTGTGTATGTATATGTTACACTTACATTTTATTTATTTATTTATTTATTTGTTTGCTAGGCCATACACATTTGCATTCTAGCAGGGAAGAGAAAATAAAGAGATAAATAATTTTCCCATGTACCAAGTTAAGGGCGCTAATGATTATGGGGGAGACTAAGTAGAAACAAGTTATGGGGTTGCTGCCATCGACAGAGTAGAAACATCCTTCTGAAGACGGAACAGGTAGACAAAGGTTTGATGGAAAGCCATGGAGAAAGCCATGGAAAGGTCATATAAATCTGAGTGGCAGAGGAACAGAAAGCTGAGAATTCTTGAGACCCTGAGATGCTTTTGGCACACTGTAAGACTCATTCGGAGCCAGCTGCCCTTGAGAGCAGTGAGCAAGGGAAGGAAGTGAAGAGAGACCTGGAGAAACAGTCAGTTCTGTAAGAACTCTAGAAAGCCTTAAAGGTCTAGTCTCTCCAGGGTGTAAGGTGAGGAATAACAAGAAATAAGAAAATGAGATGGGATGGTATCTTACCAAGTAAATGTGAACTTTTTCTAGGTTCCAGATAGAGTGAACTGACTCATAAACAAATGTAATACATTTATTAAAGCCCAGGCAGGCTAGCAAAAACTGTGAATTAATTAAATTCTTATTTTACTTGACATTACATTTCTGAAATCAGTAGTTGCCTTATACACTTTATAAATATTTAATAGCTATTGGTAATTCATGAAAAAAGCCAATTATGTAAGGTCATTGCCTAATTTTATACTCTTGGAAGTTTCAATCAGCTGAACTAACATCAAACAAGAAGTTCTGCTTTGAAAACTAAATGAAATAACATCTTATTTTCTAACCAATTAGGTAGAAATACTGATTTTTTTTTTTTTTTTTTTTTTGAGGTAAGGTCTCACTCTAG
The DNA here is from genome assembly GCA_036346955.1 of Dipus sagitta. Lineage (NCBI taxonomy): Eukaryota > Metazoa > Chordata > Mammalia > Rodentia > Dipodidae > Dipus > Dipus sagitta. The sequence continues at coordinate 84,082,080 of CM070777.1, forward strand.
CCCAAGCTGACCTGCAATTCACTATGTAGTCTCAGGGTGGCCTCAAACTCATGGGGATCATCCTACCTCTGCCTCCCAAGTGCTAGGATTGAAGGCATACACCATCATGTCTGGCCAGAAATACTAGAGTTCATATGTCATGGTAATAATTGATTAAGATTTTATTTATGTAAATATTTTACATGTATGTCTGAGTTTATATGAATTTCTTTCATATACTAAAACAATTATTTTGTGTTTATGTTATTGCCACATGAATTATTCTACTGTTTCTACTCACTACAGATGGAGAAGGCAATGGCCAACAGAAATGATTCCATTCAAGGCTAGCTCAGTGACACAATGAGTTGACTGAGGTTTCTTATAGGAACATGGGTTACGTAGATGATCATGGGTGACTTGGAAACCTACATCACCAAAAGCCCACCCTTAGCATGGGTGATGACTCATGAAAACTACATCATTTCAGTTCCCTGTGAAATGGCCAGGCAGTTCCACCACTGGAAAGTCTCCTTGCCCCAGCAGTTGTTTACTATTTATATAGTCTTAAGGAAGAGCTTTTGGATCTTCTGAATGTCTTGTTAGTTTCATGAGTGTTGAAATTCTTCTTTCTCCCTCCATGATGGAATATTTTAATGCAGAGAAATCACTATAATATACACCTAATATATGTATTTCAGGAATAACTGCTTCTAAATGTCATTCATTACAAGCAATTTTATGAAATAGAGTATTAAATGATTAATGATTAATGAAGAAAATGTTATGATCATCTTCACAATCAAATTTAAGTCTTCTGAAATAACTTATCCACTAATTATGCTATGTATGTTATATTTTTCTAGGGAAAATATCAGAATATGTAGACAATTTCAATAATGATTATAATAATGATAATAAAATAGCTATGATTGTTCTATTTTTCCCAGATCTGTAAAAATTCTTGAATTATTTCCAAGCTTGCTGTTAATTCTCTTGTTTCCACTGATACTATCAAATATAATGATGTTCATTTAATTTTCTGCTGCTTCTGATGCAAAGCCCTTCATTCTCTAATACATTTCTAAAATGGCTGCATTAGGAAATACCTCCTGTTCAAACCACGTGAGACTCCTAATCCATAGTCTCTTTTCTGTTGGTGCCCTGATAGGATCTTAAGTATGCCAATACTGAGCTTCTTTTCTTCCTGAAGTATCCCTTGACTGGTAGAAGTATGGCTAATAAATTCTTTAAATAATATATTATATGCTATATAAAATTATAAACTATTCCCTCTGGTGCTTAATGTAGACATTTCAAAGGTTGGTCCACATTAACTCTCTGTGGATTTCTTATTGAAATTCCTCATCATTCAGATTTCTGAATGACCAAATAAATACAACATGGAAACTGGTTAAAATGATTTTGTCTCAAGCAACCATATCATCATGCTTGTGAATCTGAGAGTCCAGGTCACTGAGGTAGAGGGAGTGATTGACTTAAGAATGTGGAGGTGATGAGATTCCAAACAATGCACAGCAAGATAAATCTAATTAGCTGGTCAACAATTGTACTCATTCCTAAAGCAATATAATGAGACAAACAGTCCCTCTTTGCTAGGTGTGTACAATATTAATATAAGTGCTAAACCTGTTCCCTCAGCTGTCTCTGATCACAGGGGAGCATGTCCTCTAACTCCTGTCCTTCAGTGATGGCTGAGAAAACAGAAAGCAGAGAGCAAGCATGCCATGACAGTTAAGCATTAGTACTCTCAGCTCACCCAAAGCAATCATAAAATGAGAATATATAATTTCACAAAATGTAATAAGAGGCACACATAATTCATCTGCCCAAACTGCTTTCATTCATTGATACTAGTCAAATGTCATTAAATGAGCATAAAGTTATAACGAATAGTTTCAAAGATATGTGGATATGGTACAATGTGTATTTTAAAGACATTCAATAGCTAAATTGATGATTTTTGAAAAGTGAAATGAAAATTTCCTACTTAAAATACAAAACTAGTTAAGACTATAGAAACTCAGTACATTGTGAATCAATTTTTCTCCAGAGGTAGATGTATTTAATACACACAATATAGTATATTGACCCCTGTTCTATGTTAGTTTCTGGTATTTTCTAGAAATGAAAGATTTTATTATTCTTTATATTCATAGCACTTTCAATCCTCTGGCACACAGAATGCATGAACAGATATTTTCTGGATGAAAAATGAATAAAGTTCCTAGACATGAATCAGCTAAAAACAAAACAACATATATTTATTGCAACATGTTTCAATATTTTCATTGGAGATAAACATTGATTATTTTGTGTACTTATTGCTACTGTGTTTATGAGATATGGATGAAGTACAGGCTATATTGCTTTGGAAGTTTTGGAAAATCATAGATTAGATTCATTATCTTTTTTATGGAATTCTATGTAAAACATAGTTACCATATTATCAAAATACATTAAAATCATTATAAAATGTTACAGTGAAACTCATTATTATGTGTAATAAATATTAATGAAATTAAATGTATGATTTTGCTTGCCTCAAACCATCATTTTAGTAATTGATACATTGGCATATTATTATGCTTTCTATACCCCACATTAGATTGGCAAAATTAATCAACTAATTTTTATTTTCTGAAAGAGCTCACTTCAGATGTTCTTATACCTATTCCAATATCGATATTTTATTTTGGAGAACACTCTATGATGGGGATAGGATTTATTTTTAATTTTGAGAAAGACGGTGATTTGCAGATTTCAATTAGCAAAAGCATAATTAGTAACTCAGAGTCAGAATGCCCCTGGGGAGTTAGATCATATTTCAGTGATAATATCCTACCTGGCATCTATGCAGATTTTCTTGGCATTGATGTAAAAATCTGCCATGGCACTCAAGGCATGCATCCTTTGTATTCTCTGAGAATTGGCTGTATTCTTACTTTTTGCCATCATCCCACTGAGAATTTCAGAGAAATTGCCAGATGGCTCGTCCTGTGAAGAACTCTGTGTAATCAGGAAGGAATTAGAAATAAAGCACTGCTTGGCACAAAAGAGGTAACAGAACTCATTACCATTGTTGCTTGAAGATCCAAAATTTTAGAAGGAGAAAATCCAATAGCTGGAATCCAATGTTTCCACAGCATTCATAGCATACTACAGGGTCCAGTGAGATATGGGGTCTTATAAGACCACCAACTTCATAGGAAACTACCAGTTTTCTTATAAATAACAAGAATGACTTTCCCTGGCCTGCATACTAGAAATATCCAATTCAAACCAATAATAGAAAAGCTTTCAAATGAACTTGAATTCAAACTTGATTTGATTAATGAAAATAGTTAATCAACAAAAAACATGACAAACAAATCAATAATCCCCTCTCATCTGGGAGCTATCATTCTGTATTTTCAGCTGTACAGGGTAAATTGCAAATATTAAGTAGAAAAATCTAGAAATAATGGATGTATTAAATAACTTTTATTACTGTGTATTGTTATATTTTATTACTGGTTATTACTATATCTTTTTCTATTCCTAATATATAATCTAAGTCTTATTGTATGTCATATGCAAAGAAAAATCTATGTGTAGACATTTGGTACTACTTATGGTTTCAGACATACTGGAGTTATTGGAAAATACTCCTTGTAGTTATGGAAGGACTTCTATATTTAACCAAATTTGAAGTCAAGAACCTTAAAATAAGGTTTATTAAAGGATAAGTCTAATATGTGATTTAATCTGATGAGGTGAGCAGTTACTAATATAATTTTATTGAATATATATGGGGACTGGGTAAATGGCTCAGTGGTAAATGGCACTTGCTTACAAAGCCTAAGCTCAGGTTTGATTCCCCAGTGGACCCATGTAAATCCAGATGTACAAAATGATGCAAGTATCTGCAGCTCCTTTCATCAGTAAGAGGCCTTTACATGTCTGTTCCCCCTCTCCATTTCTCACTCAAATAAATAGAATGAAAATATTTTTTAAAATATACAAAAATTAAAAGAAAAAAGAAATATAGATGGGGAAAACTTGGACTTTCTCTTATTCTTCCAGGCATGTAAGGAATATCCCACAATACCTACTTTATGATTTCTATCATAAATTGTTTTGTTAATCACCCATTTTTGTACCACACATGCATGGATAATATATGAAGAAGAAATAAGGTGAATGAATTCAGTAAGTCAGCAGGTTTCTAGAAAGAGAAATTGCTAATTAGAAGAAATATGAGGAAGAAAAATTCTTTTGGTGAATTTCAAGTAGTTTGCTTCTCCAACCCTTGGAAAGTACTGCTGCATCCTATTCTCCAGTCCTACTAAAGTCCATGCTGTCCTTCTCTCTGGCTGGGCAGCAGAAGGAGGTGATGGTGTGGCATGTCAATGATGAAGGCAGGTAGGATGACAAGGGAGGGGACAATGGAAGATACTGAGAAATGGAGCAGCTGCTGGAGAAAAAAAAGAAGCACAATTGGTTTTGGTGACAGTAACTCCAAGCTTAGAAGCAATTTGCAGCCAACCCTTCTTCATCATTTAAAATCCTGTAGATTTTCTTGACAGCAAATAAAAGTTTTCACTGACAGTGATCAATATAACCCGGACCAACTGTCCAGCTCAATCATTCATCTTCTTTATCTATTTAAATCATCTCTAAATCATGTATTCTAAATGTGTATTTTAGTAAATATTTTTGTTTATTTATTGGAGAGAGAGAGAGAGAAAGGCAGATAGACTGAGTGTGGGTGTGACAGGGTCTCCAGCCACTGAATGTATGCTCCATTTTAAATGGAGACTCGGGAATTGAAACCTATCAGGCTTTTCAAGCAAGTGCCTTTAACCCCTGAGCCATTTCTCCAGGCCTTGAAGGCTTATTTTGATGTTAGTCACTGAAAATACGAGTAGACAGTTGTGGGAAATGAAATGCAGATGGCTGGAAGGGAATTACTCAGGGCAGATGCTAATTAAGGCCATATTTAATGAATCCATGATATACTCTATTTCACATAGGAGAAAATCCTTCTTCAATATTTTCAATCCTATTCAAATACTCCAAACCTATTTTTTATGATGCACATAATCTTTAAGAATTAATTATATAGAATCTGGCCCTTAATTTCTTTTGTGACAGTGCTATTTGAGGTCAAAAGGCAGGTACATTTCAAGATTTTGAACGATGATACAAGTGATTTTTTTTTCTATAATTAACTTCAAAACTATCTTGGTTAGGAACAGCATTTCTTCCAAAACTCAAATTTACACATACATACATACAATATTTTGAAAATGTAATACTACCTTATTGCTTCTTTTCTTTATTAACAAAGTTGCATTAAAAGCACTAAGAGTTTTCTTTAATAACTAAATTTTAAAAATAGATCAAAAGAGTTGGGCATGGTGGCACATGCCTTTAATCCCAGCACTAAGGAGGCAGAGGTAGGAGGATCGCTGTGAGTTTGAGGCCACCCTGAGGATGCAGAGTGAATTCCAGGTCAGCCTGAGCTAGAGTGAGACCTTACCTCGAAAAAAAAAAAAAAAATAGATCAAAAGAATAGCTAGGAGTCTGGCATGGTGGTGCACACCTTTGGTCCCAGAAGTCAGGAGGTCTGCAGAGGTAGGAGAATCAACATGAGTTTGAGGCCACCCTGAGGCTGCATAGTGAGTTTCAGGTCAGCCTGGGCTAGAGCAAGACCCTACCTCAAAAAAGAAAAAATAAAAAAGAATAGCTAGGTTCTCTAGGTTCTCTAGTCCAGATATCCAGATATGTGCCTAATATTATAGAATTTAATTGAAAAGAAATTCTACATTCCTTAATTCAGAGACCAAAGAGAGGAAGATGTTGGGTTATTCTGTGTTGCCCTTACTCCTTCCTTCTTGAGACTGCATCTCTAGTGATCCAGGAGCTCCTCCTTTCTCGGTTAGAGTAGCTGACCAAGGACACAGGAGATCCTTTTGTCTCTTCCTCTCTCAGCCCTGGGGCCACTGTAAGTGGCTTTTTTGTGGGTGCTAGGGATTTGACTCAGGTCCTCATGCTTTGTAGCAAGTGCTCCTACCCTCAGATATGTCTCTTAATTTTTTTAAAGATTAGTGTTTGTTGTTCTATACACTCATGATGGAAACTCCTAGTGGAACAGGGCCACATAAATTTATTCCATAATCCCTATGTGAATTTCTGAAGCTGTTTTGCCCTGAATTGTAAGATCTGGGAATGACTGATATGCAAGCCTCAAATATTCACGGTCTAGTGTCTAAAGAAAATAATGACTACTTCTATTTAAGATTTAGCATAAGTGCTTATAATTTACCTTAGTATACCTTCATGTGTGACACCAATTCATGGAAGACAATCCCATACTTGTACAGCTCCTGCACATCCTTTATACTGTTTCTCTTAAGTACAGTTCTTTTTCAGCATTTTACACAAAATACATGATTTTCTTTAACACTTCATGTAATTATAAAACTAAGTCATCTAAATTTGTCAAATATGCAGTTGCATTGTATCAAATATCATGGCAAAACATAATATTCACTCCTTCACTAACCAACTTTTTCCTTTGCTTCATGTACATGTTAAGTGAAAAGTAGAGCCTACATTTAGAATACAGCTCTCCAATAGCATTTTCTGCAATGAGGAAATTTTTACAATCTAGTAATGAATGTGGTAGCTCCACTTGAATAACACAACTATCTATGACTTGAAATAAAGGGACAGTTACTGATGAGTTAAAATGTTCTTTTTAATTATAATAAAATGTAAATAACTATATGTGACTTGTGGCTACATTATTTAGTACCTTAGATAATACAATCACCATGCATCTCATTTTTAAATCGCACAAAACTTTCAAGATTTAAACTTTCAAAAAGCTAACTAAGGCTATGGAGATAGCTTGGTCAGTAAAATGCTTGACTTGCAAGCAAAAAGATTCAAGTTTGATTCCCCAGAGTGCATGAAAAATATCAGACGCATAGCCGGCCCCCTCAATACACATGCATACTGTAGTGATAAACAAGTATACACTCATATAAACACATGTGCAAAAATGGATAAAAGCAAAGAAGCTATGTCATACTTTATTCAAAAAATGTTTCATAATTTAGTTATTTCCAAATCCCACATTTACAAAAACTATCTTCAATACATCATAAAATCTCAGAACATTTTATCATAGATTTATTGTACATTGTTCATTTAAAATATTTATTTGCTCGTTAGTGCATATGTTTATGAGTCTGCCAGGGCCTCTCACCTTTTCAAATGACCTTCAAACTCTTGTACCAGTTTTTGTGTCTGGCTTTATGTGGGTAGCTTGGGAACTGAACAAGGGCTAGCAGGCTTTAATAATGAGTACCTTTAGCCCTTGAGCTAAAGTCCCACACATTGTCCAGTTTATTTATTTTGTTAAACTATGAAACTCAGCAAAATCAGATGAAAGCAAAATAATAAAATGAGTATAATTTCATATAGGGTCTTTACCTCAAGTACTTTATTTATAACTAAAATATTTCAATGTGCAGTGTTTTATTTTCAGTACAATACTACTGGTTTCTAAAAAAAAAAAAAATGGAGATGCCTAGAAATACAAAATAAGAATGAATCTTTGGGATTATCTACTTAATAGGTTTCCTGTTGAAATAAAATTAGAGCTATCAAAGTAGCTTCTCGTATAGATATACTTGTTAGTACTTAGCTGCAATTTCCAATTGCTGTTAAACAAATAAAGTAATTGTCTTGTTTACAAGAGAATTGGGATCTGGATGTGGTGGCGCAGGACTTTAATCCCAGCACTCGCGAGGCAGGAGGTAGGAGGATTACTGTGAGTTTGAGGCCATCCTGAGACTACATAGTTAATTCCAGGTCAGCCTGGACCAGAGTGGGACCCTACCTTGAAAAACCAAAAAAAAAAAAAAAAAAAAAAAAAAAAAAAAAAAAAAAAGTTGGTTTCAGTAACTTTAGAGCATAGGCTCTAAAAGGTCAGTGTTTGTGTACAGGGGAAATCAAATTGACATAGAACCATATGCTTGATTAGAATGATATTTTAGAATATTCAAGTGATGTTAAACGTGATGAAGATATGACTAGTTACACAGTCAGTCAATATTTAAAAGGCATTTCAGAAACACTATTTCTGAAATATTTTCACTTATTCTTCAAGACCACTATTTAGCACAATAAGTATGTTTTCTCAAAATACAGGGGATATTAATTAAGAAAAACTATACCTTATGTTCTTGTTATAATTTACTTCACACCTATTGAAGGAGGATAGGAGGAAGCTAGCTGTTTTAAGTCAGTTTCAGTAAGGGATTGAAGCTCAAAGCGAACCATGAGATGTCACCCCACATTCCACTACAAAAATTGAGTGCCAGAAGGTGCTACATGAGCAACTGGGGGGAGATGACCAACATATGTCCAAACAACACATGGTCTAAGCTACTCAGCACCAAACAACTTGACATGCTGCTCACACAAGTGTAATAAAGGCACACAGCCATGGTGGGTAATTAACTGCTCTTGATTTGGCTAATGGATCTGTTCAGTGGAACAGAACCCGTAGCCGGATCTAGGAAACAAGTCAGAACCATACCCAAAAATTGAGCCCACTCTCCATTATCAAGCTCCCACCAATCGTGGGCTAAAAGAGGGCCTACCTCTATTAAATTCTCTCTAAAGTAAAATAATGGTTATCCCATTTATATGGTGCTCACTTCACTCTACACTGGAGAATTTGCTTCTCTTTTTCAGATGGTTGCAGAACCTGGGGAGAGAATCAGCCCACCATACCTCACCAGGGCCCCAGCTGAAACCATAGAATAATTGGGGAAATGAGCAAGAGTGCTGCTTTCTTGGTGAACCTGGTACCAGCACAAGGGTGAAGGAGATAGACATAGAGAACACTCAACTCCTACCAAACCAGATATTCAGAGACACAGAGGCTCCCAAGCCCTCATTTCTAAAGCAGACCTAAAATGAGCCCTCAGGGACATTCGCAGAAGAGGGGGCAGAAAGATTGTTACAGCCACATGTTGGGACATTATACACAGAGACATTGCCTTCTCCCCATAACTGATGGCTAACCCCACAATTCACGAACCACATTCCCCAATGAGGAGGGTCCCTTCAGAAGGGGAAAGACAGGGAGGAGGCTAATGATGGTATCAATATGGCTGTATACCCACTGTGTACATAACTAATTAAAAACATTGAACTTTGATTGAGGTTATCTACAGTACCCCCTGCTACTCAGTCTAGCAAGCTGCCTATACAGACAGCCCTGGATGGACTGGCCCAGGGATTGGTCCTTAAAATACTAATGGGGTCTTCCTCTTGCCTATAAAAGCTGCTGTTGTCTTCCTGTCTTGAACTCTGCCATGTCCCGCTGTTCAACTCAGCTGTGTTTCTCTCCTTAGCCTGCCTACCTCTTTTTGCTGGGGCCACAAGGATACACATGAGTCCAGCTTCCTACTCATCCAGCCAGACTGCGTGGGGAAGAAGAAGATAAAACTGTTTCTTGGTTTAGGTAGCTTTTCTGCTTTTCTCTGCTTTATATTTTGGAGTAACTTCTTTCTTTGATTACATGCAAGATTTTCCTCTGTTTTTTGATTCTACCATGTGGGGGGTTCTTGCCAAGTTTCCCCACACAAGCTCCTAGACACGAGCCAGCAGCTTTATTCTAATGTCTCTTTAAAATACTCAGTCTTTCTCAAGCCTACATGTTTGTAGCTTTATCCTAATTTCTCTTTAAAGGCTTCAATTTCTCTTAAGTCCATGCGCTTGTGGCTCTACTCCACTTTCCCCCAAAACTTCAATTTCTCTTAAATGACCTTTCTAAACTATTCAGTCTTTCCATATGAGCATTTCATAAACCCCACAATTTGTGATTCTCCCCTCAATAGGCTTAATAATTCATAATTTATCCTTCTTGAGCCATCTTTATTAATTCTTTATTAAAAGAAGGACACAATGCAAAACTTGGGGTTCATATATTCTACAGGACCCCTCCTGAGCCCCAAAATCCTACATCACAACCTTCTCCAAAAATTAGTGACTTGAAGCAAAACTAAGGATGATTATTGATAATTTCTTTTCTAGATGTGATGGCTAATACTGTCAACTTGACATATTCTAGAATCACCTAGAAACTAATCCCTGGCATGTCTATACAGAAGTTTCCATATTAGGTTAATTGAGGTGGTGGGAAGGCCCCCCCTAATGGTGGGTGGCATCACTCCAGGTGCTAGGGTCCTGGACTGAATATGAAGAGAGTTAGCCAAACCACATCCCTAATGAATCTCAGCTTTCTGTTCCTGACACATTGTGACCAGCAGCTTCATGTTCCTGCTACCTAACCACCTCTGCTGTGATGGACTGTACCCCTTTGAACTGCAAGCTAACATTAACACTTCCTTCTTTAAGTTGCTTCCTGTCAAGTATTTTATCCCAGCCACAAGGAAAATAACAATTACACTAGTGAAGTAGAAATTGCAGAATAGTAAACCTGACAGCTGGGGGATGACATAGGTGAATGTTTATTCACCTTGCATAGTTAATGGTAATGGTTGGCTAATGCTGCCTCCCCATATACCTATACTATACCATTCCATATGGCTCTTCCTGTTTCTTACAGCATGTTTGCTAGGTTCCAAGAATAAAGACAACACCACATATTGCTTTCTTTCGGTCTGGGTTCAAATCACAGATTGATACCTCACCATTTTGGACTCTCCATGTCAGTTATTAACCTGATATCAACATTTACAGATCAGTAATTTACTGTTTCATTGCAATGTCCCAAATCATTTTAAGCAATAGTCTCCAGAAAGCATTTTCAGCTGTTAGGCTAATTTTGTAATTATTAATATATCAAATTATCTTTCCTCCAGTTATAATATTTCTAAACATTTAAAAACACAGTGTAGTTTTACAACAAATTATATTCCCCCATCATCTCTGGTAATTTCTTTTGTATAAGAAGGTAGAATATAGAATAAGGCTAGAAAGGATCTAGAGAATCCAGGTGTCTCGTGCCTGTAACCCCAGCACTTTGGAGGCAGAAGAATTATCCTAAGTCTGCTGCCAGCCTGGACAATATAGTTATACCCTGTCTCAAAAAACCATTACAATATATAATAAAATAAAAGATGATATTAGAAATGGTTTATTAGGGGCTCAACTATTTAACAAAACTGAGATTTGTAAAGATGCCAGAGTAATAAATTATAAATATACTGGTACATGTGAATGCAAATCTACATTTACCCATCTTGCACAAATAGGAAATTTAAATATGTTTGGCCTCTCCATCTGTATTGCTTCTTTGTTGCATTTTTAAAATTGAATTGAAATTATAGCTTATTTTAAATCTCTTCCTTCAGTTTATTAGTTATAACTAACTTTTGCAAGTGTGTGTGTAGAACAATGTGAGTATATATATATAAATATGTGTGTGTGTGTGTGTCAATATGCATGTGAAAATATGTGTGTGCAAGTGTATCTTCATATCAGTATAAATGCACAGAGGCCATGTGTCAATGTCAGATGTCTCTATAATTTTCCATGTTTATTTATTGTGCTTTATATTTTTGATATTTTCAGCACTTTATTTTTTAGTTTTATTAATATATATACTTAGTTTTGAATAACACTTTCCCTCATCTTACTCTTTGCCTGCTTTCCCTCTCAGCCCTTATACCTCCCCTTTTGACCTTCATATCACTTAATATTTCTACATGTATTTAAGCTATTTTTTCAATTTCTGTAAAAATGGGGTTGGAATGTTGATATAAATTGCATTGAATCTGTAAATTGCTTCCCAAAAGATAGCTATTTTCACAATATTGATTCTTCTAATCCATGAGCATGGGAACTCTTTGCATATCCTGGTCTCTTTAGTATCTCCCTTGAGTTTTCTAAGTCTTTCATTAGAGTGGTCTGTTTTTGTTATACAGTTCTCTGGGAAAGCAACTATTAGCACCCTTGTGAGAAATAGATGGGACTGCATATGAGATCTCAGTTTCTCCCTGTGCAAGGGGTACACAGTGGTACATAAAGTATGGTGTTTTCAGGGGAGGATAGAGTATATAAGTGTTGAGGATCCAGGGAGGGGAGCTCCACCTATCCAGCCATGGGGAGATTGTTATCCATGTCTGGGTGAGGCCTTTGACTGCAGCTGCTTTGTGGTCTAATGTTCCTTTAAGAGAGCTTTTTCCTATGCTCTGTATTAATCTTTCCAATAAAATCAATGGTTTGCCAAGGTGAACTTTGGCTAAATCAGCCTTTAGTTTTTTGGGGATGCTTTTCCTAGGGGAGCAAAGTATTGTCATTACTTGTCCCCAGAAAAGAGACACACACCAAGGTTATTCACTTCCTAGTTAGGTTTATTCCTAGGTATTTTTCTTTATGAGTCAATTCCCTAACCTTTTTCCTCAGCTTGTTGGCTTGTTCTTGGTGTATAGGAAGGCTATAGATTTCTGTATGTTAGTTTTGTAAGCTGCATATGTGTATACATGTCAGGGCATAATTGTGCATGTGCACTTGTGGTGACCAGGTCTATGTTGGATGTCTACATGTATCACTCTCTAGCTGTTTAGGTATTGTGTTGAGCCTGGAGGTTGCTGATTTGACTGGACAAGCGAGACAGCAAGCCTTAGGGATGACCTGTCTCTGTTTCTTTAGCTCTGTGATTACAGGTGCACACTATCACACCCTGCTGTTATGTGAATACAAGGAATCCAAACTCAGGTACTCATGCTTGCGCAACAAGCACTGAACTATAACTGAACCATTTCACCAACACCTTAATTATAAAGGTTTTTTGTAACTTTTCTTTGAAACTTTAGTCTGATTCATTCCATTGTGCAATAGCAAAATACTCTGTATGGATCCATCCTCCCATATTTTTATCTATAATGTAATTCTAGAAAAGTAGAGTTTACCCATTTATTTAATTGTATTTTAGAATTATAGGCCTGTTCTGAATGTGGCCTCAATGTCTGTCAATTTCTTTTTCAGCAGTAACATGACCATAGCAGAAATAATAATTCAATCATTTCTATTCATATCTTAGTATTTGGTTCTCTACAATCATTAAAACTTGCAATTATTTTTGTAACTCAAGTGAAAACTAGGTTGATGTTAAACTTTTCCAATTTTGTAATATGTATACTTATAAGTATAAATTTCTACTCATGGCCTAATCTTGGACTATATTTCATTATATGAAAATATTTTCCAATTACTCCCTAACTTTTACTCATACAATTCAATATTGTTGTCCAATCTCTATGTATTTGGAGATGCCCTACTTAACTTTTAATGATTAATTTCTACTTTAATTGCAATGAAGTCAGAAGAAACACATGAATGATTCCAAACTTTTACAATTGCAGAATTTGCTTTGGAAGCAAGAATATGATCTATTTTTAATGCCCCACATGCACTTGAAAAGGATATATTTTCTGCAGATATTGGGTATGCATTCTAAAATGTTAGTTATGTCAAATACATTAATCAAAACTTCCCACATTCACTATGCTTTCACATTTTTGCTATCTTTGTAAATAAAACAGGTATTTTTAAAGCATCAAAAGTAATTGCAGGTTCTCTTATATCTCATTTCATTTTCACTGATTGCTTTGAGGATTTAATGGCATATTGTTGAATATATACAGTTTAGAATTCCTGTTTTATTCTTTAAAATAAACTGAGTCTCTTTGTCTCTAGATATTATACTGGGTGGGTAAAACCAAGGCAAACTGTTGTATATTAAAAAGACAGATTAGCAACAGGCACAAAATGGGTGAGGAGGGGTGAAGTGTTTTGTAACTATAAAAGTACAATGTCAAGGACCTGGATGTGTTATTTGTACTTATGATCTTGCAAAACATTAGTATTAGAAGAACTTGGTAAGTGATGTTTGAAATCTTTCTAAATTATTTCTTAAAGCTGCATCTGACCTTACCATTATATTGAAAAGAAAAATTTTGTTTTTAATATTTTTAAGATATCTTTTTTATTTATTGAGTAGAGACAGAGAGTGGGAGGGAAGGAGAGAGAGAGAGAGAGAGAGAGAGAGAGAGGGAGAGAATGGGCACTCCAGGGCCTCTAGCCACTGCAAACAAACTCCAGATGCATGCTCCCTCATGTGCATCTGTCTTATGTGGGACCTGGAGAATCAAACATGTACTCTTAAGCTTCGCAGGCATGCACCTTAACTGCTAAGCCATCTCTCCAGCCTGAAAACTTTTAACATGCCTCCTAAGCATTTGGAAGGCAGAAGTAAAGGATTGAAGAGTATATGGCCATGCATTGCATCATAGTGAATTTGAGGGAAGCTTGAGTTATATCATGTAGAGCAAAAAATTCCTACTACAATGATAAATTAATAATCATTTTCAAGAAATTCTATGCAAACATAATTTATAAATAAATGTTTTGAAAGAAATATGAAACTTCATGTTTACATTAATTTTGAGATTTTCTATCATAGACTCCTTTCTGTGACTATTTTAGGTTTAAGGATATGAGTTATTTCTTGAAAATGGAGTCACGCATTTTCTCTTTTAATAACTGCCCTTTAACTCTATTGATTTCTTAGAATTTATCCTAGTGCAGCTTGATGTAATACAATTGACTACTAGAGAGTGATGGGTTTTCAGAGGGGGCACAACATTTTATTTATGTTTAACTACAAGTTGCATAGCTAATTATTTAATATCCAAACATGAAAATAAGCCTGTGACATATAAAGCTTTTCTTTTTCACTCATTTTCTATAATCTCTATAATAAAACATATTAACTAATTAGTATTGGAAACAAAGTTCAGTTTTCATGTCAAGTAGGTATATCATCTTGTTTCCTTACAAAAATGTATAGTTTCCATACCCTTGTCAGCACTTATAAATAGCAGTATTTCCCAATTTTAGCAATTATAATTGTTGTGTAGTAATTTCTATGAATTCAAACTTCTCTGAATTGAAACATTCTCTTTTGCAGGAAGTTCAGGAGACTCAGGAGGTACACAATTCTGAGAAAGCTGGAACCTAAAAGACTGCAAGGCCCCTCCTCAAGGTTTTTAGAAGCAGGGAACTGCTAGGGGAGACTTCCTGATCAGTAGAGCTTCCTGAAGATTGTGTATTGAGTTCTAGAGAGCAGCTTCCATGGGTCTTCACCTGTGCTGGGTGGGATTTGTGTGATGCAGCTGCCTTTGTAACCTCCATACTCCTGTGTGTAACCTCTCACCCTACTCTGTAAGTAACCCCAATAAACCTATTGGTTCACCCAAATTGGAATTTGGTGCAATCATGTTTTAGCCTGTTGTTTGTGTCCTATCTGGGGTGAATAGATGTGTGCTTTTCATGTACTTTTAGCCATCTATATGCCTTCTTTTTTGAAGCATCTGCTCAGACTTATTTTTCCCCATTTGTTTAAAGTACCATTAATCTACAGCAACTCTTTTAATATGTTTTAACCCACTTTAGTTCTTGAATATGCATATTGGAAGTATTTGAAGTCTGGTTGTGGTTAATTTTTTAGTATTTTATTATTATTATTATTATACATGGACATATTTTGTATGTAAACATCACATCTAGGTACCATCCTTTCCCTCTTTCCTGCACCTTTTTTTGAAGAGGCCTTCCTCTGAGGATGCAGGTCAACCTCATGGGGAATGTGAGTTGTGTGTTAAGGGTGATGCAGTCAGTTATGGGGGAGAAGCAGTGTCTTTGTGCAAAATGTCCCAACTTGTGGCTGTAACAATCTTTCTGCCCCCTCTTCTGCAAAATTCCCTGAGCTATGCTGGGAGCATTTTAAGTCTACTTCATAATGAGCACTTAGGAGCATCTGGATCTCTGGTTTGGTAGGTGTTGAGTGTCTTCAGTATTATTTTCCATCACCCTTGTGCTCATATCAGCTTAACATTCTTGTTCATTTCCCAATTCCTCTGTGGTTTCAGCTAGGGCCAAGGTAGAGTGTGCTGGGTCATTTATCTCCTCAGGTCCAGTTCCCATCTGAAACAGTGAAGCAGATTCTCCAGTGAAGAGTGAAGTCAGTGCCAGTTAAATGGAATAAGCATTATTAATTTAGATAGAATTAAAAGGGTTTAGACCCTCTTGTAGTCTAAGGTTAGTGGGAGCTTGACCATGGAAAGCAGAATCATTATCTGAATATGATTCTGACTTATTTCCCAGTTCCAGAAAGGGTTTCCTTTGCACTGAACAAATCTGTTAGCCAATCCAAGAGCAGTTGGTTACCCACTATGGCTGTGTGCCACTATTGCACTTGTGTGAGCATCACAAGTTGTTTGCTTTTGAGTCACTTAAGAGTTGGATTTGCTTGGACAGATGTTGGCCACTTTCTCCTGGTAGCCTGGCAGTAGATGGGCTAATTATCTGGGGACTGGCTTTCCTCCAGATTCCAACCTGGGCTCTCCATGATCCATGCCAACAGCGTTTGGTGTCTTCAGCAGTAGGGTCTTACCATTTAACCTCTAATGGGTAATCAAGTGCTCTGACAGAAATCTATCTTGTTTGTTTTGGGGGATCTAGTAGGTCTCTTTGATCTTATTTCAGGATATAGAATTCTATGGTACCAGTTCAATTTGGGTTTAGATTTTGTGTCCCCCCACCTTTCCCTTTGCCCAAGACCTACCCTCCCTATTGTCCAAGCATCAAGATGCTATTCATTTGTGTCAGCGACTTGGTCTGATCCATGTTAGGAACTGCAGATGAGTGAGATCATGTGATGGTTATCTTTTTGTGTGAGTTCACTTAGAATGATCTATTCCAAGTTCGACCATTTTTCTACAAATTTTAATGTGTCAGTTTTTCTTATTGTTGAGTAGAATTCCATTGTGTAGATATACCACATCTTGGTTATCCATTCATCCAAATATTTCAGTTTTTAGCTTTTATGAATTGAGCAGCTATAAACATGGTTGAGCAAATATTTCTGAACTGAAATGTGGACCTTTTAGGGTAAATGCCCAGTAAGGGAATAACAGGGTGTGCTGGTAACTCTACATTCATCCTTTTCAGGAGTCACCAAGTTGATTTCCACAGTGGTCATACCAGCTTTTATTCCTACCAATAGTGAATGTATTTTTATTAGAGCAAAATGTTCTAATTGTTAAGAAGCTTATTAGAATAATTCTTATTATTTCAGTGTGCATACCCTACCAAAAGATGATAACCTAAAGTCATTGCTTTCCCACATTATATTTATGGTTTGTATTCAGGTATATATCCTATTCACAGAGATGATAATTCATTCAGCACATAAATGTAGTTTTGTTATCTTACTGTGTGTTTTTTAAAATTTATTTTTCTGTCTTTATTGAAATGGTTAAAACATTAAAAACAATGTCTAATATAGTATTTATGACTGGATATATCCTAGATTTTCTCAGTATAAAGAATGTATTTTATTCCAGTTTTCCAATTTAGACTGTTAAGAAGTAAATTTTATATAATTCCCTTTGACAGTTTGATGACATCTCTTTTTAATTCTTGCTCTCTTAAGAGGATTTTATAACAATGCTATTGGATTTCATGTGCCTATTTTTTTTCTATGTGTTAAGATGTTGAGTAGTGTTAACTACTTCTTTGGGTGGAGGACACACTTGGTCATGATGTATTTATCCATTACATAATTGGACTGCCTGATTTAATTTCACTTAATTTCCTTTTACTATACATGTTTAAACATTTTTAATTTTTGTGTTTATTTTTATTTATTTATTTGAGAGTGACAGACAGACAGAGAGAGAGAGACAGATACTGAATGGGGGTGCCAGGGCCTCCAGGCACTGCAAACAAATTCCAGATGTGTGCGCCCCCTTGTGCATCTGGTTTATGTGGGTCCTGGGGAATCGAGCCTCTAACCAGGGTCCTTAGGCTTCACAGGCAAATGCTTAAACACTAAGCCATCTCTCCAGCCCATGTTTAAACATTTTTAAGATCCTAGTTATTATAACTTAAGCATGCCTAAGATACTTCAGTCACATGCAGGATATGCAAATTGAGCAAATATGGCCCAATAAAGAAAAGACTAAAAATGCAGAAATTGATTCTGTATGTAAATTAGGATTCAAGTGCTCACATTTAACAACACTAATTATGTTTCACCACAGCACTGAGTTCTCCCTGTAAAGGACACCACACAAATGAGATGCGCTTCTACATTCTCTGTTATAAGAACTTTTATTATTGCATTCTTAATTATTTGAAAAATAATTGCAAAAATATTGCAGTGTCAAGCTTAACAGTTTAATCATCAGACCAATGTGAGCAAAAGTATCCTGTCCACATAAGTACAGAATATGACTGAATTATCTGCATAACCTGAATACATGGAGGTTTTAATAGTTTTCATTTTCAACTTTATTGGCTATAGAAACTTTTCTGGAACTGTTGAAGCAGCACACACCCAGGTGTGTTTCTCAGAGTATTTCCTAAAAGAATTCACTAAGGGCAAATGTCTGGGGACCCATATGGAATAAAAGTGGGGGCAAGAGGAAGCTGGCTAGCATAGAGATTCATTTTCTGCTTCCTGGCAACATGTTCTAAGATGTTTTGCTTCACCATTTTCTCCTTTACCTTCCATGGTAGATTGAGGCCTTTGAAACTCTGACCTAAAACAAATCTTTTCTCCCTTACGTTATTTTCATCATTCATTTTGTCAAAGTAATAAGAAATTAAAAGATAAATAAATAGCATCTTTTGTGTCCCTCAAAAATGTTTTCCCACATGTAATATCCAATGTTACCTCTTATAATTTTTTCTAAACTTCAATTAAACATATTTGTCTTCTTTTCACATATATAAATGTAATCATGTAGTTTCATAATATAAAACAGGTTCTTCTGGTGTATCCTGGTGATTGTATTCAATGTATTTTCTCTGGATATAAAAATTTGTATACTATCTTGAAGCAATTGAACACTCTATGAGAACCAGGAGCAAGTCCCATTTACCTTTGTATTTATAACACCTACCACAGGTAGCTGATGATGTGTAATAGTTAGCTACTAAACTTATGGTGAACTCTAGAGAAATGAACTATACTGTTCAAGCTGGCTTGGTTAAACCATGAGGAGAATTTTCATTGGACAAGATTATTTCTAATTATTTCAGGTTTATTCTCAATAAAAAAATGTTTAAATGGCAAAGTAATACTTTTGTTACATTCTGCAGATATACGATGCGTGATGTGCCTATGTTTTAACATTACTTAGTAATTGAACCTTTATTTAATTACATGATTGGGATAATATAATTGAAGCCTTTTGCTTCAATATGTTTTAATCTACTGAGATTAATTGAAAAATCTCACAACTATATATAAGTCAGAATTTTCAAGCTGTCTGGTTAAAACTTTAAGTATTTAGTAAGTAGTAAGCTACAAACAAATAGTATCTAGAAAGATCCATATATGATCAGTGTTTCTAATTATTTTTGTGCTGTTGAAGTATAATGCTTAAGCCAGTTTTCCTTATCAAGTTTTCATAGGTAAAGACTTTTTGCTACTCAAATATATATCATTTGGGGAGTATAAAGTAAATATTGATAAACTTTCATCTCAAATCTTTCATTTTCTCTTTGATCTTGGTGATAATGGAAATATTTCAGAATATTTTAGAGTCTAGGGATTTACACCCAAAAAGTTCTATCATGTGGAAAAATGGAAATTTGTTTTAACAAAAGGTATACAGAGATACAAGTCTTTCAGCGTCAATACTCTCACTTTTGGAATTAAAACTTTCCTAATTTTGAAGACCACAACTAGAAGTGGAATAAATTAAGAGGTTAAAGACTTATGGCTTCAATAGTTCAATAGCTACCTGCATCCTAGAGGGTGGGAGGTGGAAATTTCCTGATACCAGTTTGTGGCTATAGTGAGTTTCCCTGCTGAATGGCCATGAAATAGGACAGGAGATATGACCAGAAACCTGTATATGAGAAAGGACGTCAGGAATATGGACACTGAGAACCTGTGGGGACACAAGTTGAGGTCTAGGTAATTTTGAGATAATTATCCAAATGTTTTCAAATGACATTGCTTCAAATTGAAATATTAAACCTCCCCAATGTCATTAATAAATAAATTTGAGTTGCATATAGAGAAGTTAACACAAAGCTCAGGCTAGCTTGAGAATGTTCTAGGTTGTATTCTATAGTGGACGTAAGGTACAGTGTCTCCTATCGACTCAAGTGTTTGTGATTGAGCTTCCCATTTAGTTCCCAGGTAATGGAACCTTCGGTTGGTGGTTCAATTCTGGAGGAGGTGAGTACCTTGGGGTAAGCTTAGCCCATGAAGTTTTCAGAGCCAGCTCACTCTGGGTGCTTTTTTTCTGCTGTATGTGTGTGATTTTGTAAATCATATGCCATGCTTTTCCCCACCATGATGAAACTTACATTCAAAACGCTATGCTAAAATAAATCTTTTCCTCTGATAGATTTCTGGTCAAGTGTTTAGTTCAAGCAATGTAAAAGTAACTGCTACAGAAAACTGGCACAGAGAATTGGGCCTTTGCTGCAAAAAAAAAAAAAAAAAAAAAGCCCTGTCCATGTTGTTTTTGATCTTTTGGAACTGGTTTTGCAGGAGAAATATGGCTTGTCATAGAGAAGCCTTGTAGTTCTATAAGCAGCATTAGATGGGCCTTTCCGGTGAGAATTTAAAAGACTGAAATTCAGAGAAAATTATGAACTGTAAAGACACAGTTTATGAAATTTGGTGGAATAAAGGTCTTGTTGGGACTAGACTAGATTTGAATTTAAAGTAGTGGATGAGTATATTTTGTTGAAGTTTAGAGCAAAAAGATATGAACAATATAAAATTGAAGCAGAAAGAATGTAAGCATGTTTAAAGTTGTAACAACAGAGAATGGATTTAGGCCACGGAAAGTACAATTGTTAAAAGACTATCACCATTAGAGATGCACCAGATGTTCAGCATTGCAACAGTGGGAAATGCCCTGAGGTTGGAACCTAATCCAGTGAAGACTCAAGCTAAGAGCCTAGTAAGAATAAAAATTCTTTTAGAAGGAGGAAGGGGGGTTGGAACTTAAGGAAAGAATGTTGAATGAGTCTCCTGTTCCTCAAACTCAACAGTTTTTACACACCAATTTATAAATTTGATAGTAAAGTTCACCTGCTACTTTGGTTTTGGAGCATGAAACATGTAGGAAATTGGTCTATGAATTACACAAGGTTTCAAAGATGTGAGGCAGGGTTGAAATCCATGCATAGAGGCCCTGTGAGGATATTGTATGAGTTGCAATGGAAACCCCATATTTGAAATATACCAGGACTGTGAGACATCCAATAAGGAAAATTTCTCACTCTAAATTGGGTGGATATTCCCAGAAAACAAGCAGCACAGTGTAGAGGCAGAAGTGAACTCTTCGAATCCAGAGGACTTCATCACAGCCCCAGAACCTAAACTTGGAGCTGCAGGATTTGATGTGTGGTCTGTTGGTTTTGTTTGTGCATTGATTCATTTTTACTCTATTGACAACGGGAAGGTTAATCTTCAAAAATGCGTGTTGGAAGTATGCAACATGTGTTTTGATTTTACAGTCTTACTATTAAGAGACAGTCTAGAGTCTCATAAAAGGCTTTGCATCCTATTGGGATTGGTAAAGATTATGGAAGCTTTAAAGTTGTAGTGAATGCACTTTACCTGGTAAGATGGTCATGACATTATGGTGGGGGCAGGAGTGGAATGTGGTGGTTTGAATGTAAAAATGTCCCTCATAGTCTCAAATGTTTGTTATTAAGCTTAGTGCCCAGCCGATGAAGACTTTGGGTGCTGGAGCCTTGCTAGAGAAAGTATCACTTGGGGTGGGCCTAATGCATGAGGTGTTCAGAACCAGCTCAATCTTGCTGCTGTCTTTCTTTGCTATACATCTATGTTTTTGTGAATCAGCTACCATGCTTTGCTTTGCCATGGTAAACACCACCTCAAAACTGTACTCCTGAAATAAATCATTCTTCCCATAAACTTCTTCTAGCCAGATGTTTTATCCCAGCAACAAGATAATAACTGCTACCTATCCTTCAGTGTCTTTCATCCTACTTCATTAGATTCTCTCTATAAAGCACATTTTTTGAACGCACAATGTCAGGATACTCTGAAAAGCCCTATAGAGGACTCATATATGTTTCCTTTTCTTATGTATCTGGGATTCAGTAACATTTAATATAGACACAGAATTTCAGAATTTCAATAAGTAATAAGTATCTTTTTGGCCCAACTCCTTTATTGTACAAATTTAAAAAGCACAAAAGTAATTTAAACTATTTTTCAGCACCAAGTGTTTTGTAATTTTAATCTTTACTCCTTTTCTACTTATCATTTATTTCACATGAAAATTTTTTTGCCACTACTTTTCAAAACATATTTCAATATATTGAAGTCTTAGATTGTTGACTTTTCTGCCTGCCTTTGTTTTCTTTGATATTTACTATATTTAGTGGGGGGTAGTGTTCATGAAATAACCATTCCTCATTCTCCTAATTTTTTTGCAATAATCACATGGCTATTGTATTCCAAATATTGGTAATTTTATGGCTTATTAATGCAACACCACCTCATAATTTAATTGGGAATGAAATGTTTATATTCATATCTGCATAATTCTCCAATTTTCCATGCAAATCTAATATAAACCCCACATATACATTAATGTAAGATCAATTTATACTTAGCTTGGGGAAAAATATTCAAATTACAAATCACAGGAAGGCTTATATGCACTATACTATAAAATGATCTTGGTAAATAAGAATTATCAACACAAATTCCATTATATTATACTACAATATACTTGTGAATCATTTTTTTTCTAAGCAAGCAAATTCTCTTCCATTCTAGAACACCCCTGTCTTAAACGATCTGCTATATTTCCTTTTACTTTTTTCACTAAGAGATCTATAACAAAGAATTTGAAAAATTCAATGAGATGGACAATTTTGTTCTCTTCTTTTTCTTTACTTTTGTTATAGATTGTATAGATGTATACTAGGAAATTACACTAAGAGAGAAACAACTCTCCCATCTACCTTTAAAAAACTTGAGACTAATTTGATGAGATTATCCTTGAACTTACTCTGAATCCATGTTAGCCTTAAACTCATAGTCATCTTGCTTCATTCTCTTGAGTAGCTGAGATTACAGACATGTGTCCACAAGAAGTGGCAGAAATGTACAATTATGTGGTAAAATATGAGCAAATAGAAAATTAATCAAACATACTGATTAAATAAATAAATGGAGCCAATTGTTGAAATCTCTCACTAAGACTTGTCTTCAAATATTAATGGGTTAATAAACTTTCAAGGAACAAAAACATAGTACAGGAAAGATGGCAAATAAGAAAAATATGTGGTGAAGTTATTACCTTTATAGCAAAATCCAGGAAAACATATATTTTTGAAAAACATATTTAGGTCAAGATGGCATCCACCTAACCATGCTTCACCTCCCAGAGAATAAAAAGCAAGATCTGTTGGTTTTTAAGGTCAGTAGGTCCTAGCCAACCTCAAGTGGGAGGATGTGGAAGGGTACAATAGGCAATATGCTGATTCTCACACTCTCTGGTAGCCCACCAGTCCCCCAAACCCTTTAAGCAGCTGTCACACCAGTGCCATGCAGCAGATGAGGTGTGCTCCTGTGCTACCTGTAGGCTCCTTGGACCTGAACCAGGCACCTCTCATCTTTCCCCATGCTAACTATCTCTCATTCCTCCTTCACTCCAGTGGGGCTTTCATCACCAGCTCCACACCAGAGGGTCTGCACCACTGGATTTGTTCCATTGGGTCTGCATCACTGGGTCTGCACCACTGGCTCTACATCACCAGGTCCACACCAGGACCACACTGTGCCATCCCCCATGCTGTCCCATCCTCCCACTCTGCCACCCACCTACAGGTCAGCACCATCCTATCCTCCAGCCTGGCCACCTTTCTCCAAGACCACACAGTCTCCAGGCTCCTCTCCCTGCCCTGCCACAAGATCTCCAGGTCTCCTGGAGGGCCTTGGGGACCCTTCCCACCTGAGTAGACAGGTCCTCTTGCCATCAAAAGCTTAATCTAGTCAAGCATAAAAGTGAAAAATCACTGAAGACACTTCAAGGGTAAACTACAGCTGCCTCCTGAGTTAAATAAGATTTCCACACTATGATGGGCAGACCACAGGGCAAAATGAGCAACATGAAACATTAAATGGTAGGAACCCCAACAAAATTGCATAGTCCCACAATAGCAGTGTCTAATCAAAACATAGAAGAGACAACAGGATCAGAATCCCAAAATGAAGACAAAAGGTATGTGACCTTGTACCTTCATAGGTTGTTCCTAACAGAAAAAAGCAGGAAGTCATCCAATGTGATTTAAGTGATCTGAAGGAGAGCAAAAAAAAAAAAAAAAAAAAAAAAAAAAATAGTGTATGTTTGCCATTTCTATTTCTTCCTCTGTAAACTGTCTGTTCAGCTCTTTGTCCCATTTTTTGAGTGGGGTGTTTGACTTCTTACTGTTTAGATTTTTGAGTTCTTTGTAGATTCTAGAGATTAGGCCTCTATCAGTTGGATAACCCTCAAATATTTTCTCCCATTCTGTGGGTAATCTATTGGCTTTGCTTATTGTATGCTTGTCTGTAAAGAAACTCTTCAGCTTCATGTGATCCCATTGGTTGAGTGAGTGTTTAAGTTCATGAGCTACTGGGGTTCTGTTCAGGAAGTCTTTTTCCATTCCTATATCATGGAAAGTACTTCCTAAATTTTCTTCCAGTAGTATTCGAGTTTCTTGTCTTATATTGAGTTCTTTGATCCATTTGGACTTGAGAGTAGTGCATGATGAAATGTGTGGGTCAAGTTTCAGTTTCCTGCATATTGTTATCCAGTTTGTCCAGCACCATTTGTTGAAGATGCTGTCTTTTTTCCAGATTATATTGTTCGGGCCTTTATCGAATATCAAGTAGCTATAGTTGCTTGACCCAAAGTCCAGGTCCTCAAGTCTATTCCATTGATCTATACTCCTGTTTTTATGAAAGAACCATGCTGTTTTTATTACTATGGCTTTGTAATATAGCTTTAGATCAGGTATGGTGATGCCTCCAGTGGTATTTCTTTTGCTGAGGATATGTTTGGGTATGCAAGGCCTCCTGCCTTTCCATATGAAATTTGAGATCATTTCTTCTATCTCTGTGAAGAACACCATTGGGGTTTTAATTGGAATGGTGTTAAATCTGTATATTGCCTTTATCCTTCTGAGACACTACTCAGAACTTGATTAATGAATACAAAAGATTTGTGCAGAACATACCTTCTGTTAAAATTTTAGCTACCACATACTTTAAGATGCAGCTTTCTAAAATATTTCTCATTGAGAATGAATAGCAAAATTGGAGAGAGGGTATGTTAACACAACACAGAGAAGAGACCACTGACTCAAATATTTGGCCATATTGAAGCAAACTTTTTTGTGTACTTGGGAACTGGCCAGTGACTGTCTTACCCAAATGAAAGGTTTATGAGAGTTGCCCTGAACACAAGAGAAGTGAGGTTTTTATAATTCACAAGGTATAAGGTTGAAAGATTTTCAAGAGAACTTGACAAGCAAAATGCAGAAGCAAATAGCAGTTGCAACATATTACATATAAAGGTAACCCCATCAGAATTACCTCATACTTAATGGAAACCATGAAAGCCAGAAGAGCCTGGAATTGAATACTGCAAAGTCTAAGAACCTATGCTTCTAACACAAGCTACTCTACCCTGCAAAAGTATACCTCATAATAGATGGCAAAAGAAAAACCATTCCATGATAAAAGTCAACTCTACAACTGTGTGAACATAAAGCCAAACCTACAGAGAGTACTTCGTGGAATTCTCCACACTGAAGTGTCAAACCACCAACCACAAGAGCCTGCAAGAAGCAGACCACAATAACAAAACATAGAGAAGGATAAAAAAAAATTACAAAGTCCAAGAAAACACCAAATCCCATGAAGCACCACAATATGGCAGAGATTAAATCAAACCTCAGTTATTAATCTAAACAGTGATGGCCTTAATTCATCCATCAAGAGACACAAGTTGAGAGGGTAGATCAGAAAAATGGACCCCTCAATGTACTGTCTTCAAGAAACCCACCTCACCACTATAGAGAGACACCTCCTCAGGGTGAAAGGGAGAAAAATGACATTGTAAGCAAATGAAAATAAGAAACATGCAAGAATTGCTATACTAATATCAGATAAGATAGACTTCAAACTAAAGGTAATCAAAAAAGACAAAGAAGGCTACTTTTTATTCATCAAGGGAATAATCCAAGAGGATATTACAATAATTGATCTTTATGTGCCAAACACATATGCACTACAATTAATAAAACAAAGCCTACTTGACAGCAAAACAGAAATAAATACCGACATCATCATAGTTGAGGACTTCAGTACTTGATATCAGCAATAGATAAATCATCTAAATAGAAAACCAACAGGGAAATGAAAGAGCTCAACAAAACCATAGATCAAGTAGATCTAATGGACGTCTACAGAACATTCTACCCAAAATCTGCACAATACACATTCTTCTCACCAGCCCATGGAACCTGCTTCAAAATAAATCACATACAGTTCCATAAAGCATGTCTCCATATATTTAAGAAAATCAAAATAATTCCCTGCATGATATCAGACCACAGTGCTGTAAAGTTGGAAATTAACAACAAGAGAAGCACCAGGAACTCCATCAGCTCCTGGAGCCTGAACAGCACATCTTTAAACAATAAATGGGTTGTGGATGACATAGAAAAATGAAATTTCAAACTTTCTAGAATTGAATGACAATGACAATGCATCATAACAAAACTTATGGCATACAATGAAGGCAGTCCTTAAGGGAAAGTTCATAGAACTAAATGACTTCATAACAAAGACAAAGACAAAGAGATTCCAAATCAATAACCTAGCCATCCATCTAAAGTATTGAGAAAGCAAGAAAAACACAACCCCAAAAGCTACAGATGCAAAGAAATAATCAAGATCAGAGCATAAATAAATGAATTGGAAACTAAGAAAACAATTAACAAAATTGACACAAAACGCTGGCTCTTTGTAAAAAAAAAAAAAAAAAAAAAAAAAAAAAAAAAAAAAACAAGATTGAAAAACCCCTGACCAATTTGATCAAGAGAAAAAAAGGGACTCTTCAAATTAACAAAATTACAAATGAAAAAGGAGAGATCACAATAATCATAAGTGAAATTGGAAGAATCATCAGAACTTACTTCTAAAACCTCTACTCCACAAAACTGGATAATTGGGAGAAAAGGATAAATTCCTGGACACATAAACCCTATCTAAACTAAACTCAGAGCAGATTAATCTCCTAAAGAAACCTATCACACCCATCTAAATGGAAAAGGTAATCAAAAACCTCTCTAAAAAGAAGAGTGCAGGACCACATGGATTTTCAGCTGAATTCTATTAAACTTTCACAGCAAAACTGACACAAATTTTTCTCAAACTATTCCTCATAATTGGAGAACAGGGAATGGTCCCCAAAACCTTCCACGAAACCAGTATCACCCTAATATCAAAACTGGACAAAGATACAAGAAAAGAAAACTATAGACCTATAACTCTGATGAACGTAGATGCAAAGATCCTGAACAAAATCCTCACAAACTGATTCAAAAACACATCAAAAGCAATATCCACCTTGATCAAGTAGGCTTTTTGTGAGAAATGCTGGGACAGTTCAACATATAATAATCTCTCAATATAATACACCACATAATTAATCTTAATCACAAAAACCACCTTGTCATTTCAATAGATGCAGAAATGGCCTTAGGCAAAACATAACATCACTTCATGATCAAAACGTTGGAGAGAATAGGCATGATTGGTTTATACCTTAATATAATAAAGGCTATATATAAAGCACTTAAACTCAAATAATATTTAATGAGGACAGGGGTAGGCACTCTCACCTCTACTCTTCAACATATGACTAGAAGTCATAGCCCAAGCAATAAGACAGGAGAAAGAAATTAAAGGGATACAAATTGAAAAGGAAAAATTTAAGTTACCCCTACTTTCAGACAACATGATTCTATACATAAGTGACCTGACAGCCTCCATTTCAAAACTCTTAAAGGTGATTAATTCCTTCAGCAAAGTAGCAAGATAAAAAATGAATGCAAAAAAATAACTATCCTTTGTATATGCAAAGGACAAAGATGCAGAGAATGAAATTAGTGACATCTCCTATTTTCAACAGCAATAAAATAAAATAAAATGCCTTGGATTAACAACATCCCAGGATGTGAAAGACTTATGTAATAAAAACATAAAAAGACTCAAGGAAGAAATTGAGGAGGACTTGAGAAAATGGAAAGATGTCCCATGCTCCTGGATAGATAGAATTAACATTGTGAAAATGTCAATCTTACCAAAATTATACAGATTTAATTGAATACCAATAAAAACACCAGCATTATTCTTCACAGAGATAGAAAACATGACCTCAGAATTCATATGGAGTGGCAGCAGGCTTTGGATATCCAAGTATATCTCAACAAAAACATCCTTTGGAAGCATCACCATACCTGATCTAAAGCTATATTACATATACACTGATCTAAAGCCACAGTAACAATAACATCATGATTCTGGCATAAAAACAGGAATATAGACAGAACTGAGGATCCAAACTTTAGGTCAAGTAACTACAGCTACTTCATCTTTGACAAAGGCCGTAGTAATGCAGAGTGGAGGAAAGACAGCATCTTCCATCTTCAACAAATGGTGCTAGAAAAACTGGATAACCATATGCAGAAAAATGAAACTATACCCACACATCTCACCATGCACAAAAATTAAGTCCAAATGGATCAAAGTCCTCAATATAAGATAAGAAACTCTGCTAGTACTGAAAGAAAAATAGAAGGAAGTTTCCCCATATAGGAGTGGAAAAGACTTCCTTAAAAAAATCCAGTAGCACAGGGAACTTACACAATAAGTCAATCATTGGGATCTCATAATGCTGAAAAGTATTTTCCCAGACAAACATACCATAAGCAGAGCCAATAGATTATCCACAGAGTGGGAGAAAAATTTTGCTCACTATACACCTGACAGAGGCCTAATTTCTAGACTCTACAAAGAACTCAAAAACCTAAACAATAAAAAATCAAAGAACCCACTCCAAAGTGGGGCAGAGAACTGAATAGAGAGTTCTCAGAGGAAGAAATACAAATGGCAAACACAAACTTAAGAAAATGTTCAATATCCCTAACCTCCAGGAAAATGCAGATTGAAACAATTATGAGATTGCCCCTTATCCCAGGAAGGATAGCAAACATTAAAAATACAAACACTGTTGAAATTCTTCTCCTTCTACTATGCCCTGAATTCTTATATTTGATCTTTTCATAGTGTCCCGAATATCTTGAAATTCCCATTCATACTTTTCTATTAGTTTGTCTTTCTCTTTGTTGGATTGTATTAGATTTGCCACCTGGTCTACTAGCTTAGATATTCTGTCCTCTCCTTCATCCATTCTACTGGTGAGATTGTCTACAGAGTTTTTTATTTCATTAACTGTGTTCTTCATTGCTAGTAATTCTGACTGGTTTTTCTTTATTATTTCTATTTTCTTATCTATGTCTTGTATTGATTTCTTTATTTCATTAAATTGGTGTCGTGTGTCTTCTTTGCTTCCTTCGATTTCCTCTTTGATTCCTTTGATTTCTTCTTTGAGTTCATTGAGCATACTTACAATCATTATTTTGAAGTCTTTCTCAGGCATTTCCTCTAACTTGTTCTCACTGGAGGTCATTTCTGATGCATTGATACTTTTTGGTGGATTTATATTGCCTTGGTTTTTGGTGTTTCTTGTATTATAATGTATATATTTTTGCATCTTGGATTAAGTTACTGCTTAGATTTTCCAGTTAGCTGGGTATTCTTAGCTGTATCAACTGATCTGATGTGGTATATCTTCAATGTAGGAGATTAAGATGTTAGGTGTGGCTCTTAACACTCTCAGAGTATCTAGACAAGTGTTCCTAGGGGTTGAGTTTGCCTGCTATGGGAGTATTCAAGTAGGTTGAGTGGAATAAAATACAGGTAAATTCTAAAAATTTGACTAAACCCTGTATACATTCAGTCAAAAACAGCACCGAGTGTTTATGCAAGAGTAGGTATTATAAGAACCACATCCTCTATCAACAAAGAGGTTAAGATTTCTGGTCTGTCGAGAGATCCAAGTCAGCTTGTGACCAAGTGAGACCCTTCCCTGGTTCAATCCCAGTTACCTTTTTGGATGCTTTTGGTCTCAGTCAAGTTGCTGGCTGGGACGTTGGGCTGCTGATCTGTTTTCTGCAACTGGGCACTGGCTTTTCCTGTGGGGCAAACCAAGCCTGGCAACTATGGCCCTACAGATTGGCACCCCTGCTGCTGGATCGGCCGCTGCTGCTGCTGGATCCTCCGCGGCTGATCCGCTGCAGCTGCCACTGCTGGATCCGCCACCACTGAAGCTGCTGGAGCTGCCGCTGTAGCTGGTGCCGGAGCCGCTGATGTTGCTGTTGGAGCCGGAGTCACGGCTTCCACCTCCGCTTCCACTGCCGGAGCATGAGCCACCGCTGCCGGAGCTGCTTCGGCCTGCCTGTGTGGGCTCTGGATGCTCTGGATCTCTCCTACTTCTCTGCTGCTGTTTTAATCTCTTATACAACTCCCTTTTTAGTAAAGGTGTGTATTTTGCTGGGTTTTCTTTGGCTTTTTCTTCCCTAGGCTGCTTTGGTGTGGTTCCTATGCCGCCATATAAACTGGAAGTCTAAAACAGCACTCTTGATTGTTTCCCCACTTATTCTTAGTTTCAGCTGGGGACCATTTGAGGTATAATATGGTGGTTGTGTCCTTAGGATCTGCATTTATCTGGAAAAGAGAAGCAAAATCTCCAAAGGAGAACAAAATTCTCAACAAAATATTGGCAAACAGAATACAAGAATATATCGGAAAGATCATTCACCCTGACCAAGTAGGCTTTATCCCAGAGATGCAGGGATGGTTCAACATACCCAAATCTGTAAATGTTATACATTATATAAATGGGTTGAAGGACAAAAATCACACGATCATCTCATTAGGCGCAGAGAAGGCATTCAACAAAATCCAACATCCCTTCATGATAAAAGTCCTGCAGAGACTAGGAACAGAAGGAACATATCTCAATATAATAAAGGCTATTTATGATAATCCTACAGCCAACATATTACTAAATGGGGAAAAACTGGAACCTTTCCCACTAAAATCAGGAACAAGACAAGCGTGTCCACTGTCCCCACTTTTATTTAATATAGTTCTGGAAGTCTTAGCCATAGCAATAAGGCAAGAGACATGCATAAAAGAGATATAAATTGGAAAGGAAGAGGTCAAGTTTTCATTATTTGCAGATGACATGATTCTATATATAAAGGACCCTAAAGACTCTACTAGCAAACTGTTAGAGCTGATAAAAACCTACAGCCATCTAGCAGGATACAAAATAAATACACAGAAATCAGTAGCCTTCATATATGCTAACAACAAACACACAGAGGATGAAATCAGAGAATCATGGACTTCCGGCCAAGATGGCGACCGCCTAGCTGCGCTGCAAATCCCGGGGAAAGAAAGGCAAGATATTAAGGGTATATAGTGGCTTTTAGGGGAGAGAAATCTGGGAGGGCACAGAGGTGGGGGAACAGGGAATCGCTGGTCCCCTTTCAGGCGGGTAGGCACGCCTCGCCCCTCGCCCCAAATAACCGCCGTGTTCAAAGCTCCACCCCTGCCGCTGCTCCTGCTCCGGAGCCCGCATGGCTGCCACCGCGCGCCGATCGTTCCCTCCGCGCGGAAGCTTAGACTGCTCCGCACCCTTGTCCACTCGCCCACCTACTGAGTGTGCCCAGTCCCACAAGCTCAGACTGTATCTCTCCCTTGCGTCAGCTCAGGTACCACCCCCTACCTGCCTGCCGCACCGGCGGGCCGCCATTGTCCGGTGGCGGGGGAGCGCAGACTGCTTCCGGTTCCCAGCGTTCCCAGCCAAAGTCTGGGCGGCTTCAGTGCTTGGTGCCTCAGTGCCACTCCTAGCTCGAACACAGGCAAATGTGGCACATTACCGCTTGAGAACTCAAGCAATTTTGGCGCCCATGCCAGGTAGTAGATAGGCGGCTTTGGCAAGTGAGATTATTCCCTGCGTGCGGAAGCTTAGACTGCTCCGCACTCTCACCACTTGCCCTCTGTCTGCCGCGCGGCTGTCCACAATTGTCCTGTGGCGGGGGAGCGCAGACTGCTTCCGGTTCCCAGCATTCCCAGCCAAAGTCTGGGCGGCTTCAGTGCTTGGTGCCTCAGTGCCACTCCTAGCTCGAACGCAGGCAGCTGGGGCCCAATAACGCTTCAGAACTCAAGCAACCTTGACGCCCCTACCAGGTAGTAGATAGGCGGCTTTGGCAAGTGAGATTATTCTCTGCGTGCAGAAGCTTAGACTGCTCCGCATTCTCGTCCACTCGCCCTCTGTCTGCCGCGCAGCTGTCCAAAATTGTCCTGTGGCGGGGGAGCGCAGACTGCTTCCAGTTCCCAGCGTGCCCAGCCAGAGTTCGGGTGGCATCAGTGCTTGGTGCCTCAGTGCCACTCCTAGTTCGAACGCAGGCAGCCTTGGCACATTACCGCTTGAGAACTCAGGCAACTTCGGCGCCCCTGCCAGGCAGTAGATAGGCGGCTTTGGCAAGTGACAGCCAAAGCCCAGGCTTCTTGGCAATGCCCCCAGGCTGCATAAGATTCCCATTGTTCTTGAGCCCAGGCTGATACACCCACTTATCTGCCCATACACTGTCATGGGCAGAACACAGCGCAAAAGAAATAACATGAATAATCAAACGCAAGAAAATCCAATTAGATCACCCAGTCCCACAATGATGCTTCCAACCAAAACATAGAAGAACAAATAGGACCAGAACACCACATTGAAGCTATGAGCAATGCAACTCTAACCAACCTATTGGTAGAACTTGCAGGAAAGCAACAAAGGGCAGACAATCGTGTGGATGCTGCCATCACTAAACTAGAACTAATAGATAAGAAATTGGAAGGATTAGATAAGAAAATGGAAGGATTTCAAAGAGAGTTAAGAGATTTGAGGGAGAGTGAAAAAAAAGAAGACCTTAAAAATCAGCTGGCCATGCTAAATGAAGACATAAAGAAATGCAAGGATGAACTCCAAGAATCATCAAGAAAATCAGAAAATGATGTGAAAAGGGAGCTTGACAGAGGGATGGAAATTATACATAGAAAAATAATAGAAAATGCAAACTTAATTGAACAAGCCCAAAACTCACTAGAAGCTCTCAAGAATAGAGTCAGCCAAGTGGAGGATAGAAACTCTGATCTGGAAGACAAGATGGAAGAAACAGTTAGAGAGTTCAAAAATTTCAGTAAGTTTAAAAGCTCCTGTGAACAGAACATGAGGGAATTGTGGGATACAGTTAAACGTCCCAATATCAGGATCATTGGAATGCCAGAAGGAGAAGAAATCCAGATCAAAGGCATGGAGAACTTATTTAACAAAATAATTGAAGAAAACTTCCCCAATCTCTTAAAAGAAAGGCCCATCAAGATACAAGAAGCCAAAAGAACTCCAAACAGACTGGACCAAAGGAGAAACTCTCCAAGACATATTATTATTAAGACTCTAAACATTGACACCAAAGAGAAAATCCTAAAAGCAGCTAGGGAAAAACAGCACACCACCTTCAGAGGTAATCCCATCAGAATTACTTCAGACTTCTCAATGGAAACCCTGAAAGCTAGAAGAGCCTGGAATGAAACACTCCAAAGTCTAAGAACCTATGGCTTCCAACCCAAACTACTCTACCCAGCAAAAGTATCCCTCATAATAGATGGTGAACGAAAAACTTTCCACGACAAAACTCAGCTTTACAATTATATGAACACAAAGCCAAACCTACAGAGAGTATTTCAGGAAATCCTACACAGAGAAGAAAAAAATAATCAAACACAATTGCCTACAAGAAGCAGATCACAACAACCAAACTCAGAGTAGGCACAAAATCTTCAATGTCCATGAAAACTCCAACCCACATTTACCATCACAATATGGCAGGGATCAAATCAAATCTCACAGTCATTACTCTAAATATTAATGGCCTTAATTCACCCATCAAGAGACACAAGCTAACAGGATGGATCAAAAAATTAGACCCCTCAATCTGTTGCCTTCAAGAAACCCACCTCACCATTAAAGACAGACATCTCCTCAGGGTGAAAGGGTGGAAAACAGTGTTCCAAGCAAACGGGAATAAGAAACAAGCAGGTGTAGCTATATTAATATCAGATAAAATAGACTTCAAACCAACTATAATCAAAAAAGACAAAGAAGGCCACTTCCTACTTATCAAGGGAATGATCCATCAAGAGGATATCACAATCATAAATCTGTATGCACCAAACACAGGGGCACCACAGTTCATAAAACAAAACCTACTTGACAATAAAACAGAAATAACCACAAACACCATCATAGCTGGGGACTTCAATACACCATTATCAGTAATAGACAGATCATCCAAACAGAAACTCAACAGGGAAGTAAGAGAGCTCAACAAAACCATAGATCACTTAGACCTAACGGACATCTACAGAACATTCCATCCCAAATCCACAGATTACACATTCTTCTCAGCAGTCCATGGAACATTCTCTAAAATAGACCATATATTGGGTCACAAAGACTGCCTCCACATATTTAGGAAGATTGACATAATTCCCTGCATGATATCAGATCACAATGCTATATTGCTAGAAATCAACAATAAAAGACCCACCAAGAATCCCAAAGGCATCTGGAAACTGAACAGCACACTTTTAAACAATAAATGGATAGTAGATGAAATAAAAAATGAAATTGCAAGATTTCTGGAATTGAACGACAATGAGAACACATCGTATCAAAACTTATGGGACACAATGAAGGCAGTCCTCAGGGGAAAATTCATAGCACTCAATGCCTTCATAAAAAAGACAGAAAGGTCCCAAATCAATAACCTAACCATCCACCTAAAGGCACTGGAAAAACAAGAAAAATCTAACCCAAAGAGCTCCAGAAGGAAAGAAATAATTAAAATCAGAGCAGAAATCAATGAATTGGAAACCAAGGAAACAATTAAGAAAATTGACAAAACAAAGAGCTGGTTCTTTGAAAAAATAAACAAGATTGACAAACCCCTGGCCAATCTGATCAAGCAAAAAAAGGTAAAGCTTCAAATGAACAAAATTCAAAATGAAAAAGGAGAGATCACAACAGACATAAGTGAAATTGGGAGAATCATCAGGACTTATTTCAAAAACCTCTACTCCACAAAACTGGATAATGTGGAGGAGATGGATAAATTCTTGGACGCATACCATCTACCAAAGCTAAACACAGAGCAGATTAATCACCTCAATCAACCCATCACACTCATGGAGATTGAAAAAGTAATAAAAAACCTCCCAAAAAAGAAGAGCCCAGGGCCAGATGGCTTCTCAGCTGAATTCTATCAAACCTTCATGGAAGAACTCAAACCAATCTTCCTCAAACTGTGCCACACAATTGATGAACAGGGAAAGCTACCCAACTCCTTTTATGAAGCAAGCATCACCCTAATTCCAAAACCAGGCAGAGATGCCACAAGAAAAGGAAACTACCGGCCTATTTCCCTGATGAATTTAGATGCAAACATCCTAAACAAAATCCTTGCAAACCGAATCCAACAACACATCAAAAGCATTATCCACCTTGACCAAGTGGGATTCATTCCAGGAACACAGGGGTGGTTCAACATACGGAAATCTGTCAATGTAATACACCACATAAACAAGGTTAAACATAAAAACCACATGATCATTTCGATAGATGCAGAAAAGGCCTTTGACAAGATTCAACACCACTTCATGTTCAAAACATTGGAGAGAGTTGGCATGGTTGGTTCATATCTTAACCTAATAAAGGCAATATACGAAGCTCCGAAGGCCCAAATAATACTTAATGGAGAGAGACTGGAGGAATTCCCATTAAGATCAGGAACAAGACAGGGTTGTCCACTCTCACCTCTGCTTTTCAATATAGTTCTGGAAGTCCTAGCTCAAGCAATAAGACAGGAGAAGGAAATAAAAGGGATACAATTTGGAAAGGAGGAAGTTAAGTTAGCTTTATTCGCTGATGACATGATTATATATGTAAGAGACCCGAGAGACTCCATCCCAAAACTCCTGAAGGTGATTAACTCCTATAGCAAAGTAGCAGGATACAAAATCAATGCAGAAAAATCAGTAGCCTTCCTTTATGCAAAGGACAAAGATACAGAAAAAGAAATAAGGGACATAGTCCCATTTTCAATTGCGACAAAAAAAATAAAATACCTTGGAATAACATTAACCAAGGAAGTGAAAGATCTATACAATGAAAACATAAAAACACTCAAAAAAGAAATTGAGGCGGACTTGAGAAAATGGAAAGACCTCCCATGTTCCTGGATAGCCAGAATTAACATTGTGAAGATGACAATCCTACCAAAGGCAATTTACAGATTTAATGCAATACCAATTAAAATCCCCACAGTGTTCTTCACAGAGATAGAAAAAATGATCTCAAATTTCATATGGAACGGCAGAAGGCCTCGCATTTCCAAACATATCCTCAGCAAAAGAAATACCTCTGGAGGCATCACCATACCTGATCTAAAGCTATATTACAAAGCCATAGTAATAAAAACAGCATGGTACTGGCATAAAAACAGGACTATAGATCAATGGAATAGACTTGAGGACCCAGACTTTGGGTCAAGCAACTATAGCTACTTGATATTTGATAAAGGCCCAAACAATATACGCTGGAAAAAAGACAGCATCTTCAACAAATGGTGCTGGACAAACTGGATAACCATATGCAGGAAACTAAAACTTGACCCACACATTTCACCATGCACTACACTCAAGTCAAAATGGATCAAAGATCTCAATATAAGACCAGAAACTCGAATAATACTGGACGAAAATTTAGGAAGTACATTCCATGACATAGGAATGGAAAAAGACTTCCTGAACAAAACCCCAGTAGCTCATGAACTTAAACCATCACTCAACCAATGGGACCACATGAAGCTGAGGAGTTTCTTTACAGACAAGCATACAATTAGCAAAGCCAATAGATTACCCACAGAATGGGAGAAAATATTTGTGGGTTATCCAACTGATAGAGGACTAATCTCTAGAATCTACAAAGAACTCAAAAATCTAAACAGTAAGAAGTCAAACACCCCACTCACAAGATGGTGAAAAGAGCTGAACAGGCAGTTCACAGAGGAAGAAATAGAAATGGCAAACATACACTTAAGAAAATGTTCAGCATCCCTAATCATCAGAGAAATGCAAATTAAAACAACTATGAGATTCCACCTTACCCCAATAAGGATAGCAAGCATCAAAAAATCAAATAAAAACAAATGCTGGCGAGGATGTGGAGAAGTAGGAACACTCATCCACTGTTGGTGGGATTGTAGGATGGTACAACCACTTTGGAAAGCAATATGGAGACTTCTGAAAAAGCTGAGTATAGAGATACCAACAGACCCAGTTATTCCCTTACTGGGCATCTACCCTAAAACCTTCAAACCACAGACTAAAGAGATTTGCTCAACCATGTTTATAGCGGCTCAATTTGTAATAGCTAAGAGCTGGAATCAACCCAGATGTCCATCACTAGAAGAATGGATAACTAAGATGTGGTATATCTACACAATGGAATTCTATACAGCAGTAAGAAAAAATGACACAATGAAATTTGAGGAAAAATGGTTGAACCTGGAACAGATCATTCTCAGTGAACTTACCCAATCACAGAAAAAAAATCGCCACATAGTCTCACTCATCTACAGCACCTAACCTGAATCTACCGAAGATACCTTACATACCCAGCAAGCATCTCCTAGATTAGACACTAGGATGGAAGGGGAGGGAGGGGAGGGCATCAAAGGGGTGGGAAACACAAATCTAGACCCAAACGGCAATGGTACCATAATCTTCTACTTACTAAAAGATAGACCAAATGGCTGATCCTTCACCAGGCCCTTACAGGGAACACCTGAACCACAAGACACTGGAGAGGGTAAGATTAAGACTAACCTTAATCTCCTACATCTTCCCTCCCTCACTTCCCCTCTCCCTGTCTCTCTCTCTCTTGTCTCTAACTCTTGTATATTAGTTATCTTTTTCCTCATTTTCTTAGTGGGCACTGACCTGTAACTCCCAGAACCAGCATGGGGCTATCATCCACAATGAGCTTTTGATCAGTGAGACCTACAAGGTTTCCTAAAAGACAGACAGATTTCTGTCAGAGTACTTGATGACCCACCAAAGGTTAGTGGTAAGACCCTACTGCTGAAGACACCTTATGTAATTGACATGCAAATTAGAATGGCATGGCTGGAAGTTGGAAGAGAGTCAGTCCCCAGACAGTCAGCGCGTCAAGTGCCAGAAGGTGCTACATGGGCGACTGGGGGAAATTGACCAATATCTATCGAAGCAACGCATGGTCTAACCTACTTAGCAGCAAATAACTTATTGTGATGCCCACACAAGTGCAGTGGTGGCACACAGCCATGGTGGGGAACCAACTGCTCTCAATTTGGCTAACTGATCCCCTCACTGGTATGGGACCCATAGCTGGAGCTGGGAAACAAGTCAGAACCATATCCAAACATAAGCCCACTCTCCAGTATCAAGCTACTATCAATTGTGGGCTACAAGAGGGCCTACACCTATTAAATTCTCTATAAAAAAAAAAAAGTAAGGGTTATCTCATTTGTCCTGGTGCTAACTTACTCTCCGTTGGAGAATCTGCTTCTCTTTTTCAGATAGATGTAGGCCCTAAGGAGAGAGCCACCCCATCATACCTCAAAAGGGCCCCGGCTGAAACTAAGAAAACTTGGAGAAACAAGCAAGGGGGCTGTTTTCCTGATGAACCGGACACCAGCACAAGGCGGAAGGAGATCAGCATAGAGAAAAATCAACTCCTACCAAATCAGAGAGCCAGAGCCTCAGAGGCCCTCAACACCTCATCACTGAAGCAGACCAAAAATGAACCCAACATGGCTCAGGGAAATTTTGCGGAAGAGGGGGCGGAAAGA
Organism: Dipus sagitta; assembly: GCA_036346955.1. Lineage (NCBI taxonomy): Eukaryota > Metazoa > Chordata > Mammalia > Rodentia > Dipodidae > Dipus > Dipus sagitta. Next base: position 84,121,317 of record CM070777.1, read on the forward strand.
ATGTCAGAGTCACATGTTGGGTCATGATATGCAGAGACATTTAGCTTAGCCATAACTGTGGGCTAACTCCACAATGCATGACCCGTATACCTCAACAAGGAGGGGCCAAGGGGAGGGGGTAGGTCACGGATGAGCCTAATAATGGTACCAAACTGACTGTATTTGCTGAATACAGAACTGACTAATAAAAAAAAAAAAAAAAAAAAAAAAGAAATCAGAGAATCACTCCCATTCACAATTGCATCAAAAAAAAAAAAGTACCTTGGAATAATCCTAACCAAGGAAGTAAAGAATCTCTAAAATGGAACTTTAAAACACTCAAGCGAGAAATTGCAGAAGACACTAGGAAGTAGAAAAACATCCTTGTTCCTGGATTGGAAAAATCAATACTGTGAAAATGGCAATCTTACCAAAAACAATCTACACATTTAATGCAATCCCCATCAAAATTCCAAAGGCATTCTTCATGGAAATAGAAAAAACAATCCAAAAATTCATTTGGAATCACAAAAAACCTCAAATATCTAAAATAATACTGAGCAACAAATATAAGGCTGGTGGTATCACCATACCTGATTTTAACCTATACCACAGAGCCATAGTCACAAAAAAACAGCATGGTCCTGGCACAAAAGCAGACTTGTAGATCAATGGAACAGAATAGAGGACCCAAATGTAACTCCAGGTAGCTATAGCTACCTGATATTCAATAAAAATGCCAAAAATACTCATTGCATGAAAGACAGCCTCTTCAGCAAATGGTGTTGGGACAACTGGATAAATATCGGTAGAAGGATGAAAATAGATTCTTCTCTCTCTCCATGCACAAGAATTAAGTCCAAATGGATTAAAGACCTTAACATCAGACCTGAAACTCTGAAACTGCTAGAGGAAAAAGTAGGGGAAACCCTTCAACATATTCGTCTTGGCAAAGACTTTCTGAATACAACCCCAATTGCTCAGGCAATAAAACCACAGATTAACCACTGGGACCTCATGAAATTACCAAGATTTTGCACTGCAAAGGACATGGTGAAGAAAGCAAAGAGGCAACCTAAAGAATTGGGAAAAAATCTTCGCCAGCTATATATCTGATAGAGGATTAATATCTAGGATATACAAAGAACTCAGGAAGTTAAATAATAAGGAATCAAACAAGCCAATCAAAAAATGGGCTATGGAGCTAAATAGAGAATTCTCAAAGGAAGAAACAGGAATGGCATATAAGCATCTAAAAAATGTTCTATGTCACTAGTCATCAGGGAAATGCAGATTAAAACTACATTGAGATTCCATCTCACTCCTGTCAGACTGGCTACCATCATGAAAACAAATGATCATAAATGTTGGCGGGGATGTGGAAAAAGGGGAACCCTTCTACACTGTTGGTGGGAATGCAATCTGGTCCAGCCATTGTGGAAATCAGTGTGGAGGTTCGTAAAACAGCTAAAGATTTATCTACCATATGACCCAGCTATAGCACTCCTAGGCATATATCCTAAGGACTCATCTCAATTCCTTACAAGTACATGCTCAACCATGTTTATTGCTGCTCAATTTATAATAGCTGGGAAATGGAACCAGCCTAGATGTCCCTCAACTGATGAGTGGATAATGAAGATATGGCACATTTATACAATGGAGTTCTACTCAGTGGTAAAGAAAAATGAAGTTATTAAATTTGCAGAAAATTGGATGGATCTGGAAAGGATTTTACTAAGTGAGGTAACCCAGGCCCAGAAAGACAAGCACCACATGTTCTCCCTCGTATGTGGATCTTAGCTACAGATCATTGGGCTTCTGTGCAAGAAGGAAAAAACTCAGTAGCAGAAGCCAGTAAGTTAAAAAGGAGATAGAAAGAGAAGAGAAAGAAAGGGAGGAGGGCATTTATTAGGTTGGTATTATATATGTGTAAGTATAAATATTGAGATGGGGAGGGGATATGATGGAGAATGGAATTTCAAAGGGGACCTTGGGGGGGGATACTACCATGGGATATTTTTTATAATCATGGAAAATATTAATAAAAATTGAGAAAAAATAGGACATTACTTTCTCAAAAAATTAAAAATGGAACTACCATGTAATCCAGCAAATACTCTGGTGGTTGTATACCCAATGGGAATAAAATTACCACTGTATGTAGATATCATTCATAATAGCAAAGACATGGAAACATCCTAAATGTCTGCTGAATGAGGAATGTGGGAATAAATTATGGTGCACATATATACAATTGAATATTATTCAGTGTTAAAAATACATTCTGTGACTTTCAATAACATGGACAAGCCTAGAGACTATTTTGCTAAGTGAAATAAGTTAAGCACAGAAAAATACTGTCTGATCTCACTTATACTTATATTCTAAAAATTCAAGTAACTGCAGAGTAGAACCACAACTGCCAAATATAGAATGGGAAATGGGGTAAGTATGTTAAATGACACAAATTTACTATTCAATATGACAAATAACTCTGGAGAGGAATATAATTTTTAACATTATACTGTATACTATCAAATTATCTAGTGAATATATTAAGTGTTCTTATCACATGAAAATGTAATTATAGAAGGTGTTGAAAAGAAATACAAACAGTGGCAAGGATATGGAGAAATAGGAATCCTCATTCACTCTTAGTGGGAATGTAAGCTGGTAGAATCACTATGGAAAGCAATATGGAGACTCCTAAAAATGTTGGCTATAGAGTTACCAACAGACCCATTTATTCCCTTACTGGGCATTTACCCTAAAAGCTTCTTCACTTCAGAGATATTTGCTCAACCATATTTATAGCTGCTCAACTCATAATAGCTGAGAACTGGAAGCAACCTATATATCCATCACTGGACAAATGGATAACCAAGATGGGGAATATCTACACTATGGAATTCTACTTAGCAGTTAGAAAAAAATGACACCATGAAATTTGTAGAAAAATGGTCAAAATTGGAACAGTTCATACTCTGTGAACTCACTCAATCACTAAAGGACAATCATTGCATGGTGTCACTCATCTGTGGCTCCTAACCTGGATCAGCTTGAGATGCTGATGTACCTAATAGGCATCTTGAGGACCAAACAATAGGGAGGATAGGTATTAAGGGGCTGGTAAGGGTTTGCAGGGGGAGGGGACACAAAACTGAATCCAAATGGAAACTGGTACCACAAGATCCTATATCCTGGAAGACAAACTAAGGGGTTGGACCCCCATTTGGACCCTAGAGGGAACACCTGAATTGAAGGGCCCTGGAGTGGGTAAGATGAAGCCTAATCTTAATTTTCTCTTATTTATTTTTCTTTCTTTCTTTTTCTTTTTCTTTCTTTCTTCTTAATATTTTCTTTCTTTTTCCTCTTTCTTTTCCCTTGGCAGTGGCCTGTAACTCCTAGTACCAGAATGTGGTTAACACCCACAATAAGCTGTTGATCAGAGAGTCCTACAAGTTTTCCCAAAAGAAGACAGACTTCTGTCAGAGCACTAATTACCCACCAGAGGTTATGGTAAAACCTTACTGCTGAAGACATCATATTTGTCGGTATGAAACATGGAGAGAACTTGCTGGAATCTGGGTGTGAAAGCTGGGTGTGGTGGCATTTTAACCCCAGCACTTGGGAGGCTAAGATAGGAGACTGTCTGTGCGTTAAAAGCCAGCCTGAGAGTACATAGCTAATTCCAGGTCAGCCTAGGCTACAGTGAGACTCTACCTAGTTTCTCAAAATTTAATTGTATATATTCTAAGCAGAAATTATCCAACCAAATGCAACAGTGATTATACAAGTATATATATTTGCCAAGTATAGTTTGTTCTTAGCAATAAGAGGACTTCAAAATCATATAATGCTTTAAAATTGAACTCTTGTAATATGTTACATACATATAATTGTGAACTTAAGAGAATACTGTGTCAGATGCTACCTTAACCTACTAAGGAAATGTTAGAAATTTATAGTTGCATGTACCCAAATCATGATAAAATAAATTATAATAAATAATTTATTCATCATATTTTATGCTATCTAAAATTCTATTTTGTGTGCCCACATTTAATCAGTCTATGGGAAAGTTGTCATATCTTCTTTGGCATAATATAGTATTCTAAATGTTTTATAAGAGTTAATATACAAATCTATAAATTAAACCAAAATTCATTATGCATGTCATGCAGAAAGTCCAACTTACAGTTATGTCTGTTTCTATAAGCATCTACTTATAGAGAAAGCCAAGATAATCCTCTAAACATAAGGTTTTCCCAATAAATATTATATTCAAGAAGATGGAGAATGTTGTTAGGCTCCTTCAATTGATGACAGTGAGGTGGATAAGATAAACGATCTGAATGGATGCATAAACACGAATAATAACAGCAAAAATACCTAGAGCCTATAGAAAATATGAAACTCTGAGAAAAGAACAAATATATATGAAAACAAAATCTTAGGGGTAGAAGCAAGACTTTATAGGTATAACCAAATTGTTAAAAGGCAATGGCTGCCATTTTCAAAGTTAGGAATGGATATTAAGGCAAAAATCCAAAGACCTTTAAACCTTTAATGTGGATATATTTTATTATGATTTATATAGTTGTAGTCATTATACAAATTCTATCCTAATAGAAGAAATAATGTACCAAAGGGAAAAATACAGAGTTCAGAAACAGACTCAGACATTTGATGTGTGTGTGTGTGTGTGTGTGTGTGTGTGTGTGTGTGTGTTGACACTAAAGTGAAATGAAGAATAGCTCAATGAGTAACAACCCACAGGGAAGAAAGTAAATGACCAATATCCCATGTTTTCCAAAATATCTTTTAACTAAGTGGGAACAGTAAATAAAAATATCAAACAAATATCACTTATTGGAATAAACATATGTGATACTTTCTTTTATTCAGCATACTTGTTATTCTTCTTGTATAACTCTTCAAAATTTCTGATTCTATTGACTGAGAAGATTGCTGTTAAAGCTACTTTCATGCAAACACTGCCAATCCTTTGTACCCAAGTAAATCCAGAGACACATGCAGCTGGAGTTGGTAGTGACAAGAGACCCGGTTGTGCAGATTCTCTCTTCCTTATTCTCTCTCTCCTCTTCCTCCCTCCACTAATAAAAAAAAAAAATCCTACTTAGAGCTCCACTGATATTTTCATTCTAAAATCAATAAAAGTCCTCAAAAATGTCTCCATCATTTGCAGATACTTATTTTTTCTTGCCTTCCTCCCTTCCCCATTCCCTTCCTTTGTTTAGTGATGGGTTGGTATTAGAAGGAATTTTTGAAAATAGAAATTTTCAATATTTTGTAAATACACATATCAACTGCCACTTTTGGGATGATGCAGGAGCAGCTAATTCTGCCTCATCTTATCAAGCAGGTTTACTTGATTCAAAGTAGTGAGTCAGAGTTACTAAGTACAGAATCCTATCATTTGCTCTTCCAGGCAATCCCCTTGTGACTCACCCTGTTTGCAGAGTTTTGGTTATAGTTTCCGACAGATTAATGGCATCCACGCTTTGCCACCAGGGCCTTATTTGAAGCACTATTTCCATTGACTTGTTCAAAACATCTTTTTTCCTTTCATCTCTCTAGTTTGAAAAATTACTAAGAAAACATCTGAAAATGTAGGTCTTTTAAAACTGTTTAAAAATTTAGAATATATGAAAATGATAATTTAAGGAATAGAAGAAATGACTTCCTTTCTTTTAAATTTTAAATTAAATTCTTTTAAGTTGAATTTACATTCTCCTAGTGGAGAAAAGAAGAGAGTTGAATACTAGAATCATTTTATTCAAAACCAGATGTTGTGGCAAAATTAGAATGGTATATTTAGCTATTATCATAACTACAATTATACTGTATATTTGCTTGTGATAAAATGAATATAATGGAATTAATAATGTCCTTTATTTAATTTTTATATTGTTTTGTAAAGTGTTATGAGTCCTTTTTGTTAAATAGGTTCTTATATATGCCTCTAGAAATTTGAAAAACATTTATAAACACATATTTAATATTATTGTGTTTATACTCTAGTATTTGAACATAGCTTGTCTTATGTGTGTGGAATATATCTTTAGTTTCACATCTGTGTTATTTTATCCTAGTTTGGAAAAAATGTGACTCAATGGATACTGCATATGAGTAACTAAGACGAAAAATATTGTATATTGAAAAATAACCATAATTTCTAATACTTTACTATTGAAGGTATAGTCAAAATTGGCATACTAGAACAAAGGAAATAAATAAGTTTCAATATAAAATTAGTATTTGAAAGTTAGGGTTCATCTATTTATTATATGATATATTTAATTATTGTAAAATGCTTAAAGATCAACTTATACTTAAAAAGCAAAAATAAAATCTACAAATTATATCTGAAGAAGAAAACATCACTAATACTATTATCTACCCATTTCATTATTATAAAAAGTACAATGTTCACAGTAATTTTGTTCTTATTTCTGAACTGATAATTAATAAATCATCAAAGTTGTATACTCGGAACAAAGTCACATGCACACAATATTTAGACTTTGCATTTCATGGTGAAAAATTTACTTCTTGTAAGGGTTTTTATCTTGTTGCTATTGTTTTTGTTTTATGATAATATTTTTTTAAAAAACTTTCTCCTTTGGGAAACAAGTCAGAACCATATCCAAACATAAGCCTGCTCTCCATTATCAAGCTACCACCAACTGTGGGATACAAGAGGGCCTACACATATTAAATTCTCTATACAAAAGTAAAGGTTTATCTCATTTTCTAACTTACTCTCCATTGGAGAATCTGCCTCTCTTTTTCAGATAGATGTAGATCCTAAGGAGAGAGCCACCCCATCATACCTCAAAAGGGCCCTGGCTGAAACTAAGAATAATTGGCGAAACAAGCAAGGGTGCTGTTTTCTTGGTGAACTGGGTACCAGCACAAGGGTGAAGGAGATCAACACAGAGAAAAATCAACTCCTACCAAATCAGAGATCCAGAGACCCAGAGGCCCCCAACACCTCATCACTGAAGCAGACTAAAAATGAACCCAACATGGCTCAGGGAAACTTTGTGGAAGAGGAGGTGGAAAGAATGTCAGAGCCACATGTTGGGTCATGATATGCAGAGACATTTATCTTACCCATAACTGTGGGCTAACTCCACAATGCATGACCCATATACCTCAACAAGGAGGGGTCAGGGAGAAGGGGTAGGACATGGATGAGCCTAACAATGGTACCAAAATGACTGTATTCTCTGAGTACAAAACTAATTGATAATAATGAAAAAAACTTTCTCCTTGATTAAAGCTATTAGTGTTGGAGCTGGAGAGATGGCTTGCTTGCAAAGCCTGCTGGCCTGGGTTTTATTCTCCAGTAGCCACATAAATACAGATGCATGAAAGTGCTATTTTCCTATTTGAATTTCATTCCTACAATGAATCCTACATCTTAACGATATCTCACTATATTATATGTGACCATACCCTATTTGCAAATGTTGTAGTAGCAATAACTATACAATACAAATCCACCAGGTAAGACATGTGTTCTGGTGCAATAGTGACACGACTAGGAAAGGGATCACTATCCATTCTTTGATTAAATTTGAGGCCTGCACAATAGGAAAGGACTCATTCCTCGTACTAGTAACCAGATCAAAAGCCCATTTTTGAGTAAGTATGTATACGCACTAGGGAAGGTTGTGCTCTTTTATTTTAAAATATTTTTACTTATTTATTTGGAGAGAGGGGTATTCAGCAGGGCCTCTTGTCACTGCAAAGTAACTCAAAATGTATGTGCCACTTTGTGCATCTTACCTAAGTAGGAACTGGGGAATTTAACCTGAGTGGTCAGGCTTTGCAAGCAAGTGCCTTTAGTGCTTGAGTCATCTCTCCAGCCCTACTACTTTTTTATTTCTAAACAAATGAGTTGTAAAACGGCCTCCTAAATATTTGTCTTTATACAAACAGCTCAGCTATATTCTCAACTCCAGTCAGAAGATCTTTCCTCTTTTTTAGCAATGAAAGGCAGTTAAAGCAGTGAATCATAACTAAGTGCTAAAAATAAGTAACTGATAAGTTCTCTGCCCTGTGTAGGACATATAAATCATCCACTCCAGCACTCCAAGAACATCCGTGGAGATGAGAGAGAAAGAATGTAAGATACAGTTGCACTGTTAGCCAAAGACTAGTGGGAATTTGTCATTGGAGAGCATAATCTTTGTCTCCATAGGATTCTGATCTGGTTTCCAGTTCCAGATATGGGTTCCTTTCCCCTGAGCAATCTTTTAGCCAAATAGAAAGCCATTGCTTACCAACCAAGGCTGTGTACCACCACTGCACTGGCATGTAGATCTTGTCAGGGTGTTTGCTTCTGAGTAGCTTAGATCCCTGGTTGCTCAGACTGTTGTTGGACACTTTCCCCAAAGTAGCTCATTTTACACTTTCCAGCACTAGACTGGCTAACTGTCTGGGGACTAGCTCTCTTCAAGATTCCAGACAGGTCTCTCCATGTTCTGTGCCAGTAGCATATGATGTCTTCATCAATAAAGTCTTGCCTCTTACCTCAGGTGGGTAATCAAGTGCTTTCACAGAATGTCTCTTGTTTTGGTGTTTTTGAGCCCTTATTGAGCCCTATCCTGACTTCACTCTCCTTTGGAGAATCTGTTTTTCTTTTCATAAGTTAGCAAGACATGTGGAAATAAGCCACATGTACTTCAGCCAACTCCCAGCTGATACCATAGAGGAATTTGGAAGAGGAACAAGAGTGCTGCTTCCATGGTGAGCCTGACAATCAGTACCAGGGTGAAGGAGACAGACTCTGAGAATACTGAACACATACCAGAGCAGAGATCCAGCAACTCCTAAGAGCTGATATATATATCAGGTAAAACAAAATGGTTAGGGGAAGAGACAGACCGGGTGGAGGGGGAGAAAGATGGAGGGACAGAATGAGAAAGAGAGAGAAACTATACATATGTGACTTGAATGTATCAGGCATAGATTTTAAAATAATTATCAGTATCCTGCAGAATGTGTGAAATAATGAAGGCATATAGAGACAATTTTTTTATTGTAAATAAAGATTTAAACAATTTATAGATGTGAAATAATCCACATACCAAATTCAAAATACCTGTTTAATGTTGCATTAAGAAAAACTGTGGAGATATATATGAATTTTGCTAGAAAAAAATTCAAACTAAATAATTAAAAGAATAAAAATGAACATTTAATAAAAGAGACACAGCATATTGGAAGAAAATTACATACATATAACTGGGTCTCAGAAGGAAAGGAAAGGTACCTCAGGGCACCAGGAAAATGGTGTCTAAATTAGTGAATGACATAAAATCTTGCACTAAGGATGCTGGACAAAGAAGGTTCTAGATCAGCAGTGATATTTTCATATCTAATTATCTCAATTTTAAAAGAAACAGGGAAATGAACCTAGTAATTACAAGGGAGATACAGTATGACTAACATCTGAGTTCAAAAAATAATAATGTCAATAGTAAGTCCCTAACAGACATGCCAAGATAGATGTTTCCATGGTGATTCTAAATCTTTCCAAGTTTTCAACTCAAAGATACCCAGCACAAGCCCACCCCTTTTCAAGTTAACACCCAATCATAACCAATTTAACCTATAACCTACCCTACGTTGATCCCACAGGCATAATGTCATCTTATAATGCAGAATTCCACTAAGAACAAGTTCAACAGTCCTCATATTCTTGAATAGTTCCAACATTTTTCAAAAGTATATGTGCAGGATGTATTCTGAGACTGAGGCATACTCTTAACTGTGGGCTTCTATAACATCAATAACAAGTTTTATACTTCTAGCATGCATTAGAACAAAGTAAAATACCTAATCCATAAGGTAAGGGTGGGGTTATAGCAAGAAATTATTAAACCAGAGCAGTAGTGAAACTCAGCAGAACAAATTGCCAATTTTTAAGCTTTGTGTCTGCATCTGAGAATTATGATGGGATCATATGAGCTTCAAAGGGTGTGGATGGCTCAACTCCTCCAGCTATACAGTCTATGGCCTCTCTCATAAGCTAGATCTGTTACGATCCTTTTGCTTTTCTTGGCAAATGTCACATGCTCCTGACATTTAACTTCCCAAGGTCTCCATTACAGTTCACCTTCACAGCTTCATGAACTGGCCTCACAGGGCTTCCTTGCAAGGACTTTGAACCTGACTTGATTACATTTAAGTTAAGCATTATTCAAGCTTTTAGGAAGGTCAGAATGTGGCCAGTTTCTTTGATTGCATATAATATGAACTGTCTGTAGTTTTTGATAAAGGTCCTTCTTCCCTTCTGAAGCCTTGCAAGCTGGTCCTCTATTGTCTGTATTTCTCTTAGCATTCTTGGCTTCCATACTCCCACCACATTTGTCCATTCAGCTCTGTTTATAGTATTCAAGGGCTTTTTAGCTCAAAGTTCCAAATCCTTCCACATTCTCCCTACAAGCCAGTTCCAAAAGACTAAGAACCACGTGACCAGATTTATCAGAGAAAGGGCCCTGATTCTAGGTACCAATTTTCTGTACCCGTTGCTTTCTCACTGTTCTGAATAAATATTTGACCACAAAATCTTAGGGAAGGAAGTGATTTATGTCAGCTCATAGTTTAGAAGGGCAATCTATTATGGTAGGGGAAAGCATGATGGGAGCAGACAACAGCATGTCATATTTGCATGGAGGAAGTAGGGAGAGATGAATGGCATGCCAAATGCTCAGATGACTTTCTTCTTTTTGTATTATCCAGGAATTTAGGATTTGAGATGATGCCACTCACAGATTATGTGGTCCCACATCAATTAATCTCAGTCTAATATAGAAAGCTTCTAGCACTTCTAGCAATAATGCCAAGATATTTCTTCCCATGGTGATTCTAAATCTTATCAAGTTGACAGACCATATATTAGCCATAACAGTTAGTATCCACTGCCAACTTTAAAACTAATCAAGGGTTGGAGAGATGGCTTAGCAGTTAAGGCACATGTCTGCAAAGCCTAAGGACCAAGGTTCGATTCTCTATGTCCCACATAAGCCAGATGCACATTGTGGCACATGTGTCTGGGGTTTGTTTGCAGTGGTCAGAGGCCCTGGTGCACCCATTTTCTCTCTCTCTCTCTCTCTCTCTCTGTATATATGTATATATATATATATATGTATATATGTATATAATAAATAAATAAATAAAAATAGATCTTAGAAAATGATCGAGGATGGTGTAGCTCAGTTGGTAGTGTTCTTTCCTAGCATACCTGAAACTTTGGGTTCAATCCCCAGCACTACAAAAACTGGATGTTGAGGTAATTCTAGAACTCAGGATGTAGAATGAGGAGGGTCAGGAGCTCAATGCCAATCTCATACATAGTTTGAGAATAGCTTAGGTTACCTGAAGCCTTGTTTCAATCAATAAAGATATAAATTTAAGACATTTTAAAATGAACAAGGCTAAAATCATTTATTACACATAGAGTCAGACAAACAAGTCCAAAAGGAAAATTTTGAGACTGTACATATGGAACCATAACTGTAGAATAGCAAGGGAAACACTTAACTGAGTAAATATTTATCACATGAAACAAACATTAACAGATTATGAAATAGTTATGCTTGTGGAATGCAATATACTTACAGAATTAAAACATATGTATATAGTATCATAAAAATATGTTAACACATGGAAGGATTTCTAAAAGTTCTTTAACTTTCCAGGGATTATTCACACACAATTTTATAGGGGCTTCAATAATTTGAGGATTTGTGTCTACAAAAGTGACTTGAACATTTATATAAGAATTTAGAATCAATGATACAAATAACAAAGAAGTGAGGTAACATTTTAAATCAATCTTGGTTTCAGAAAGTAAAGAAGAAAAATGTGTTTTATTTATTTGTTTTCATTTATTTGAGAGAGACTGAGAGAGAAAAAGAGGCAGAGAGAGGAAGAGAGAGAGAATCCACGTACAAAGGTCTCCAGTCACTGCAAACAAACTCCATAAAGCATGTACCACCTTGTTTATATGGCTTACATGGGTCCTAGGGAATCAACCCTGGGTCCTTTGGTTTCATAAACAAGTGCTTTAACCACTAAGTCATTTCTCCAGCCTGAAAAGTGTTTTAAAAATAACCAATAATATGAATATAAAGCAGAAATTAGGAAGATATAAAATTGAAAGGCATTAATCATAACCTCAATATGAATTGCTTAAATAGTGTGCATGTAAAAATAAATAACAGCATTAAGATTATTAATTATTACATTAATTGTGCTTTTCCAATGTGTATGTTCTACTTGGTTATCCTTCACAGTGTTTCTCTTATCCTTTGATCTATTTTCATTAACTTATTGATTTCCCCAGTGCTCTTAAACCTTCACCGCTGTTTAAGATTTGCTACCATAATTAATGTGATGTTTATTCTTCTTGCAGCAACTTTTGTAGATGCAAGTCTTCGGAGAATTTTCTCAATACTCAGAACAAAGATTCAAACTTCACTGTACAAAGACAAATAGCTAGAGAATTATTTCCAAAGAAAATCATTTGTATATTTCTAATGGGAGTGGATTTTAATTTATAGTTTTCAGTGTTACAAAACATGAAAAATATTTAAGATGTGTCTTAACTGATCTTATTTGTCTTTCTCAGCTCATTGCCTGACCAACTCACTGAACTATACAAATGGATAGAAAACTGACCTTATGCAGCTATGTGAAATTGGCATCCATAATTCATTCCAGCCTTCTGTGCCGTATGTGTCTGAACTGTAGAAAACAATCATGGCTCCCTGCAAATACACATCTACATATCTGTCATGTCTAATATTTAGATCTTTGTATGTAAGTACCCTTTGGAAGGTTTGACAGAGGAGAAGACTTTGTTTTTCTTGCTAGCTTTGGAAGTAGAGTGAGTTGTGGTGTGTTATGGTGACATTTTCCTATCACAGGCATGCCTGTGCTTTCCTGAATGCTTTGCTTTGCCTTGTGAGTTCTTAGTCCTTGCCTGCTATTTCAAACTAGATGCTATTTCTTCATCTTTCCAAGATTTCCATAAGGCATTTAATACCTTTTAATGAATACATTCTTCTAAAATAAGCCATGTATTTTAACTCTTTAGTTCTTACCATCTCAAGAGTATACACTATTAAGTTAAAAATTATGCTAAAATTTGTATTTATGGTGAACCACCAATACCAAGAAATTTATGAATCAAAACATTTGCTTGGGACTGGAGCAATTGCTTAGTGGTTAAGGTGCTTGCCTACAAAGCCAAAGGACCCAGGTTCAATTCTCCAGGACCCACATAAAGCCGGATGCACAATGTGATGCATATGTCTGGAATTTGTTTGCAGTTGTTGGAGGCCCTGATTTTTCCATTATCTGTCTTTCTCTCTCTCAAAAGTAAATAAATAAAAATAATTTAAAAAACACCTTTGCTCTGAGCTGGCATACTCCAAAAGAGATACTAATTGCTACAGTCCCAACAAAATAACTAACTCAAGATAGGCAAACCCCAATGCAAAACTAAGAACACAAGACATCAACCTAAAAGATCCCCATCAAGGACACCTAGCTGCTTAATGGAAGTGTCCACTATAGTCCTAGAGGACACTCCAGCCATAGAACCCCCAAATGAAGCTATGACAAGTAAATTCAACAAATCTAAGGAAGCCATGAGCAAAAGGATGAAATAATTGAAATAAACCACTCAGAAAAGAATTTAAAGTGTGGATAAATGAAGAAAAATCAGAAAAAGAATTCAAGAATTAGCACAAATCATGGCTGAAAGAAATGGAAACAAATCAATAAAAGTAACTCAACATTTGTCTGGACAAAAATCATGTCTGGAATTTGGCTGCAGTGGCTAGAGGCCCTGATGCACCAATTTTCTCTCTCTCTCATAATATAAATGATAAAAAAATGACAAAAAAGATCTTGATATATGAGTAAAGGAAATGGAAGGAAACAAAAAAAATGATCTCAATTGACAGTAGAATAAATTCAATCTATATATAATCAAATGCAGGAATGACCTTCAAAAAAAAAAAAAAACAATAAGCAAGTCTAATCAAGAAATAAAATTGGAATTCTACAAAGAGATGATGACATTGAAAAAAATGCTGTAGAAAATAATAATGAAATAACCTCTCTTTTAAAAGGCTCCCAAGACAGGCTGGAGAGATGGCTTAGTGGTTGAGTGCTTGCCTGTGAAGCCTAAGGACACCGGTTCGAGGCTCGGTTCCCCAGGATCCACGTTAGCCAGATGCACAAAGGAGCGAACGCATCTGGAGTTCGTTTGCAGAGGCTGGAGGCCCTGGCGCGCCCATTCTCTCTCTCTCTCTCTCTCTGCCCCTTTCTCTCTCTCTGTCACTCTCAAATAAATAAATAAGAATGAACAAAAAAAATTAAAAAAAAATAAAAAATAAATAAATAAAAGGCTCCCAAGAAAGCCTCACCAATAGAGTACACCACATGGAGTATCAGAACTTGAGGAAAAGACAAATGAAATAGCCCTGTAATCCAAAAACAATGATAAATTAAAAAGAATTGAACAGAATATGAGAGAACTATGGGACACCTTAAAGAGAACAAATATTTAGATCATTGGCATACATCAAATGAGACTGGTGTTGTAATTAAACACCCACCTAAAAAAAAAGGCCAGGCCCATATGGTTTTATTGCTAAATTCTACCAAACTTTCATCATAGAACTAAAGCCAATCTTCCTCAAGTTATTCCACAAAATTGAAAAGGAAGTAATGCTCTCTAACCCCTTTTATGAAGCTAGAATTATACTAATATTAAAACCAGACAGAGACACAATAAGAAAAGTAAGTTATAGATTCATATCACTGATGAATATAGATGCAAAAATTCTCAATAAAATTCATGCAAACTGAATTCAAGAGCACATCAAAAGCATCATCTACCTCAGTCAAGTAGGTTTCATCCCAAGGATGCAGGTTTGGTTCAACATACAGAAATCTATAAATGTAATGCATCGTATAAACAGGCTAAAATATAGGAACCACATTATAATCCCAAAAGATGCAAATAAGGATTTCAACAATATTCAACATACCATCATGATTAAAACTTTGGAGAAGTTAGTGATGAAGGGACTATACCTCAACATAATAAACACAATATATAACAGACCTAAAGCCTAAATTATATTACATGGATAAAAACTCAAAGCATAACCATTAAGGTCTGGAATTAGGCATGGGTGCCCACTCTCAGCACTGTTTTTCAACACAGCATTTTAAGTCTTAGCTCAATCGATACGAAAAGTGTGGTGTTTTGATTGAGGTGTCCCCCATAAATTTAGGTGCTCTGACTGCTCACTTCCCAGCTGATGGAAATTTGGGAATTAACACCTCCTGGACGTACTGTATTGTTGGGGCTGGGCTTATGGGTAATATAGCCAGTTTTCTATGGCCAGTGTTTGGTACACTCTCCTATTTTGTTGTCCACCTGATGTTGGCCAGGAAGTGATGTCCACCCTCTGCTCACGTCATCACTTTCCCCTGCCATTATAGAGCTTCCCCTCATGTCTGTAAGCCAAAATAATCATTTTTTTCCCCACATGCTGTTCTTTGTTGGATAATTTCTGCCAGCAATGTGAATCTGACTGCAACAGTAAAGTTCGTACCATGAGTAAGGTTGCTGCTAGACACCTGATTGTGTGGCTTTGGCCTTTTGGAGCTGATTTTTAAGAGGAATGTAGGAGTATTTGAAACCTTGGCCTATGAGATGCCCTGCAGGGCTATAAGTACAGCCTGTTTGAATATTCTTGTCAGAATTGAAAGACCTGAAAGTAGTAAGAACTATAGACTGTGAGGTTTGACTTATGGGCATGAGAAAGAGCTTTATTTGACTGGGATAGAAGCAGTTTGGGTGAGAGGCTTGCTCTTATACCCCTGTCCTGAGAATTTGTACAGGGTTGCATTGCATGGAAATTGACTGGCCTGAGCAGAGGGATATGACACAGACATGAAATCTTTGGGCTGAAACTGCTGCCCATTTAGTTGGAGTGGAGAGATTACAAACTTTGAGATTAATCCAGTTGATCTGCACTGGGGCAAGCAGAAGAATGTCAACTCTTTTGAAGGGGACTGAATGCTGAAGGACTGTTCCAATCTTCAAAGTATGCTTTATTACCCCCTGGATTACTCTATCTGGAATTGTGGAGTATAAGAAATGCAGAAAAGAGAGGATCATTGAGTTTACAATGTGGTATTATGTTTTAGAAATAGCCATGGGTAGTATGAAGCAGGTTTGCTGAATGCCTGTATTGAGACCCAATGGAGCCAAGAGGATGAACAGTGGATTGCAGTGTAGACCAAGTGTAGATGCTAGGAACTCATGATGGCTGCTAAGGAAAGATGCCAACCCTGGAAGAAGTTTCCCAGGACTGTCAGTAGCCTAGCTGGAGGGGCAGAACTGCAACTCCAGAGACTTGTTGCTGGTGAGATTTATCAGATTTGGAGATTCGTCACTGGCTAGAGTTGTTGGACTTGGAGCCACTGAGTTTGACATTTGCCCTGGTTGTCCTAAATCTTTTCTTTTTTTCTCAATTTTTATTAACAATTTCCATGATTATAAAAAATATCCCATGGTAGTACCCTCCCTACCCCCCCACTTTCCCCTTTGAAATTCCATTGCCCATCATATCCCCTCCCCATCTCAATCTTTCTACTTACATATATATAATACCAACCTAATAAATACCCTCCTCCCTTCCTTTCTCTTCCCTTTATATCTCCTTTTTAACTTACTGGCCTCTGCTACTGAGTTTTTTCCTTCTCGCGCAGAAGCCCAATAATCTGTAGCTAGGATCCACATATGAGGGAGAACATGTGGCACTTGGCTTTATGGACCTGGTTTATGTCACTTAGTATAATCCTTTCCAGATCCATCCACTTTTCTGCAAATTTCATAACTTCATTTTTCTTTACTGCTGAGTAGAACTCCATTGTATAAATGTGCCATATCTTCATTATCCACTCATCAGTTGAGAGACATCTAGGCTAGTTCCATTTCCCAGCTATTATAAATTGAGCGTCAATAAACATGGTCGAGCACGTACTCCTAAGGAAATGAGATGATTCCTTAGGATATATGCCTAGGAGTGCTATAGCTGGGTCACATGGTAGATCGATCTTTAGCTGTTTTAGGAACCTCCACACTGATTTCCACAGTGGCTGGAACAGATTGCATTCACACCAACAGTGTAGAAGGGTTCCTATTTTTCCATATCCCCACCAGCATTTATGATCATTTGTTTTCATGATGGTAGCCAGTCTGACAGGAGTGAGATGGAATCTCAATGTAGTTTTAATCTGCATTTCCCTGATGACTAGTGACGTAGAACATTTTTTTAGATGCTTATATGCCATTTGTATTTCTTCCTTTGAGAATTCTCTATTTAGCTCCATAGCCCATTTTTTGATTGGCTTGTTTGATTCCTTATTATTTAACGTTTTGAGTTCTTTGTATATCCTAGATATTAATCCTCTATCACATATACAGCTGGCAAAGATTCTATCCCATTCTGTAGGTTGCCTTTTTGCTTTATTCACAGTGTCCTTTGCAGTGCAAAATCTTTGTAATTTCATGAGGTCCCAGTGGTTAATCTGTGGTTTTATTGCCTGAGCAATTGGGGTTGTATTCAGAAAGTCTTTGCCAAGACGAATATGTTGAAGGGTTTCCCCTACTTTTTCCTCTAGCAGTTTCAGAGTTTCAGGTCTGATGTTAAGGTCTTTAATCCATTTGGACTTAATTCTTGTGCATGGAGAGAGAGAAGAATCTATTTTCATGCTTCTACAGATATATATCCAGTTTTCCCAACACCATTTGTTGAAGAGGCTGTCTTTTCTCAAATGAGTATTTTTGACATTTTTATCAAATATCAGGTGGCTATAGCAACCTGAACTTAAATCTGGGTCCTTTATTCTGTTCCACTGACCTACAAGTCTGCTTTTGTGCCAGTACCATGCTGTTTTTGTTACTATGGCACTGTAGTATAGGTTAAAATCAGGTATGGTGATACCACCAGCCTTATTTTTGTGGCTCAGTATTATTGTAGATATTCAAGGTTTTTTGTGATTCCAAATGAGTTTTTGGATTGTTTTTTCTATTTCCATGAAGAATGCTTTGGAATTTCGATAGGGATTCCATTAAAGCTGTAGATTACTTTTGGTAAGATTGCCATTTTCACAATATTGATTCTTCCAATCCAGGATCAAGGGATGTTTTTCCACTTCCTAGTGTCTTCTGCAATGTCTCGTTTGAGTGTTTTAAAGTTCTAATTGTAGAGATTATTTCCTTCCTTGGTTAGGTTTATTCCAAGGTATTTTATTTTATTTTTTTTTGATGCAATTGTGAATGGGAGTTATCCTCTTATTCATCCTCTGTGTGTTTGTTGTTAGCACATATGAAGGCTACTGATTTCTGTGCATTTATTTTGTATCCTACTACATGGCTCTAGTTTTTTATCAGCTCTAATTGTTTGCTAGTAGAGTCTTTAGGGTCCTTTATATATAGAATCATGTCATCTGCAAATAATGAAAACTTGACCTCTTCCTTTTCAATTTGTATCCCTTTTATGCATTTCTTGTACCTTATTGCTACGGCTAAGACTTCCCGAACAATATTAAATAAAAGTGGGGACAGTGGACACCCTTGTCTTGTTCCTGATTTTAGTGGAAAAGCTTCCAGTTTTTCCCCATTTAGTAATATGTTGGCTGTAGGCTTGTCATAAATAGCCTTTATTATATTGAGATATGTTCCTTCTATTCCCATTCTCTGTAGGACTTTTATCATGAGGGGATGTTGGATTTTGTCGAATGCTTTCCTTGCATCTAATGAGATGATCATGTGATTTTTGTCCTTCAACCCACTTATACAATGTATAACATTTATAGATTTGCATATGTTGAACCATCCCTGCATCTCTGGGATAAAGCCTACTTGGTCAGGGTGAATGATCTTTCTGATATATTCTTGTATTCTGTTTGCCAATATTTTGCTGAGAATTTTTGCATCTATGTTCATGAGGGAGATTGGTCTGTAATTTTCTTTTTTGGTTCTATCTTTGCCTGGTTTTGGTATCAGGGTGATGCTGGCTTCATAGAAGGAGTTTGGTAGAATTCTTTCTTTCTCTATTTCATGGAAAAGCTTAAGAAGCAATGGTGTTAGCTCTTCCTTGAAGGTCTGGCAAAATTCATCAGTGAATCCATCTGGGCCTGGGATTTTTTTAGTTGGGAGATTTTGATAACTGTTCAGATCTCCATGTTTGTTAAAGGTCTATTTAAGTAATTAATCTCATCTTGATTTAATTTAGGTAGGTCATATAAATCAAGGAAATCATGCATTTCTTTCAGATTTTCATACTTTGTGGGGTATATGATTTTATAATATGTCCCTATGATTTTTTGAATTTCTCTGGCATCTGTTGTGATATTAGCTTTTTCAATCTCTAATTTTATTAATTTGTGTCTCTTCTCTGTTTCTTTTGGTCAGATTTGCTAAGGGCTTATCAATCTTGTTTATCCTTTCAAAGAACCAGCACTTTGTTTCATTAATTCTTTGGATTTTTTTTTCTTTGTTTCTATTTCATTAATTTCTGCCCTAATCCTTATTATTTCTTCCTGTCTAATGATTTTTGGTTTACCTTGTTCTACTTTTTCCAAGGCTTTAAGGTGAAGCATTAGGTCATTTACTTGTGACCTTTCTAATTTCTTAATATGGGCACTTAAAGCTATAAATCTACCTCTTAGAACTGCCTTCATTGTGTCCCAGAGATTTTGGTATGTTGTGTTCTCATTATTATATGACTCTATAAATTTTTTGACTTCCTTCTTGATTTCTTCATTGACCCATTCATCATTTAGTAGTGTATTGTTTAGTTTCCATGATTTTGTGTATTCTTTGTAGCCTTTCTTGCTATTGATTTGTAGTTTGATTCCATTGTGGTCAGATAGAATGCAAAGAATTATTTCAGTTTTCCTGAATTTGTTAAGATTTGCTTTGTGTTCTCATATATGGTCTATTTTAGAGAATATTCCATGTGCTGCTGAAAAGAATGTATATTCGGCAGCATTTGGATAAAATGTCCAGTATATATCTGTTAGGTCCATTCCTTTATGACATTTAGTCCAGATGCCTCTCTGTTAATTTTTGCCCCGGATGACCTGTCAATTGATGAGAGTGGGGTGTTAAGGTCACCCACTACCACTGTGTTTGGTGTTGTCTGTGACCTTAGTTCTAACAGTGTTTGTTTGATGAATTTGGGAGCCCCCATGTTAGGTGCATATATGTTTAGGATTGTAATATCCTCCTGTTGGAGGGTGCCCTTAATCAATATAAAGTGGCCCTCCTTATCTTTCTTGACTAACATTGGACTGAAGTCTGCCTTGTCAGATATTAGGATAGCAACCCCTGCTTGTTTTCTAGGTACATTTGCTTGAAACACTGTTTTCCAACCTTTCACCCTAAGAAAATGTCCTTTCTTTGTAGAAAGGTGAGTTTCTTGGAGACAAAAAATTGTATGATCCTGCTTTTTAACCCAGTCTGCAAACCTATGTCTTTTCGTTAGGGCATTGAGGCCATTCATATTAAGAGATATTATTGAAAGGTATGTATTTATGTTTGCCATTTTTTTTGTGTGTGTGGTTCTGGTTCTACCTTTGCTTTCTTGTGTTATCTAGTATTTGAGTGTTGCTTGTTTTTTTCCACGTTCCTTATATGTGTGCTTTTCCTTCTCTTTGGCATGGAGGATTCTTTCAAGTATTTTCTGTAGAGCTGGTTTTGTCTTCAAATACTGCTTTAGCCTGCTTTTCTCATGGAATGTCCTTATTTTTCCGTCTATTTGAATGGATAGTTTTGCAGTATAAAGTAACCTTGGTTGACAGTTGTTATCTTTCAAAATTTGGAATACATCACTCCAAGCCCTTTTGGCTTTGAAAGTTTGTGTTGAGTAATCTGCTGTAATCCTGATAGGCTTGCCTTTGTAGGTAACTTGATTTTTCTGCTAACTGCTTTCAATATTTTTTCTTTGGATTGTGTGTTTGGTAGTTTTATTATAATATGGGGAGGAGAGGTTCTTTCCAGGTTTTGTCTGGCTGGTGTTCTAAAGGCTTCCTGTATCTGCATTGGCACCTCTTTCCCAATTTGGGGGAAGTTTTCTTCTCTGATTTTTTTGAAGATGCCTACTATGCCTTTGGATTGAAATTCTTCTCCTTCTACTATGCCCTGAATTCTTATATTTGATCTTTTCATAGTGTCCCGAATATCTTGAAATTCCCATTCATACTTTTCTATTAGTTTGTCTTTCTCTTTGTTGGACTGTATTAGATCTGCCACCTGGTCTTGTAGCTTACATATTCTGTCCTCTCCTTCATCCATTCTACTGGTGAGATTTTCTACAGAGTTATTTATTTCATTAATTGTGTTCTTCATTGCTAGTAATTCTGACTGGTTTTTCTTTATTATTTCTATTTCCTTATTTATGTCTTGTATTGATTTCTTTATTTCATTAAATTGGTGTCCTGTGTCTTCTTTGATTCCTTTGATTTCTTCTTTGATTCCTTTGATTTCTTCTTTCACTTCTTTGAACATATTTACAATCATTCTTTTGAAATCTTTCTCAGGCATTTCCTCTAACTCATTCTCACTGGAGACCATTGCTGATGCATTGATACTTTTTGGTGGATTTATATTGCCTTGGTTTTTGGTGTTTCTTTTGTTATAATGTACATATGTTTGCATCTTGTATTAAGTTACTGCTTAGATTTTCCAGTTAGCTGGGTATTCTTAGCTGTATCAATTGATCTGATGTTCTATATGTTCAATGTAGGAGATTAAGATGTTAGGTGTGGCTCTTAACACTCTCAGAGTATCTAGACAAGTGTTCCTAGGGGTTGAGTTTGCCTGCTATGGGAATATTCAAGTAGGTTGAGTGGAATAAAATACAGGTAGATTCTAAAATTTAACTAAACCCTGTACACATTCAGTCAAAAACAGCACCGAGTATTTATGCAAGAGTAAGGTATTATAAGAACCAGATCCTCTATCAACAAAGAGGTTAAGATTTCTGGTCTGTTGAGGGATCCAAGTCAGCTTGTGACCAATCCCAGTTACCTTTTTGGATGCTTTTGGTCTCAGTCAAGTTGCTGGCTGGGACGTTGGGCCACTGTTCTGTTTTCTGGAACTGGGCACTGTCTTTTCCTGTGGGGCAAACTGAGCCTGGCAACTGTGGCCCTGCATATTGGCACCCCTGATGCTGGATCCACTGCTGCTGCTGCTTAAGCTGCCACTGCTAGATCCACTGCTGCTGCTGCTGAAGCTGCCACTCCTGCCACTGAAGCTGCCACTGCTGGATCCAGCGCTGCTGCTGCTGAAGCTGCCGCTGCTGGATCTGCCGCTGCTGAAGCTGCTGTTGCCGGTGCCAGAGCTGCTGATGTTGCTGTTGGAGCCGGAGTCATGGCTTCCACTGCCGCTTCTGCTGCCAGAGTATCAGCCACTGCTGCCGGAGCTGCTTCGGCCTGCCCGTGTGGGTTCTGAATGCTCTGGATCTCTCCTACGTTTCTGCTGCTGTTTTAATCTCTTATACACCTCCCTTTTTAGTAAAGGTTTGTATTTTGCTGGGTTTTTTTTGGCTTTTTCTCCCCTAGGCTCCTTTGGCATGGTTCCTATGCCGCCATCTTGACTGGAAGTCTTAATGACTCCTAAATCTTTTATTGGTTCAGTATTTCCAATGCTATCTTTTGCAGTGTGAGTGTTTTTTTCTGTGCCAATATGGGTCTGGGGGAGTGTTGGGTGGCATTATAGCTCAGTTAAAAGACTGTGGATTTCCTTTCCACTGAGCAGATCTGTTAACTAATCCAAGAGCAGTTGGTTACTCACCATGGTCATTTGCCATTATTGCAGTTGTGTGAGCATTATGTCAGCTTGTTGGCTTCTGAGTTGCTTAGCCTTTGAGTTGCTTGGATAGATATTGGCCACTTTCCCTGGTAGCTCATGTAGCATCTTGCAGCACTATGTGGGCTAATTGTCTGTGGACTGGCTCTCCCCCAGATTCTAACCAGATCTCTCCATGGTCTGTGTCTACATCATATGGTGTCTTCAGCAGTAGGGTCTTACCATTAATTTCTGGTGAGTAATAAAGTGCTCTGACAGAAGTCTGTCTTGTTTGTTTTGGGAGATCTAGTAGGTCTCTCTGATCAAGAACTCATTGTTGATGTAGACCACATCCTGGTACAGGGAATTACAGGCCAGTGCCAAGGCAAAAGAAAAAATAAAAAGACAGAGAAGAAAGATAAACAGGAGAAATTTGAATTTAGGTTTTGTCTCAGCCACTCCAGGGCTCTTCAATTCAGGTGCTCCCCCTAAGATCCTCTTGAGGGTTTGACCATTTAGTTGGACTTCCAGGATATAGGATTCTATGGTACCAGGTAAATTTGTGTTCAGTTTTGTGTCCTTTTCCCACCCTTTCCCTTCTGCCAAGCCCTACCATCCCTGTTGTCCAAGCCTTGAGATGCTATTCAGTTATGTCAGCAACTTGGGCTGATTCAGGTTAGGAACTACAGACGACAGAGCACATGTGATGGTTGTCTTTCTGTGATTTTGTAATTTCACTTAGAATGGTATTCTCCAAGGTTGACCATTGTTTTCAAAGTGTCATTTTTTCTTACTGCTGAGTAGAATTCCATCACGTAGATATACCACATCTGGGTTATCCATTCATCCACTGATGGACACCTGGGCTTATTTCAGTTTTTAGCTATTATGAATTGAGCAGCTATATACATGGTTGAGCAAATATCTCTGAACTGAGATGTGGAGGTTTTAGGATAAATGCCCAGTAAATGCCAGTTTTTTGAGTTCTTAGTAGATTCTAGATATTAGGCTTCTGTCAGTGGTATAGCTAGCAAATATTTTCTCCCATTCAGTGGGTAATCTATTGGCTCTGCTTATGGTATGTGTGTCTGTGTAAAAACATTTTAGCTTCATGAGATCCCATTGGTTTAGTGCTTAATTTCCTTGGCTACAGGGGTTTCATTCAGGAAATCTTTTCCCTGTCCTATGTCATGGACAGTGCCTCCTATTTTTTCTTACAGTAGTTTAAGAGTTTCAGGTCTGTATCTGCTCAGTGAAAATGACACCATATCTGGCACTGGGAAATAAGTCAGACTCATATCCAGATAATGATTTTGCTTTCCATTGTCAAGCTCCCACTAACTTTAGACCATAAGATGGTCTCTTCCCTTTGAATTCTCTCTACATTAATAATGGTTATCCCATTTTTTTTGTTCATTTTTATTTATTTATTTGAGAGTAACAGAGAGAGGAAGAGGCAGATAGAGAGAGAGAGAATGGGCACGCCAGAGCTTCCAGCCACTGCAAACGAACTCCAGACGCATGCGCCCCCTTGTGCATCTGGCTAACGTGGGTCCTGGAGAATTGAGCCTCGAACCGGGGTCCTTAGGCTTCACAGGCAAGCACTTAACCGCTAAGCCATCTCTCCAGCCCCAGGTTATCCCATTTAAGTGGTGCTGACTTCACTCTCCGTTGGAGAACTTGCTTCCATTTTTCAGATGGGAGCTGGACCTGAGGAGATAAACGACCCAGTGCAGTCCATCCTGGCCCCAGCTGAAACCACAGAAAAACTTGGGAAATGATTAAGAGTGCTGCTTTCTTAGTGAATCTGATATCAACACAAGGGTGAGGGTGATAGATACTGAAGATACTCACGCCTACCAAACCAGAGATCCAGAGGCTCCAAAGTACCCATCACTGAAGTAGACTTAAAATGTTCCCAGCATGGCTCAGTGAATTTTGTGGAAGACTGAGTGAAAAGATTGTTAGAGCCAGAAGTGGGGACATTGACACAGAGACATTGTCTCTCCTTCCCCATAATTCATGACCCTCAATCCCCATGGGGTGGATCTGCATCCCCAACTAGAAAGGCCCCTTCAGAAAAGGGGCATAGAGGAGAGAAAGGATGGTACCAACATGTGTTGCTTCCATACAAAATATGCCCATATCTAATAAAAAAAATGTTGCTTAAATTTAAAAAAAAAAAGGACCTTGGATTATGAGGATGTTTGAGCATCATTAGGAGTGATAAAAACTGTTAAAGTTGAACTGAGTGAATTGCATTTTATATCATATATGGATATTAGTTCATGGGGGGCCAGGGATAGAATGTGGTGGTTTGATTCAGGTGTCTCCCACAAACTTAGGTGTTCTGATAGCTCAGTTCCCAGCTGATGGAGATTTGGGAATTAACCCCTCTTGAGGGCAGTGTATTGTTTGGGCTGTGCTTATGGGTATTATAGCCAGTTTCCCCTTGCCAGTGTTTGGCACACTCTCCTGTTCTTGTTGTTCACCTGATGGTGGCCAGGTGTCCACCCTCTGCTCATGTCATCGTTTTCCCTTGCTTCCCCTAGAGATAGCCAGGAACTGACATTAGCCCAGATGCCAATAGAGCTTCTCCTTGAGTCTGTAAGCCAAAATAAACTTTTTTCCCCCATAAGCTTCTCTTGGTCAGGTGATTTCTGCCAATAATGTGATCCTGACTGCAACAGCAAGAGAAAGAAATAAAAGGAATAAAAATTGGAAAGGAAGAAGGCAAACTAGCCCTGTTCACATATTACATAATTCTATATATAAGAGAAACAAAAAATCTCCTACAAAATCACTCCTAGAAGTGACAAATGCTTTTAGCAAAGTTGCAGGACATAAAATTAATATACAAAAGTCACAAGACTTTGTATATATCCATGAGAGCAATATGGAACAAGAAAAAAATATCAGGGTAGATTTCCTATTTATAACAGACACACATACAAAAAAAGTACCTTGGAATTTCCTAACCAGGGAAGACAAAGACCTATACTTATCAAAAAAAAAAAATTGAAGAAAGAACTAGAGGACAATGTAACAAGATGGGGTGACTTTTGATGCTCATTGATTGGAAGAATTAATATTGTTAAAATGGCCATCCTACCCAAAGCCATATACATATTCAATGCAATTCCAATAAAAATTTCAACAACATTCTTCACAGAGTTAGGAAAAAAAAAACTCAAAATTCATATGGAAGCACAAAAGGCCATAGATAGCCAAAAATGTACTGACCAAAAGACACTCTTCTGGTGATATCATGACACCTGATTCAGAGTTATACTATAAAGTCATAGTAATAAAAATTTTATGGTAATCACAAAAAATAGGCTTATAGATAAATTGAATGAAGAAAATTGAAAATGGAGGTATCAGTATGAATAACTACAGCTACCTGATCATTGAAAATGATGCCAAATATGTTTACTGGAGCAAAGACAGCATCTTCTGCAAATGCTGCTGGAGGAACTGGGTAGCCACTTGTAGAAGATTGAAGTAGGACCCTCTCCTCTCACCAGGCAAAATTATCAACCTGAAAGGGATAATGGATCTCAATATATGACCAGAAACTCTAAATTGGCTAGAAGAAAAAGTAGGGAAAATACTCACTACATAGTTATAGGGAAAGACTTTCTGAATAAGACCTCAGTACCCTGGGAGTTAGGCAGACCCTCAGCAACTGGGACTTCATGAAAAAAAAAGAAAGCTATTGCACAGGTAAGTAAACCATCATCAAGGTCAACAGACAACTAACTAAATGGGAGATATCTTCACCAGTTATACCTTGAAAAAGTTTAATATCTAGACTCTACAAAGAACTCAAAAACCTAAACAATAAAAAAATCAAGACTCCAACCCCAGAAATTTGGCCAGGAATTGAAAAAAGTTCCCAAAGGAAAAAATACAAATGGCCATTAAACACCTAAAAAGATACTCAACATCTGTACTGATCAGGGAAATGGAAAGTAAAATAACTATGAGAATTTTTTTCTTATTCCACTCAGAAAGGCAACCATCAGTGCTGAAGAGATAGCTTAGTGGTTAAGCACTTGCCTGTGAAGCCTAAGCACCCCGGTTCAAGGCTCGACTCCCCAGGACCCACGTTAGCCAGATGCGCAAGGGGGCACACGTGTCTGGAGTTCGTTTGCAGTGGCTGGAGGCCCTGGCGCACCCATTCTCTCTCTCTCTCTCTCTCTCTCTCTCTCTCTCTCTGCCTTTCTCTCTCTGTCTGTCGCTGTCAAATAAATAAAAATAAACAAAAATTGAAAAAAAAAAGAAAGGCAACCATCAAAAAAAAAAAAAAAAAAAAAAAAAAAAAAAACTAAATGGCAGAACATGCTAGCAGGGATGTGGGGAAAGAAGTAAAATTATCTACTGATGTTTGGAGTGAAAACTTGCATAGGCCCTATGGAGATTAGTATAGGAATTCCTCAAAAGCTGAAAATAGAGCTATCATCATATCTAGCTACAACTCTTTTAGGCATATACCCTAAAGACTCCATTATATACCTCAGAGACACATGTTCAACCATTTTTATCACTGCTATATTTATATATCCAGGAACTGAAATCAGCCCAGATGCCCATCAACAAATGAATGGATAATGAAGATGTGGTATATATTGTATATATACAATAGAATTCTACTCAGCAGTAAGGAAAAATAAAATAGTAAAATTTGCAGGAGAATGTAGGGACATGTAAAAATCATACATAGTGAGGTTACATAGGCTCAGAAAGACAAACATCTTATGTACTCTCTCATCTGTGGGACCTCACTGGGCTCAGTTGGAGATGACTGAAAATAGTAGTGAACACCAGAAATATGGACATATAGCTAGAATGAGATCAGTACAGAGAAGAAATAAGGTGAGAGATGGAGTTACCTTATAGGTTAGTGCATGGACAAAATATCAGGTGTGGAAGGGGCTTGGAGGGATAGGTGGCAGGGAGAGTGGGCAACATGAATCAGTTCCATAGAAACCCTCATTCTGACTAGCGTTCTACAAGATATAACCACCAACAAACAGGGAGAGAGGATAATTAAGACAGGAGGTAGAAAAGCTCAAACTCAAAGCCCTGGACTCTGATGGGTAAATCCCAGGCCCAGAACTTGGTTACCCCCAACAATGAGCTATTGGCCAAAGAGATTCATGAGGCCCCCAAAACAATGTGGAACATGGCCAAAACAATTGATTACCTGAGAGATCCAAAAGGTAAGGGCCTATTCTGAAGACACCACAGGCTGCAGTCACAGGGCAATCAAACACCATGTGGAAACAGAAAGGGAAACTAGCTCCCCCATGGCTAGCCCTCATAGCAAGCCCTATGGGAACAAATTGAAAACAATGGTCACTTACAATGGTCATTGTTTTAATGTAAAGCAGTTGGACCATCATTCTTAAGATTACTAATGTTTTTGACAATAACAGTTTCAATAACCTTAAACCAGTCTCAGTGTCTGTAATTTTAACTTGCTTGAGAATTTTTTTAACTTAAAATCTTAAATCTCTCCATCGAATATCTTTAGCCAAGCATATTAGTGCATAACAAATTCAACCTTGATCAAACTCTCTGGGCCTGGGCAGCAGAATGCAGCCAGCCCTTACACCAGTAGCCTAGTTCCAACAAAGTCCTCTGTAGTCTTTCCTTCCCCTTAGAAAGTTCATAAACCAAGCCTCGAAGTTCAGAACTGTCTGCACTTAGCATTCTCAAACTCTCATCAGAATAGTTCATAAAACTTGGATTACCACTCCAGAAGGCGTCTTCAGTTTCAAGCACCAAGTCCATGCCCATTTCTCCAAACAAAGGTTCCAAAAGGTCAACATCAACATGGCCAGGCACATTTCACCCAATCCTTGGTACCAACTTCTGTAGCAGATAGCCTCAGGTTCACTGAGATGAACTTCCAGACCAGGCACAGTTATGGAGGAAGGGGTATTTATTGGAGCTTACAGATCCAGAGGAAGCTCCATAATGGCAGAAGAAGTCGTCCTGCTTTCACAGGACCTAACACAGAGAGGGAAGCACAAGCCTCAAGCCAAAAGCCACACTTCAGGAACTCTATCTAGCACACTTTGTGTATCTTTACATTGAAATCCCAAACCCACCACTACACTTTGAGATCCACCCAGTAATATCACCTCCAGCCAGGTGGCTGCAGATGAAACTATAAACTAATAATACACTGAATATATTGGAGGCCATCTATTCAAACTACCACAGAGATCAACTTCATGTGTTATTAATCAGGTAGCCAACCACCATCTGTTTTTAACATTTTTATTGAGAATTTTAATACATGAACATATGGCAAATTCATCATAACTCCTGTTGCATTCATTTGTTTCTGCTCCCTTATCCCCATTCTACTAAACCCCTTTTTCTAATTTTAAGTCTTTTTATTCCTACACTCCTCCATCATTCATGCTGAAATGTTGAAGGGCTCAATATCATGCAAGTCCTGTGAAAGTAATGAGAGCCAACCATCACTATGAGGTCACTGTGGTAGTTATCTTCTCATTGCCAGGACAAAATACTGATAGGAGGAAAGAGTTTATTTTGTTTTACATTCCTTCAGGGAAACTTATTGATTGCAGAAAAAAGCATGGCATGTGCAGTAGCTGCATGTCATCTACTGCCACAACAGGTGAAGAACAGCAGCAAGAGAATAAGCTGAGGTCTGACAAGGGTGAGCTGGCTCTAACACTCTTGGGCCTGCTTCCAGAAACATACCTCTTCCACATAGGCTATACCTCCCAAATCTCCACCAGCTGGGGACCAAGCATTCAGAACATGTTAGTTCGTAGGAAATATCTGATCTAAACCACCACAGTTATGAATGAAATGACCACTTGATGTCCAGAAGATAGTGTATCAAAGTGCTCCCTCTGCTCTCAGTTCTTACATTCTTCCTGCCTCCTCTTCCACAATGTTCCCTGAACCTTAAATGGCATAGTAAGATATCCAATTTAGTGCTAAGCTCCCAACAGCTACTTATTTGAAGCACTTTGGAGAGTTTTACGTCTCCCTATTATAATATCCTCTGCCGCAGTTTCAAGTATTTATATATGGATCTTCTAATCTATTATTTTGAACTACGTGCTTATTTCATGATTCCATTTCTTTAAAGAAATAGAAAAATTAATACTGGGATTTTGATTGGGATTGCATTGAATCCATGGGACAGCCACTTTCATAATATCAATACTTCAGATTCATAAGCATTGAGGATCTTTCCTTCTTCTGGTGTCTTTCTCAATTTCTTCTTCAACATTTTCATTGTAGAGGTCTTTCATTTCCTTTAGTTAATGATATTATGAGATATTTATATTTATGGTGGCTACTGTGATTCGGACTGTTACCCTAATTCCTTTCTCAGTATGCTTGCTTTTGGTATATATTAAGGCTACTGCTTTTTGTGTGTTAATTTAGTATCCTGTCACTTCACTGAAAGAGTTTCTCAACTCTAGGAGTCCCTAAGCTCTCTTATCTATAGAATCATATCAACTTCAAATAATGATAGTGTAACTTACTGTATCTTTTTTGTTGCTCTGCTTTTTCTTATCTCTCTACAGACTTCAAGCATTATATTATATAGCAGTGAAGAGAGTAGGCATATTTGTGTGTTTTTTTTCTCAGATCAAAGGAAAAATGCTTTCAGTATTCCTCAATTTAGTATGGTGTTAGCTCTAGGTTTGTTATACATAAACTTAATTATGTTGAAGTATGTTTTGTCCATCTCTAATCACACCATTGGTTTTTTTCGTTGTTGTTAAATTTTTTTGTTTATTTATTTATTTGAGAGCGACAGAAAGAAGGAGGCAGAGAGACAGAGAGAGAGAGAGAGAGAATGGGTGTGCCAGAGCTTCCAGCCGCTGCGAGAGAACTCCAGAGCATGCGCCCCCTTGTGCATCTGGCTAACGTGGGTCCTGGGGAATCAAGGCTCTAACCGGGATCTTTAGGCTTCACAGGCAAGCACTTAACCACTAAGCCATCTCTCCAGCCAATGTTGTTTCTTATTTGATTATGTTCCCCTCTCTTTCTTTTGGTTAATTTACCTAAGGGTACCTAGTTAGTACCCTTTGGGGGGATAGCTTTGTAGTTATAGAAAATGACCTTGGGTCATTTACTGAGAATGGGCTGGCTGCTTCTAGGAGCAGAGCCTGAGAAAAAGGAAACTGACCTTTGGAGTTCACAAGTAGGTTAACTGCGTGTCATACAGCAAAATCTGATGAAAAGGAAGAAAATGACCCTTGTAGTGGTTTAAACCAAGGCTGCACCCACTGCATCTGCAATTGGTGCTGCTATGATATTCTGTGGCTATAGCTTCCACTCATAGCCATTTTTATTGAATAGCCAAAAACAACAATATGTAACTAGATGAGCATTGAAGAGGCAAAGGGCAAGAGAATTTTGGTTTTGAATAATTTTTAGGCATTTGTTAAAGTAAGGGACTTAGGAATATGACCTGTTGAACTCTGCTAATTCAGAACACACACACACAAATTCACAAATGTAATTGCATTAAACACACCTGTTGTATCCGACAGATCTGTGGCAGTTCTGTGGTCAATTCATTACTGACTGCATTGTCATCGATGCTATAGTCATCACTTCTCATGTATGCAATTGTTCAGGATCAAGAAATTCAAACAAGGCTACTAAGGAAATGAGGTAAAAAAAAAAAAAAAACATATGGCTCTAAACATTCTTTCTCAATACTTGTCATCTGTGCTGTTCAGGACAATGTTACCAAGGCAGAGGAAACTTAGTCACATTTTTTTTTGTCTGGGTTATAAAATGTCTTCTCAATGTTTTCTCTACTTCTGATCTGCTGCCCTTGAAATAACCCACCCACATTTTTGCTACACAGAACTTTCTGAAGTAAAGACATATTCAATCATTCTATATTTAAACTTGCTTATACAGTGCAGTGCTGATCTTTGTAATGTCCTGCAAAGACCTGCTCAGATGTCTCAGAAGATTTTTTTGCTCTTCTTGCACTCTGGGCTCAGGTGTTTCATATTTCAGCCAGGCTGTGTGTCCCCATTCCTTAAACAAGTATTGCTTTTTCACATCTCTATTTCTTTTCCTTTTCATCTATGTTTATCTTTACTGTGTAAAGCTTTCTGCATAGCTATTGTAAATGTGAATCTCCAGCTGGTATCTTGCATGAATCTTTTCATAAAACAATGTTCTATTTTCTAGAAAGAAGTGAAGTGCTTTGTATTAATGTAATTTCTTATGCTTTCATCATAACACCTACAACACTTTGAAGCCTTTATTCTCATCTTGGTCTTATCTTTGAAACCTGTCAGGAGCTGGAAGATTGTACTGACCTACATCTAATTCATAGTCTTAAGGGCCTTTCTAAATAATTCTGAGTCAGTAAGTAAAAGAATATGATGTTACTTTTACATGTGTTACATCACTTTAAACTACTTTTCTGGGCATTACTAAATTAATGTTTTCATGTTACCTGGCTCTGAAATTGATAAATATGCATTTTAAACACAATTATTGAGAGAAAGGTCTAATTTTGACTAGTGAGAGAAAGGAAAACAAGACCTTAATAAGTGAAAATTTTAAAAAAATGAATAGTTACAGGAAAGTGACAAAAAGAAAAACAACATATGTTACTGTTTTACTGTTTTACTGTGCTAATGATTGGATTTATTGATCATTCCAAAAATCACATTCAGTACTTGGATCATTCTATCAAAAATCCAGTGACTGAGTTCAATTTGGTATGATATTTTTATATGACTAGATCCAGAAAAACTAGGGAGAAAGATAGATTATTTTATATTTGAAACAACATGATTGTAAATTTTTCAGTAATGTTATTATACCTTAGCTAATTTAAAAAATGTCTGGACAGGCAACATAGGAAGAAATGGAAATGGCAAACACACACTTAAGAAAATGTTCAGCATCCTTAATCATCAGGGAAATGCAAATTCAAACAGCTATGAGATTCCACCTTACCCCAGTAAGGATAGAAAACATTAAAAAATCAAATGAAAATAAAGGCTGGTGAGGATGTGGAGAAATAGGAACCCTCATCCACTGTTGGTGGGAATGTAAGATGGTACAACCACTTTGGAAAGCAATATGGAGACTCCTAAATAGGTTCACTATAGAGTTACCAACAGACCTAGCTATTCCCTTACTTGGCATTTATCCTAAAAGCTTCAGGCTCAGTTCAGAGATATTTGCTCAACCATGTTTATAGCTGCTCAATACATAATAGCTAAGAGCTGGAACCCAGATGTCCCTCATTAGACGAATTAATAACCAAGATGTGGTATATCTACACAATAGAATTCTACACAGCAGTAAGGAAAAATGACACAATGAAATTTGAAGAGAAATAGTCAAACCTGGAACAGATCATTCTCAGTGAACTCACCCAATCACAGAAAGATAATCATTGCATAGTCTCACTCATCTATAGCTTCTAACCTGAATCTACCTGAGATGCTAACATACCTAATAAAAATCTCGAGGACCAGACAATGGGGTAGGTGGGGTGGGCGGGAAGGGTGAGGGTGAGGGTGAGGGAGGGGAACACAAAACTGGACCAAAAGAGCAGTGGTACTGTGGTACTTTGAATAGAATAGATGGCCCCCAATATATTCAGTTGTTTATTTGTTTGTAGTTTGCCTCTCTAGCCATCTGGCTGGAGGCAATGCCATTGTGTGGATCTTAAGGTGTGGTGGTGGGTTTGAGATTTCAATCTAAAGATATGCAAAGTGTGCCTAGTTGGAGTTCCTGAAGTGTGCTCTGTCTGGCTTTTGACCTTTAGGCTTGTACTTCTCTCTCTCTGCTTGGTCCTGTGAAAGCAGGCCAGTTTCTTCTGCCATTATGGAACTTCCCCTGGATCTGTAAGCTCCAATAAATCCCTTCCTCCATAACTGTGCCTGGTCTGAAAGTTCATCTCAGCAAACCTGAAGCTGACTGCTACAGAATTTGGTACCGAGGAGTGGGGTGAGATGAACCTTACTATGTGGATGTTGATCTTTTGGAACCTTTGTTTTGGAGGAATAGGCATGGACTTGGTGCTTACAACTGAAGATGTCTTCTGGAGTGGTAAGCCAAGTTTTATGGACTATTCTGATGAGAGTCTGAGAATGCTAAGTGCAGACAGCATTGAACTTCGAGGCTTGGCTTATGAGCTTTCTAAGGAGAAGGAAAGACTACAAAGGACTTTGTTGGAACTGGGATACTGGCATAAGGGCTGGCTGCGTCCTGCTGCCCAGGCTCAGAGAATTTGATCAAGGTTAAATTTGTAATGGACTGATGTGCTTGGCTGAAGATATTGGACTGAGAGATTTAAGATTTTAAGTTGGAAAATCTCAAGCAAGTTAAAATTACAGGCACAGAGACTGGTTTTAGGTTACTGAACCTGCTATTGTCAAACACATTAGCAATCTTAAGGAAGATGTTCCAACTGCTTTACATTAAAACAATGGAAAGGATGCCTGAGGAAAGACTATCATAGAAATGCAAACACTTTTGGAAAGAGTTGACTGGAGAAGGAACCTGCTTTTCAAGGCTATGATTTGTTTCGTCCCTGAATTAAGAATATGGCAGTGTCCTGCACACCTGGTATTGGTTTCAGAAGCATGAAAAATGCATGGAGTGGCCGTGAATTGCACATGCTTCCAGGAGCGGCTGCTGAGATGCAGCATGAGGTAGGGCCTGATGCCCTGATAGGCTGAAAGAGCCTTTGGAAAATGTGAAGAGTGGTCATGAATTGCACATTGTTCCAGGAGCTGCTGCTGAGATGTGGCATGAGGCAGGGCATGATGCCCTGATAGGCTGAAAGAGCCTTTGAAAAATGGACCATGGTTTGCATGAAGACCTGAAGATGTTTTGTATATACCAGGACTGTGCAAGGGATACCATAGAGCACACTGTTGGCCTGGGATGGAAGTGTTCTCCCAGTACTCTGCCCAGCTGGAGGGGCGGAATTGGAAAGTCTGGAGACTGTTAGTCTCTGGGTATATTGAACTTGAACTGCAGAAGTTTGATGTTTGTTTGATGGTGGTTGAGTTTGCATTGCTTTAGTCTCTCCTTGCTATGCCTTATACCAGTTGAAAAGGTTTACTCTGTGCCTTTATATGTTAGAAATGTTTAACTTGTTTGATTTTACAGGTCTTCATATCTTAAATTGGTCAAGACTGTGGGGACCTTTGAAATTGAACTGAGTACAATTTATAATGTGTGATGGTTATAAATCTATTGGGGGCCAGGGGCGGAATGTGGTAGTTTGAATAGAATAGATGGCCCCCAATATATTCAGTTGTTTATTTGTTTGTAGTTTGCCTCTCTAGCCATCTGGCTGGAGGCAATGCCATTGTGTGGATCTTAAGGTGTGGTGGTGGGTTTGAGATTTCAATCTAAAGATATGCAAAGTGTGCCTAGCTGGAGTTCCTGAAGTGTGCTCTGTCTGGCTTTTGACCTTTAGGCTTGTACTTCTCTCTCTCTGCTTGGTCCTGTGAAAGCAGGCCAGTTTCTTCTGCCATTATGGAACTTCCCCTGGATCTGTAAGCTCCAATAAATCCCTTCCTCCATAACTGTGCCTGGTCTGAAAGTTCATCTCAGCGAACCTGAAGCTGACTGCTACAGGTACCATAAAATTCTACATCCTAAAAGACAGACTAAATGTTTGAAACCTCATCAGGCCCTTAGACCTAACACCTGAATCACAAGGCTCTGGAGAGGGTATGATGAAGACTGACCTTTATCTTCTCCTCTCTCTCTCTCTCTCTCTCTCTCTCTGTCTCCCTCTTCTCTCTCTCTCTTCCATATTACCTATCTTTATCTGCCTTCTTTCATTTGGTGCTGACCTGTAACTCCCAGTACCACCATTTGGCTAACATCTGCAATGAGCTGCTGATCAGAGAGACCTACAACATTTCCCAAAAGAAGGCAGATTTCTATCAGAGTACTTGATGACCCACCAAAGGTTTGTGGTCATCAAGACCCTACTACTGAAGACACCAAGTGCTGATAGGACAGAACATGGAGTAACCTGGCTTGAACTTAGAAGAGAGTCAGTCCACAGTCATTTAGCTGATCTAGTGCCAGAAGACGCTACATGTGTGATGGGGGAAAATGACTAACTTCTGTCCAAGCAACTCATGGTCTAAGCTATTCAGCAGCAAACAGCCTGACATGAAGCTCACACAAGCGCAATTGTGGCACAAAACCATGGTGGGTTACCAGCTGCTCTTGATTTGGATAACTGATCTGCTCAGTGGAACAGAACCCATAGCTGAAGCTGGGAAACTAGTCAGAACCATATCTAAAAATGAGCCCTTTTTCCATTATCAAGCTTCTACCCACTGTGGGTTACAAGAGGGCCTACGCCTATTAAATTCTCTCTCTCAGAAAAAAAAAATGATTATCCCATTTATCTGTCACTAACTTCACTCTATATTGGAGAATTTTCTTTATCTTTTTCTGATAGATGCAGATCCTAAGGAGAGAACCAACCCATCACATCTTGAAAGGGCCCCAGATGAATCTAAGAGTAATTGGGGAAATAGGCAAGAGGACTGATTTCTTGTTGAACCTGGTGCCAACACAAGGGTGAAGGAGATAGACACAATGAATACTCAACTCCTATAAAATCAGATATCCAAAGACATAGAGGCTCTCAAGACTGCATCACTGAAGCAGACCTAAAATCAACCCCACATGGCTCAGGGAAATTTGCAGAAGAGGGGGCAGAAAGAATGTTAGAGCCATACATTGGGTTATTATGCACAGAGATATTGCCTCTTACCCATAACTGATGGCTAACCCTACAATGCATGACCCATAGTCCCCAGTGAGGAGGGTCCCTGCAGAAGGGGGAGGGTGGGGAGGAAGGTAACAATGGTACCAATATGACTGTATACACTGTGTACATAACTATATTTGATTTTTTTTTTAAAGCAGTAAGTAGAAAAGGGAAGGAGGGAGAGAATGTACATATCAGGGCCTCTTGCAGCTCCAATGAACTCCAGACACATGCACCACTTTATGTTTCTGAGTTTACTAAGGGGCTGGTAAATTGAGTTCTGGCTGCCAGGCATTGCAAGCAAACACCTTTAACCCTGAGCCATCTCTCCAGCCCAACTTTAGCTAATTTTTAATCTTCTCTTTCTATTAACCTGATATGTGTTAAAGGAATTGAGTATGATGTTTCCAAACATGTTATCATAGTGTTCATTGGTCAAATACTATATTCATCTCAGAAATTCTAGTAATATTTAGTGCTTTCAGTTCAAATTTTCATTTTCATATATGAAAGATATATGGAACACCACTGGAAGGTTGTGGGAATTTTGAGAGGTGAGTCCTACCTGGGGGAAGTTGGTCAAGGGGGATGTGTCTTTGGGGGTGTAGTGGAAAACAAACATGGAAGACACTGAACATCAACCTCTACTCTCTACATGCATGCACATGTGCATACACTCATACATATGCAGACATGCATGCACAGCATACACATATACAAATAATAATATAATAACTTTGTATTGTCAAGGAAAGAAAAGCATTGGGAAAGAGGAAGGGTGTGCTGCAAGCTGAGGTAAATTGGATTTTATTTGACCAATAATTAACTTAGTTAGCTTTGCAAAAGTGATGAAGTCTTGCAAGCTTTTCTGAGTGGTTCAGAATATAAAGGGAAAACATAAAAAGGCAGAATATAAATCAATTCCTTTCCTCAGTATAAGAAATGAAATCATTAACAAAGATGAGGTCATTCTGGAAACGTAAATTATAGGTGTATTGAAAACCGACCTACCAATATTTCAAAATAGAAAGTGACAGGACATATTGACAGCCATGTTATGTTTCAAATGATTCATGGTATGAAACATAAAAGTTATATCTGTTTTTCTCACTAAAATGTATCTGTAATTATAGTCCATGTTAATAACAATAAAAATAATAATATAAATGCCTACATTTCTGTCCCTTGGGCTACACAGGAAACAATCTTCTGCAGAGTTCTGTGACTTATAACTCCATTGTGCTTATTTCCATTAGCAACAGACAAGCTACTAATTGTATGTAACAATTCTTGCATTGTTATTCTGGTCTAGGCCATGTGATAATTGACTTTCAGACATTTATCCCTCAATCCTCAGACAAACATGCTACATATTTTACATTTTGTAGTGTTCTAAAATTAGTTATCTGGACATAATGGATATATAAAATAAAAGACAAGATTTAATTCCCAAGCTTTTTCTTATATTTTTGTGACATCATTATTAATTATTAATTATTTATATTGTGATAAATTTATATTATTTCAAGATATGTCTAGACTTGCAGATATAAAGTGCATCAAAATATGTGCAGTTGGCTTAGTACTGATCTAATTATTTTGTGTCTCACTTAATATTAAATATTAATGAGTTTTTCTATGCTTATTCCTAAGCTTTTTTATATTAATTTATTTTATTTATTTATTTATTTATTTATTTATTTATTTATTTACTTATTTATATAGTGAGACAAAGGGACAGAGTGAGAATTGGCACACTAGGGCCTAAGCCACTGCAATCAAACTCCACATGCTTGTGCCACGTAGTCTCTGTGTGTCTGGCTTACATGGGATCTGGAGAGTTGATCATGGGTCCTTAGGCTTTGCAGGCAAGTGCCTTAATCGCTAAAACATCTCTCCAGCCCTCCCAAGCTTTTTGATCATGGTTGAGTTTGAATTTTTACTAGTTATAATTCAATCATTTTTTATAATTTTGTTATCATTTAAGTATCAGTAGTTCTCTTATAGCCTATGAGGATAACAACCTTAACATCCTTATTTTCTTTATCTATTACCAAACTTAGGTCCCATAGAAGGTAAATATTCCATATGTATTTTAAATCAATGAATAAAGAGTGGGCTATTAAAGTAGTAAGTTACTGGATTGCCAAGTAATCATGGTGTATCCCACCTAAGAATGTTATTCCACCTAAGAAGATATTGGTCAAAGGTTACCCAGTTTAATTCTTACAAGATAAATACAACATTACAAGGTGAATATGCTGGACAATACATAGAGTTAACAACATTTTATTGCATACTTTCTTTTGGTTTTTTCACGTACTTATTTTTTAATTGGATATATATAGTATTAAGTGTCATTAACACAAAAATAAAAGGAGAGAGGAGGGAAACTTTGGAAATGATAGTTTGTGTTTTTTTTTTTTTGTTGTTGTTGTTGGCTGATCCATGGTTTTACACTAATTTTCAAATTAATCCAAATATACTATATTAATGTAATTTATACTACATTAATGATTTATGCTACCTTTATATGTCACTCATACCTGAATCAAATGAATAAATGAAAAGATACAACACAATGAGTTACAATAATATGAAAAATTATTACCTTATATTTAAAGCTAAATTTGGATTAATCATTATTGGAATATTCCTCTGTAAAATTTACTTGAATTGTCAGTGCTTGTAAAATACATAAGGAGATACTCAAGAGATGGCTCAGCAATTAATGTCCTTGCTTGCAAAACCTGATGTCGTAGGTTCTGTTCCCCAGTAATTGCATGAATCCAGATGAATGAAGTGGAATGTGCATCTGGAGTTCCTTTGCAATAGCAGGAGGCCCTGATGCACCCATTTTCCTCTCTTCCTCTTCTTGCTTTTCCACTTGTCCCCATTCTTCTTTTTCACCTTCTTTCTCTCAAAATTAATAAATAGATAAGAACTTTAAATATATAATATGTGCGTTTATGTATATGTTTTATACATATAAGCAATTTGAGGATTTCTTGCACTTATATTTGATGATAAGGTAAAATCAACAAAAAATATGATTTACGTAAAATTAGATTATGCATTAAATACTAATGTTACAATTTAATTATAATCATCATGCTTACTATTGAGGATCATTTGTTATGTTGAAACAAAATAAATTTGACCTAAAGCAGTAACTGTACTTGAACGTTTTCCCTAAAAGCATCCTCAATATATGATAAAGTGAAACTTAGCTTGAACTATAAAGAATGTGCTCTCTAAATTAAGAGTGTGTTTTTGGAAGTACATAACAGAATATAAGTCAATCATATCAATTGAACTCTTAGCCATTTAGAGGACAAGGCACCCATGACCATCAAAGGCAAATGCAAGTACAATTAGTCATGTTGCTTCTTCATGGTACATCAGTCCCTCTGACTGTGTTCACACCCTGGAAATGTGGCATAGTGGGGCACTGGCACCATATTTTTGCATTAACTGATCCTTGGTTTTAGTACCTTTTCTTGCTTCAGCAAACATTTTAGATATTAACTGGCTTTAGATTCCTTTTAAGGAATATATTTTTCCACTTAGACATGTTCAGGTTTAGTAAGACTGTACATATAAACAAGCTAAGAAATTACCTTTTTTCTATTTATAAAATTTATTGTTTTCCATACTTCCTTTATGATATTTATATCTCCTTATGGTGTCATTTTTATAAAGAAGTTTTTTATGAAAGCTATGAAAAGGTCTTTAGCAACTTTCTTAATCATAAACTTAATAAAACAGGATGTATATAGTGTTTAATTTTATTAAACAGTCCACAGAAGACAGTTAGATTTTTTTCTTTTCTTTTTTTTTATTAGTTAGTTTTGTATTCAGCAAATACAGTCAGTTTGGTACCATTATTAGGTTCATCTGTGACCTACCCCCTCCCCTTGGCCCCTCCTTGTTAAGGTATATGGGTCATGCATTGTGGAGTTAGCCCACAGTTATGGGTAAGATAAATGTCTCTGTATATCATGACCCACCATGTGACTCTTACATTCTTTTTGCCCCCTCTTCTGCAAAATTTCCCTGAGCCATGTTGGGTTCACTTTTGGTCTGCTTCAGTGATGAGGTGTTGGGGGCCTCTGTGGCTCTGGCTCTCTGATTTGGTAGGAGTTGATTTTTCTCTGTGTTGATCACCTTCCCCCTTGTGCTGGTATCTGGTTCATCAGGAAAACAGCCCCCTTGCTTGTTTCTCCAATT
Organism: Dipus sagitta; assembly: GCA_036346955.1. Taxonomy (NCBI): domain Eukaryota; kingdom Metazoa; phylum Chordata; class Mammalia; order Rodentia; family Dipodidae; genus Dipus; species Dipus sagitta. The sequence continues at coordinate 84,162,260 of CM070777.1, forward strand.
TTTCTTAGTTTCAGCGGGGCCCTTTTGAGGTATGATGGGGTGGCTCTCTCCTTAGGATCTACATCTATCTGAGAAAGAGAAGCAGATTCTCCAATGGAGAGTAAGTTAGCACCAGGACAAATGAGATAACCTTTATGTTTTTTATAGAGAATTTAATAGGTGTAGGGCTTCTTGTAGCCCATGATTGATGGTAGCTTGATATTGAAGAGTGGGCTTATGTTTGGATATGGTTCTGACTTGTTTCCCAGCTCCAGCTATGGGTCCCATACCACTAAGGAGATCAGTTAGCCAAATTAAGAGCAATTGGTTCCCCACCATAGCTGTGGGCCACTATTGCATTTGTGTGGGCATCACAACAGGTTATTTGCTTCTAAGTAGGTTAGACCATGAGTTGCTTAGACAGATATTGGTCATTTTCCCCCAGTTGCCCATGTAGCACCTTCTGGCACTAGATGCGCTGACTGTCTGGGGACTGACTCTCTTCCGACTTCCAGCCATGCCATTCTATTTTGCATGTCAACCACATAAGGTGTCTTTAGCAGTAGGGTCTTAGCACTGACCTTTGGTGGGTCATCAAGTACTCTGACAGAAATCTGTCTGTCTTTTAGGAAACCTTGTAGGTCTCTCTGATCAAAAGCTCATTGTGGATGCTAGCCCCATGCTTGTACTGGGAGTTACAGGTCAGGGCCCACTAAGAAATTAAGGAAAAAGATAACTAATATACAAGAGATAGAGAGAAGAGAGAGGGGGGGGGGGAGGGAGAAGGAGGGACAGAAGATGTAGAAGATTAAGGTTAGTCGTGATCCTACCCTCTCCAATGTCTTGTGGTTCAGGTGTTCCCTGTAAGGGCCTGGTGAAGCATCAGCCATTTGATCTGCCATTTAGTAAGTATAATTTTATGGTACCATAGCCATTTGGGTCTAGATTTGTGTTTCCCACCCATTTGATGCCCTCCCCTCCCTCCCCTTCCATCCTAGTGTCTAGTCTAGGAGATGCTTGCTGGGTATGTAAGGTATCTTGGGTAGATTCAGGTTAGGTGCTGTAGATAAGTGAGACTATGTGGCGATTTTTTTTCTGTGATTGGGTAAGTTCACTGAGAATGATCTGTTTCAGGTTCAACCATTTTTCCTCAAATTTCATTGTGTCATTTTTTCTTACTGCTGTATAGAATTCCATTGTGTAGATATACCACATCTTAGTTATCCATTCTTCTAGTGATGGACATCTGCGTTTATTCCAGCTCGTAGCTATTACAAATTGAGCTGCTACCAACATGGTTGAGCAAAACTCTCTGGCCTGTGGTTTGAAGGTTTTAGGGTAGATGCCCAGTAAGGGAATAACTGGGTCTGTTGGTATATCTATACTCAGCTTTTTCAGAAGTCTCCATACTGCTTTCCAAAGTGGTTGTACCATCTTACATTCTCACCAACAGTGGATGAGTGTTCCTACTTCTCCACATCCTCGCCAGCATTTATTTTTATTTGATTTTTTGATGTTTGCTATCCTTAATGGGGTACGGTGGAATCTCATAGTTGTTTTAATTTGCATTCCTCTGATGGTTTGGGATGATGAACATTTTCTTAAGTGTATGTTTGCTATTTGTATTTCTTTCTCTATGAACTGCCTGTTCAGCTCTTTGCCCCGTTTTGTGAATTTGGTGTTTGACTTCGTATGGTTCAGATTTTTCAGTTCTTTGTACATTCTAGAGTTTGGGCCTCTGTCAGTAGGATAACCCACAAACATTTTCTCCCATTCTATGGGTAATCTATTGGCTTTGCTTATTTTATGCTTGTCTGTAAAGAAACTCTTCAGCTTCATGTGATCCCATTTGTTGAGTGACGGTTTAAGATTGTGAGCTACTGGGGTTTTGTTCAGGAAGTCTTTTTCCATTCCTATATCATTGAAAGTACTTCCTAAATTTTCTTCCAGTAGTATTCGAGTTTCTGGTCTTATATTGAGGTCTTTGATCCATTTGGACTTGAGTGTAGAAGAAATTATCTTCTAATAATATAGTTTGGTGTACTTGAAGATAATTGATAAGATTAAGACTTTAGTTTTAAAGTAAATATTAGAAAAATATTTATACTCTAAGCCAAAATAATAAAATGTAGAACATGCTTACAGAACCTAATAAGAGATTGACTTTTTTCATTGATAATTGATACATTATAATTTTAACATTTAAAATAGTAAATATACATTTATTTCTCAGTTTAATATTAATTTATTCTAAAACTTCACTGAAACATTGTGCTTTTATTTTTAATACTGCCTTAGTTATGAAAATTTCACATTCTCCTCAGCCCATAAAATAGTTTTCCATACCCTTTATGAGAAAGCACAGAAGATGCATCATTGATTAAAAAATCTAATTAAATACCCTAAATTCTAAATTTACCCATATGAATATGTTCCATTTTTCCTATTTTACATTCCAATTAAAGCCTTTGGTAATTACACATCTTTTCTCTGTTCTGTAATCTACTGTTTGAATATTTTATTAAAATACTGTATTGCATTTGGTTCTCCTAAAATAGCTTATAACAATGAAAATTTAATTTTAAATATCTAATCCTTTTAGATAGGTGTTAACATTCTAAATATTATACCTTAATTATAGTTTATCCTTTCTAAAATGGCAGGTTGAGATACTGTTATAATTTTATATACATATCTGTTTGTCTCTCAACATATATGTTCTACCATACATTACATAATTTGTTTTTGAATTTCATAAAATACCTCAGAGATGCAGACCTTGTACTATTAGTGTATACACATTGTAGTTGTTACTTGTATTCTTGCTGTAAGAAATACTTGACAAAAACTACCAAAGGAGGAAGGGTTCATATTGGCTCCTAGTTTTTGAGTACAGTCCAACATAATAGGGGAAGGTGTGAGGGCAGTAGCGTCACATTGGCTCTATGGTCAGGAAGCCAAGAGAAATAAATGCTATTGCTTAATTCACTCTCTCTTTATTATTCAGTCCAGGTCCGTAGCACATGGAATGGTGTTGCCCATTTCAGATTGGGCTTTCCCATTGCTGTTGAACTCTCTGGAAACATCTCCAGAGATTTACTCAAAGGTTTGTCTATTAAGTGATACTAAATCCTTCAAGAACCATCACTTGACACTGTTTTTATGAGCATAATATAACCAAAATGACAATATGTCTTTCTATGTTACCTAGCAATATTATTGAGCTATTGTCTTTTAGTACTTAAAACCATCTGTTGCCTTTTGTACTCCCTCTGGAAAAATGGATCTGGTTAAAAAGCTTGAACATTCATAAAAATGAAAATGTGGAATCAAAATTCACTGATAAAATGGTTAGTATGAAAGTACACTTATTTCTCTCATTATTGCAAAATTAATTGGTGATGAATGAAAGCTTTCTTAAAGTGTTTCCCTGTGGTGACATTTCAAAGCCACATTCTGTAAACCAAGAATGAAGTTAGAGCTAACTCCAGTAAACTGTAGTACACATTTCAATGAGGGTGATAGATTTCTGTAGCAATAGATGCTAAGAACAATTATTAGCCCTTAGTGTAAGTAACTACATGTATTTTCCATATGGATTGTGAGGTTGTGCAGAGGTCATATAAGATGACTTTGTGGAGATGTTCAGCTGTTGCTGAGTAATAATTGTATATCCAAGAGTTCATGAGCTCAAGTTTTACTTTTCTGAACAAACGGGAAAACATTTCTACTTAATGAATACTGTATTTTAGCATCATTTACTTTAATTCCATTTCCAAATTGGAATTTTGTGAAAAACTAAGTCTATAAGTGAAAGAAAGTAGATTTCATCCACAAAATACAGAAACCTGTAGCAATCAGCCAGTATACTTTCAATATCCTGGTAGCCTTCTCTGAAAGACCTGTGAAATTGTTTCAGTATAGTTCAGAATTCTGGGGATTTACTGGGTACTGCTGCCCAAGCATGGCAAATCCTTCAGGATTGAAAATGTCACTGTAGTTCACTAATCAGAAGTTGACAAAGAAGTTTTGTTTGAGTACGTATGTACAGGGGAACTAGGAGATCCAAGATTGCAAGTTTGCAATATATTGTTTCATAATTTATGGTTTGAATGCTTGAATAGAAAGACAAGGAAAAGATTAGTAGAAAGATAATGTAAAAATGTCCACAGCCATGGTGGGGAACCAACTGCTCTCAATTCGGCTAACTGATCCCCTCACTGGTATGAGACCCATAGCTGGAGCTGGGAAACAAGTCAGAACCATATCCAAACATAAACCCACTCTCCAATATAAACCTACCGTCAATTGTGGGCTACAAGAGGGCCTACACCTATTAAATTCTCTATAAAAAAAGGGGGTTATCTCATTTGTCCTGATGCTAACTTACTCTCCATTGGAGAATCTGCTTCTCTTTTTCAGATAGATGTAGATCCTAAGGAGAGAGCCACCCCATCATACCTCAAAAGGGCCCCGGCTGAAACTAAGAAAAATTGGAGAAACAAGCAAGGGGGCTGTTTTCCTGATGAACTGGATACCAGCACAAGGGGGAAGGAGATCAGCACAGAGAAAAATCAACTCCTACCAAATCAGGGAGCCAGAGCCTCAGAGCCCCCCAACACCTCATCACTGAAGCAGACCCAACATGGCTCAGGGAAATTTTGCGGAAGAGGGGGTGGAATGAATGTCAGAGCCACATGTTGGGTCATGATATGCAGAGACATTTAGCTTACCCATAACTGTGGGCTAACTCCACAATGCATGACCCGTATATCTCAACAAGGAGGGGCCAAGGGGAGGGGGTAGGTCATGGATGAGCCTAATAATGGTACCAAACTGAATGTAAAATAAAATAAAATAAAATAAAAAATAAAAATGAAAAAAAAAATGTTCACAGTTGGGTTTGACCCATTACTATAGGAAATAAAAACAAACAGAAAAACAAGTTGAAGTGTCACTCTACACCATCCCTCCTAGGCCAACATATAGTATGTCCTATCAAACTGCAGTTAAGTAATTTGCTCATTTATTTAGTGTATACTAAAGAAATATTGGTTTAATTGAACAATATTAGGTTAACACTGATTTATTCAAGTAGTAACTCCAGCTACAGCTTCTCTTTCACAGTAATATTTACATGAAGCAAATAAACATATTCCTCAACATTCCTGGGTACAGGTATTCATTTGACATTTTCTCCTTAGTAGTATTTAAGCAAAATGATCACACATCAGTAGATTTTGCCTGCACCAGACAGTGGTGATTCTTAATCATGTTCCTTTAGCTCTATGACAATATTAGATTTTTGTTATATTCAGCTCTGTAGGAACTATTTTGCTGGGTTATCTGACATCACATTGGTCTACTACTTTGATGACATTCTGCCTGTACAGTTAGTGAAAGGGAATTTGCATATATACAAAATTTCTTGAAGGAAAACAGGGCATATTCAGTCATGTCCATGTTCCTGATACTAGGGAGACTGAGGTAGGAGGATTGTGAGTTTGAGCCAGCCTGGATTTCATAGTGAGGCTCTTTTTTTTTTTTTTTTTTGTTCTTTGCTTTTTAAGTTTTATTTATTTGAGAGAGAGAGAGAATGGGTGCTTCCAGGGCCTCCAGCCACTGAAAATGAACTCCAGATGTATGTGCCACCTTGTGTATCTGGCTTACATGGGTCCTGGGGAATCAAAATTTGGTCCTTTTGGCTTTGCAGGCAAGTGCCTTAACCACTAAGCAACCCCCCCCCTTTTTTATTAAAAGGCAGGGTCTCATTCTAGCCCAGCTTGAGCTGGAATTCACTTTGTGATTTCATGCTGGCCTGGAACTCACAGTGATCCTTCTACTTTCCCAATTGCTGGGATTAAAGGTATGCCCGACCACAAATTCCTATCTTAAATTAATAAATTTATTGAATCAGAGTCACATACTAGGTGGTGGGAGATTAACTTCATAAAGACAGAAGGATCTTCTCTATTAGATAATTTAGGGAATATATTCACTTGGAGCATACCACCAATGACTTTGACATGTTACAGTATTTACTCGATTTACTGGATAGATTACAAAAAATATATTATTTTTTCATGGTTCTTAGGCTGGAAGTCAAAGATTAAGGTACTGGAAGGATTGGCCTTCCCTGAGATCACTATTCTTGGTTAGTTGCCAATTTTTCTGACTGATTCTATAGTTGTAACACTGTGTTCTCACTTTCCCCATGGTCATATGTCTGTTCACATGTGCCCCTGTGTATGTCCTAACCCCCATGTCTTATATTCTAACTATTCTGATTGGATCTGGACCCATGTAAATGTCCTGTTTAAAAGTCATTCCAGAACAAAAGAGATAACCCTTACTTTTTTATAGAGAATTTAATAGGTGTAGGCCCTCTTGTCCTGGTGCTAACTTACTCTCCATTGGAGAATTTGCTTCTTTTTTTCAGATAGATGTAGATCCTAAGGAGAGAGCCACCCCATCATACCTCAAAAGGGCCCTGGCTGAACCTAAGAAAAATTGGCGAAACAAGCAAGGATGCTGTTTTCCTGATGAACCAGATACCATCACAAGGGGGAAGGAGATCAACACAGAGAAACATCAACTCCTACCAAATCAGAGAGCCAGAGCCACAGAGGCCCCCAACACCTCATCACTGAAGCAGACCAAAAGTGAACCCAACATGGCTCAGGGAAATTTTGCAGAAGAGGGGGCAAAAAGAATGTAAGAGCCACATGGTGGGTCATGATATGCAGAGACATTTATCTTACCCATAATTGTGGGCTAACTCCACAATGCATAACCCATATACCTCAACAAGGAGGGGCCAAGGGGTGGGGTAGGTCACAGATGAGCCTAATAATGGTACCAAACTGACTGCATTTGTTGAATACAAAACTAACTAATAAAGGGAAAAAAAATTAAAGAAAAAAAAAAAAGAAAAGAAAAGTCATTCCACAAAAGGAATCACAGTCTTAGAAAATGTGGATTAGGTCTCCAATTTACAAATTTTGAGGATGTTCAGTTTCACACATAGCAGCAAGTGAGCAATTGTAAAAGCAAAGATAGTTGTATACTTTAAATGGCATACATTAAGAGTACCATAGGAAGAAAGTTCAAGATGCTGAGCCTGGAAAAGTTTTTGGAAAACTGTGTAAAACTAAAACTGATGTGAACACTCATTTGCTGAAGATATAGCCTTCCAGTGTCTTTATATAACAAAGAGATGATTCCAGTAAGAGTTCATTTATTATAGGCATGACATTTATGCTACGGTTATTTACTAGATGGATTCAAAGAGCACTGGAATTACTTAGGATGCTTAAAGACCTAAGATGAAGTGACAACTGAGGATGAAGAGACAACCTTTTGATCATAGTATTTGAAACAATATTCTGTCTTGTTTGCAATGATCAAAACAGAATTTTACCCCACATATGAGATGGCACATAGGCATCAGTTATTTTTTTTATAAAATGAACTATTGGATAATATTTTTTAATATAAACTGGAGTTTCCAAGTCTAGACTATATTAATATCTCAAAATTTCTTCTTCTCACTCTCTTAAAAAGTATAAAGTATTTACAGGTGTTTATCTGAATGTGAAAAATAACAAACTGTGGTTGAACATTATACTTACTTAGAATAAAGAAAATGTGCTTGAAGCAAGGACTTAAAACATATTTTCAGATACTAGGAAATAGATCTCACAAGGAAATTGAATAAGATGAAGGATGGCATGTGTGTGAGGTTAGAAAGGTGCCTGGCTGTAGAAAACCTTTTAAATTCTGTTCTCTAGTTGAGTTTCCTCTTTCTGTTCTCAGGTAATCCCTGCTAACAAGAAGATGCAAACAAATACAAACCAGAACTCTCACAGATAATCTGTTTCTTCCTCTCTCTAGGGTTACTTATCTTGGCCCAGTGAACAGCTAGGTTTCCTCTGGGTCTCTGGCCCACTAGCCTGTGTCAGCTGTCCTCAGTTTTATGCTGGGATAGGCATTTGTCCCTTGGTGATTTGGTATCAGGGAAGGTCCAAAATGTTTGAGCAATAAACCAGTTCTGAACCTGGTTCATCAAGTTTTATTGTTGGTTTAGGCCTTCTCAGAAAGGGTTGATACTGGTATTTTTATTCATCAATTTATTATGCTGAACTTAAAATATATGAGTTAATTCAGGCCCAGAAAGCCAAGCGCCACATGTTCTCCCTCATATGTGGATCTTAGCTAGAGATGATTGGGCTTATGTGTGAGAAGGAAAAAACTCAGTAGCAGAGGCCAGTAAGTTAAAAAAGGAGATAGAAAGGGAAGAGAAAGAAAGGGAGGAGGGCTTTTATTAGGTTGGTATTGTATATATGTAAGTAGAAAGATTGAGATGGGGAGGGGATATGATGGAGAATGGAATTTCAAAGGGGAAAGGGGGGAGGGTAATACCATGGGATTTTTTTTTTTGTTATCATGGAAAATATTAATAAAAATGGAGAAAAAAATAAAAAAATAAAAAAAATAAAAAAAAATATATATATATATGAGTTAAGGTAAATTAAGGATTTTCTGCCAATATAAACCAATGAGGCTGAAGGACTGAATATACATCTCATGTTCATATATCCATGGTAATTATGGAAAAACCGAAATCATATTTCCTTTATGCCATAGCTGTTTGGCACTAAATATTTAAACTACCTTTTCTTTGTATATTAACCTATATCCTCTCTGCTGAGGTAAGCATCTCATTAGATTTTGATTCAAAAAAAGTAAACCTCAAAACACCTATGAAGTAAGAATTGATACCACATAATTAAAAGGTTTAGTGTTTTTTCACCCCTATTACAAAAAATATTATTTAAAGTGGAATGGCTGAGACACATGCTAACACTTTCACTTGAACCAGCTTATTTAGTCTGGAAGCTCTTGCTTTCTTTTAGGAAGCAGCAAGTGTTCATTATGGCCTCAAAAGCCCTGGGGACTGGGGAGATTACTCAGCAGGTGCTTGATGTGCAAGCATGAAGTCCTGAATTTGATTCCTAGTATCCATGTAAAAAGCTAGGAGGGGCTACATACAAAGAAGAGTGGGAACAGGAAGATTCCTGAGGCTCTCTGGTCAGGTAGTTAAACCAAAAAATAAGGATTGCACCTAGCACCATCCTCTGGACTCAGCCCACATGTACACAGGGCTTGAACATCTAATACATATGTGCATATAACATAAACACACCACGATGTTCAATATTCACATACAAATCTACTTGATCATTGTGACTTGAATAAGCTTTGAAAAATGTGGTTTCCTAAAACCCACTCAGGTCTAACCAGAGTTACCAGTCAGTGCTAAAAGGTCAATCTAAGTCCACAGCAATTGACCCATGATGTTACGTAATTTTAGAATATTTCATTTTATGCTTTGCAGAATGTATACAATTTCTGAAAAAGAACATTTTAATATAGAAACAGATTAGTGAGTAAACATTCCTGTCTAAAAATTGAAGACATTAGCTATATCTGACAAAAAACATACTTGGAAATTATGTGTGTGTTAGCATTTGTGTTCATAATAAAATATTGACCAATAAGGTGCTCATTTTGTGTTTATACACAGATAAACATCTGTACACATGCATATTTAAATATAGAGAATACATTTGAAATTATACATGTGTATGTCAAAATATATATGTCTTGCTTTAATTTTACTAATTAACATTTCCACGAGTGATTATAAATGTTATGAGTTATATAAAAAATTCTGGGACTTAAAAAAGAAATTTCTCTTCCAGCCAAGATGGCGACCACCTAGCTGTGCTGCAAATCCTGGGGAAAGAAAGGCAAGATATTAAGGGTTCATTGTGGCTTTAAAGAGAGAGAAATCTGGGAGGGTACAGAGGTGGGGGAAACAGGGAATCGCGGATCCCCTCGTGGGCGGGTAGCCACCCCTCACCCCAAATAACCGCCATGTACACAGCACTGCTGCTGCCACCGCTGCTGCTCCGGTGCCACCACTGCTGCGGCCACGTGCCAATTGTTCCCTGCGTGCGGAAGCTTAGACTGCTCCACACACTCATCCACTCCCCCACTAACTGAGTGTGCCCAGTCCCACATCAACTGCCACACAAGCTCAGACTGTGTCTTTCGCTTGGGCCAGCTCAGGTGCCATCCCCTACCTATCTGCCACGCAGGCCGTCCGCCATTGTCCTGTGGCGGGGGAGCGCAGACTGCTTCCGGGTCCCAGTGTTCCCAGCCAGAGTTTGGGCTACTTCAGTGCTTGGTGCCTCACTGTCACTCCTAGCTCCAACACAGGAAGCTTTGGCACTTTACTGCTTGACAATTCAGGCAACTTTGGTGCCCCTGCCAGGCAGTGGATAGGTGGCTTTGGCAAGGGAGAGCCAAAGCCCAGGCTGCTGGGCAACTGCCCCAGGCTGTCGCAGATTCCCATTGTGCTTGAGCCCAGGCTGATACGCCCACCTATGTGCCCATACACTGTCATGGGCAGACCACAGCGCAAAAGAAATAACACGAAAAATCAAATGCAAGAAAATCCAGTTACATCACCCAGTCCTACAATGAATACATCTAACCAAAACATAGAAGAACCATTAGGATCAGAACAACAAATTGAAGCTATGAGCAATGCAACCCTGACCAACCTACTAGTAGAACTTTCAGGAAAGCAACAAAGGACAGATAATCATGTGGATGCTGCCGTATCTAAACTAGAACTCACAGATAAGAAATTGGAAGGAGTTCAAAGAGAGTTAAGAGGTTTGAGGGAGAGTGAAAGAAAAGAAGACCTTAAAAATCAGCTGGCCATGCTAAATGAAGACATAAAGAAATGCAAGGTTGAATTCCAAGAAGCATCAAGAAAATCAGAAAATGATGTGAAAAGGGAGCTTGATAGAGGAATGGAAATTATACATAGAAAAGTAGTAGAAAATGCAAACCTAATTGAACAACTCCAAAGCTCTCTAGAAGCTCTCCAGAATAGAGTCAGCCAAGTGGAGGATAGAAACTCAGATCTGGAAGACAAGATGGAAGAAACAGTTTGAGAGTTCAAAAATTTCAGTAAGTAGGAGAGATGGCTTAGTGGTTACGTGCTTGCCTGTGAAGCCTAAGGACCCCGGTTTGAGGCTCGATTCCCCAGGACCCACGTTAGCCAGATGCACAAAGGGGTGCATGCGTATGGAGTTTGTTTGCAATGGCTGGAGGCCCTGGCGTGCCCATTCTCTCTATATATCTGCCTCTTTCTCTCTCTGTCTGTCGCTTTCAAATAAATAAATAAATAAAAACAAACAAAAAAATTAAAAAAAAAATTTCAGCAAGTTCAAGAGTTCCTGTGAACAGAACATGAGGGAATTGTGGGATACACTTAAGCATCCTAATAAGAGGATCATTGGAATACCAGAAGGAGAAGAAATTCAGACCAAAGGCATGGAGAAATTATTAAATAAAATAATTGAAGAAAACTTCCCCAATCTCTTAAAAGAAAGACACATCAAGATACAAGAAGCCAACAGAACTCCAAACAGACTGGACCAAAGGAGAAACTCTCCAAGATATATTGTCATTAAGACTCTAAACATTGACACCAAAGAGAAAATCCTAAAAGCAGCTAGGAAAAAACAGCACACCACCTTCAAAGGTAACCCCATCAGAATTACTTCATACTTCTCAATGGAAATCCTGAAAGCTAGAAGGGCCTGGAATGAAACACTGCAAAGTCTACGAACCTATGGCTTCCAAACCAAACTACTCTACCCAGCAAAAGTATCACTCATAATAGATGGTGAAAGAAAAACTTTCCACGACAAAACTCAGCTCTACAATTATATAAACACAAAACCAAATCTACAGAGAGTATTTCAGGATAGCTAGGAGCTTGAATAAACCCATTTGTCCATCACTAGAAGAATGGATAACTAAGATGTGGTATATCTACACAATGAAATTATATACAGCAGTAAGAAAAAATGACACAGTGAAATTTGAGGAAAACTGGTTGAACCTGGAACAGATCATTCTCAGTGAACTTACCCAATCACAGAAAAAAAATCGCCACATAGTCTCACTCATCTACAGCACCTAACCTGAATCTACCGAAGATACCTTATGTACCCAGCAAGCATCTCCTAGATTAGACACTAGGATGGAAGGGGAGGGAGGGGAGGGCATCAAAGGGGTGGGAAACACAAATCTAGACCCAAACGGCAATGGTACCATAATCTTCTACTTACTAAAAGATAGACCAAATGGCTGATCCTTCACCAGGCCCTTACAGGGAACACCTGAACCACAAGACACTGGAGAGGGTAAGATTAAGACTAACCTTAATCTCCTACATCTTCCCTCCTTCACTTCCCCTCTCCCTGTCTCTCTCTCTCTTGTCTCTAACTCTTGTATATTAGTTATCTTTTTCCTCATTTTCTTAGTGGGCACTGACCTGTAACTCCCAGAACCAGCATGGGGCTATCATCCACAATGAGCTTTTGATCAGAGAGACCTACAAGGTTTCCTAAAAGACAGACAGATTTCTGTCAGAGTACTTGATGACCCACCAAAGGTTAGTGGTAAGACCCACTGCTGAAGATACCTTATGTGATTGACATGCAAATTAGAATGGCATGGCTGTAAGTTGGATGAGAGTCAGTCCCCAGACAGTCAGCGCTTCTAGTGCCAGAAGGTGCTACATGGGCGACTGGGGGAAATTGACCAATATCTATCGAAGCAACGCATGGTCTAACCTACTTAGCAGCAAATAACTTATTGTGATGCCCACACAAGTGCAGTGGTGGCACACAGCCATGGTGGGGAACCAACTGCTCTCAATTTGGCTAACTGATCCCCTCACTGGTATGGGACCCATAGCTGGAGCTGGGAAACAAGTCAGAACCATATCCAAACATAAGCCCACTCTCCAGTATCAAGCTACTATCAATTGTGGGCTACAAGAGGGCCTACACCTATTAAATTCTCTATAAAAAAAAAAAAAAAGTAAGGGTTATCTCATTTGTCCTGGTGCTAACTTACTCTCTGTTGGAGAATCTGCTTCTCTTTTTCAGATAGATGTAGACCCTAAGGAGAGATCCACCCCATCATACCTCAAAAGGGCCCCGGCTGAAACTAAGCAAACTTGGAGAAACAAGCAAGGGGGCTGTTTTCCTGATGAACCGGACACCAGCACAAGGGGGAAGGAGATCAGCATAGAGAAAAATCAACTCCTACCAAATCAGAGAGCCAGAGCCTCAGAGGCCCTCAACACCTCATCACTGAAGCAGACCAAAAATGAACCCAACATGGCTCAGGGAAATTTTTCGGAAGAGGGGGCAGAAAGAATGTCAGAGTCACATGTTGGGTCATGATATGCAGAGAGACATTTAGCTTACCCATAACTGTGGGCTAACTCCACAATGCATGACCCGTATACCTCAACAAGGAGGGGCCAAGGGGAGGGGGTAGGTCACGGATGAGCCTAATAATGGTACCAAACTGACTGTATTTGCTGAATACAGAACTGACTAATAAAAAAATTAAAAAAAACAAAAAAAAAAAACAAAAAAAAACAAAAATTGTTATGTCTCCTATTAAATTTCATATCTCAAAATTTATTATTGGATCTTATACTTAGAAAATTATATTTAGAAGGAAAAACAAATTGTATGAAGGAGACAGAAAACTCCTTTCATCACTATGATATCCAATCTATGATTAAGGTTGAAATCATAGTTTATCAAGGTGTGACTATACATCAGTAATTTCTGGTTACTCATAATTAGCTGCTTATAGTTACAACTTCTGAGTTAATATTGCTTTTTATATGAAGAATTTATATGAAAATAGACTAATGATAGTCAAAAAACAAATAATCCTTTGTAAAAAGAGAAAACAAGTGAACATTATGATTGTTGGAGGCAGGTTAATGGCATAGGTTATTAAGACACTTTTAATAAATTTAGAATCATGTGTGTGTAGTTCTAAATTATGTAGATTTCTTGATATCCATATGAAAGTAAAGGAGTTTATAATTTGTAGTAAATGAATACTTGATAATAGACATTTTAATATAGGTATATTAATTATTAATATTATAAGTCAACATAATATATTAATATGTATTGAATAATGTATGTGTATCTAGAAATATGAATGTATATGTGTGGGTGTCTGTATGTGCTCACAATTTCTCCTTATATGCACCATAAACTGTTTCTGAAAAAATAAATACTTCAATTTCTAAAAAAAATAAAAAATAAAAAATAAAAAATAAAATAGTTACTACAATAGCTAAATGATTTCTAAAATTTGAAAATCAGATGTGCTTCTTTAGTGTTTTCAATTACATTGTGGATCAATGTGATTTTTTATAAAATTTCAAAATATCAACTTTTTTCTGCCCCCAAATTTTAATTAAATTAATTATCATTATTTTATTTCTGAAAAAATTTCACTATGTTGCCTAGGCTAACCATGAATTCCCATGGTCACACAATCATCTTGTCTGAACATGTAGTGTGGCTGGGACTGTTGGCAGCCATCACCTCTCCTGATGTCTGCATGGTCCTTTTGGAAGCAAAGCCCCTGACAGGAAGAAGAGAAAAAAGTGGCAGATATGGGAAGAAAGATTTTCAACTTCAGAATCCTGCATCATAATCCCTGAAACTTGGTTTTTGTTCATTTTATATATTGCCTAGGAAATTTAAATTCCATTTTTTTCTGTTTCTTTTTTACTTTAAATTTTATTTTTTTTTCAATTTTTTAACATTTTCCATGATTATAAAAAATATCCCATGGTAATACCCTCCCTCCCCCCATTTTCCCCTTTGAAATTCCATTCTCCATCATATCTCCTCAACATCTCAATCAGTCCTCTTATATTTTGATGTCATGATCTTTCCCTCCCCTTATGATGGTCTTGTGTAGGTAGTGCCAGGCACTATGAGGTCATGGATATCGAGGCCATTTTATGTCTGGAGGGAGCTTGGTGTAAGGAGTCCTACCCGTTCTTTGGTTCTTACATTCTTTCTGCCACCTCTTCTGCATTGGACCCTGAGCCTTGCAAGGTGTGATCAAGATGTTACTCGGTACTCTAGTCACTTCTTTCCAGCACCATGATACCTTCTGAGTCATCCCAAGGCCACTGCCATTTGAAAAAAGAAGATTCTCTACCCAAAGTGAGAGTAGCATTAATATAAGGGTATGAATATTAAGAAAAGCGATTACTGGGCAGTTTGATAAGCGTAGTATATAACTTATCCAGACATCAGCAGATGTTACACACCCTAGGGCTCATGACTACCCATGTTTTAAGTTTTCAGTATCAGGGATGTATTCCCTCCCATGGAGCAGACCTCCAGTGCAATTGGAGGGCAGTTGGTTTCCACCATGACAGACATGCCACTGTTGCAACCGTTGGATCATTTGGCCTGGCTGGCCAATTATAAGGCTTGCAGTGTCCACTGTTGAGTGTCTTTATTGGTGGTATCTCTTTCTCCCATTGAACTGCATGTAGAATGGCTTCTTCCAGCTTTCTGTCAGCTGGTCTACATGGAGGAGGTTATCTGCTCAGTTCCAGCAGGATTTCTCAGTGGCCCTGCAGCCCAAGTATGTGGAGTCTTCAGCAACAGGGTCTTACCCATCTATACCTGGTGGGAAACCAAGGGCCTAGGCAATAGCCTATAATGTTTTGGGGGCATCAGGGACCTCCCTGAACAGCAACTCACTGGAAGGTATCCCATCACTTGCACTGGAAATTTCTAGCAAAGACCTATGGCTCCTGAGAGTTCCATTGTCCAAAACGGAGGATTCCATATGACTTTTTTATATCCTCTTAGACTTTGATAAGCTCTCACTCCACCTTTCCT
Organism: Dipus sagitta; assembly: GCA_036346955.1. Classification (NCBI taxonomy): domain Eukaryota; kingdom Metazoa; phylum Chordata; class Mammalia; order Rodentia; family Dipodidae; genus Dipus; species Dipus sagitta. Next base: position 84,178,078 of record CM070777.1, read on the forward strand.
TTACTCAGTCTCCTCCCCTGACCTCACATTGAGCCTTTTCACCCCGGTTAATGTATTCTTCTACTTACATATATCCAATACCAACCTATTAAGTACCCTCCTCCCTTCATTTGTCTTCCCTTTGTATCTCTTTTTTAGATTACTGGCCTCTGCTGCTGAGTTTTTCCCTTCTCACACAGAAGCCCAATCATCTGTAGCTAGGATCCACATATGATAGAGAACATGCACTGCTTGGATTTCTGGGCCTGGTTTACCTCACTTAGTATAATCCTTTCCAGATCCATCCATTTTCCTACAAAATTCATAACTTCCTTTTTCTTTACCACTGAATAGAACTCCATTGTATAAATGTACCATATCTTCATTATCCACTCATCAGTTGAGGGACATCTAGGCTGGTTCCATTTCCAAGCTATTATGAATTGAGCAGCAATAAACATGGTTGAGCACGTACTTCTAAGGAAATGAGATGAGTCCGTAGGATATATGCCTAGGAGTGCTACAGCTGGGTCATATGGTAGATCAATTTTTAGCTGTCTTGGGAAACTCCACACTGATTTCCACAATGGCTGGACCAGATTGCATTCCCACCAACAGTGCATAAAGATTCCTCTTTTTCCACATCCCCACCAGCATTTATGATCATTTGTTTTCATGAAGGTAGCCAATCTGACAGGAGTGAGATGGAATCACAATGTAGTTTTAATCTGAATTTCTGTGATGACTAGGGGTGTAGAACATTTTTAGATGCTTATACACCATCCATATTTCTTCTTTTGAGAACTCTCTATTTAGCTCCATAGACCATTTTTTAATTGGCTTTTTTGATTTCTTATTATTTAACTTTTTGAGGTCTTTGTATATCCTAGATATCAATCCTCTATCAGGTATATATCTGCCAAGGATTTTTTCCCATTCTGTAGATTGCCTCTTTGGTTTATTCACAGTGTCCTTTGCAGTACAAATTTTTGTAATTTCATGAGGTCCCAGTGGTTAATCTGTGGTTTTATTGCCTGAGCAATTGGGGTTGTATTCAGAAAGTCTTTTCCAAGACCAATTTGTTGAAGGGTTTCCCCTACTTTTTCCTCTAGCAGTTTCAGAGTTTCAGGTCTGATGTGAATGTCTTTAATCCATTTGGACTTAATTCTTGTGCATGGAGAGAGAGAAGAATCTATTTTCATCCTTCTACAGATACATATCCAGTTTTCCCAGCACCATTTGCTGAAGAGGCTGTCTTTTCTCCAATGAGTAGTTTTGGCACATTTATTGAATATCAGGTGGCTATAGCTACCTGGACTTACATCTGGGTCCTCTATTCTGTTCCATTGATCTACAAGTCTGCTTTTGTGCCAATACCATGCTGTTTTTGTTACTATGGCTCTTTTGTATAAGTTAAAATCAGGTATGGTGATACCACCAGCCTTATTTTTGTTGCTCAGTATTATTTTAGATATGCAAGGTTTTTTTGTGATTCAAAATGAATTTTTGGATAGTTTTTTTCTATTTCCATGAATAATGCCACTGGAATTTTGATGGGGATTGCATTAAATGTATAGATTGCTTTTGGTAAGATTGCCATTTTCACAAAATTTATTCTTCCAATCCAGGATCAAGGGATGTTTTTCCACTTGCTAGTGTCTTCTGCAATTTCTCACTTGAGTGTTCTAAAGTTTTCATTACAGAGATCCTTTACTTCCTTGGTTAGGTTTATTCCAAGATACTTTATTTTCTTTGATGCAATTGTGAGGGGCAGTGATTCTCTGATTTCACCCTCTGTGTGTTTGTTGTTAGCATATATGAAGGCTACTGATTTCTGTGTATTTATTTTGTATCCTGCTACATGGCTGTAGGTGTTTATCAGCTCTAACAGTTTGCTGGTAGAGTCTTTAGGGTCATTTATGTATAGAATAATGTCATCTGCAAACAATGATAACATGACCTCTTCTTTTCCAATTTGTATCCCTTTTATGTGTCTCTCTTGCCATATTGCTATGGCTAAGACTTCCAGTCCTATACTAAATAAAAATGGGGACACTGTACACCCTTGTCTTGTTCCTGATTTTAATGGAAAAGCTTCCAGTTTTTTTTCCCATTATATGATATGTTGGCTGTGGGCTTGTCATAAGTAGCCTTTATTATATTGAGATATGTTCCTTCTATTCCCAGTCTCTGTAGGACTTTTATCATGAAGGGATGTTGGATTTTGTCAAATGCTGTCCTTGTGTCTAATGATATGATCATGTGTTTTTTGTGCTTCAATCCATTTATATAATGTATTACACTTATCGATTTGCATATATTTAAACATCCCTATGTCTGTGGGATAAAGCCTACTTGGTCAGGGAGAATGATCTTTCTGATATATTCTTGTATTCTGTTTGCCAATATTTTGTTGAGAATTTTTGCAACTATGTTCATGAGGGAGATTGGTCTGTAATTTTCTTTTTTGGTTGTATCTTTGCCTGGTTTTGGTATCAGGGTGATGCTGGCTTCATAGAAGGAGTTTGGTAGAATTCCTTCTTTTTCTATTTTATGGAAAAGCTTAAGAAGCAATGGTGTTAGTTCTTCCCTGAAGGTCTTGTAAAATTCAGCAGTGAATTCATCTGGGCCTGGGCATTTTTAGTTGGGGTATTTTTGATAACTGTTCAGATCTCCATGCTTGTTATATGTCTATTTAAGTTATTAATCTCATCTTGATTTAATTTAGGTAGTACATATAATCAAGAAAATCATCCATTTCTTTCAGATATTCATACATTGTGGAGTATATACGTGCAGGATAGTATGTCCCTCTGATATTTTGAATTTCTCTGGCATCTGTTGTGATGTTACCTTTTTCGTCTCTGATTTTATTAATTTGTGTCTCTTCTCTCTTTCTTTTGGTCAGATTTGCTAAGGATTTATCAATCTTGTTTATCCTTTCAAAGACACAACTCTTTGTTTCATTGATTCTTTGGATTGTTTTTCTGGTTTCTATTTCATTAATTTCTGTCCTAATCGTTATTCCTTCCTGTCTGCTGATTTTTGGTTTGCCTTGTTCTTCTTTTTCCAAGGCTTTAAGGTGAAGCATTAGGTTGTTTACTTGTGACCTTTCTAATTTCATAATATAGGTATTTAAAGCTATAAATTTACCTCTTAGGACTGCCTTCATTTTGTCCCAGAGATTTTGGTATGTTGTGTTCTCATTATCATTTGAGTGTATAAATTTTTTGATTTCCCTCTTGATTTCTTCATTGATCCATTCATCATTTAGTAGTGTGTTGTTTACTTTCCATGATTTTGTGTATTCTTTGTAGCCTTTCTTGATATTGATTTGTAGTTTGATTTCATTGTGGTCAGATAGAATGCAAGGAATCATTTCAGTTTTCCTGTATTTGTTAAGACTTGCTTTGTGTCCTAATATATGGTCTATTTTAGAGAATGTTCCATGTGCTGCTGAAAAGACTGTATATTCTGTAGCATTTGGATGACATGTCCTATATATATCTGTTAGGTCAATTCCTTTATGACCTCATTTAGTCCAGATGTCTCTCTGTTTATTTTTTTCCCGGGATGACCTATCAATTGATGAGTGTGGGGTGTTGAAGTCACCCACTACCACTGTGTTTGGTGTTATCTGTTGCCTTAGTTCTAGTAGCGTTTGTTTGATGAATTTGGGGGCCCCCATGTTAGGTGCATATATGTTTAGGATTGTAATGTCCTCCTGTTGGAGGGTGCAGTTAATCAATATAAAGTGCCCTTCCTTATCTTTCTTAACTAATGTTGGACTGAAATCTACATTGTCAGATATTAGGATAACAACCCGTGCTTGTTTTCTAAGTCCATTTCCTTGAAACACTGTTTTCCAAGCCTTTCACCCTAAGATAATGTCCATCCTTTCTAGAAAGGTGGGTTTCCTGGAGGCAACAAACTGAAGGATCCTGCTTTTTAACCCAGTCTGCAAACCTATGTCTTTTGGTTGGGGCATTGAGGCCGTTGGTATTAAGAGATATTATTGAAAGGTGTGTATTCATTTTTTCCATTTTGTTTTGTAGTTCTTTCAGTTTTACCTTTGCTCTCTTGTGTTAACTTGTATTTGGGTATTGTTTGTTTTTTTCCAGGTTCCTTATATGTTTGCTTTTGTTTTTCTTCAGCATGGAGGATTCCCTCTATTATTTTCTGTAGAGCTGGTTTTATCTTCAAATACTGCTTTAGCCTGCTTTTCTCATGGAATGTCCTTATTTCTCCCTCTATTTGAAAGGATAGTTTTGCAGGATAAAGTAACCTTGGTTGACAGTTGTTATCTTTCAGAACTTGGAATACATCACTCCACACCCTTCTGGCTTTTAAAGTTTGTGTTGAGTAATCTGCTGTAATCCTGATAGGCTTGCCTTTGTAGGTAACTTGGTTTTTCTCTCTGACTGCTTTCAATATTTTTTCTTTGGTGTGTATGTTTGGTAGTTTGATTATAATTTGGCGAAGAGAGGTTCTTTCCATGTTTTGTCTTGCTGGTGTTCTAAAGGCTTCCTGTATCTGCATTGGCACCTCTTTCCCAATTTGGGGGAAGGTTTCTTCTATGATTTTGTTGAAGATGCCTACTATGCCTTTGGAGTGAAATTTTTCTCCTTCTACTATGCCCTGAATTCTTATGTTTGATGTTTTCATAGTTTCCAGAATATCTTGAAATTCCCACTCATACTTTTCTGTTAGTTTGTCTTTCTCTTTGTTGGACTGTATTAGATCTGCCACCTAGTCTTCTAGCTTAGATATTATATCCTCTCCTTCATCCATTCTACTGGTGAGGTTTTCTACAGAGTTTTTTATTTCATTAATTGTGCTCTTCATTGCTAGTAATTCTGACTCGTTTTTCTTTATTATTTCTATTTCCTTACTTATGTCTATTATTGACCTCTTTATTTCATTATGTTGGCGTCCTGTGTCTTCGTTGCTTCCTTTGATTTCTTCTTTGAGGTTTTTGAACTTTTTTTTTTTTTTTTTTTTTTTTTGGTTTTTCGAGGTAGGGTCTCACTCTAGTCCAGGCTGACCTGGAATTCACTATGGAGTCTCAGGGTGGCCTTGAACTCATGGCGATCCTCCTACCTCTGCCTCCCAAGTGCCACCACGCCCAGCTTTTGAACATATTTATAATCATTCTTTTGAAATCTTTCTCAGCATTTCCTCTAACTTGTTCTCACTGTAGGTCATTTCTGATGCATTAATACTTTTGGGTCGATTTCTACTGTCTTGATTTTTGGTGTTTCTTGTATTATAATGTATGTATTTTTGCATCTTGGATTATTTAATGATTGGATTTTCCAGTTAGCTGGGTATTATGAGATGTATCAATGAATCTGATGTTATATATCTTCAGGGTAGGAGCTTAAGACACTAGTTGTGGCTCTCAAGACTGTCAGAGTATCTACAAAAGTGACTCTAGGTATTGGGTTTGCCTGCTATGAGAGTATTTAAGTAGGCTAATGGAAAAAAATATAGGCACATTCTAAAATTTAACTAAACAATGTACACTTTCAATGAAAAACAGCACAGAGTATTTATCCAAGAGTGGGTATTATGACAACCAGATCCTCTGTCTTTCCCTTAGGCTGCGTGGTGCCTCACCTACTCCCTTAATCCTAACAACAAGGTGGTTAAGATTTGTGGTCTGTAGAGGGTTCCAAGTCAACTTGTGACCAAGTGATACCCTTCCCTAATGCATAACAGAAGAGTAAACAAAACCACTATAATTCAAGAAGCAACAAATAACAAGCCCAAAATACAGCTTATTTAAGAATGGCAAACCTGACCATCCACCCGATTTAACATATAATTTATCCTGATATGGAAGGTGCAATTAGTGCTTCTGTTTCAGGCCTATATACCAGGTTTATTAGGTTGGTACTGACCTGGTGTAATCCCAGTTACCTTTTGGGATGATTTTGGTCTTTTGCACTTTTAATTGGGTCCCTCTTTGGTGCTCTGTCAGTTCAAGTAGGTGTGGCCGGGTCCCGGGACTGCTGCTCTTTTCCAGGAGGGCTGGAGACTGGCGGTGGGGAGGGGGAGGGAGCCAATGCTGCTCTAGTTCGCCCACTCTTCCACGTGTTCTTCTACCTTGTGATCTGCTCCTCTGTTGTTCACTGCCTTTCTCCCTTCACGTTTCTTGAGTTTGTGGAGAGTTCTGGTGTGAGTGGAAAATCCCCTCACCTGGCTTTTCCTTTGGCTCAAGTCAAGCCTGGTGGCTGGCTGGTGCTGTGCCATAGCACTCTTGCGGGGACCTGCCTAAGCAGCTTCTGCCGGCCCATGTGGGCTCTAGATGCTCTGGAACTCTCCTACTTCTCCCTTGCTGTTTAAATTTCCTATACACCTCACTTTTTAGTAAAAGTGTGTGTTTTGCTGTTTTTTTTTTTTTTTTTTTTTTTTTTTTTTGCTTTCCTCCCCCTAGGCTGCTTTGGCGTGGTACCTATGCTACCATCTTAACTGGAAGTCCTAAATCCCCCCCCCCCCTTTTTTTGTGCACTGAGGTTATCCTTATGTGTACTTAATATGCTTAAGGACATACTGTCCTTACAGATTTGTTTGATAAGTAAGTTCTGAGGTCCATCAGAGGAAGTTTGATATATCTATATCTATATCTATATCTATATCTATATCTATATCTATATCTATATCTATCTATCTATATATGAATATATATATACTCAATGAAAATTTAACTGTAACTTTTCATCTACTTCGCCTATGCAAATAAGTTTCAATCTAACAACAGAGAGGTAGGTGACCACCCAAATTGAAACACATACATTAAGATATTTAAGAATATTGCATATTCTTTTTGGGGGTTTCAAGGTGGGGTCTTGCTCTAGCCCAAGATGATTTGGAATTCACTGTGTAGTCTCAGGGTGGTCTCTAACTCATAGTGATCCTCCTACCTCTGCCTCCCAAATGCTGGGATTAAAGGTGTGCTCACCAGTCCTAGCTTTAGCTACAGTCTTCTGAGTGTATATTTAATTCGTGTCTTTTATGTGTTAGTGATTCTTGTGTAAAAGTAGAACATTATTTAGAAAAATGGAAGAGGAAAATAATTTACGTAGCATGATTCTCAAGATGATTTTAAATAACTGAATAAGCAATAATTTCCTTTCACATAGTGAGGTTATACTATCCATCTTTTAGAAGCTGTTATCTGTGGTGATCTTGTGAACATAAAATTTGCATTGCTTTCAGAAACATTCACTCTGATAAGTGGGCATAGCATTTTCAATTATGCTAAGAGCAGATGCATGAGCCTTTAAGCAATTGAGACATTTCTAGATTCATGTCTGTATCTATGTTCTCAAGATGCAGGGCCATATGCTCACTTCTCTGTCATATATCTGATTGCAACTTAAAAGTGCTTATAATCAGTATTAAAAATAATTCATATTGTATCTGTCATTAAATTGTATTTAAAAGAAAGCAATTTGTGTATCAATATTTTATGAAGGATGTAACATCATTTTTCACAAAAGAGATAGAGTTCTACTTTATGGACAGCTAAGAGTCTTATCTCAGTAATAACCCAAGGACCATGAAAACATTATAGACATTTGAGGGTAACTAGCAATAGGCAAAACTGGAAGAAATATCCTAGAAGGCAAACATGGTATATAAGACCAGTTAACATTGGCAACTTTCTCAAGACATTCCCAAATTTGGTTCTATAGAGAAAGAATGCTCACAATACAAGAGATTGGTTAGTAAAAGGAAAAATCCTAAATAGGAGAAATTATCTATATGGCAAATAAAAATAAGCTTAAGAATTTAACCATGTCCTTTGATAATCTCAATGTGCACAGGACCATGCTAGCATCCAAAATAATCCAAGAAATATTAGCTGGATGGAAAATCTAGACTAGAATATCTTTTGTCTCCCCACTGTGCTTTTTGACATACTCATTGCAACCCTGATCTTTTGGATACTATCCTTCTTCCATTTAAATTTAATTTAAAATTATATGTGCAATAATAATTTCATAGAAAACTGAAAATATTTATCATTTCTTTATGTGGGAGATGTTCACAATCCTCTCTACTATTGTGAAATATACAATTAATTATCCTTTTGTGTTACAGAACACTACAAATTATTACCTCCATCCAACTTTATGCCTATACCTGGTAACCATTTGTTGTCCACAGCTTCACTTTGGTGGGATGAATATACAAACCAGGCACAGTCTTGGGGAGTTAGGGGTTGATTTCAAGCTTACAAATCCAGGAGTAGTTCCACTAATAGCAAAAGAGTTGTTTCCATATATTCAAGCAGAGAGAACCAACCCAAAAGCCCATAAAAACCAAAAGCATCAAGCACAGACAGGCAACAAGCAGTAGGGACTCACTCAGTGGGAGCTCAGACTGCTCTCTTACACTTTAGGGCTGGAACCAGATCTGCCACTAGACACACCTTAGGACCGGGCACCAGGATCTGACCCCAGTGACACCTCCTCCAGCCAGATGGCTGAAGACCCCAATTACAAGCTTTAGTAAAACAAATGAGTCTAAGGGGGAAACATATTGAAATTATCACATCATTCTTTCTTTCTCAATCTTTCCCTTCCTCTACCAAGTAACAACTCTTCCATTCTTACATTCTATGAGATCACCCATTTTAGCTTCAGAAAGAAGATATTACATCTGATATCACAGAATTACAACATACCACTAGGAACCATTATGAATAGCTATGTTACCAAACTGAAAAATGTAAATGAAGTGAGTACTCTCTGGAAATATGAAATCTACAAAGATTGAACAAGGAAGAATTATAAGCAGACTAATAATGAACAACAAAAATAAATCAGGGGCTGGAGAGATGGCTAAATGGTTATAATCACTCACTTACAAAGCCTGATGACCTGGGTTTATTCCCTATTACCTACGTAAAGCCAGATGCACAAAGTTGCACATGTGTCTGGAGTTCCTTTGCAGTGGCAGGAGGCCCTGGAGCACCCATGCTCATTTTCTTTCCATCTATCTGTGGTTATGTCTCTCTTTTTCAAATAAGTAAAAAGGAAGTAATAAAAGCCTCCCAGAACAAAAAAATAATCCAGTACTAGTGGTTCACTGCTGTTCTATCAAAGTTTAGAGAAAAATTATGCATTTAAGACTAACCCCAAAAGTTGAAAGGCAGATAATTTTCCAAATGTATCCTATAAGTTCAGTTTTTTGTAGGGATTGAAAGTCCCGCTCCGGAGGACTCCCCGGGCTCAGTCTCGGGAAAGACGGCACCCCAAATCACTCACGAGAAACGGTCTTGATGCAAACAGCAAGAGGATTTTTATTCCAGTGCGCTGGGGCCCACAGTCATATGCCACACAGGGGTAGAGGGCTGTGGACCCCAAGTGCAGGGTCAGGACAGCTTTTATTAGGGTTACAACAAAACCCATGCATCGTGAACCAATCATTCCATAACCTCAGGTACCCATGCAGTGTTGACCAATCAATGTGTAACATTTTATGGTTCTTAGGTTAATCATTTTAAATTGTCCAAGCCCACGCACCGTGGACCAATCAATTTGTAACACACCATAATCTTTTTCCTATAGCCTCAGAGGTCTGCATTTGCACGGGCTCCTGGGTGGGGGTGACAAATTGCAGTTAAGATAGGTCACTTGGGCCAGAAAGCAGGTTCTGGAACAGCAAGAAGTATGATCTTTTATCCATCCACTGGCAGAGAGCCGGGTCTGGAATTTGAGGTATTTAGGGCTTCTTAGGAGGCTGGGGTTAAGACTCCTTTGGAGTGAGGTAGTGAGAAATCAATCATGACTATTCTAAACAAAAAAAGGGGTCCAGGCCTGCTTCAGATAGATAATATAGCTGGCCAAATGTACCAATTTTTCAATTCTGCAATCCTTGCCCATTTAATTGCTGCCCTCCCCTCCCCAAAGTCTCTGAGGAATCTCCATTTCAAGGACACTACAGAAATATTCTACTGCGGGAGGCTCCGGCCCCCGACCACCTGCCTAGACAAGAAACTGAGGAATATCCAATTCAAAGATCCTCCAGAGACACTCTACTGCAGGGGGCCACCACTGTTTGCTTTAGCGGACACCTGCCTGGGGTGCCCCTAGCTCCTGCCCCCAACTTCTTTGTTCGAATTTCCATATGAACTCCATTCCCAAAAGGAACGAGCTCTCTCCCTCACTGCCGCTGTGTCGGGCTGTGGGGATGGAGCCCAGGCTTAGTCTTTTACGTGGTGAATCCCTGGGTGACTCCTGAGTGACCGGGGGACTTGGTACAACAATAGTATTTTTAAACTTCTAACTTTCGGGGGTCTTTCTTTGGGGAGATTAGGCTGTATTTTTTATCCTTTCAGGATCTCAGATCTGATCCAGCTCTTTAGTTGCCATGAATAGTCTTTTTAGTCCAAGGACAGGGCTTAAGTCAAACTTTCTCATGCTTCAGACGCTGGCCATTAACCTTGGGTTAGTCAATTGATTTATGTTTACTCATTTTATCTGAATTATTTTTTTTCCTATATTCTTCCCCCTTCCCTGTGTCCCTTCTCTAGTTTGAACATTGACTAGCCCTCAAGTGTTAAAGGCTGTCTGCAGTATGTGCTCGTTGGGAGGTAGTGGAGAGTTTAGGAAGTAGGGCCTGCTGTGAGATTGTTGCATAACTTTTCCTAGCATGATATGAAAACAAAGCAAAACAAAAACAAAGCAACGCCCCTCACAAAAAAAAAAAAAAAAAAACCTGTTCATTGTGGTTAGACCCTGACAATTGACTAAGAAACATTTCTTCAATTCTACCCAAGTCTAGCCTCATAAACCAATGAGTTTAAAGAGATTATTACCAGAAGGTTGGGTGAGCAGATATTTTCAGGCATATAGTTGAAGGGCTACTCCAAGGAACATGGGTGACACAAACAAGGGGTATTACCCAAAAGCCCACCCCAGAATGGGAACATGACTCATGAAACCTACATTCTCTGAGCCCCCTGAGAACATCCACCTCTCTGACAACTGTTTATGCTAATAACAATATGAAATAACTGTGCTTAACTTTGTAAATCTTGTACCTTTCTGAACTTCCTGAGATTTTTAAGTTTCATTTACTTTTTGTGCCTATTAAGTTTCATTGGCTTCCTTAATCTTGTGAACCTTCCTCCCTTGGTAAGAAAATGATTCAATTCAGGCCCATGCTTTGAAAATGGACTTTGGAATTCCAATTGTTTCCTTTCTCTGCTGTTGATCTCCGTGAGGTAAACAGGCACTCCCATAATGGTATGTGGTGTCACCATAGGGTCAAAATAATGATTCCAATTCATCATAGACTGAACCCTCCAACATGAACCAAAATTGATTTTTCTTCTTTTAAGATGATTATCTCAGGTATTTTGTCAGCAAGTCCTTTTCCTTTCTTCCTTTACTCTTTTCTAAGAGGTAAGTCCTTTTGTCTCAACTAACTTTTCTAATTCAATAGTTTAAAAGATTTTTTTTTTCAAGAATTGTAGGTGCTGATTAACAGAAGGTCTTCTTTCAGGTACATTCAAAGATTTGCCAGAGGTAGGAGGATCGCCGTGAGTTCAAGGCCACCCTGAGACTCCATAGTGAATTCCAGGTCAGCCTGGGCTAGAGGGAGACCCTACCTCGAAACACCAAAAAAAAAAAAAAAAAAAAAAAAAAAAAAAAAACAAAGATTTGCCTATTATTTGAAACAATATCTTTTTGACTAGAGCTCAAATTGATCAACATGATTAAGTCAAACATTTCATAATTCACTCATTAAGCTCTATAAAAAGCCAGTGAAATATTCATCAAAGGAAGTTCACCATGAAGAAAGTTAACTAATGTTATTACATATTTAACAAGTAAAAATTTAACTTTGCATGTCATGAAAGGACTTAAAGCAATCAAGCATTTTCAACTACCTACCACTCAAGCTCAGTTTCCATTGCTGCAATACTTCCAGGTTTAAAGGCATACTTAAAGGAAAATTCTCAAAACCAGGATAAAGCATATGTTAACATTTCCATTAGAATATGCTGTCATAGCTGTTTTAATTTCTTCCCAAGCTCCACAAAGATTAGCAGATTGTATCAGGCACCTTCAGGTTTGCTGAGATGAACTTTCAGACCAAGCACAGTTATGGAGGAAGGGATATTTATTGAAGGTTACAGATCCAGGGGAAGTTCCCTAATGGCAGAAGAAGCTGGCCTGCTTTCACAGGCCCAAGCAGACAGAGAGAGAAGTATAAGCCAAAAAGCCAAAAGCCACAGCACACTTCAGGAACTTCAGCTAGGTACACTTTGCATATCTTTAGATTGAAATCTGAAACCCACCACCACACTATAAGATCCACACAATGGCACTGACTCCAGCCAGGTGGCTGCAGATGCAAACTACAAACAAACAACTGAATGTATTGGGGGCCATCTACCCTACTCAAACCACCACACAGATCAATCACTAAATATGATAAAATTTATCATTTTGTGATTTTATTTCATATTATATAAACCTGAGTAACTACCTATAAGTGAGCTGTTTTTGTCTTAAACACTGTTAAAATATGACTACACCAGTCTTCTGTTCTACTCCCTAAAGTCACTTGAAAATATATTCATAATAGATTTTACAAACAATCCCTCTCCATCACATATATGTTTATTAAATAACAATAATAGTATAAATTGGTCTGATTACAAACATAAACTTTAATGTAAGGAAAAACCATGACTTATTGAATAATAGTTGATTAAATGTCTAAGTGGTATGTTAACAAAGATTTTCATATTAATATTCACAAATTTTATATGGTTAATACAGTTAGCTTTCTGTAATCATTGAAAAATGCCTCCAATAGTAAACTTATAAAGGGAACAGATTTAGTTTGTCTCTGTGTTGGTTTCAGCCTATTTCCTATTGCTTAAATTCTGTGGTGAAGGAGAAAATCATACTAGGAGTGTGCAGCTGAGGAAAACCACTTAGGATCTAAACCAGGGAGCTATACGGGAATGAAGAAGAAGACATTGGGCCCACAATACTTTTCAAGTAGTTTGCTATTTTACCAAGGGTTTAAATCATCAGCCACCAGGGAATCAAATCAAGACTACTTTTGCCGGGCTCCGCCGGCGGGGGCAGGTAGTGCCGAGGGAAGGACCAGGCCCGCTGGTTCCTCCCGAGGGGCTGAGGAGGAGATGAGCGTCCGACGACTCAGACCTCTCCTGGCCACCGGAGAAAAACCACACTGAGTCGGGAGTCTTGTCGAAGCAGGAACTCGATTTATTGCTATGAACAGTTGCCTATATAATGTTGGGGGTGAAGGCGGGGATTGTAGGATGGTGGGGAAAGGTAAGGGCCAATAGTAAACTGTGACTATTGAAATGATAATTCTAACTCCCATGTGGAGGTAGCAGGTAAGAAGCCATTAGGCGTCTTGCTGAGTCACGTCTGGCCAGAGGCAGATCACCAAACTTTAGCTAGGCTCAGGAAGTTCCACTAGGCCTCACACCTGGGCCTTTAGAGGCCAGCATCTCCCCCTTTTGTTTTTGTAAGAGCATTAGTCACCATGGCCCCTGTCTTAGGTTGTCCCCCTCTGGGGATCTTACCCGTCACTGGGTACCATGTGTTTAGCTCGCTGAGAACCCACTCCATGGCCTGTCTTAGGTTGTCCCCCTATGGGGATCTTACCCGTCATTGGTCACATGGAGGGCAGAGGAGGTGGCAGTGGGTCATCTGCGAAACTTAATTCCTGAGTTGCCAGCCTGTGATATTTTGACCTGATGAGGTTTTATTGCCTCTAGCCATTGATGAATAAATTGTGTAATCTTATTAATTACACAAGGCCCGACAGTGAGGATAAGGAGAAGGAGAAGGAGGGGGAGGGGCCCAAGTAGAGGGAGAAGGTAGGGTAAGAAGTCATATAATCCTGTCCACAGTGGGTTGTCCTGGAGGTCCCGTTGCCTCCTCTCCAAGTCTTCCTGGAGCCTCTTAATCTTGTCCTGGACGATTCCTGATTTATTGGCATAAAAGCAGCATTTTTCCTGTAAAAACAAACATACGCCTCCTTTTTCGGCCGTTAGTAGGTTTAGTCCTCTCCTGTTTTGTGGGACTACCTCAGCCAGGGAATCTAGCTGTTGTTGAAGATAGGTCTCCCTCTGATACAGGGAGGGCCTCATTTCCAGGGATGATATTTACATCTGGGATTAAGGTGGCTGGGGCACAAAGGCCCGTCCAATTGGTGGGCAGAAAGTCATAGGCCATCCCGCCTCCACAAACATAAACCATTCCAGAAGGTGGGCAGCATTGAGCACTGGGCTCAGTTGTGTTAAAAGTACAGAAGGAAGGATGAATGTATCCCACATCTATACTGGAATTATTAGGGGAAGGCGGGGCCCAAATGTAAGTTCCAGGGGAAACATTGGGAAAAGCTGGACGGGGATGGGGAAGGTGGCTGAGTAATGTTTTAAGGTCGTACAGGCAACTGTACTGCAAGCAGCCAGAGAGGCCCAGATTGGAGGCAAAGCCAGCAATCCTCCACAAGGGAGGGAATTGTTTAGTTTAGTAGGGTGAAGGACCATTTTAGGAACAGTCCTCAGGGGTGGGACACTCCCTAGAGAAGTGACTGTCAGTGTCCTCTTGTTGGGACAAATATTTTAGGTCTCTCGCTGGTACCCAAATGGGTCTTTTTTCATCTTGAGGGAAGACACATCCAAACCCTCTCCCTGCTGTGAGGAGTGGATCAGGCCCTCTCCAGGCCCCAGTCAATGGGTCCCTCCATCTTACCCAGATAGAACTGTAGGTAATGGATGAGGACCAATGTTTTTGAAAAGGGGAGAGTTGTTTATCTTCTTTAGAAAAGTTTAAAATATTTAGGGTAAATAATGCCTTTTTTAGTTGGTAGTGTGGGGGTAAGGATTCCCCCTTTTGTTTTTGTAATTGAGACTTGAGAGTCTGATTATATCTTTCAACGATAGCTTGGCCCCGGGGGTTGTATGGGATGCCTGTAGAATGTGAGATTTTCCAGTTCTGGAGAAAATCTACAAAGGCCTTGCTTACGAAGCAGGGGACATTATCTGTTTTAATTTGATCAGGCAGCCCAAGAGTGGCAAAACATTGAAGCATATGACTAATGGCATGTTTAGATTTTTCCCCGGCATGTGCTGATGCCCAGCAGGCACGGGAAAAGGTATCAACTGAAAGAAAAATATATTTAAGTTTCCCAAATGGAGAATAGTGTGTGACATCAATTTGCCACAGATGATTAGGGCGTAGCTCTCTAGGATTGCTTCCTGTAGTTTGAAGGGGGGGTACTTGGAGGAAGGGCTGACAGGACTTACAAGTCCGGACAATTTTTTTAAGGTCCTTGACTGGTACCTGTGGAAACCTGTGCTTGAGACCTCTCCAGTTGACATGGGTCAATAAGTGGAAGCGTGTAGCTTCTGTAATAGTATTACACTGAGGCATAGAAGCCATTTTATCAGCCAAATTGTTTCCTCGAGAAAGAAATCCCGGTAAGTTTTGATGACCCCTGAGATGTTGAAGAAAAATGGGGTTAATTCTTTGTTTGAGTAGGGAACGAGCTTGAATCATCAGAGGAGATATAGGGTTGGAGTCCAGTCTAATATGGGCCTCAACCAGGTTGGGTAATAAATTAACAACATAAAGGCTGTCAGAAAATAAGTTAAATGGCTCTTGAATAGTGTCCAAAGCTAGAACGACAGCAAATAGTTCTTTGAATTGTGCTGACCCCTCAACCTCATGAGAGACTGACTTTATGGGCATAGGCTCTTTTTCCTGTTTTAAGGGAGGGTAAACGACTAGGGAAGCCCCCAGGTGCCCTCCATCAGTAAACACGGTAAGAAAGTCAGGGTTAGGTTGAGACAGAAAAAGCCTGGGGGGCTTCCATTCTAATCTGGAGAAAGAACTCATCCATTTGTGGGGGCCATAATGGCAATCAATTTTACCTAGAAACCCCTCGAGAGCCATAGCAACTCTATTATTATTTCTCTGAAGCCAGGTGAAATCTGTTATCTTAAAGGGGGTGACAATAAGGTGAGGTTCTGTGCCAAACAACCAGACAGAGGTGTCTCTGCCCTTGATAATGCAATCAGCAACCTGGTTGGTTATAGAATAAACTCTGGGGACCCCACCGATTGAGAGGTGGACCCATTGGATGGGTTCACCTTCCTGGGCCAACAGTGCAGTGCATAATGTTTCCCCAGAGAAAATGTAGAGGGAGATGGGCAAATCAGGATTGAACCTCTTTAGGGTCACAGTATTTATAGCCTGTTGTACCTTATGAAAAATTTGTTGATGACAAGGGGACAAAATTACCTGAGAGGAGAAGTTAAGGTCCTTTAGGAGGTCAAATAAAGGGGACAGCTCTTCAGTAGTTATGGGTATCCAAGGCCTCATCCAATTAATTTCTCCCAAAAGCTTCTGGAGTTGAGGCAAGGTGTAAGAATCCTGAATATAAAGTTGTGGTTTAACAGGTGAAACTGTATCTAGGGTAAGGATTGAGCCCAAGATCTTAAAGGGAGGCACAGTTTGAACTTTTTCTGGAGCTACTTTAAAGCCGTGAGTATGCAGGATAGTTAGACATTGGTGGGTAAGGTCCTGGAGTGTGGAGGAATCTAGGCACCCAAGAATAATATCATCCATGTAAATATAAAACAGAGTATCAGGGAGATTGATAAGAGAAGAGAAAATGGATGACAGGTAATATTGACAAATGGGTGGGCTATTTGCCATGCCCTGAGGTAAGACAGTCCATTCAAATCTCCTATCTGGGCCACAAAAATTAACAGCAGGTACAGAGAATGCAAATTTTTCCATGTCTCCTGGATGGAGAGGGATAGAGAAGAAGCAATCTTTAATGTCAATGATAGTAATATGGTATATATTGGGAATAGCTGGGATCCATGGGAGTCCCCTCTGGGGAGTTCCGAAGGGGATCATGCGTTCATTGATCTTTCTTAAATCATGTAAAAATCTCCAGGACCCATTAGGCTTTTTTATGACAAAGACAGGAGAGTTCCAGGGACTAGTGGAGGGACGAATATGTCCGGCCTCCAACTGTTGATCAATAAGTATGTGGAGTTGGTGTAACTTAGAAGAAGGGAGAGGCCACTGCTCAACCCATACAGGATCCCCCGGTCTCCACTGGATTTTAAATGGGGGGGGGCTGGGCAGTGGCCCTTAGAATTGGGGGTGTTTATTGGAGTACTTTTGTCTGAGTTGCTCAAAGTAAGGGTCATCTCTATAATTGGGATGATATTCCCTCCCTTCCTCAGACTGTTGTTGATATTCTTTTTTATCTAACAAATCATTATAAAAGGCCTTATGGTCAGTAGTGATGAAAGCCTCGGCATCTCCAAGGATGTCTTGCCCCAGTAAGTTAGCAGTGAGCCCAGTCACCACGAGAGGGCGGACTTTTCCCCTGTCCCCACCTGGGTCAGTCCAAGGGAGCCACGTGGCAGTCTCCCAGGAGGTGGATTGCCCGCCAATTCCCAGTAGGGGAGGGCCGGGCACAAGCTGCCAGGAGGGGGGCACTTCCTCCTTTCTCAGGACCGTTCGGTCCGCTCCAGTGTCAATGAGAAGTTTGAATTTTTTATTGCCAATATTCAAAATAATTTTGGGTCTAAGGCCGGGGACCAGGGGGACGGTCCAATAGGCTTTGATGGTCTCTTTCCCCTTATTTAACGGGGCTGGGGGAAGCCCCTGGAGGAGTTTAAAGGCTTTCCCTGTATGTTAAACTTCCATTTACATTCCTTAGCCCAATGAAACCCTTTATTGCATTTAGGGCAAAGGGTGTGGGGGGCGTTGGTCGTCCCCCCAGAGCGCGGAGGAGGCTTTGTCCTGTTGGGGCACTCCTTTTTAAAGTGGCCCTTGTCCCCGCATCCAAAACATGTCAAGTTTTTAGAATTTAACTGTAATGCACAGATCGTATTGGCCAAATCTCTCTGTTTATTTTCCTGAAGGGCGGCAGCCATGGCCCTAGCCTGATGGGAGATAGTGCCAACGTCCTTGGTGGCTACAATCCATCTACTCATGGAGTTGTCCTTGAGACCCGCACAGGCGAGGCGGTGATCGGCCGTCATCCCATCCCAGACCAACATTTTAGTAAACTGATCCCGTAATGCCCCTGGGGGAAATTTTCTTTGGAGACTTTTTTCCACCCTATCTATAAATGTAGCCAAATCCTCAGATGGTTTTTGAGTAATACTCATAAGGGGAGTTTCAGAGGGTCCCTCATCAAGCTTTTTCCATGCCGCCAAGCCCAGTGCCCTGACCTGGTCCCTATACGGGTCAGGTATAGCCGCCTGTTGAGTGCCTGTAGCATATTGATCAGAGATACCAGAGAGCATCCCAAAAGTTATCGGCACAGGGGGCTGTTGATTTTGGTTTCGTTCTGCCTGTGCATGGCATTCATCTCTAAAAAAGGCACACCACTTAATGTATAGGGGACCTGACAAGACAGCCCTGACTAGATTTTTCCAATCTTGGGTTGTACAAGGTTGATGGGCAAGTCCCTGTAATAGGGTCTCAGCCCAAGGAGAGTTGGGTCCATCCTCCGAGACCGCTTTTTTAAGCTCCTTAAGGTCCTGAGCTTCCCATGGATACCAGGCAGCAGGGCGATTGCCCCCAGGATTTAGATTGACGGGAAATAAAAAAGTAGCTTTATTTTCTGACGGCTTGGCTGCCGAATATGGAGGGGCTGAGGGGGTCTCGGCGGCCGAATATGAAGGAGGGGCCGAGGGGGTCCAGAAAGGGTTACCTGATGGAGGAGGTGGAGGAGGTCCCCCGGAAGGCCAGGGAGCACTCTCAAAGGGATCGAGTGAGGAGCATAAAGATGCATCCTTTTGGGGTTTTTTTAAAGCTGTATCTCCAGGAGGAGTAGCTGGATTAGGCTGTATATTATCTTTTTCTTCTGTCTTTTGTTTATGTTTGGTTGGCCTTGGAGGGAAGCAGGCCTTGAGGGCTGAGATCATAGGGAGGACCCCTGAGGGGGGTATTTGACCCTTCTCCACATGTGCCCGACAAACAAGGGCCTCTACCCTATCCCACGTGTCCCAATCAAAGAGATTTCCTTCCGGCAGCCATGGCGCCAGTTTGAGAAGGCAATCCCAGGTCTGTTGAGCCTGATTATCAGTCAAATTAAGCCCTCTACTCTTTAGGAGTGCCCTGAGAGATTCTAAGGCAGGATTGGATTTACAGTTAGACTGTCCCACATTATAAAGTTGAGAGAAAAATGTCCATAAAATTAGGGCAATAGCAACCCACATACACATGAGTACAATACAACCACAAGGATCCAAAAGATAGGTAAACATGCTGTACAAAAGCCGCAGATGTAGCTTGTCTGCAAACTAAAAGTGAAAGGAAAGAGAAAGAGAACAAAGAGATGTTGATCAACAAGTACAGGTTATAGAAGCAAAGTTTAGCACATTAAATATAAAGACTACTTATAGGGGTACGCTCACCCGCATATGTACACCGATTGACCTCCTCAACGAATGTCTCTCAGGGGGCACTAGTCTGCCGGATTCCAAGAGCCGCACGTTAGGCGCCAGATGCCGGGCTCCGCCGGCGGGGGCAGGTAGTGCCGAGGGAAGGACCAGGCCCGCTGGTTCCTCCCGAGGGGCTGAGGAGGAGATGAGCGTCCGACGACTCAGACCTCTCCTGGCCACCGGAGAAAAACCACACTGAGTCGGGAGTCTTGTCGAAGCAGGAACTCGATTTATTGCTATGAACAGTTGCCTATATAATGTTGGGGGTGAAGGCGGGGATTGTAGGATGGTGGGGAAAGGTAAGGGCCAATAGTAAACTGTGACTATTGAAATGATAATTCTAACTCCCATGTGGAGGTAGCAGGTAAGAAGCCATTAGGCGTCTTGCTGAGTCACGTCTGGCCAGAGGCAGATCACCAAACTTTAGCTAGGCTCAGGAAGTTCCACTAGGCCTCACACCTGGGCCTTTAGAGGCCAGCATCTCCCCCTTTTGTTTTTGTAAGAGCATTAGTCACCATGGCCCCTGTCTTAGGTTGTCCCCCTCTGGGGATCTTACCCGTCACTGGGTACCATGTGTTTAGCTCGCTGAGAACCCACTCCATGGCCTGTCTTAGGTTGTCCCCCTATGGGGATCTTACCCGTCATTGGTCACATGGAGGGCAGAGGAGGTGGCAGTGGGTCATCTGCGAAACTTAATTCCTGAGTTGCCAGCCTGTGATATTTTGACCTGATGAGGTTTTATTGCCTCTAGCCATTGATGAATAAATTGTGTAATCTTATTAATTACACAAGGCCCGACAGTGAGGATAAGGAGAAGGAGAAGGAGGGGGAGGGGCCCAAGTAGAGGGAGAAGGTAGGGTAAGAAGTCATATAATCCTGTCCACAGTGGGTTGTCCTGGAGGTCCCGTTGCCTCCTCTCCAAGTCTTCCTGGAGCCTCTTAATCTTGTCCTGGACGATTCCTGATTTATTGGCATAAAAGCAGCATTTTTCCTGTAAAAACAAACATACGCCTCCTTTTTCGGCCGTTAGTAGGTTTAGTCCTCTCCTGTTTTGTGGGACTACCTCAGCCAGGGAATCTAGCTGTTGTTGAAGATAGGTCTCCCTCTGATACAGGGAGGGCCTCATTTCCAGGGATGATATTTACATCTGGGATTAAGGTGGCTGGGGCACAAAGGCCCGTCCAATTGGTGGGCAGAAAGTCATAGGCCATCCCGCCTCCACAAACATAAACCATTCCAGAAGGTGGGCAGCATTGAGCACTGGGCTCAGTTGTGTTAAAAGTACAGAAGGAAGGATGAATGTATCCCACATCTATACTGGAATTATTAGGGGAAGGCGGGGCCCAAATGTAAGTTCCAGGGGAAACATTGGGAAAAGCTGGACGGGGATGGGGAAGGTGGCTGAGTAATGTTTTAAGGTCGTACAGGCAACTGTACTGCAAGCAGCCAGAGAGGCCCAGATTGGAGGCAAAGCCAGCAATCCTCCACAAGGGAGGGAATTGTTTAGTTTAGTAGGGTGAAGGACCATTTTAGGAACAGTCCTCAGGGGTGGGACACTCCCTAGAGAAGTGACTGTCAGTGTCCTCTTGTTGGGACAAATATTTTAGGTCTCTCGCTGGTACCCAAATGGGTCTTTTTTCATCTTGAGGGAAGACACATCCAAACCCTCTCCCTGCTGTGAGGAGTGGATCAGGCCCTCTCCAGGCCCCAGTCAATGGGTCCCTCCATCTTACCCAGATAGAACTGTAGGTAATGGATGAGGACCAATGTTTTTGAAAAGGGGAGAGTTGTTTATCTTCTTTAGAAAAGTTTAAAATATTTAGGGTAAATAATGCCTTTTTTAGTTGGTAGTGTGGGGGTAAGGATTCCCCCTTTTGTTTTTGTAATTGAGACTTGAGAGTCTGATTATATCTTTCAACGATAGCTTGGCCCCGGGGGTTGTATGGGATGCCTGTAGAATGTGAGATTTTCCAGTTCTGGAGAAAATCTACAAAGGCCTTGCTTACGAAGCAGGGGCCATTATCTGTTTTAATTTGATCAGGCAGCCCAAGAGTGGCAAAACATTGAAGCATATGACTAATGGCATGTTTAGATTTTTCCCCGGCATGTGCTGATGCCCAGCAGGCACGGGAAAAGGTATCAACTGAAAGAAAAATATATTTAAGTTTCCCAAATGGAGAATAGTGTGTGACATCAATTTGCCACAGATGATTAGGGCGTAGCTCTCTAGGATTGCTTCCTGTAGTTTGAAGGGGGGGTACTTGGAGGAAGGGCTGACAGGACTTACAAGTCCGGACAATTTTTTTAAGGTCCTTGACTGGTACCTGTGGAAACCTGTGCTTGAGACCTCTCCAGTTGACATGGGTCAATAAGTGGAAGCGTGTAGCTTCTGTAATAGTATTACACTGAGGCATAGAAGCCATTTTATCAGCCAAATTGTTTCCTCGAGAAAGAAATCCCGGTAAGTTTTGATGACCCCTGAGATGTTGAAGAAAAATGGGGTTAATTCTTTGTTTGAGTAGGGAACGAGCTTGAATCATCAGAGGAGATATAGGGTTGGAGTCCAGTCTAATATGGGCCTCAACCAGGTTGGGTAAATGGCTCTTGAATAGTGTCCAAAGCTAGAACGACAGCAAATAGTTCTTTGAATTGTGCTGACCCCTCAACCTCATGAGAGACTGACTTTATGGGCATAGGCTCTTTTTCCTGTTTTAAGGGAGGGTAAACGACTAGGGAAGCCCCCAGGTGCCCTCCATCAGTAAACACGGTAAGAAAGTCAGGGTTAGGTTGAGACAGAAAAAGCCTGGGGGGCTTCCATTCTAATCTGGAGAAAGAACTCATCCATTTGTGGGGGCCATAATGGCAATCAATTTTACCTAGAAACCCCTCGAGAGCCATAGCAACTCTATTATTATTTCTCTGAAGCCAGGTGAAATCTGTTATCTTAAAGGGGGTGACAATAAGGTGAGGTTCTGTGCCAAACAACCAGACAGAGGTGTCTCTGCCCTTGATAATGCAATCAGCAACCTGGTTGGTTATAGAATAAACTCTGGGGACCCCACCGATTGAGAGGTGGACCCATTGGATGGGTTCACCTTCCTGGGCCAACAGTGCAGTGCATAATGTTTCCCCAGAGAAAATGTAGAGGGAGATGGGCAAATCAGGATTGAACCTCTTTAGGGTCACAGTATTTATAGCCTGTTGTACCTTATGAAAAATTTGTTGATGACAAGGGGACAAAATTACCTGAGAGGAGAAGTTAAGGTCCTTTAGGAGGTCAAATAAAGGGGACAGCTCTTCAGTAGTTATGGGTATCCAAGGCCTCATCCAATTAATTTCTCCCAAAAGCTTCTGGAGTTGAGGCAAGGTGTAAGAATCCTGAATATAAAGTTGTGGTTTAACAGGTGAAACTGTATCTAGGGTAAGGATTGAGCCCAAGATCTTAAAGGGAGGCACAGTTTGAACTTTTTCTGGAGCTACTTTAAAGCCGTGAGTATGCAGGATAGTTAGACATTGGTGGGTAAGGTCCTGGAGTGTGGAGGAATCTAGGCACCCAAGAATAATATCATCCATGTAAATATAAAACAGAGTATCAGGGAGATTGATAAGAGAAGAGAAAATGGATGACAGGTAATATTGACAAATGGGTGGGCTATTTGCCATGCCCTGAGGTAAGACAGTCCATTCAAATCTCCTATCTGGGCCACAAAAATTAACAGCAGGTACAGAGAATGCAAATTTTTCCATGTCTCCTGGATGGAGAGGGATAGAGAAGAAGCAATCTTTAATGTCAATGATAGTAATATGGTATATATTGGGAATAGCTGGGATCCATGGGAGTCCCCTCTGGGGAGTTCCGAAGGGGATCATGCGTTCATTGATCTTTCTTAAATCATGTAAAAATCTCCAGGACCCATTAGGCTTTTTTATGACAAAGACAGGAGAGTTCCAGGGACTAGTGGAGGGACGAATATGTCCGGCCTCCAACTGTTGATCAATAAGTATGTGGAGTTGGTGTAACTTAGAAGAAGGGAGAGGCCACTGCTCAACCCATACAGGATCCCCCGGTCTCCACTGGATTTTAAATGGGGGGGGGCTGGGCAGTGGCCCTTAGAATTGGGGGTGTTTATTGGAGTACTTTTGTCTGAGTTGCTCAAAGTAAGGGTCATCTCTATAATTGGGATGATATTCCCTCCCTTCCTCAGACTGTTGTTGATATTCTTTTTTATCTAACAAATCATTATAAAAGGCCTTATGGTCAGTAGTGATGAAAGCCTCGGCATCTCCAAGGATGTCTTGCCCCAGTAAGTTAGCAGTGAGCCCAGTCACCACGAGAGGGCGGACTTTTCCCCTGTCCCCACCTGGGTCAGTCCAAGGGAGCCACGTGGCAGTCTCCCAGGAGGTGGATTGCCCGCCAATTCCCAGTAGGGGAGGGCCGGGCACAAGCTGCCAGGAGGGGGGCACTTCCTCCTTTCTCAGGACCGTTCGGTCCGCTCCAGTGTCAATGAGAAGTTTGAATTTTTTATTGCCAATATTCAAAATAATTTTGGGTCTAAGGCCGGGGACCAGGGGGACGGTCCAATAGGCTTTGATGGTCTCTTTCCCCTTATTTAACGGGGCTGGGGGAAGCCCCTGGAGGAGTTTAAAGGCTTTCCCTGTATGTTAAACTTCCATTTACATTCCTTAGCCCAATGAAACCCTTTATTGCATTTAGGGCAAAGGGTGTGGGGGGCGTTGGTCGTCCCCCCAGAGCGCGGAGGAGGCTTTGTCCTGTTGGGGCACTCCTTTTTAAAGTGGCCCTTGTCCCCGCATCCAAAACATGTCAAGTTTTTAGAATTTAACTGTAATGCACAGATCGTATTGGCCAAATCTCTCTGTTTATTTTCCTGAAGGGCGGCAGCCATGGCCCTAGCCTGATGGGAGATAGTGCCAACGTCCTTGGTGGCTACAATCCATCTACTCATGGAGTTGTCCTTGAGACCCGCACAGGCGAGGCGGTGATCGGCCGTCATCCCATCCCAGACCAACATTTTAGTAAACTGATCCCGTAATGCCCCTGGGGGAAATTTTCTTTGGAGACTTTTTTCCACCCTATCTATAAATGTAGCCAAATCCTCAGATGGTTTTTGAGTAATACTCATAAGGGGAGTCTCAGAGGGTCCCTCATCAAGCTTTTTCCATGCCGCCAAGCCCAGTGCCCTGACCTGGTCCCTATACGGGTCAGGTATAGCCGCCTGTTGAGTGCCTGTAGCATATTGATCAGAGATACCAGAGAGCATCCCAAAAGTTATCGGCACAGGGGGCTGTTGATTTTGGTTTCGTTCTGCCTGTGCATGGCATTCATCTCTAAAAAAGGCACACCACTTAATGTATAGGGGACCTGACAAGACAGCCCTGACTAGATTTTTCCAATCTTGGGTTGTACAAGGTTGATGGGCAAGTCCCTGTAATAGGGTCTCAGCCCAAGGAGAGTTGGGTCCATCCTCCGAGACCGCTTTTTTAAGCTCCTTAAGGTCCTGAGCTTCCCATGGATACCAGGCAGCAGGGCGATTGCCCCCAGGATTTAGATTGACGGGAAATAAAAAAGTAGCTTTATTTTCTGACGGCTTGGCTGCCGAATATGGAGGGGCTGAGGGGGTCTCGGCGGCCGAATATGAAGGAGGGGCCGAGGGGGTCCAGAAAGGGTTACCTGATGGAGGAGGTGGAGGAGGTCCCCCGGAAGGCCAGGGAGCACTCTCAAAGGGATCGAGTGAGGAGCATAAAGATGCATCCTTTTGGGGTTTTTTTAAAGCTGTATCTCCAGGAGGAGTAGCTGGATTAGGCTGTATATTATCTTTTTCTTCTGTCTTTTGTTTATGTTTGGTTGGCCTTGGAGGGAAGCAGGCCTTGAGGGCTGAGATCATAGGGAGGACCCCTGAGGGGGGTATTTGACCCTTCTCCACATGTGCCCGACAAACAAGGGCCTCTACCCTATCCCACGTGTCCCAATCAAAGAGATTTCCTTCCGGCAGCCATGGCGCCAGTTTGAGAAGGCAATCCCAGGTCTGTTGAGCCTGATTATCAGTCAAATTAAGCCCTCTACTCTTTAGGAGTGCCCTGAGAGATTCTAAGGCAGGATTGGATTTACAGTTAGACTGTCCCACATTATAAAGTTGAGAGAAAAATGTCCATAAAATTAGGGCAATAGCAACCCACATACACATGAGTACAATACAACCACAAGGATCCAAAAGATAGGTAAACATGCTGTACAAAAGCCGCAGATGTAGCTTGTCTGCAAACTAAAAGTGAAAGGAAAGAGAAAGAGAACAAAGAGATGTTGATCAACAAGTACAGGTTATAGAAGCAAAGTTTAGCACATTAAATATAAAGACTACTTATAGGGGTACGCTCACCCGCATATGTACACCGATTGACCTCCTCAACGAATGTCTCTCAGGGGGCACTAGTCTGCCGGATTCCAAGAGCCGCACGTTAGGCGCCAGATGCCGGGCTCCGCCGGCGGGGGCAGGTAGTGCTGAGGGAAGGACCAGGCCCGCTGGTTCCTCCCGAGGGGCTGAGGAGGAGATGAGCGTCCGACGACTCAGACCTCTCCTGGCCACCGGAGAAAAACCACACTGAGTCGGGAGTCTTGTCGAAGCAGGAACTCGATTTATTGCTATGAACAGTTGCCTATATAATGTTGGGGGTGAAGGTGGGGATTGTAGGATGGTGGGGAAAGGTAAGGGCCAATAGTAAACTGTGACTATTGAAATGATAATTCTAACTCCCATGTGGAGGTAGCAGGTAAGAAGCCATTAGGCGTCTTGCTGAGTCACGTCTGGCCAGAGGCAGATCACCAAACTTTAGCTAGGCTCAGGAAGTTCCACTAGGCCTCACACCTGGGCCTTTAGAGGCCAGCATACTTTTTATGCTTTTTCTTTTTCGTTTCTTTTTTTTATTACTTATCTACACAGTGTGTGTACAGTCATATTGGTAACATCATTAGCCTCCTTCATATCCTTCTCACCTCCACAGGAACAATCTTCATTGGGGAATATGGGTTGTGCATTATGGGGTTAGCCATCAGTTATGGGTAAGAGTCAATGTCTCTGTGCATAATGACTCAACATGTGGCTATAACAATCTGTCCGCCCCCCTCCCACAAATTTCCCTGAGCCATGTTGTGTTCATTTTAGGTCTACTTCAGTGATGAGGTCTTGGGAGACTCTGTGTCTCTGGATATCTGGTTTGATAGGAGTTGAGTGTTTTCTGTGTCTATCTCCTTCACCCTTGTACTGATACCAGTTTCACCAGGAAAGCAGTGATCTTGCTCATTTCCCCAATTACTCTTGGTTTCAGCTTGGAAATTGTTGAGGTGCAATGCGCTGATTCTATCCTCAGGATCTGCATCCATCTGAAAAAGAGAAGCAAGTTCTCCAACAGAGTGTGGTCAGCACCAGAATAATGGGATAACCATTGTTATTTTAGAGAGAATTTAATATGTGTAGGCCCTCGTGTAGCACACAATGGGTGGGAGCTTGATAATGTAGAGAGGGCTCGGTTTTTGGATACAGTTATAGCTTGTATCCCAGCTCCAGCTATGGGTTCCATTCCACTGAGTGGAGCAGTTAGCCAAATCAAGAGCAGTTGGTTACCCAACATGGCTGTGTGCCACTATTGCACTTGTGTGATCATCATGTCAGGTTGTTTGCTGCTGAGTCGCTTAGACCATGAGTTGCTTGGACAGAAGTTAGTCATTTTCCCCCAGTCACTCATGTAGCACCTTCTGGCACTAAATGAGCTAACTGTCTTGGGACTGACTCTCTTCCAGATTCTAGCCAGGTCACTCCATGTTCTGTACCAATAGCATATGGTGAATTCAGAAGTAGGGTCTTACCACTAATCTTTGGTTGGTAATTAAGTGCTCTGACAGAAATCTGTCTTCTTTGGGGAAAACTTGTAGGTCTCACTATCAACAGATCATTGTGGATGTTAGCCACATGCTGGTACTGGGAGTTACAGACCAGCACCAAGGAAAAGAAGGAAGAAAAAGATTGGTAATATAAAAGAGATAGATAGATAGATAGATTGATTGATTGATTGATAGATAGAGAAAAAGACTAAGGTTAGTCTTTATGATACCCACTCTAGGGTCTTGTGGTTCAGGTGTTCTCTGTAAGAACCCAGGGCAGGTTCAACCATTTAGTCTGTCTCTCAGGATGTAGAATTTTACAGTACCATTGCCATTTTGGTCCAGTTTTGTGTCCCCCACTCCCACCCTAACTCTCCTCTCCCACTCCACTCTCCCTATTGTTGGGATCTCAAGATGCTTATTAGGTATGTCAGCACATCTGGCAGATTCTGGTTAGGAACCACAGATGAGTGAGACCCTGTGATGATTATCTTTCTGTGATTGGGTTTGTCTACAAATTTCATTGTGTCATTTTTCCTTACTGCTGTATAGAATTATATCTGTGTAGAATACCACATCTTGATTATGCATTCATCTAATGATGGACATCTAGGTTGATTCCAGCTCTTAGCTATTATGAATTGAGCAGCTATAAACATGGTTGAGCAAATTTCTCTGAACTGAGGCAGGAAGCTTTTAGGGTAAATGCCCAGTAAGAAAATAACTGGGTCTGTTGGTGACTCTATAGTCAATATTTTTAGGAGTCTCTATATTGCTTTCCATAGTGGCAGTACCATCTTACATTCCCACCAACAGTGAATGAGGGATCCTATTTCTATGCAGCCTTGCCAGCATTTGTTTTCATTTGATTTTTTAATGTTTCTATCCTTACTGGGGTAAGGTGGAATCTCATAGTTGTTTCAATTTGCATTTCCCTGATGGTTAGCAATGATGAACATTTTCTAAAGTGTGTATTTGCCATTTGTATTTCTTCTTCTGAGAACTCCCTGTATAGTTCTCTGCCCCATTTCAAGAGTGAGTTGTTTAACTTTTTATTGTTTAGGTTCAAAGGCACTGGAAAAGCAAGAAAAATCCAACCCAAAAAGCTCCAGACAGAAAGAAATAACTAAGATCAGATCAGAAATTTAGAACTGGAAACTAAGAAAACAATTGAGAAAATTGAAGAAACAAAGAGCTGGTTCTTTGAAAAAATACAAAAGCTTCATAAACCCCTGGCCAATTTGATCAAGCAAACAAAATACATGCTTCAAATAAAAAAAAAATTACAAATGAAAAAGGAGAGAGCACAACAGACATAAGTGAAATTGGGAGAATCATTAGCACTTATTTCAAAAACCTCTACTCCACAAAACTGGATAATATGGAGGAAATAGATGAATTCCTAGATCATACCACCTACCAAAATTAGACTCACACCAGACTAATCTCCTAAGCAAACCTATCACACCCATCAAGATGGAAAAGGTAATCAAAAACCTCCCTCAAAAGAAGAGTCCAGGACCACATAGCTTCTCACCTCAATTCTATCAAACCTTCATGGCTGAACTAAAACTAATTTTTCTCAAAGTGTGCCACACAATCAGAGAACAGGGAAAGCTCCCCAACTCCTTCTATGAATCTAGTATCATCCTATACAAAAATCAGGCAGAGATGCCACAAGAAAAGAAAACTATAGGCTTGTTTCCCTGATGAACTTAGATGCAAAGATCCTGAACAAAATCCTTGCAAACCAAATTGAACAACACATCAAAAACATTATCCACCTTGATCAAATAGGCTTCATCCCAGCAATGCAGGGGTGGTTCAACATATGGAAATCTGTCGATGTAATACACCACATAAATAAGCTTAAACCAAAAGAACACATAATCATTTTGTCAAAGGCAGAAAAGGCCTTTGATAAAATACAACATCAATTCATGATCAAAGCATTGGAGAGAATTGGCATGGATGGTTTATATATCAACATAATAAAGGCTATATATAAAGCTCCTAAATAATACTTAATGGAAAAAGACTGAAGGAATTCCCATTGAGAGCAGGAACAAGACAGGGGTGTTCACTCTCACCCCTGCTCTTCAACATAGTACTGGCAGTCCTAGCTCAAGCAATGATAGAGGAGAAAGAAATAAAATGGATGCAAATTGGAAAGGAAGAAGTTAAGTTAGCTCTATCTGAAGATGACATGATTCTATACATAAGAGACCTGAAAGCCTCCTTCTCAAAACTCTTAAAGGTGATTTATTCCTTCATCAAAATAGCAAGATGCAAAACCAATGCACAAAAAATCAATAGCCTTTCTATATGCATGAGACAAAGATACAGAGAAAGAAATAAGTGACATTGTGCTATTTTCAATAGCAACAAAAAAGAATAAAATACCTTGGAATAACATTATCCAAGGATGTTAAAGACCTATACAATGAAAACATAAAATCACTCAAAAAAGAAATTGAGGAGGACCTGAGAAAATGGAAAGAACTCCTATGCTCCTGGATAGGCAGAAATAACATTGTGAAAATGGCAATATTACCAAAGGCAATATACAGATTTAATGAAATACCAATAAAAATCCTAGCACTGTTATTGACAGAGATAGAAAAAAATGAACTCTGAATTCCTATGGAATGACAGAAGGCCTCAGATATCCAAGCATATCCTCAGCAAAAGATACACCTCTGGAGGCATCACCATACCTGATCTAAAGCTGTATTACAAAGCCATAGTAATAAAAACAGCATGGTACTGGCATAAAAACAGGATTATAGACCAGTGGAACAGAATTAAGGACCCAGATTTTGGGTCAATTCACTACAGCCACTTGATATTTGACAAAGGTTCTAACAATGTAGTCTTGTAAAAAGACAGCATCTTCAACAAATGGTGCTGGACAAACTGGATAACCATGTGCAGAAGAATGAAAGTCGATCCACACATGTCACCATGCACAAAATTCCAGTCGAAATGGATCAAAGGCCTCAATATAGGACCAGAAACTCGGCTAGTACCATAAGAAAAATGGGAGGAACTAGCCATTATGCAGAAGGCAAAGGTAGGAGGTCACTGTGAGTTTGAGGGCACCCCAAGAGTACATAGTTAATTCCAGGTCAGCCTGGACTAGTATGAAACCCTACCTCAAAAAAAAAAAAAAAAAAAAAAAAAAAAAAAGGAGGAATTTCCATGATATAGGAATGGGAAAAGACTTCCTGAACAAAACCTCAGTAGCTCAAGAAATTAAGCAATCACTCCACCATTGGGATCTCATGAAGCTGAAAATTTTCTTCACAGACAAACATAAAATAAGCAGAGGCAATGGAGCACCCACAGAATGGGAAAAACTTTTGCTGGGTATACAACTGACAGAGGCCTAATTTCTAAAATCAAGACGGCTTTTACTTTGAGATTTCATCTCAGTCCATTCAGAATGTATAAAATCATTCAAACAAATAATATATTCAGGCAAGAGTGTGGGAGAAAAGTAACCCTTATTCACTGTTGGTAGGAATGTAAATAGGTGAAGATTTCTCAAAATTATTTTTAAAAAATCTACCAAGTGACTCAACTATTCCACTCCGTGGTCTGTACTCAGAGGAGTATTTAGTCCTACCACTGAGATACTTCTACTTCCATGTTGATTGCTATACGAAAGTAATTGCTAATAAATAGAACTAGCCTAGGTAGTCAACATGAATGGAAACAAAAAATGTTATGTAAAGACAAGAAGAATTTTATATACCCATGAAGAAAAATGAAATCATGACATTTGCAAGAAATAAGTCACACTCATAAAGACTAATATTGCATTCATACCTCATAGGAAGATCCTATATTTTAATATTTACATACAGGTATATATAAACCAAAATCTAGGAGAAAAAATATATATGGTGAGTGAGTCATGAAACTGGAAAGTTACCATGAGAGGGAATAAATTTTAAGAACAGGGGAGATAAGAGAGGCCAATAAGAATAAATTAATGAAAGCAGAAGGTGGCATTTGGGGAGTGGAAGGGAAACCAGTAGGAGGAGAACTAGAGAATGGGATGGAAGATCAACCAGAACAAAATGTTATGAAATGCAACAATGGAATCCACTACTCTGTATGCTAATTTTAAAAAACAATAATAAAAGGAACTTATTTTAAAAGTTTTGTTTGAATACCCCTTTATAGCAAATCCTATTTATAGCAAAAATGTATGTGCGTTTGTTAGTTTCAAATCTTCTTTACTTTTCAGTGGTTTCAAATTTATTTTGTAGTCAACAAGGACCTATTGAAGACTTTTGAATAAGGAGAACGTCCATCCTGGTGTTTCCTCAAAAGGATTAATTTGTGGAAGTATGCCACATCAGATTCTGGTAGCGCAGGACAATATGAATCATCCCAGGTACCATACACATTAACAGAAACATGTCCAAATGTTTGCTGAATGAATGAATTTCAGAAATCATTCAGGGATTAGTGCTTATGCCACATCATTCACTCCATATTGATCTTCATCTCTCCTTATACTCACATACTCTTTCTTTTTTGTTCACATATTCTGTTCTTTTACCTCATTCATTATTTTAATTGTATAGACCAATGGAATAGACTTGAGGACCCGGACTTTGGGTCAAGCAACTATAGCTACTTGATATTCGACAAAGGCCTGAACAATATAGGCTGGAAAAAAGACAGCACCTTCAACAAATGCTGCTGGACAAACTGGATTACGGTATGCAGAAAACTAAGACTTGATCCACACATTTCAACATGCACTACACTCAAGTCCAAATGGATCAAAGACCTCAATATAAGACCAGAAACTCAAATACTACTGGAAGAAAATTTAGGAAGTACTTCCCATGTTATAGGAATCGAAAAAGACTTCCTGAACAAAACCCCAGTAGCTCACGATCTTAAACAGTCACTCAACCAATGGGATCACATGAAGCTGAAGAGTTTCTTTACAGACAAGCATACAATAAGCAAAGCCAATAGAATACCCACTGAAAGGGAGAAAATATTTGTGGGTTATCCAACTGGTAGAGGCCTAATCTCTAGAATCTACAAAGAACTCAAAAATCTAAACAATAAGAAGTCAAACACCCCACTCACAAAATGAGGCAAAGAGCTGAAAAGAGATGCATTTTTTTTTTTTTTTCAGTTTTGGGACTGGGAAGTTGAAGACCAGGAAGCCCACATTTGGAGAGGATATTTGTGCTATATTTTCCAATGGGAGGCAAAAAGGCAAGAAAGCCACACTCACTCTCATGGTAATGACATCAATCTATCCATAAAGGCAGAACTTTCTTGAGTAATCTTTGAAGATTTTAATTTAATATGATTTTCTTTTAAAATTTAGCTATTAGCAAACAAAAATTATGTTACATTATGATGTTTTCAAACAAGTTTTTGTTTTTCTTCTCCCCTTTCCACTTTGCACTCCTTCCCAACTGAGCCTCCTTTCTGCCTTCAAAATATATGTTTGCTTTTGTCTTTCCCCACTTTCACTCCTTTTTTCAAAGCTCTCATGGTTTGCTATCTGGAATGCTCATACTCAGTCTCACAGTAAGCATCCTTAACTGTTCTTTAAGCAAATTCCTTCAAACTCCTTCCTGAAAGGAGGAAAGAGGTCAACAAATCTTGGAGAGCTGAAACTTGAAAGGTCACAGCACCACTCCTTAAGGTTATAGGAGTCATGGTAATGTCCTCATTGTTAGGTGAGTGTCTCAGTCACTACTTCACTAACTGGTGCTCCTAATACCACCCCAATCAGATTAGCTATTATCAAGACTATTAATGACAAGTGCTGGTGAGGCTGTGGGAAGAAGGGAACCCTGATTCACTGTAAGTAGTAGGGTGAACTGGTACATCCACTATGGAAATCAGTGTGAAGATTTTTCAAAATGATAAAAATTGAAGTAACATATGACAGCCATACCACTCCTGGGCATATTCACAAAAGCTAGTGAAAGAAATCAACCTACATGTTCCTCAACTGATGACTAAGTAATGAAAATATGGTGCACATATGCACTAGAGTTTTACTCATATAAAAAATATGAAGTTAAAAATTTGCAGGAAAGGGCTGAAGAGATGGTTTAGTGATTAAGGCATTTGCCTATGAAGCCAAAGCACCCAGGTTCAATTCCCCTTGACCATGTAAGCACAAGGTGGTGCCTGTGTCCAGAATTCATTAACAGTAGCTGAAAGTCCTGGTGAGCCCATACTCTTTCTCTCACTCTCTCTAGTAAATAAAATTAAATAAAATATTTTTAAAAATTAAAAATATTGCAGGAAAATGAAAAAAAAAATCGAAACTTAATGAATTCACTCTGGCCTCCAAAAGACAAAAAAAAAAAAAAAAAAAAAAAACATTTCTCTCTTAGATGTGGATCCTAACTTTTAATTATTTGCATATATGTAAATAAGTAAATCTTATTTACTAATGTCAAGAATTAACTTGTAACATGGGAGGAAAGATGACTCAGTAGTTACAGACACTTGCTTACAAAGCCTGATTGCCTGGGTTAGATCCACCAGTAAACACGTAGAGCCAGATGCACAAAGTTCAAGTTCATTTTCAGTGGCAGGAAGCCTTTCTATCCCTCTCTTTCTATCTCTTGCAAATAAACAAGTAAAAGTGAAAAAAAAAAGAATTTAACTTATAGAAAGTATTTTCAATTTTTTCTTACTGCTCTCAATTTTTATATGTTCTCATATTGTTTTTACTTATATAAGATATCTTAAAACTGTCTCTTGATCTCACAATGTGATAAATATATTTTACTTTCTATAAAGCATAAAAATAAAATTCCCTCCTCATTTTCAGCTACTGTTTCTATTGTTACTTCAGTGCTTATATTTTAAGTTAAATTGTTATGCTATCTATATTGTAACAATTCAATATTGTTTGTCCATAGGCTTACTCTAAAGGCAAAACTAACTAGCTAGTTTCTATCTTGTCATAAATATCTAAAAATTAATTTGTGTAAAATAAGACTAAAACTATAAGAAAGAAATACAGGTAACATCTGTTGAAGCTGATGCTGTAGGTGAATCATCCATCTAGACATTTGATATCTGATTTTCTTTTTCTTTTTTGAGGTAGGGTCTCACTCTAGCTCAGGCTGAAATGGAAATCACTCTGTAGTCTCAGGGTGGCCTCAAACTCATGGCAATCCTCTTACCTCTGCCTCCCGAGTGCTGGGATTAGAGGTGTGTACCACCATGCCTGGCAATATCTTATATTTTTAATTATTAAAAATAATAAAGTTTCGTTGATGTATAGCTGAAATATGATTTAAGGTAAAATTTACTGCCATTGGTTTCCCAATGCATTTCCAACTTTCTGTTTCACTTACTTTATACCATGATATGATATTTGATAGAATATTGTTTCTTCAGAGCAATCTTTATTTCATGAGTGCCTTTCTTCCCCAGGGGCCAATGACCTTCTTTCCTCATTCAAATGATGGGACATATGCAGACTTTGCTGCTCAACTGATAACTGAAAATTCTTTCTCTCTATAACAAAATCTACTGCAACTATCTATTGTGTATCTGTTTTTTGCTTTCAGGTAATATAGCTGTGATCATTTTTACGGAAGAATTTGGATAATAGAAGTATATATTTTCCCTGCTTTAATTTGGCTATGAACTTTGAGTTTGTAATATGTTGCCTTTAGATAATCAGAGGTATTGATTTGTATTTTTGCATTCAATATTGTTCATATGGTATTTGGCTCCAAAAAGTGTCCAAAATTTTGTTGTCTTGTTCTTTTGATTTTAAAACTTAATTTCTTAAATTCACTGTCTCTTTTATTCACATGTCAATTTATTTCAACTGTGTCCTAGGTGTTAAATGCATTTTGCTAATCTTTCATGTGCATTCAAAACATTTGCCTTTTTTGTTGCAATTAAGGTTTTTGCTTTGAAGTTACATATAGTAAATGACAATTTGGTATGTCTTTAATATCATAATAGCTATATTTCATAAGTCCTATGCACAAGAAGACAATGTGAAGTAATTACAGTTGAAGGACTTCATAAAGGTGATCTTTCCAAGTTGCCAAAGCTTGAGATTTCACCACAAAAAATAAATGCCTTAGGGCTATTAGAACCCTAAGCCCTGAGTTCATATCTGTAAACTAACCAAAGACTTGGCAGTTTCAGATTTAAGAAAATGATTTTTTAAATACCACATTTTATTCAGATCTCACAAAGGAGTGAGGAAGGAAGAAAAGTGAGAGGTAAGGGAAGATGCAGTGGGGAGAACAGAAGTATACCATGTGGAGCCCAAAAGCCCATGCAGGCCACGTATAGCCTCGGAGCCCAAGTAGTCAAAGATCTTAGGGCAAACAAACAAACAACAACAACAACAACAACAAAAAAAACTGCACTTCCAAGAAAGATCAAAAGTGAACACAATAATAAAAGGAAAAAAAAAGTGTCTTTTCCCACTCTGGCAGTTGGAGCTAGATACAGCTCTTACCCTTCCAAATACCCAAAAAATGTTGCTGCCAGCTCCAGAGAGAGAGAGAAACTAGTCCTCTCTCTTTGTGGATCCAGGGAGATATAGGATTTGTGCCATTCCATGTGGACACAATTACACCAGGTGTCCCAGCCAATAAGCCTGGGCTTCAACGAGAAATCCACCATACTGGGCAGGGTGTGCATTTGCAAAAGATCTAATGGAGTGAGATGGGCAAACACCAAATCCCAAAACTAGCACACATAGGGCAATCTGAGATAGGCATGGCCAGGGTGTGATATCCTAATACACCTCCCATTAAGGGCTGCCCTGATCCTGCCTAATTAATCTAAAGGCCTACTCTGGCACTCCCCGCCCCAACACCACCACCACAGAATCTTGCCATACGGTCTTTCTATCCATTTTCTTTTGTACTGAAAGATGGAAAACTTATGTGACTTGGGTTGGTTGCACACTGATAGTGTGGGTTTATTTATGGAGGGCTTTTAGAGCATTTAAGTATAAGCATGTGCTGCTGAGCATTCAGAAACTTTCCCATAAATATTGTGTCTCTCAACTCAGCTTTTCATAAATCTTAAAGTTGAAGTTACACTCAGAGAAGCAATTGGATGGCAGCCACCCCCAACTGATGACTCTGAATAGAGTGGTGTTCATAATAGCAGCTGAGCATAGCAAGAGTTAAAATGGCATGTGAGTATAGCAGTACCAGAGAGAGTTCTCTGACACAAACAAAACACCAAGCTTAGTCTACCAAATTCTATTGTTTATTAGTTAAAGTCAGCTTATTTCTTTCTATATATTTCTTTTTAAAATTTATTTTTACTTATTTATTTGAGAGAGACAGAGAATGGGCAAACCAGGGCCTCCAGACACTGCAAACAAACTCCAGCTATACGCACCACCTTATACATCTGGCTTATGTGGGTCCTGGGTATTGAACCTGGGTTTGGGTCCTTTGGCTTTGCCAGCAAGCATCTTAACCTCCAAGCCATCTCTCCAGTGGGTCGTTATATATATTTCTTGTCTATTCTTTATTCCATTAGGTATATCAGAGTAGCTTATTTTGGTTTTCATTTGAAATATTGAAGATAATAAATGTGAAGACTTTTCTCAGGAATTTTGGATCTACAGTCATAATCCTTAGTGAACTATGAACTGCCTGTTTATGATTTTCCCATTTTTTTAGAGGGTGTTTTCTCTGTTCCTTGTAGCTCTGACATTATTCTTTAGATTTTTTTATTGGTATTCATGCATGCATCTGTGTGTAATGTGTGTGTGTGTGTGTGTGGTGTATGCACATGTATGTAGATGCATACACCCTCTATGACTAAGTCAGAGGTTGTCCTCTGTTGCTCTTATGCCTTAAGTAACTGAGACAGAATCTCTCGCTGAACACTGAGCATGCGATTTTTTGGCAAGGCTAGCTGTCCAATGAGCCCCAGAAATTCAAATTCTCCCTCCCATCTCTGACCCTTTCAGCACTGGGGTTGCAGGAGTGCTCAGCTGAGCCTGTTTTTTTTTTTCTTTTTTCTTTAGTTGAATGCTGGTGCTTAAACTCAGATCCTCATCCTTGTGTGGCAGGTACTATTACCAACTGAGCTGTTACATGCAGCTCCAGATATTTAGAATGCAATTTAATCATCTGATATATATATATATATATATATATATATATATATATATATATACATATATATATATATATATAATGTATGTATATTTCACTTTAGTATACTTTATTTCCTTCAATAAATCCACTTATTCTAAGATCTTGAAGCTCATCTTCCATATTATCACAAAGAAATTTCATCTTTCACATTCTGGAATGCATTAAGTCTTTGTGAGACAGTTATAAAGACATTTTATGGGGAATAATTCAGTGAGTAAGACCACTTGCACACAAGCATGAGAACCTGAGTTTGATCCCTAACACCCATGTAAAAAGCTAGACATAGATGTGCAAACCTGTAAATCCAGTACTGAAACAGATGAAAACAGGACACTCTCAAGGGCTCACAAATCAGCCAGACTGGTTCATCAAGAAACTCCATCTTGAGGAAAACCACATGGATAAGTTATAGAGGAGGGTACCCAATGGTCTACTCTGGCTTTCATATGTGTGACACCTGCATTACCATTGTTCACACTCTATACACACAAAACACACTAGATATGAAAAATGATAAAAATGAAACATAGGTTTTCCTATATAGGCACTAAATAAATCCGAAATCACTTATTTTATTACTATGCTTTCT
This sequence comes from Dipus sagitta, assembly GCA_036346955.1. Taxonomy (NCBI): domain Eukaryota; kingdom Metazoa; phylum Chordata; class Mammalia; order Rodentia; family Dipodidae; genus Dipus; species Dipus sagitta. The sequence goes on from CM070777.1 coordinate 84,216,198, forward strand.
CCACTGTACATTGGTATACATTTGTAAGTCGTGTGACCATATATGTGTTTAAAATAATTAGGAATCTACTTATCTCCCTTGTTTATCTACATATTTTTTCACCTGCACTAATTTGTTTGTCCCACTTTGTCAGTGATGTGATAGCTGATATTATATGCTGTTAAAATATTACCTGCTTAAGAAGTTGTAGAATCACCTTCCAATTTCAACAAGACAGCTTACTATTTTGTTTTTACTAGAATTAGTTTACATCTGTAGATGTATTTATCAAGTTATGTAATGCTTACAATATTGAGTCACCAACCTAGAATTAATATATATTTTCATTTATTTAAGTATTGTTTAATTTGTCTCAGAAATGGTGATGGATTTTTGAACCTAGTGAAACAATTTAGTAGACTCATTTCTGGGTATACTCTAAACTTAGCAGATGTACTTCATGGCTTTTGGTATTATTATATGTAGTTCATTTTTAAAGTATAATATTCAATTACTTGACACTAAAGGGTCCTTGTTTTATATATTTTTATCAGTTATTTAAGAAATAAAAGCTAGTCAGAAGAAAATCTGTTGCTATATATTGTCTCAAAAGACACTTAGTGCTCTTCCTGCTGGATTCTGCTGGCAGAGCAGTTATGCAGCTCTGTTAGCCTCATGGGGAGGAAATATTCATTTCACCTCTCCACGGAGAAGTGGGGATGGTACATCCAGATCTGGGATTTATATTCTACAATGCTTGGGTTATCATGGATTGTTTCAATGAGAAGGGGATCGAAGATGACTGAATAGAAATGCCTGGTTCTCAAACAGGAAGCAGTACAACCAAAGAACAAACAACTTCATTATAAGGTAGGTGGCTGAATGAAGGCTTTGTAACTTAGGGAAGGAGAGGTAGGATCCCTAGAAGACAAGTGCACGTGAGACAGCTTCACAGAAGGAAGAAAGAAATATATAACATCTGCAACCCTGGCTCCTTTAGTGGAAAGAGCCCCCCACTGTATGTGTGAAAGAGTCAGAGCGGTCACTGAACACTGGCAATCCCAACAACAGAGTTCCATAGCCTCCACCCCATGTTTGAATCTAGAATTTTCATGGATTCTTCTTCAGAAGAGGAACTCACATGGTTATACCCAGTCTCTAGCTTTCAAGCATGGCACCATCTTTAATACTTGAGAAGGGGGCCTGTTTAAGTATACTGTGTTCCACAGAAGACTCCAAATATCTCCAGTGCTGATGTCCCTCATGCCATCATGATCACACAATAGTCTCACAAATTCAATCATACACAACAATGACTCCCAACAATTAGTGCCCTTTATTAAGACATGCCTCCCATAGTACATAGCCCTGTGCTACTACTTCAGCTCCCATAGGTCCCCACTTAACGTAAAGCCACACTGCAAAACTCTGTAATACAAAAGGACTGACCTGGCATAAATCAAACATGTCTGTCAGTGGAGAAAAATAGAAAAATCCAGAAATTAATCAATGTATTTATGGGTATTTTCTACAAAAGCACTAATAAAATAAATTGGAGAAGAACAGACCCTTGAATAAATGGCACCAAAGAACCTTGATACACATATGGAGAATGATAAAGTTAAACAACATCTCACTATACCAAGCAACAACAAAAACAACAGTACAAAACAGTTCAGAGACTTACGTAAACTTAGAAGTAATGAAAGTACTATAAGAAACATAGAGGAAACATTGCAAGACATTGATAGTAACAAAGGTTCTTGGATAAAGAACAAGATCTACATAAATGCATAATGTCAAAGTAAAAGCTTTCATACAACACAAAAGAAAATTAAAAATGAAGAACAAAGAATGGTGTGAGGAGACACCCAAAAGAATGGGAGAAAACGTTTGTATACTACTTGAAAAGGGGTTAAAACCCGGATACATATAAGGACCTCCAAAAATTCAGCACAACAAATAATCCAATTTCAAAAAGAGGCAAAATACTTGAGTAGACACTTCCCAAAGGAAAACACACAACTGCTCAACAAGTATATGAAATTTTGGTCAACATCTGTGGGAAGATGTGTCAATGGTTTAAAGCACTTGTTGCACATACCTGGTGGCTCGGGTTCAGATCCCCAGAACTAAGTAAAGCCAGTTACAAGCAGTGCGTGTGTCTATAATCCCAGCATGCCCACAGCAATGGGAGGTAGAGGAGAAGCCTGAAGTTACAGCCTACTAGATTGACATTTACAGTGGCAAACAAGAGCAACTTACAAAGGGTGAAGGCAAAGAATGACAGCCAGAGGCAGTCCTCTGACCTCCACAAGCACTTTGTTACATATATACACACCAAAGACAAACACACACCAAAAGAAATGCACATCATTATTTATGAGAAAATGCAAATAAAAGCCACTGTGAGATGTTATCTCACTACCAAAATGGCTACTATCAAAAGGACAAAAATGAGAGAGAATGGGCATGCCAGAGCCTCCAGCCACTGAAAATGAATTCCAGATGCGTGTGCTCCCTTGTGTATCTGGCTAATGTGGGTCCTGAGGAATCAAGCCCTGTACCGGGGCCCTTAGGCTTCACAGGCAAGCACTTAACTGCTAATCCATCTCTCCAACCCTAATGGTGTACCTTTTTATTAATTACTTTTGTATTCAGCAAATACAGTCAGTTTGGTACCATTATTAGGCCCATCTATGACCTACCCCCTCCCCTTAGCCCCTCCTTGTTGAGGTATGTGGGTCATACATTGTGGAGTTAGACCACAGTTATGGGTAAGATAAATGTCTCTGCACATCATGACCCAACATGTGGCTCTGACATTCTTTCCATCCCCTCTTCCGCAAAATTTCCCTGTGCCATGTTGGGTTCATTTCTGGTCTGCTTCAGTGATGAGGTGTTGGGGGCCTCTGAGGCTCTGGCTCTCTGATTTGGTAGGAGTTGATTTTTCTCTGTATTGATCTCCTTCCCCCTTGTGCTGGTACCCGTTTCATCAGGAAAACAGCCCCCTTGCTTGTTTCACCATTTTTTCTTAGTTGCAGCCAGGGCCCTTTTGAGGTATGATGGGGTGGCTCTCTCCTTAGGATCTACATCTATCTGAAAAAGAGAAGCAGATTCTCCAACGGAGAGTAAGTTAACACCAGGACAAATGAGATAACCGTTACTTTTTTTTAATAGAGAATTTAATAGGTGTAGGCCCTCTTATAGCCCATGATTGATGGTAGCTTGATATTGGAGAGTGGGCTTATGTTTGGATATGGTTCTGACTTGTTTCCCAGCTCCAGCTATGGGTCCCGTACCACTGAGGAGATCAGTTAGCCAAATTAAGAGCAGTTGGTTTCCCACCATAGCTGTGGGCCACTATTGCATTTGTGTGGGCATCACAACTAGTTATTTGCTGCTAAGTAGGTTAGACCATGAGTTGCTTGGACAGATGTTGATCATTTTCCCCCGGTTACCCATGGAGTACCTTCTGGCACTAGACACGCTGACTGTCTGAGGACTGACTCTCTTCCCACTTCTAGCCATGCCATTCTATTTTACATGTCAACCACATAAGGTGTCTTCATCAGTAGGGTCTTACCACTAACCTTTAGTGGGTCCTCAAGTACTCTGACAGAAATCTGTCTGTCTTTTAGGAAACCTTGTAGGTCTCTCTGATCAAAAGCTGATTTTGGATGATAACCCCATGCTGTTACTGGGAGTTACAGGTCAGTGCCCACTAAGAAAATGAGGAAAAATATAACTAATATACAAGAGTTAGGGAGAAGAGAGAGAGAGAGAGAGGGAGAGGGAGGGAGGTTTTAGTCTAGCAACTAGATTCCCAGTGTTGAGCCCAGTAGACATAAAGACAGAGACTACATGGAGTTTTAAAATATACTATCAAAATATTCAATATCTTTCCATAAAACCACAGAATAAAACTTCCAAGTATTTAATGCCTTGAGAAGTCTGAGGTATAAAGATGGCTTGAAAAAATAGTCCCTCTAATTGTGAAGCAGGATGTCTTGTTTCATAGATGGCAGTTAACATGGTGGTTTCTACAGTTTGAGAACATGTTAGAGGGATTGATGCTTAGTTGATTAATAACAGACTCATTTATATAATTTCAGATAAAAGTGGCAAGATCTGTTACGCAAGGGCTGAGATTTAACATTGTGGGATTGTCCTTCTGCCAGCTGCAAGGCAATGTAAGAGGGAAACAAGTGACCAGGAAAAAGCAGCACAAGTAAGACTGTAGATGCCCCATCTTTCTAGTGCTAGTGTTCCAGTAATGAACAAAATGTGTAGGTTTAAGTAAGAAGGGGAGGGTTCTAGTGTAAAAAGAAGCCATTATGCCTTGACTTCTTTTTTAAAAAAGATTTTTTTTAATTTACTTATTTACTTGAGAAAGAGAGGGAGGGAGAGAGAGAGAGAGAGAAAGAGGCAGAGAGAGAGCACAGACATGTCAGGGGCTCCAGCTGCTGCAAATGAAGTCCAGATGCCTGCGCCACCTTGTGCATCTAGCTTATGTGGGTCCTGGAGACTTAAACCTGGATCCTTTGGCTTTTCAGGCAATTGCCTTAACTGCTAAGCCATCTCTCCAGCCCTTGCCTTGACTTCTTTACTGTCCTGTGGCTTCAGGGTTCATTGCATAACCCAGAAAATAGTTCCATTAGATGAAGTTAAAGTTAAAGTCTGATTATCATTGTATTATTTGTCCTCAGAGCTCTTTACATTAACTAAAAGGATACTAGAAATTTCAGCTGCATACTTTGTAAGAATACTGGTGGTACAGGAAGGTTGAACTATGAGAGTCCTAATGAATTTCAGAAATATGTAAGTAGAAGAACAGATTAATAAGGGTAAAAAGGCCCAATTGAGGTCAGGGGAAGAGATTGAGTATGGAAAGGTGGAGGGAGGGCTAATCAAAATCTAAGAGTATATAAATAAATCATATGGAAACCTACTTTTCTTAGCAATGGAACACACAGGAGCCATAGATTGCTACTAGAAAAGTTTCAGTGCCAGAGATGGGATACCTTCCATGAGTTGTTGGCCACGGAGGTCTCTGATGTCCCCCAAACATTAAAGGCCTTGGTTTCCCACCAGAAATAGATGGTAAGATACTATTGCTAAAGACTCCACATACTTGGGCTACAAGATAACTGAAAAACCCTGCTGGAGCTGAGCTAAAAACCTCTTCCATGTAGACAAGCTGACAGAAAGCTGGAACAAAGCTATGGTGCACACAGTTCAATGGGAGAGAGAGAAATTACCAGTGAAGATACCCAACAGTGGACACTGCAAGCCTTATATTTGGCCAGCCAGGCCAAATGAGCCAACGGGTCCCATAGTGGCATATCTGTTATGGGGGTAACCAACCACCCTCTAATTTCACTGGAGGTCTGCTCCATCAGAGGGAATATATTCCTGATACTGAAAACCTACAAAAGAGGTAGTCATGAGCCCTAGGAGTGTAATGTCTGCAGCTGTCTGGCTGAAAGTATATGTTATGCTCACCAAACTGTCTAGTAAGCACTTCTCTTAATGTTGACACCCATATATTGATGCTACTCTCAGTTTTGGCAAGAGAACCTTCTCTTTTCAGATGGCAGTGACCTTGGGATGACTCAAGAGGCACCATGGTGCTAAGAAGAAGTGACGGAGGAGTGCTCAACACTGAAATATCTCAATCACACCTTCCATAGCTCAGGGTTGAGGAAGAGGTGGTAGAAAGAATGTATGAGCCAAAGGAAGGGTAGGACTCCTTACACCGTGCTCCTCCAGACACAAAATGGCCTGGATTTCCATGACCTCACAGTGCCTGACACTACCTACATAAGCCCATCACAATAGGAGGAAAAGATGATGACATCAAAATAAAAGAGAGACTGATTGAAAGAGGAAGGGACTATGATGGAGAGTGGAGTTTCAAAGGGGAAAGTGGTGGGGAGGGAGGGAATTACCATGGGATATTGTTTATAATTATGGAAGTTGTCAATAAAAAAATAAATAATCTCAACCACAAGCTCACTTTACACAAAAAATAAAGAAAATTAAAAATGAATTTTTCTGACATTAACATGATGTGATGGAAATCTAGTTAGTCCTGTCTAGAGCAATAGGTAGAGTGGGGGATAAGGTCAGAATTGCCACCTCATTTCCTCCTCAGTGTGACTCTGGAAGCACAGATGTGTATCTTTGTTTCACAAATCCTAACTTCTTCAGATTGTACAGTGAGTGACAAGTGAGCCAGGGCTCTGCTGCAGTCTAAGTGGAAGCAAACTCAGTCATGAGGATTTCATGTTTAAAGGTTTGGTGAAGCTGGCAATGAGAACACAGTTGGTTATGCTCTTCCCCAGCTTTTAAATGAATATGTATATTGATTAAACAGAGGCAAATTCTTACCATCAAAGAAAAAAAAAGACAAAAGGCTGGGGGTAGGGGAATGCAGAGAAAGAATATTCTTATACAACAATGGAAACATTGTGGATTAGTGGGACAAAATGGCAAGTAGTGTAGGGTTTCCTCAAAAAGATAAAAATGAAAAACAGAACCATCAGTAAAGGCCAGTATTCTGAAACAAATAAAAATAACAATGGAAATGACGGCATGATATCAAAGAGGTATCTGTATACCTCTTTATTGTGGCAATATTTACAACAGCCTGAGAATTTACAACAGACTGAGAATTTACTGCTGAATAAATGAGTGGACAAAAATGGGCTATGGAACTAAATAGAGAGTTCTCAAAAGAAGAAATATAGATGGCATATAAACATCTAAAAAATAGTTTCATATCCCTAGCCATCAGGGAAATGCAAATTAAACTACTTCAAAATTCTATCTCACTCTTGTCAGAATGGCTACCATCATGAAAACAAATGACAATAAATGCTGGCAAGGATGTGCAAAAAGAGGAACTCTTCTACAATGTTGGTGAGAATGCAATCTGGTCCATCCATTGTAGAAGTCAGTGTAGAGGTTCCCGAGATAGCAAAAAACAGATTTACCATATGACCGAGCTATACCACTCCTAGGCATACATCCTAAGGACTTGTCTCACCACCTTACAGATACTGGCCCAACCATGTTTATTGCCACTCTATTTACAATAGCTAGGAAATAGAACCAGCCTAAATGCCCCTCAATTGATGAGAGGAATATGAAGATGTGGTACATTTGTACAACAGAGTTCTACCCAGTGGTAAAGAAAAATGAAATTATGAAATGTGCAGGAAAATGGATGGATCTAGAAAGGATTATACCTAGTGAGGTAACTCAGGCCTAGAAAGCCAAACGTCACATGTTCTCTTTCATATGTGAATCCTAACTACAAATGTTTGGTCTTCTTTGTGAGTTGGAATAATACTCATTTAGCAGAGACCAGTAAGCTAGAAAGAGGATATAAAGGGAATAGAATGGAAGGGGGGATGTAATAGGATAGTATTGTATATATGGAAGTAGAAGAACAGATTAATGGGGGTGGAAAGGCTTAACTGAGGTCAGGGGAAGAGATTGAGTAAAGGAAAGGTGGGAGGAGCACTAATAAAAATCTAAGAGGGTATTAATAAGTCATATGTAAACCTACTTTTTTGGACAATGGAACACGCAGAAGCCATATACTGTTACTAGAAAATTTTCTGTCCCAGGAATGGGATACCTTCCAGTGAGTTGTTGGCCAGAAAAGTCATTGATGCCACCAAAACATTACAGGCCATTGACTAGGCTTTTGGTTTCCCACCAGAAGAAATAGATTGTAATGCCCTATTGCTAAAGACTCCACATAATTGGGCTACAAGGTCACTAAGAAAGCCTGCTAGAACTGAGCTTAAAACCTCCTCCCTGTAGACCAGCTGGCAGAAAGCTGGTGAAAGCTACATGCATGCAGTTCAGTGGCAGAGAGAGAAATCACCAATGAAGATACTCAACAGTGGACCCTGCAAGCCTTAAATATGGCCAGCCAGACCAAATGAGCCAAATGGTGCAATAGTGGCTCATCTGTTATGGGGGAAACCAACTGCTCTCTAATTGGACTGGAGGCCTGCTCCATGGAAGGGAATACATCCCTGATACTGAAAACATATAGCAGGGGTAGGAATGAGCCCTAGGGGTATAACTTCTGCTGCTGTCTGGCTAAATATATATACTATGCTCACCATACTTCCCAGTAAGCACTTCTCTTAATTTTCATACCCATATATTAATGCTACCCTCACTTCTGATTAGAGAATATTCTCTTTTCAGATGGCAATGACCTTGGGATGACTCAGAAGGCACCATGGTGTTAAGGCAAAGTGGGAGTGCTCAGCACTGAAATATCTCTATCACACCTTCCATGGCACAGGGTCCATTACAGAAGACATGCCAGAAAGAATATAAGAGCCAAAGGAAGGGTAGGACTCCTTACAACATGCTCTTCTAGACACAAAATGGCCTGGATATCCATGACCTCACAATGCCTGACACTACCTACACAAGACCATCATAATAGGAGGAAAAGATGATGTCATCAAAATAAAGGAGAGACTAATTATGACAGGGAAGGGGTATGATAGAGAGTGGAGTTACAAAGGGCAAGGTTGGGGAGAGGGAACCACCATGGGTCATTGTCTATAATTATGGAATTTGTCAATTAAAAATAAATTTAAAAAACTTTTAAAAAGATTATAAAAATGTGATAAACAGATAGATTATAGCAATTTATTTAATAACATTATTCCATCACAAAGGATTAAATATTGTCATTTGCAGTAACAGGGATATAAGTGGAGAGTATTATGTGAAGCAGAAAAAAACAAGTGTATAAAAAGACAAATATCACAGATTCTCACTCTTTTCAAAAAATATTTATATTTGTTTATTTATTAGAGACATACAATGAGAGAGAGAATGGATGTGCCAAGGCCTCTAACCACTGCAAATGAACTCCAGATGCATGTGCCACCTTGTACATCCGGCTTAAACGGAACGTGGAGAATTGAACCTGGATCCTTAGGCTTCACAGGCAAGCGCCTAAACCACTAAGCCATCTTTCCAGCCCACAGATTCTCACACTTATGTGTTAGTTCAAAAATTTATCACATAGGCTTAGTAAGTAGTATAGTGGCTAAGAAATGCAAGGTCTAGGAAGAATGAGAGGGTGATAATGGGTGCAAAAATGCAGCTGACAGGTAGAGAAATATCTGAAGTTAGAACATAGTAAAGTAACTATTGTCTACAATATTTATGCATTCCACAGTTACTCAGTGGGAAGTTTAAAACTCAAGTTTCTAGTCTTAAATTTTAGAGCCTGTGTCAAAGTAAAGCAACATTGAGAATTATATAGCTGCAGGATTTCCTTTGGCTTTAGAGGGACTATAATTTATCAAAATATACATATTGCTATGATTTATTTACCTTGTGCCTCTGAATATTCCCTACAGTATGAAAATATATTCTCCTTGTTGGCAAGTGGAAGGAATGTCAGCCAGATCTAATGAACCCTAAGTGGGTGACTCTGTGTCAGGGTTGGCTGTGTATTTATATCCTGCCATGTGGCCATTATCTCGTTTATATGTGGTTGTTTATGGAGTCTTTTGCAATGAGGTTTTTCTATTCTCAGCAGCATTTGCATGTGCGCTTCTAACTTGAGTTGCAGAATCCTGGGAAAAATTCGCCTTGCTCCAATTAGTATAATGATGGAGAAACAGACATTTCTTCTTTTAAAGTCTGTGTGTGAATGTTAACTTGTGTCTATGTATGTTTGGGAGTACTCCACATGTGTAAGTTATCATGCAGAGGCAAGAGGACACCCTTGTTTTTTTTGTTTTGTTTTGTTGTGTTTGAGACAGGAACACTGGCCTAGAGCTCACCCATTAGTCCTCTACCTTCACAGCACTGATGTGTGCCACCATGCCTGGCATTTTTATGTGGGTTCTTAGCATTGGATGCTGGTCCTCATGCTTGTAAGGCAAACACTTTACCAACTGAATTTTGGCCCCACCTCCAGAAATAGACCTGTCTTAAGTAAGAAAAAAGGTTTCAGGATCAAGGTTAGCATAACATTTATTCTTTAAAATTATCAAACTCTTCTTTGCTAAGGCTATTTCTATTCTCTAACACTCCACACTTTACAAGTTATACATATAATTTAAATTAATATATTTTTGTATGACATGAAATGTTTATGCATATGTATGAAGAGCAGTGAAGTTTCAATTTGTGCACAGTGGAGAATGAGTGACTCAAATAATGAACATGTCCATTAGGGTAAATTTTTTAATTCTTTATGATGAGTACAGTTGAATTCCTCTCCTCTATTTTGAGATTATAATTATTGTTAATCATATTCACTGTGATAAGCCACAGAACACCTGAATTTTCCTCTCAGAAAACATTAAACTTATGCCTATTGAGTCTCTATCCCAGTTAACGACAAGGTGGTCACCAATTTCACTATCAATTTCTACAAGATCATGTTTCTAGATTACATGTACTTGTGTCAACATGCATTGTTTCTCTTTTTGCATGTGATTTATTTCTACATGCAATATCCTACATGTCCATGCATGTAATGAAGAGGCAGTAGAAATATGCTAAAAAGCTTTAACAGTGGAAAGCCCTCAAGTTTAGATAAGGAATGAGGGAGGATTGCTAGGGAGGCTGCCCTGACCCTAGTGGTTTATTTTCCTTGCCCTTCTCGTGGTTTATCACAGGTTTACTTTAACTATCATGTACATCCTATTGTATCAAACCTTTGTGTATCAAGCTGTTACATTTTTTGTAATCTTTTGTAACCTGCTTGGTCAGCTGTCATGCTTGCTTAGCTCTATACACTGTAAAATCCCCAGCAAACTTGAGCTCAGCACTGATGCCATTATAGAGACATCCTGTCTTGGCTGCTGGTCTCTTGACACCTGGAAATTCCTGTAACACATGGGTATGTGCCCATGCATGTTGTCACACAGGACAGAATTTCATGTTTTCCTTTTTATAAGTAGTCACATAAATCTTTAGTTAAATTAGTAGATTTCCAACATTTGTGTGCATCTGGGGCTTTTGGCTAACATTAAGTATAGAATTCCATCCTTTCTTATGAATGAATAATATTCTCACACACACACACACACACACACACACACATATATCATGTCATATTGTCTGAGGTTAAATATTTAGTTTGACTCTGAATCCTTTACAGTGTAAATATTGATGCAATGAACATGGGAGTTCCAGGTGTCTTTTGAACACATTGGTTTAGTTCCCTTTTGGTATATACCAACTAGTGGGATTAGATGGTAGCTATTTTTTCAGTTTTTGAGGTACCACCATTCTGTTCTCTATAATAGATGCAGAAGTTCTCATTCTGCACATACTTTCCAATATTTGCTTTTATTTTGTCTTTTTAAAATTTTTTGTTTGTTTTTATTTATTTATTTGAGAGCAACAGAGAGGGAGAGAGACAAAGAGAGAGAGAGAGGCAGAGAGAGAGAGAGAATGGGCATGCCATGGATTCCAGCCACTGCAAACGAACTCCAGATGGTTGCGACACCTTGGGCATCTGGCTTACGTGGGTACTGGGGAATCGAGCCTTGAACGGGGGGGGGGGGTCCTTAGATTCACAGGCAAGCACTTGACTGCTAAGCCATCTCTCCAGCTCTATTTTATCTTTTTAAATAATAGTTGTTTTCACTCAGTTGATGTAATAGTTCACTGGGGTATTCATTTGCATTTCCCTTATGGTTAAGATTTTGGGAGGCTGGAGAGATGGCTTAGCAGTTAAGGTGTTTGCCTGCAAAACTTAACAATGCATTCTCAAATCCCCATGTCCCATGTAGCCAGATGCAAAGTGATGCAAACATGCAGTGTTGCACATGTCCACAAGAGAGCACAGACATCTGGAGTTGGTTCACAGTGGCTTAAAAGGCCCCAGGGTGGCCCATTCTCTCTCTCTCTCCCTCTTTCTCTGCCTCTTTCTCTTTCTTTCTTTCTCTCTCAAAAATAAAATGATTTTTAAAAATGAATAAAAGAAATTTGACATATATTTCAAATATCTGTTAACCCTTCACATGTTCTCTTTTGAGAAATACCTATCCTATAAACAAAGGCAACAAAATTGACAGCCTATAGAATGACAAAAAAAGTTCAAATACTACATATCTACTGGGATATTTGAATCTGGAGTACATAAGGAACCCAATAGTAAAACAGCAAATAACAGTATTAGAATAGGACACTTTTTGTTAAAAAATCCTAATGGTAGTTATTTTCTATAAAATCAAGTTATCATGTGATTTTACGTTAATAATGGAATATAAAGCTCTGCATTGTGTTACTTGTGAACAGTACCAAAGAAATTCTTGCTGTGGCATTATCTCATTTCATTTTAATCCAAGCCATGAACAGTATTATGGAAATGGTAGAGAGAAAGAGTGCAGGACCCAGTAGGTACAATAAGATTCATCAAGGTAGTTAGGAGGGATGATTTGAGCATAGTATGTGATTCGTTTGTTTATTTTCTCTTTTTTGCATAAAAATTGTCACAGACTGTTCCAAACTACTTGTGTCTCTTTTTTGTATTTATTTATTTATTTATCAGAGAAAGGAGAGAGATAGAAAGAGAGAGAGAGAAATGGGCACACTGAGTGAGTCAGCAACCTATCCCCAAGAACAAGAGACAGAGAATGCCAGAAAGTCAGTGTGGAGATTACAAAAGGCCCAAACCTTGAGTAAGAGAAAGTAGCTCCTGGGAATTAGCTTATCCGAAGAAACAGCTTGCTTTTCCTACTTCCTCACTCTTCTCTTCCAGCCCTAAACCTATGCTAAAGCCTTAAAAGTGCCCAACTAAGGGCACATTGCCTGTTCTTTTGTTGTCCGGGTCTTAGTGTCAAAGAAGCTCAAGAAGTCCCTCTCAAGCCAATAAAGTCTGCTCTTGCCTTTGAGATCTCTATGCTTTTTATTTTAAAAAATCTTTATTATTATTATTATCATTAAACATATTTCTTATGGATATGTCTTGTGTTGGTACTCCGTTTTCCCTTGTCCCTGCACCCATTCCACTGGGGACCCTCCTCAGTGGGTTGCAGGTATTTCCTACAGGGTTGTGGGCTATACATTGTGGAAGCAGCAGTCACTTATTTTGCAGGGGAGGGAATACCTCTGGTCATAATGTCTTAACCTGTGGCTCTTACATTCTTTCTTCCCCCTCTTCTGCAAAATTCCCTGAGCCATGGTTGGTGAGTCTTACTTAAGTCTACTTCAGTGATGAGCTCTTTTAACCCCACCTAAAATCATTTTCCTTATTAATACCAGGACCTTTTACTGCTTACAAACAAACCCCAGACACATACATCACTTTGTGCATCTGACTTTACATGGGTAGCCAGGCTTTGAAAGCAAGTACCTTTAACCACAGAGCCATTTCTCTAGCCCAGCCTGAGTTATTATAATTTTTAATCCTATGATCATTTCATTTTCTGGTTTATATGAAGCTTTATTCCTGTCATCTGCAGTCTTCTCTCTTTTTAAACTTACTGATTTTTATTGTGTTTTATTTCATTGGAATATGACTTATGTTCCTCTGTTAGGCAAGTAGAATGGTTCTACTTGCCTTAATCTAATCAGAATGAATTCAGCTTGGGTACATTTCAATCTTAATAGAGTTCAATCTATCTCTGATGCACTTAACTTGCTATTTCCTAAATTTAACTGATTGAGCAATATTTTTACCACTTTTTATTTTGGAAAATGTTTCAAAGACAAATACTATATGGTTGACTTGTAACAAGTCTGGAAATGTATTTCTAGGCCATGAGCTCATCAAATGCCCCTGCAGTAGCCCACTGCCTGAACATAGCACAGATTCTTCTAGTCTCCGGTTTTGGTAACAATCAGCTCAATTCTTTGAAGTACTTTCTTTCTAAAATTGCCAAATAAGAAAATGGAACCAGAGCTGAAGAGATGGCTCAGCAGTTAAAGGCACTTGCCCGGTTTTGATACCCCAGTATCCCAGTAAAGCCAGATACACAAAGTGACACTTGCATCTGGAGTTGGTTTGCAGTGAGCACAAGAGGCCCTGCCATAGCTGTACCTATTCTCTCTCTCTCTCCCCACCACCGTATCTCCCCTTGCAAATAAACATTCTTTAAAAAGAAAATACAACAAATCTGCTTTTGGAAATTCTACATCTTGGCACTTTTGATTCTAGAAATAGACATCACTTTAGACAAAAAAAAAAAAATGTTTCAGCTAGAGTAAAAACAAATGGCATAAAGAAAGCAGAAGTGAGACACAGGGTAAGGTTAGGAATCTTCCCTTCCATTCCCTTCCTTCCTTTCTTCTTTTAACTTTTTCTTGGTGCACGTGCATGTGCGCGCACGTGTGTGTGTGTGTGTGTGTGTGTGTGTGTGTGATGTATGCATGTGTCTGTCCCAGTGGTAGTCTGAGTGGGAAGTCGGGTAACCAACTCCATCACTCTTCCACTCATTCTTGTTTGACCCAGAATTCTCTTAATGATCCCAGAGCTAGCCATGATTTTCATGTAGCCTGGTGATCCCTGGGTCTCTACTCTTCTAATGGACAGGAGGCACAGATGTGCATGGCTATGCCCAGATGTTTGTGTGGGTCCTGAGGATTTTACCCCAAGGGGTCTCAGTCCCCCTCAGGTTTGCTCAGGCCCTGTTAAAAGAGAGAGCACTTAACCATTGAGCCAACTGTCCAGGCCAAAGTTAGACATTTTTCCTTCTTCAACCTGGTTTCAACTGTTGCCTGAAAATTCAACAGAAGCTCTGCAGTTATGTTTGGTGAAATTCAAGTTGCCAATAGGACATGTTGTCTCTCATATGCGGAGCCTAAATATGAATATTTAAATTTGTAAGTTGAAGAAAGAGTCATTAGTAGAGACTAGTAAGCTATAGTGAGGCTTGCAGGGAGGAGAAGATAGGTGGGATAAGGGGAAGGAATAGTATAGGCAAGTAGAGAGAATGTACAAGGTGTAAAGGTCTAAGTGGGGGCAGGTGAAAGGGAGGATGGAAAGGAGGGTGTAGGGAGAGGGATACATAAACCTAAAACTGTTAAGGAATAAGTCATATAGAATCCTATTTCTTTGTTAGTTTAGTAAAAGTTTATTTGTAAAGAGGTACAGAGAGTTTGAGCAGAAGTACCCTGCTGGGGTACCGGCAGCCATAGGTTGTTTCAGGTAACTTCCAGTGTCCAGGATGGATCACCTTCCTCCCACGTTTTGACATAGATGACGAAAGATTACAAACATGAGGCATCAAAACAGAAGAGGCACTACTTGGAAAGAGGAGGGTGCTCAATGGAGTAGAGGTTAGGGAGGGGTTACAAAAAAGTTACAAAAAAGAGGAAAAGGAATAGGATCAAATTAAAGTATGTTCTTGTTTTAAAGTTTTCAGTAAAAATGTTAGAGAGTAGATTACAGTCTATTTACACATCATATTAGGTTGCAGTTTACTGTGTAAGAAGAAATCTTTGATCAGACATAAGAAATATACAGAGGGAACATTCATCCAAACCTAATTCATATAATAGATTCTAGCCCACTAGTCTGTATTGTTTAAGCAATTTGTTGATGTATTAAACAATTTTTATTTTTTTTATTTTTTTCATTTATTTTTATTTTTTTCTCAAAATTATTTTCTTTATTAGTTAGTTTTGTATTCAGCAAATACAATTTGGTACCATTATTAGGCTCATCTGTGACCTACGCCCTCCCCTTGGCCCTTCCTTGTTGAGGTATATGGGTCATGCATTGTGGACTTAGCCCACAGTTATGGGTAAGCTAAATGTCTCTGCATATCATGACCCAACATGTGGCTCTGACATTCTTTCCGACCACTCTTCCACAAAATTTCCCTGAGCCATGTTGGGTTCATTTTTGGTCTGCTTCAGTGATGAGGTGTTGTGGGCCTCTGAGGCTCTGGCTCTCTGATTTGGTAGGAGTTGATTTTTCTCTATGTTGATCTCCTTCTCCCTTGTGCTGGTATCTGGTTCATCAGGAAAACAGCCCCTTACTTGTTTTGCCAATTTTTCTTAGTTTCAGCCGGGGCCCTTTTGAGGTATGATGGGGTGGCTCTCTCCTTAGGATCTACATCTATCTGAAAAAAAAGAAGCAGATTCTCCAACGGAGAGTAAGTTAGCACCAGGACAAATGAGATCCGTTACTTTTTTTTTTTATAGAGAATTTAATAGGTGTAGGCCCTCTTGTAGCCCACAATTGATGGTAGCTTGATATTAGAGAGTGGGCTTATGTTTGGATATGGTTCTGACTTGTTTCCCAGCTCCCGCTATGGGAACCATACCACTGAGGGGATCAGTTAGCCAAATTGTATCCAACTAATAGAGGCCTAATCTCTAGAATCTACAAAGAACTCAAAAATCTAAACAAGGCATTTCCCCCCAATGATCCCCTCACTGGTATGGGCCCATAGCTGGAGCTGGGAAACAAGTCAGAACCATATCCAAACATAATCCCACTGTCCAATATCAAGCTACCATCAATTGTGGGCTACAAGAGGGCCTACACCTATTAAATTCTCTATAAAAAAAAAAAAAGGGTTATCTCATTGTCCTGATGCTAACTTACTCTCCGTTGGAGAATCTGCTTCTCTTTTTCAGATAGATGTAGATCCTAAGGAGAGAGCCACCCCATCATACCTCAAAAGGGCCCCAGCTGAAACTAAGAAAAATTGGCGAAACAAGCAAGGGGGCTGTTTTCCTGATGAACCAGATACCAGCACAAGGGGGAAGGAGATCAGCACAGAGAAAAATCAACTCCTACCAAATCAGAGAGCCAGAGCCTCAGAGGCCCCCAACACCTCATCACTGAAGCAGACCAAAAATGAACCCAGCAGGGCTCAGAGAAATTTTGCGGAAGAGGGGGCGGAAAGAATGTCAGAGCCACATGTTGGGTCATGATATGCAGAGACATTTAGCTTACCCATAACTGTGGGCTAACTCCACAATGCATGACCAGTATGCCTCAACAAGGAGGGGCCAAGGGGAGGGGGTAGGTCATGGATGAGCTTAATAATGGTACCAAACTGACTGTATTTGCTGAATACGGAACTAACTAATAAAGAAAAATAAATAAATAAAAAGAAAAACAAAACAGAAAAAAAGAAAATAAAATAAAATTTGATGAAATAAAATAAAATAAAATAAAATAAAATAAAACTTAAAAAAAATCTAAACAGGAAGAAGTCAAACACCCCACTCACAAAATGGGGCAAACAATTTATATTTTTTATATATCCTCAGAAATCACTGATATGCTGTAAGTGATTTTGCTCTAGTAAATTTCTTTTATTTTATTATTTACTCTATTTAACATGATATCTCATGTAGCTCTAGGTTTAACTAACTAGCCAGGGATGACTCTTAATGCCTTTTTTGTTGCATTATTAGTGTTAATGACAGTTGCTATTACTATTATTAACATTAATTGTGTGTGAATATGTGTAAGGCATGCATGCAGAGGTCAGAGAACATGTTGTGCATGTTCATATTATTCTTCTACCTTGTTTGAGAAAAGATTGTTTTTGTTATTTTTGTTGATGGAAGGGACAGACCAGCTGGCTCTTAAATCTTGAAAGATTGTCTTGATTCTTTCTCCCAATATCACAGGTACATTGGGATATGATATGTGTGCACCACATGCATCAACCTTTTCTTGGCTTCTTGCGATTTGAACTCCAGTTGGTGGGTTTGCAGAGCAAGTTTCTTTATTCTTTTTCTAGGTTGGGATCTACTCCATTTATTTATGCTTCTCTTATCCATTCTTATTATAATTTTCATATTCTTATGTAGACTATTCTGTCCAACCCATATAATATCTATGTTAATTGAAGACATGGATAGGACAAGTTAATAATAATGATTTATCTATGTTTTAATATTTTATTTATTTATTTATTTAAGAGAGATAGAGAAAGTAAGAAAGAGAGAGAATGAGCATGTCAGGGCCTCTAGCCTCTGCAAGTGAACTCCAGATGCATGTGCCACCTTGTGCATCTGGCTTACATGGATACTGGGGAACTGAACCTGGGTCTTTAGGCTTTATAGGAAAATGCCTTGACAACTAAATAAGTCCAGCCTCTCTATCTTTTTTAACTACAAAGCTACAGATAGGGCAATATGTTTATCTATTATAAAATGCCATCCTCACTATGACACTCTATTGTTCTGACAAACTTGTGAGACAATAAAAAGGTTTACCTTTAGTCACTTACATGTTTAGTAATTAAATAAGCATTTCAAACACATTATTGTATATCAAAGACAGAAGTAAGTATCTTCCAATGCTCACATCAACTACAGAAGAAACAATAGTATTCATTTAATATTTTTCCAGCTAAGTCATGCAAATAATTAGTAACTTGAGTTAAAGGCAATTATTCTTATTTATTAAGTTATGAAAGCTTTGCAACCCCAATTTAGACAAAGCAATAGCTTTACATTTTATGATCACTTTGGGTTTCTTAAGTGTCATGGCTTCTGGTATACAAGAGATAGTTCCACGGAATAACAAGATAACTGTTTGCCATTCAAAACAGTGAACAAAATTTTGCTCAAATAAATTTTGTATTAGTTGATATTGCAGTCAGGTTCACATTACTGGCAGAAATTTCCTGACCAAAAGCAGTTTTTGTGAAAACAAAAGGGTTAATTTTGACTTACAGACTCGAAGGGAAGCTCCATCATGGCAGGGGAAAATGATGGCATGAGCAGAGAGTGGACATCAGCCCCTGGCCAACATCAGATGTAAAACAGTGAGAGGAGAGTGTGCTGAACACTGGAAAGGGCACATTGGCTATAATAACCATAAGCCCACCATCAACAATACAGCACCTACAGGAGGCTTTAATTTCCAATTGCCATCAGTTGGGGAACTTAGCATTCAGAACACTAAGTTTATAGGGAATATCTGAATCAAATTACCACATTCTGCCTGCCCCCTGGCACCCATAAGCTGATATCCATACATGATTTAAAATGCAATTCATTCATTCAACTTTAAAAGTCCCCACAGTTTTTATCAATCCCAGTGATGTTCAAACATCACCATAGTCCAAGGTCTTTTAAATGTGCCATAATACCAAAAAATACCCTCCAAAACCTATAATGACACAGAAAAAACACTCACACTGGAAAAGATGGCATTGGCCATAGCAAAGGTTTAAACAGGGCAAACATCAAACTCTGTAGCTCCAAGTCCAAAAACTCTAGTCAATAAGTCTCCAAGTCCAATAATTCTAAACACTGACAAGTCTCTGGAATTCCACTTCTGCCCCTCCAGCTAAGCTACTCAGAGTCCTGGAAAACTTCATCCAGGGCAAGTAGTTCTCCTTAGTAGCCAGCTTGTGGTTCTGGCATCTCCTCTGGGACTCCATTCCAACCCATGGTCCATCCTCCTGGCTCCAACAGTTCTCCATGCATGCATCCAGCAAACCTGCTTCACACTGCCCATAGCCATTTCCAAAACACATCACCATGTTGCAAACTCAATGACCCTCTCTTTCTGGCATTTCTTATTCTCCATAATACCAGTGGGGTTCCAATTTGTTAATCCAGTGGGGGAATAAAGAAGACTTTGAAGAACAGGACACTCCTTCAGAATTCAGGCCTCTTCAAAAGAGTCTACATATTCCTATTGCCCCAGTCTCAAAGCTGTCATCTTTCATGTAATGGCAGCTGAATGGGTATCAGTTTCAGCCTAAAGATATTTTTTTTCTGTGTCATATACCTCTGCTCGCACCAGTCCATTTCTATGCAATGCAACCCTGCAAAAATTCTCTGGACACAGGCATAACAGCAAGCATCTCACACAAACTGCTTCTAGCCCAGTCCAGGCAAACCTTTTTCTCACCCACACAGGCCAAACTTCACAGTCCTCAGTTCTTACTGCATTCAGGTCTTTCAACTCTTACCAGAATAGTCCATAAAGCTGTAGTAATAGTACTGCAAGGTGTCTCTTAGCCCAAGGTTTCAAATCCTCCCACATTCCTTTTGAAAATCAGCTCCAAAAGGCCAAAGCCACATAGTCAGGTATCTAGCACCAATGCCACTCTCAGTACCAAGCTCAAATTGCTGGTACAAATCTCCCAACCAAGAGCAGCTTGTGGGAAGAAAAGAGGTTTATTTTGGCTTACAGGATCAAGGGGGAAGCTCCAAGATGGCAGCGGAAAGCAATAACATGAGCAGAGCAGAGGGTGGACACCACCTCCTGCCAACATCAGGTGGACAACAGTGACAGGAGAGTGTGCTGAACACTGGTAAGGGGACACTGGCTATAATGCCCATAAGCCCACTCCCAATAATACACCACCTACAGGAGGCCTTAATTTCCAATTGCCATCAACTAGGAAACCTACCATTTAGAACACCTACGTTTATAGGGGACACATGAATCAAACCACCACAGTTTATCTTTAAACATTGCCTTTTAAAAAAAGTCATAAATCATACTTTTCTGTAAATAGAAAAATAGAAATTAATGCCTTGGTTTTTGTAAGATACTGAGTACCCAGACATGTTTTACAACCTGAATTTACTCATTGATATATCATTAATAATTTCTGAAGTTTACCTCCACTTTTTCACAGAAGAGATCATTTCAGTGATTTTCTCAAAAGGTATTATCTGGAATGTTAAAAAGTACAGAAAGTGGAGGTTGAGAGGACATGACGCACCAGTTAAAAATGCTTGCTTGCAAGCCTGCCAATCCATGTTCAGTCTTTCTCATCACCTTAATAATGCCAGATGTAACCTGATATATGCATATGTAATCCCAATGTACCTCCTGCAATGGGAAGTAGAGCCATCAGAATCCAGAAGTAACCAGGCAGGAGAGACATTGCCTTGAATGGGCAGAAGGAAAAGAGAACACAGCCAAAGTTATTCTTTGACTTCCACATGCACTCTGCCAAACACACACACACACACACACACACAAAGAAATAAATTTACATAGAGAAATTTGACTTTTTCTAATTTTTGAAATATTTTCAGTTATTTGTTATTTGAAGGAATGAAAATATATTTGTACTTGTGATAGCTGGGCTTTAATTTTTTGTTCCAGAATTTAATTTATGTTATTTAAATTTATATAATTAGATATTTTCAATTAGCCTTGATTTATTCATCTGGAAAAAAAATCATGTTATTTATATTGCCAAGTTGAATGAAGAAACTGTAACTACAGGAATGATTGTGCTTTACAATTGGAACATTAAACTAAACAAGCTTATAAACTGCATAAAAATAATTAAAGCATTTTTGATTTCCAAGGAAAACTTATGATATGATTTATTTAAAAATTTTAGTAAATTTCAACATAGCTAGACTTATTTGTACTGAGATGCGGAGAAAAATTATTTTTCAATATTTCTTTTGCACTGATAGGTAAGATCCAGAATTGTTGTGAATATTTTTAATCTAGGTATGAAATATCTTTGGAAGTGTTTAGATAGGCTAAATAAGTAAAAGAAAAATTTTAATGTTATTTGTAATACTGACAGAAGAAATGACTTTCCAATAAATAGAAACTAGTGAGATGGTAATGTGAAAGACATTTGTGCATTCTTTTCTTTGGTTTTGGTTTTGCATAGTGTTCCCTGTAACCCATACTAGCCTGAAAGTCACCACGTACCACATGCTGTAATCTTGCTTCAGCATCCCAGGTACTGGGTTACATATATGAATCTCTGCACCTAGCTTGTACACATTATTACATAAGATCTTATGTCTCCCAATATTCTGTGTGTACCATATCTCCTGTAAGATCCAGTTGACCATTACATGATGTGACACGGAGCTTTTATGGTAAATGCATACCAAAGGAAAGGTGTTGTGATGATTAGGAGGAGGGAAGAATATAGACAAGACAGTGCAGACATGAGAGTGCACCATGCTATTACACAGGGTGTATAGATTATACCAGATTAGCTCTTGTCAATGGGATCTGCCCTATTGAACATTCTAAGAATTCTCAGAGTATGCTCAGATGCCCCATGTGTTTTAAAATAGTAAGTCAAGATTGTTATTACTTAATACATTAGCATGATTTCAAATGATATTCAGTGTAGAGAATAACTAGCACTTACTTGCAGGAAGTGGAGAAAGATAACCTTTCTCAGAGTAAACAGTAAATACTCATAAAGCACAGTGAGATGATGGTGAGAAACTTCAAATACACCACAATACCTATGGAGTGGTGGACTGTTCTTCTCTGTGGTATTATGTCTAGTACAAATTACAGACAGCCCTTGATGATGAAATTATATGTGTGTGTGTGTGTGTGTGTGTGTGTGTGTATGAAAGACTGACTAACTTACTGAATACAAAGCTAGGGAGATAGCTCAGTAAACAATATGCTTAACTTTGCAAGCATGAGAGTATCAGTGTAATTCCTACAACCTTAGTAGAAGTACCAGGCCTGTTGGTGCATGTTTGTTATCCTAGTGCTAGGAAGACAGAGACAAGTAGGTTCCTAGGATCTACTAGTCAGCCATTGTATCCCAATTACAGGAGTATGCTACCATTCTTGGCTCTAATTTTATTAAAGGAGAGATTGGGGATCTGGAGAGATGGCTCAGCAGTTAGTCGCTTGCCTCTGGAACCTAACATCCAGAGTTCGATTCCCCAGTACCCATCTGGAGTTCATTTGCAGTGTCTAGAGGTTCTGGCATGCCCATACTCTCTCTCTGTCTCTCTTTCTCTCTCTCCCTTCCTCACTCTTTCTCTCTCTTTCTGTCTCTTGCTCTAGTCCTCGCTCTTGCTCTGTGTATCTCTGTGCTTGCAAGAAAATAAAAGCAAGAAAACTTTAAAAAAAGGAGCAATTGGTCTTGCTCTATTAGCACTTGTGCAGAAGCCTAACATAATTTTCTCTTTATTTCATACAGATTTGGATGCACAAACTTTCTTAAAATAAGAAGAATATGAAAAAATTCTCAGCCCTCATTTAGGGCATTTGTTAATGTTCTGGAAGTGTGTTTTATTGGTTGGTTGGTTCTTTTTTTAAGAGATGAACTTTTCCTTGAAATGCTTATTGCCGGAAAGTCTGCCTCCAGAGACCACACAATGCCCTTCTCTGCATATTATCCATGACAGCAGTGGTAGCAAAAATAAAAGATGCACATCCTCATGAAATAAAATATACACATCATTATTATGAGGCAAATGTCTAAATTATGAGATAGAAAAATGTGAAGGGACTGTACATGACTGGTATGAAGAGCAACTGAGCAAATATATGTTAGAAGGAAAATTTTGTAAAATTAGAGCTGTCAGATGGACTGAGTCATGTAACAAATGAAAAATAAAAGTTGTATAAGAAACATGGACTAGCAAATAAATTTGACTATTATCTTTACAATGTAATAGGGCTGTCAGTTTATATTTGTAACATATCTAATAACATGAACAAATCAGATATAACTATATATTTAGCATGCAATGTGAGAGAAAAATTCCCCATTTCTGTATCGTTTATATCTCTAGATGCAAAATTTATCTGTTTATATTTATTTTGACATTCGCAGAATATATGAGATATTTTATTCATCTTCAGTTTCATATATATTACTAATTCATTTTGATCTGCAGAATGACACATATGCTAAGCAATTTGTCCAAATCTTTTCTATGCAAAGCACCATGCCTTATTGCAACAACTTTTCTGACAAAAATATTAATAGTGTGCTTTTACAATAATTCTGGTGATAATAGAAATAATATAGACATGGAATGTTAATAATTAAGTCATATGTTAAAATATGGATTGAAAATTTACAAATAATCAGTTACTGAGTCATTTTTGCTTTACCTTGAAAAACATAAATTACTATTTCTTTTATGAAAATCAGTAGATTTTATTTAAGGCAAGAAATATTGAAATGTCATGCTATAATGTAGGAAAATGAACATGTTATCAATGTGAAATAAAGTCTATTTAGAAAAAATTATGTTTTTCTAACTATACTCTCTGTGGAGTGCTAAAAATAACATTGAGCTAAAGCTACATCTCATGATCCCATCAGGGTATAACCAAAGAAAACAAAAACAAAATGAACAAATAAAGTCAAATTTCATATGTTAGGGTAAAAAATTAATTTTAAAATGCTAAGTTGGTTTGGATGAGCCATGGAAAAAATATATGAATTCTTGTTTTATCCCTCATAGTGTATAGTGTTCCCTATCTTTTTGAAAGACAAACCATGAATAGAGTCACAGTATTAAATCAACCACTTGGAAATGATCTGATATCAGACACTCACTAAATGGATATTTAATACTATATGGTATCTTTTCCAATGCTAGTTATGTTTTGGCTCTGTCGTAGACAGCTTTGTTTTGCTGGGATGAACTTCCAGACACAGTTTATGTGAGGAAAGCATATATTTGAAGTTTACAGATCTAGGAGAAGTTTCATAATGGCAGAAAAGTTGGTTCCATTTCACATATCCAAGCAGAGAGAAAAAAAAAAAAAAAAACACCAACATCACCATTAGTAAGCTCACTCCAGGGACCCAATGATTACAGAAATCCAGCCATCTGATATCTTCTGTCTGGAAACAGATCTGCTCCCAAACAAGCCTTAGGGCTTGACCCTGGAATCTATGCACAGTGACATCTCCTGCAGCCAGGCAGTTTGAAATCTAAATTACAAACTTTAATAAAATTCCTGAATCTATTGGAGAATATCCATTCAAACCACAGGCTCCTATTACAAAAATTAAAATTAAAGTTCTATAAGATCCTGCAGAACTATTTACATCGAAGGCAATCATTGCTACTTTTTAAAGACAAATCTAATTGTTGGAACTTTCTTTTTTATCTTATAATATCTGCCTATTAGTTTTATTCCCCTCTGTTGAGACCATATGTTGGTCAAGGATATTTTAAGTTTTCCTCTCTGAGATACTGATCAGCAACAGCAAAACACCCTTGCAGTGTGATGAAATAAACAATCTGAAATTTCTTTACAGGAAATTGACTCTAGACACCCCAATAACAAAGAAATGCACAAGTAATGTTTAAGATTAGGTACATGGTAGTTATTTTCAACACAGTATTAACAACCAAGTCTCTATACCTCACATTTTCACATTTTTTTCTTTACTTATGATATAGAATATATAGCATAGGGAAAATGCATGCTGTTACTCTTCCTGGATTCATAACTAACCCAAGATTCTGCCACATTCCCCTCCCCAAAAAAGACCTTCCAATCCTAATGTTCTACATAGTTCTTGTCAATAATAAATTAAATGCTATTCTTCATAAAACTTTAAAATCAGAGCTATGTAAACTCATATTGGATTTGTTGGGCTTGAATATTATTCTACTCTGCACTCAGGTGATGGTGACTTGCCAAGATTAACTTTGGAAATGAAATATCTAACTTCAGGGAAAGAAAAATGGGAGGGAGCCAAAACTGAGAAGTTATCAATTAGGACCAAAATTTGAGGATTAATATCTGGTGTTACAGACTTTCAGTTCCTCTTAAAAATAAAAATTAAATAGATAAACATTTATAAAATAAATTTTAAGGCTTTCATGTCTTGTCTAGTTGACTGCCTGTGAATATGAGCTGTTCCACAGAGTGGGAATTAATTGGTCACTTGAGCATAAACTCAGTCTGCTGCAGTCAGACCAGAGCTCAGGGAATACAATGTCTTTTCACATGAACACTTCTTACAATGAGCAATGGACCAAAGTTGTTCAAAGAGAATGAATATAAATTCTTTTTCTGATTAACATGTGAAGTTATTTTCTGACCATTCACCCAGCCTTGAATCCAAATTGATTTTTCCCAAATTATCCACATGACACATTGCTCTGTTTTCTTTCCATTAGGCAATGTGTCTATGGACCTATTTGTGGAATGATTGTATTTTTTTGAACCACAGGTTCATATATTCATGGGACACCTGCAAATTTTTCTTGACAAGTAAAAAGAACTACTACATTTGCAGCACAGATGCATGCACGGTATAAATGTATTTAATATATGAAATTTCTCACAAATTACTACACAAACAAATTGCAAAAAAGAGTCAAGAGAATCAACCTCATAATTATATGCCTTATTACTAAGGAAAATACTTAGTGACTATTAATATTGGTAACTTGACTAGTTTTGGAATAACCTAGGAGAAATACCTCTGGGCATGACAGTGAGGGTTTCACTGAAGAAGGAAAACCAAACCCACCCTAAATATGGACAGCACCATTCAATGGACTATAGGCCCAGACTAGATTAAGGATGAAGAAGACGAAGCCAGCTAAACACCAGTATTCATCTTTTACTGCTTCCTGACAGCAGAGGAAATGAAACCAGGGATGTCATATTCCAACTACCAGGCCATCTCTTCCAGGAGGGCCTGCTTGAATCCATCCAAAACGTGAGTCAAACAAAAAAAGAAAAAGAAAACCACTTCTTTCTTTAAGTTACATTTGTCATATGTATTGTCACAATAGCAAGAAAAGTAAATAATGCTGGTATTGATGATAGAAGATGTTTACCAGGCTAGGAAGATTGTTCAGAGGTGAGAGGCACTTGCTTTCACAGACTGTGGACCTGGGTTCAATTTTCCATGTACCCTATGTGCATTCGTCTTAAGTTCATTTGCAGTGGCAAGAGGCCCTGCACCTGTTGCCCCTCACTCTCTCTCAGATTTTAACATGGCTTCATAATGAAAGTTCTGGGGAAATTAGGACTACATCAAACATACCACAAAATAATAAAGACTATTTATGACAAACTTCTTCTAACATTATACTAGAGAAAAACTGAACACATTTCATCTAAAACCAAGAACAAAACAAGGATACTCAATATCTTCACTCTCATTCAACGTAGTTCTCAGTGTTGTAGCTAGAGCAGTAAGACAAAAGAAAGATTTTAAAGGGAAAAACAATTGATAGTAATAAAATAATCTCTATTCATAGCCAATATTATTATATATTCAAATGACCCTAAGGACTTTATCAAAGAAACTGTTATATTTAATGAACACTTTCAGCTAAGATTTATAGTAAAAACTTCAACACAAATGTCAGTAGTTTGAATTTGTTCTAATAATAAACTTTATGAGAAGGGAATTTGGAGAAAACCACCCCACTTGCAATATAGCCCCCCATAAAAATAACAAAAACCAAAACAAATTACCTTGGAATGAATCGCATCAAGAATGTGAAAGACTGAAAGACCTCTACAAAGAAAATTTTAAGACAGTGAAATAAGATAGCATACATTTGAGAATCCTCCTCTTCTCCTACATTAGAAGAATCAATATTGTAAAAATAACTATTGTACCATAAGAGATTTGCAGTTTAAATGCAATTGTAATCAAAGTTACAAAGATATTGTCTAAAAAGAAAAAAAGGTGCAGGAGAGATGGCTCAGGAGTTAGCAGAATCTGCTTGCAAAATCTGCTGGCTCAGGTTTGATTTTGGAGAAACCACATGAAGCCAGCTACAAAAAGGGCAAGCATGTGGTATTCATTTGATAGAGTAAGAGACTCTCATACACCTCTGCCCACTACACATGCATGTGCCAATAAACTAATAATAAAAACCCCAAATTTCATATAGAAACATAAAATGCCATATATATAGATATAGATATAGATATAGATATAGATATAGATATAGGTAGATATAGATAGATATAGATATACATATAGATATAGATATACATATAGATATAGATATAATCTCCCAAGCAAATAAACATAAGTAGAAAGAACGTTGGTGGAAGTATCACAACTCAAAACTTTAGTAGCGACATGGTGGCAAATCCAGCATTGCAGTGGCATAAAAACAGACATATAGACAAATGGAATAGAAGGCCCAGAAAAACACACACAGCTTTTATCCTCTGATTTAGGACAAAGGCATAAAAAATGTAAACTGGGTAGCGGGTATACATTCACAGAATGGTGTTGGCAAAACTAGATATCTACCTACCAAAAAATGAAGTTTGAGCTTCATCTTTTATCCTGAAAAGACGATCAGTTCAAAATGGATCAAAGACCTAAATATAAATTCATAATAATTGAAACTACTAGGGGAAAACAAGAAGAACACACTGGAAGTTAAATCTTTACTTCCAAAATTGTGATTTAAAAACACTTGTTATTCAAAAGCATGTAGGTCTGAGATGACTCAAACTCACCATAATATTGAGAAGTGACAGTAGAGTGTTCAGCATTGAGACATCTCTGTCACACTCTCCAAGGCTCAGGGTCCTTTACAGATGAGGAGGAGGAAAGAATGTAAAAGCCAAAGTGTAGGACTGCTTACAATGCAATCTTCCAGACACAAATTGGCCTTGACATTCATGAGCACTGTTGCACTCAGGTTTGCAGGTTGCTAGTAGAAATCACCCAATGAAGAGCAGCTTTGGGGGGAAAAAAAGTTTATTTTGGCTAACAGGCTCTAGGGGGAGATTCATGATGGCTGATGGCAGGGGAGAATTATGGCCTGCGCAGAGGGTGGACATTACTCCCTGGCAAAACTCAGGTGGACAACAGGAACAGGAGAGTGTGCCAAACCATAGTTTGGTGGTTTGATTCAGGTGTCCACCATAAATTTTGCTGTTCTGAATGTCAGGTTCCCATCTGATGGAAATTTGGGAATTAAGGCCTCCAAGAGGCTGTGTATTGTTGGGGGCAGTCTAATGGGTGTTATAGCCAGTTTCCCTATGCCAGTCTTTGGCACACTCTCCTGCTGCTATTGTCCATCTGATGTTGGCCAGGGGTTGATGTCCACCCTCTGCTCACGCCATTATTTTCCCTGCCATCATGGAGCTTATCCCTCAAGCCTGTAAGCCAAAATAAACC
The DNA here is from genome assembly GCA_036346955.1 of Dipus sagitta. NCBI lineage: Eukaryota > Metazoa > Chordata > Mammalia > Rodentia > Dipodidae > Dipus > Dipus sagitta. The sequence continues at coordinate 84,245,009 of CM070777.1, forward strand.
TCTTTTTCTCACAAGCTGCCCTTGATTGGATGATTTCTACCAGCAATGCAAACCTGACTGCAACAGTAAAGTGGTACTGAGGAGTGGGATTGCTGCTAGACACCTGATTGTGTGGTTTCAGCCTTTGGGATCTGATTTTCAAGAGGAATGTAGAAGGATTTGAAACCTTGGCCTAAGAGATGCCTTGCAGTACTGTATGGACTATTATGGACTACTATGGTCAGAAATGAAAGATCTGAATGCAGGAAGAACAATGGACTGTGAAGTTTTGCTTATGATGGTAAGAAAGAGCTTTGCTTGGACTGGGCTAGTAGTTTGTGTGAGAAGCTTCTTGTTCTGCCCACATCCTGAGAAGTTGTGCAGGGTTGCTTTGCACAGAAATGAACTGGTGTGAGCAGAGGGATATGGCACAAGAAGAAATATTTAGGCTAAAAATGCTGCCTATTCAGCTGCAATTGAGAAATTACAACCTTTGAGACTGGGCCAGCTGACCTGCACTGAGGCAACAGGAAGAATGTACACTCTGTTGAAGGGGCCTGAGTGCTCAAGCAGTGTCCTGTTCTTCAAAGTCTGTTTTATTCCCCCATAGATTAACAAATTGATACCCTACCTGGTATTGTGGAGTATAAGAAATGCAGGAAAGAGAGGGTTGTTGAGTTTGCAACATGGTCTTGTGTTTTTGAAATGGCCATGGGCAGTGTGAAGCAGGTTTGCTGGATGCCTGCATGGAGACCCCATGGGGCCATGAGGATGAACCGTGGATTGCAGTGGAGACCCAGTGGAGATGCCATGAACATGAGATGGCTGCCAAGGAGAGCTGCAAGTCCCAAATGAAGTTTTCCAGGACCATGAGTAGCCTAGCTGGAGGGGTGGAATTGGGATACCAGAGACTTGTTGCTGGTTAGAATTACCAGACTTGGAGGCTTGTCATTGACTAGAGTTGTTGGACTTAGAGCTACCTACAGAGTTTGTTGTTTGCACTGTTTAAATCTTATGTTGGTTGAATATTTCTTTGCTATGCCCAATGCCATCTTTTGCAGTGTGAATGCTTATTCTGTGCTATTATGGGTTTTTTGAGGTTATGTTTTTGTATTATGACTCAGTTAAAAGACCTTGTATTATGGAGATGTATGAACATCATTGGAATTGATAAAAACTATAGGGACTTTTAAAGTTTCATGAATGTATTGCATTTTACATCATGGATGATTATCAGTTTATGGGAGCCAGTGGTGGTTTGATTCAGGTGTCCTCCATAAACTTAGGTGTTCTGAATTCTAGGTTCCCAGCTGATGGAGATTTGGAAATTAATACCTCCAAGAGTCAGTGTATTGTTGGGGGCAGGCCTATGGGTGTTATAGCCAGTATCCCTATGACAGTCTTTGGCACACTCTCCTGTTGCTATTGTCTACCTGATGTTGGCCAGGGGGTGATGTCCACCCTCTGCTCACGCCATCATTTTTCCTGCCATCACAGAGCTACCCTCTTGAAACTGTTAGCCAAAATAAACCTCTTTTTTCCCACAAGCTACTCTTGATTCGGTGATTTCTACTAGCAATGTGAACCTGACTGCAACACATTGGATGGGAAAACTGGCTTTAAGCCCATAAGCCTGCCCCAGCCCCCATAAACTGATAACCATACGTGATGTAAAATGCAATGCATTCATCCAACTTTAAAAGTCCCTGTTGTTTAATTTTTTTTTTTTTTTTACTAATTAGTTTTGTACTCAGTGAATACAGTCAAGTTGGTACCATTGTTAGGTTCATCCATGTACCACCCCTCCCCCTGGCCCTTCCTTTTGAGGTATATGGGTCATGCATTGTGGAGTCAGCCCACAGTTATGGGTAGGAGAAATGTCTCTGCATATCATGACACAACATGTGGCTCTGACATTCTTTCTGCCCCCTCTTCCACAAAATTTCCCTGAGCCATGCTGGATTCATTTTTGGTCTGCTTCAGTGGTGAGGTGATGAGGGCCTCTGGGTCTCTGGATATCTGATATGGTAGGAGGTGATTGTTCTCTGTGTCGATCTCCTTCACCCTTTTATCAATCCCAATGATTTTCAAACATCCCCATAATCCCAAATCATTTAAATGAGCCATAATACAAAAAAATATTCCCCAAAACCTATAATGGCACAGAATAAACACTCAAACTGTAAAAAGATGGCTTTGGGCATAGCAAAGAAATATTCTGCCAATACACAATTTAAAACAACCAGGGCAAACATCAAACTCTGGAGCTTCAAGTCCAACAACTCTAGCCAGTAACAAATCTTCAAGTATGTTAATTATAACCAGCAACAATTTTCTGGAGTTCCAATTTCACCCCTCCAGCTAGGTTACTCACAGTCCTGGAAAACTTCACTGAGGCTGGCAGCTCTCCTTTGCAGCCATATCATGGTCCTAACATCTCTACTGGGTATCCACTGCAACCCACAGTTCCTCCTCAAGGTCCCATGGTGTCTCCATACAGGCAAACCTGCTTCACACTGCCCATGGCCATTTCAAAAACACAAGAACATGTTGCAAACTCAATGACCCTCTCTTTCCTGCATTTCTTATACTCCACAATAACAGGTAGGGTGCCAATTTGTTCCAGGAGGAATAAATCAGGCTTTGAAGAACAGGACACTCTTTGGTCACTCAAGCCTCTTCAAAAGAGTCTACATTCTTCCTGCTGTGCCAGTGCAGATCAGATGGCCCAATCTCAAGAGTTGTAATCTCTCACACAATTTTCAGGTGAACGGACAGTAGTTTATGCTCAAAGATTTCATCTTTTTTTTCCTGTGCTATATCTCTCTGCTCACACCAATCCATTTCTACACAATGCAACGCTGCACAACTTCTCAGGACACAGCCGTAACAGCAAGCTTTTCAAACTGCTTCTAGCTAAGTCCAAGCAAAGCTCTTTTTCACCCTCAGAAGCCAAATCTCACAGTCCATAGTTCTTCCTGCATTCAGGTCTTTCAACTCTGACCAGAATAGTTCATCAAGCTGTACTTATAACACTGCAAAGCATATCTTGGGCCAAGGTTTCAAATCCTTCCACATTCCACTTGAAAATCAAAGCCAAAGACCCACAGTCAGCTGTCTAGCAGCAACCCCACTCCTTGGTACTACTTTACTGTCGCAGTCAGGTTCACATTGCTGGTAGAAATCCCCCAACTAAGAGTAGCTTTGGGTCAAAAAGTTTATTTTGGCTTACAGGCTCCAGGGGGAGCTCCATGATGGCAGGGGAAAATGATGGCATGAGAAGAGGGTGGACATCACCCCCTGGCCAACATCGGGTAGACAACAGGAACAGGGGAGTGTGCCAAACACTGGCATGGGGAAACTGGCTATAAGCCCATAAGCCCACTGTAGCATACAGCTTCAGGTTTGCTGAGATGAACTTCCAGACCAGACAGAGTTATGGAGGAAAGGACATTTATTGAAGCTTACAGATCCAAGGGAAGTTCCATAAATGGCAGAAGAAGCTGGCCTGCCTTCACAGGTCCAAGCAGAGAGAGAGAAGCACAAGCCTAAAAGCCAAAAGCCACAGCACACTTTAGGAACTCCTGCTAGGCACACTTTGCATATCTTTAGATTGAAATCTGAGACCCACCACCACACCTTAAGATCCACCCAATGACACTGCCTCCAGCCAGGTGGCTGCAGATGCAAACTACAAACAAATAAATAATTGAATATATTGGGAGCCATCTATTCAAACTACCACACACACCCCCAGCAATACACTCCTTCTACGAGGTGTTAACTCCCAAAACTTCATCAGTTGGGAACCTAGCATTCAGAACCACTAGGTTTATGGGGGACACCTGAATCAAACTACCACAACCACATAATCCCTTACACTGCCTACACAGGAATTCATAAAAAGATGGGAAAAAATGATGCTATTAAAGATAGACTAATTGGAAATAAAAAGAGATTTGATGAGAGTGAATATGTATAGGCAAGATGTTTTAGAACAGGACTCCAGAAGCACAGGAAAAGTACTAAATATTAACAAATATGACAACATGAAACTTAAAGGTTTCTTCACAGCAGAAAGTGTCAGCAGAATAAAGAGAAAGGTTATAGGATGGGAGAAAATCACTGGCTCTTGTTCCTATTATAGGGGCTAATATCTCAAGCATATAAAGAACTCTAAACATTAAACACCAAAAATACCCTGCCAATTAATAAATGGACCAATGAAATCCACAGTCATCTCTTAAAAGAAAAAATAAAAATACCCAACAGATATTAAAGAAAAGTTCATGGGTTTGGAAGATGACTCAGTGGTTCAGAATAATTGTTTGCAAAGCCCTTTAGCCTGATTCAGTTCCTCAGAACCTAAATATAGTCAGATGCACAAAGTGACATATGCATCTCAAGTTCATTAGCAGCAGCAAGAGGCCCTGGAAAACCCATACTTTCTTTCAAATAAATAAAACTAAAAACATAAAAATATTCAATATCCATAATCATCATAGAAATAAAAGTGAAAACCACTTGGAGATCTCATCTCACTCTAATTAGCATGGCCATTATCCAGAAAATTAGAGAAAACCTATGCTGGTGAAATTGCAGGGAACGATGAACCCTATCCACTGTTAATAGGCGTGTAAACAGGTACAGCCACTGTGAAGACTGGAGTATTCTCAAATGCTAAAAATTGAATTTCCATGTGATCCAACTCTCTCATTCCTGGACTTATACTCAAAGGACTCTACAGCATACTAGTAGGATACTTGCATATTCATGTTTATGTTCATTTCTGCTCTATTCATATCTAAAAATGGAATCCATCCAGATGACTATTAGATGATGATTGAGTAATAAACATGTGGTACATATTATATACAATGGACTTTTAAGCTATGAAGATATAAAATTTGAAGGAAATGGATAGAATTGGAAAAATTATAATAAACAAGGTAAATCAGTCCCAGAAAAAAATGAAAAAAATCATATTTTCTTTCATAACTGGAAGCTTACTTAATAAGGGGATATGAATATGGATATATGCTATGAATTGAGCTAGGATACATGAGAAGGGGACATGAGGGTGGGGAAGAAATACCTGTAGTATGAAAGGGGAAAGGCGGCGATAGTGGTGGGAAGCAGGAATGTATAAGCAGGAAGACAATAGTGTAAAAGGTAGGGGGAAGGAAATAAAAAAAATATTTGGTTGAAAAACACCATAAAGAAAAAAATTCTTTGTATTTAAAAAAACATAGTAAGTAAATGAATAAATTTAAATCCAGGGGGCTGAAAGTTGAAAATGTCATTCAGTCACTGTGAGATCCTTTTGCCTCTTTGTCAAAAGGCAAAGTGTGGATTATTATTGGTGGGTGATGGATCTTGTTAATCAAAGGAAATAAGGAAAACAATTGCTCCATAAAAGAAATAAGGAAAACAATATTTAGGATTGCAGGGTTTGTGAATGACCAAAGACCATGCAGGACCACTATGAGGCAGAGGACAAAGCTGCTCATTAGGGCCGGAGCTGCTGGGCTGTCTCAAGGGAGGAGAGAGAGAGAACAGCTGGCATGACTCTGGATAGTTTGGGTTTTTATAGAGTTTATTTTTTTTCCTTATTTTGAGAGGGGATACAGAAGTCAAATGACAGGGGACTTCAGGGAACAGCAGGGACCAAACAGAGAAGCTAGATAGTCAGGGAGGCAGAGATCAAAGGGAGAAGGAAGGAAGAGATGTCATCAGGAGAGGAGACAGACAGTCTCTAAGATAAGATCAAGAATTATGGCAGAGGGCATTATTAAGTCTGGGGAGTAGGAGTTAGGCAATATAAACATCTAAAGTTGCATAAATCAGGCTGCTATTGCTCTTTTCCTTCATTTCAACTCCACTTTGGGACTCATCCTACCTAACATTCCAGCACTTCATTAGGGATAAGGGGGAGCCAGGTCACTCAGTGCTACTTCCTACTGTGAGGGAGCATGGACAGGTGTTTCCAGAGATCCTGGTGTTGGCAGCTGGCAAGTCCCCTCTGAACAGGCAACAGGGACGAGAATCTGAGAAGGCTAAAAGGTGGTATTTGGTGGAAGACAAATAGGCTAGTAAAAGTTGGTTGAACAAGTGATGTGTGAGATTTTGTACCTTGGTTTGGATGTGTTTCTAAAGACAGGGGCTATCAAGAATAAAAGAAATATTCCCATTAACGGCCCAAGGAGTGGTAATATTCAAAGCCAAAAAGATTTTTATCTGTAATTTTACATTACCCAATTAGTTTTTATGATAACGTTTTTGTTTACTAAGAGGCAGTTTCCTCCCTTCTCAGCTGTGATGAGGTTGAGGCCTTGCCAGTTCTGAAGGACTACTTATGCCAGTGAGGTGAGCTGCTACTGTAGCAGGTGAAAGGCTATAGCAGAGTCTTTAATGGCCATATTCAGTTGTGTTTAAACTGTTGATAAAATATTAGGCTGTGTCCCAGTCTACCTGCAGCCAGTCCTGTAGCTATTATAGAGGAAGCAAGACCTTTTTTATTGGTATAGGTAAATGGATTATGGCAAGTTCAGTTCACTTAGATAAAGGTCCAGTGTCTATTATCTGGCCATCTAAAACAGCAGTATATCTTGTTATTAATGACTCCTGTGGGGTGGTAGAAGAGCTTTCATCTGTCTATATACCAAGTGTGGTTAAGGTCAAGGTCAAGGAGTAGGGACAGTGAAATCCTGGGGTTGTGGTAGGTAGTTTTTTTTTTTTTTTTAAGTCTCTAGACAAGAGTGTGTAATTCGTTTAGTTAGAGGTAGAAGGGTAGCAGGTTTAGGTGTGGGTCAGCAGTTGAAGTAATGTTTGGGTTGTCTAGAAAGGTAACATGAAAAGTTGAAGTTTGGATGGGGTTAGAGTTTAAGTAGCCTCCATTCGAAACTGGAGATTTCATTAGCATTTTAGGCATTGTAGGGCAATCCAGGGGACCCAGGTAAATGAAGTTGGATTATCACAGAAACATCTGAGTGTGGGCTAACTGTAGAGAGAGGCTACAAGGTTAAGATTGTGGTTAAATACACAATCCCAAAATTAACAGAATTATTATCAAAAACTACAGGCATGTTCATGATGAAGATCTAAAAATTTATAAAATGGTGTAGTTTATATCTGTTCTTGTTACAGTGAGCACATCTATCTAAACTTATAGTCTGGGCTGTGATGATCAAGTCTTTTAAGATAAACCTTACTTTTGGCTTTATTTTTCTATTGAATGTTTAAGTCCACATAGGAGGCTAAAGTTTAGTTTTATATTCTAAGTTTGTAGGTCAGCCATAGCTCTTTAAGGGAGACTTTTAGGGACCTGGGAAGATCTCTGTGGCTCTGTCAGCATTTGTGTCATCTGCTGGGATGAGTCAGGGCTGTGCTGACCAGGTGGCTTCCTTCCCTTGGAAGCATCAAAGGTTTTTTCCCTTTGCTTTGACTCTCCTTCTACAGGCCGGATAGTGATTGGAATCCATTTTGGGGGTCTCCATGTCTTCTCTGATCAAGAAGTTAGGTGACTTACCAAGAGCTTTAGGATCCTGTAGCAAAAGAATTGTCCTGTTGTCGCTTGAGTCCTTCTGACCTGGAGGGGCTGGGACTAAAATATCGGGTACCCTTTTAACCCCAAAGTCTTCTTTGGTTCTGGCCACTACATATGGTTGTTAAGCATCCAAGAGAAAAATGGGAATACAGAGTATGTCTGTATCTTCTTTTGTCTTTAAGAAAACAGATCTAGTTAAAACATAGTATTAAAAAACCTTGACATTTTGTTGTAACATTTAACTTATGTTGTCTGATTACATGGTAAGCCATATCTGAAAGACAGAAAAAATAAATACACACACACTCATTATATATACACACACACATTTGTGACCACAGACAAAAGATTTTAGCAATCCTGGAGACAATTTTTATTAACAAAAATATAAATATTAACTTTGACTTTTAGTTTTGGTGAGAGTCAGGACCTGAACTTGAATATGAGACAAATCTATCAACAAACTCAAATCAAGCAATCTGTAAGACATTAAGTTAAATTTTGACCTTTTAATTGAGTCTGTCAATCTAAAATCAGAGTAAAATTTTTGAATTTTTTGTACTTAAAAAATCTCTGGCTATTGTTGTAGCAGATATAAACAAGTATTCTGGTTTTAAAGTTGAAAACATAGAAGTCTGTCTTTAGTAACTTAGAATCACTTTTAACTATTTCTATGAACCTGTGTACATTTTATTGGCTTTAATCTATTTGTATAAATTGAATTAGACATCAACTTAATCTTGATCGAGAAATCTAAACAATTAATCTGATGCACTTGTTTAGGGTCACCTTGATTAACACGAACATATTTTATGTTTGATTAGTTTTGTTGTCCATGACTATTAAATGAAGCTTGGATTAGATACATGATGGTTTTACAACTCATTTGGGGCCAAAGAACTGTGAATGGGGCTCCTCAAAAGTTGTGAAAGCACATAGTTTATATAGATATTAGAATATGGGGAAACTTTACTATCACCCTAAGGACAAAAGTTAGATTATATCTTTTGTAAAACTTTATTTATGAATACAATAACTACTTAATAGAATTAGTTTATTAAAAAATCAGTAACTAATAAATATTAATTTTATTAAGATTCAGTCTTATAGTTAAAACTTTAACATAGAAACATTATTAGCTTAATTAAACATTTGAAAGCAATATTGTGAATGTAAACATTTTTATCCCAATCAAAATATTAAAGTAAAAAAATCATATATTAGCAGTTTTAGAGCATGTCTAAGTACTGAAAAGTCCTAAAGGAAAATAATTCCTGTTCCTGGAAACACAGATTTCGATTCCCACAATTGGCCCACAGACAACTCGTAGCCACTTACTCCTTAAGACTTATTACTGCCTCTGTGAAACAAACTCAGAAGCAGCTACAGCATAGATTTTGAGGTAAAGAGTAAGTAAATTTATCTATGTAAAATGATCAATATAGGTCTTCTAGTCAAGACGGTGTCTACCTAATCTCACCTTACCTCACAGGGAAGAAAAGGCAAGACAAAGTTCAGGGTGTGTGGGGGGTATTTTTTGTTTAGGGGTTTGCTGATCCTAGTAGGCTTCCAGTGGGAGGGTGTGGAGGAACAAAATAGGGAATCCACTGATTTCCACACTCTCAGGTAGCCCACCCGTCCCCTCATCCTCTCAAGCAGCTGTCCTAGCTGCAGTCCCAGTAGGAGGTCCCTCATGCACTAACTGCATTAACTGCAGGCTAAGTGGACCCAAGCTACCAGGCTAGATCCTCTTTACTAGGCTTTCCCACCAAGGGGCAGAGCTCCACAGGTGCAATCGGCATCCCACCGACCCCCCCCCCCCCAGCCTTGCTGTCCCCCATGGGTGTGTATGACTGCAGGTCCCCCTCAGCCTTGCTGACCCCCAAGGGCACATGCAGTCGCTATCACCCCCCAGCCTTGCTGTCCCCAGCAGGCATGCATGCAATTGTCGTTCAGTTCCTCCCAGCCTTGCTGTTCCCCATGTGCGATTGGGTTGCTCAGCTGCCATTACCGCCCAGTCTTGCTGACCCACATAGGCGATGGCCAGCCCATTCACCTTCTGCCCAGCCCACCTAAGCCCAACATGCAATTGCCCTCCCACTTACCACGGACCCCTCCCACCACCAAAGAAGAAACAGGCTAGTCCCTCCACCCTATCCTATCTGAATTCCGTGGGTGATCATCATCCCACTCACTGCCACCCATGCACCCCTGGTCAACAGGCTAGTATCCCACACACTTGGCTTTCTGAAACATTGTGATGGGCAGGACATGAGAAAGAATAGCACAAAAAATCAGATGCAAGTAAATCCAGCTAGATTGCCCAGTCCCACAATGGATGTCTCTAATCAAAACATAGAAGAGACAATAGGATAAGAACCCCAAAATGAAGAAACAAACTACCCAACCATGGCCAAGCATATAGCAGAACCTGAAGAAACTCAACAAAGGACCAATAATTGTATGAATGGTATGTTCACTAGATTAGAAAAAGAACCAGGAAGGGTTCCAAAGACAGTTAAATGATCTCAAGGACAGAAAAACAAAGACTGGTCTTCAGTAGCCACCTGGCTGAGCTCAATGAAGACATTAAAAAAAAAAAAATTCAAAGATGAACTCCAAGAAGCAATAAGAAAATCAAATGTGAAAGGGGATCTCAACCGAGGCTTGGAAACTATACATAAAATGGCAGTAGAAAATATGAACCAAAATGAACAAGTCCAGAACTCTATGGGAGCTCTCAAGAATAGAGCCAGCCATGTGGAGGATAGAAAATCAGAACTAGAAAATAAAGCAGAAGAAACAATTCATGAGTCCAAAAGTTTCAACAAGTTCAAAAATTTCTGTGAACAGAACATGAAGGAACTGTGGGATATCCTTAAGTGTCCCAATATTCGGATCATGGGAATACCAGAATGGGAAGGAATTCAGTCCAAAGGATGGAAAACTTATTCAACAAAATTATGTAAGAAAATTTTTGCAATGTTTCAAAAGAAAGTAACATCAAGTTACAAGAAGCTAGCAGAACTCCAAACAGACTGGACCAAAGCAGAAATTCTCCAAGACATACATACTATCATTAAGACTATAAACATCAATCAAAAAGGGAAAGTCCTAAAGGCAGCTAGGGAGAGACAACACATTTTGTATAAAGGAAAACCCATCAGAATTACTTCAGATTTCTCAATGGAAACCCCAAAAGCCAGAAAGGGCTAGAATGGAGCACTCAAACTCTAAGAATTTATGGCTTCCAACCCAAACTACTCTACCCAGCAAAAGTATCCCTCCTAATAGATGGTGAAAGAAAAACTTTCCATGATAAAACTCAGCTATACAACTATATGAACACAAAGCCAAACGTACAGAGAGTACTTCAGGGAATGCTCCACAAAGAAGGTTCAAATAACCAACCTCAAGTGCCTACGAGAAGCAGACCACAATAACCAAATTTCAAGAAGGCACAAAAATTGCAAAGGCCAAGAAAACACCAAACCACAAAACCACCATAATATAGCAGGTATTAAATCAAACCTCACAGTTATTACCCTAAATATTGGCATTAACTCACTTATCAAGAGACATAAGCTAACAATGTGGATCAGAAAATTTGACCCCTCAATCTTCTTTTTTTCAAGAAACCCACCTAATCACTAAAGACATCTCCTCATGGTGAATGGATAGAAAATTATATTCCTACCAAGCAGAAAGAAGAAGCAAGCAGGTATAGCTATACTTATATCAGATAAAATAGACTTCAAACCAAAAGCAATAAAAAAGACAAAGAAGGCCACTTCTTACTTATTAAGGTAATGATCCAAGAAGAGGATATCACAATCATTTATCTTTATGCATCAAATAGAGTTGCACCACAATTCATAAAACAAAACCTACTTAACAAAAAAAAAAACATAGATAACTACCATCGTAGTTGGGGACTTCAATACTCCACTATCAGCAATAGATAGATCATCCAAAAAGAAAATTAGCAGGGAAATAAGAGAGTTCAACAACACCATAGATCAATTAGACCTAACAGACATTTACAGAACATTCTACCCCAAATCCACACATTACACATTCTTCTCAGTGGCCTTTGGAACCTTCTCTAAAATAGATCATATACAGGGTCATAAAGCCTGCCTCCATATATTTAGGAGGGTTGACATATTCCTGCTTGATATCAGATCACAATACTGTATTGTTAGAAATCAACAACAAAATATGCAACAGGAACCCAACCAACTCCTGGAAACTGAACAACACACTCTTAAACAATAAGTGTGTAGTGGACAAAATTAAAAAAAGAAATTGCAAAATTCATAGAAATGAATGACAATGAGAACACAATGTACCAGATCTTATGGGACATAATGAAGGTGGTCCTCAGGGGAAAATTCATTGCACTAAATCCCTTCATAAGAAAGACAGAGAGATCCCAAATCAATAACCTAACCATCCACCTAACGCCACCAGAAAAACAAGAAGTGTCCAACCCAAAAAGTTCCAGATGGAAAGAAATAATTAAGATCAGAGCAGGAATTAATGAAATGGAAACAAAGAAAACAATTAAGAAAATTGATGAAACAAGGAACTTGTTCCTTGAAAAAATAAAAAAGATTGATATACCCCTGCCCAATTTGATGAAGTGAAGAAAAAAGAAATGCTTCCAATTAACATAATTAGAAATGAAAAAGGAGAGAACACAATAGACATAAGTGAAATTGGGAGAATCATCAGGACTTATTTCAAAAACCTCTACTCCACAAAATTGGATAATATAGATTAAATAGATGAATTCCCGGACACTTACCATCTACCAAAGCTAAACTCAGAGCAGATTAATGTCCTAAACAACCCTATCACAAGCACCAAGATTGAAATTGTAATGAAAAACCTCCCTAAAAAAAGAGTCCAGGACCAGATGGCTTCTCAGCTGAATTATATCAAACCTTCATGGAAGAACTGAAACCACATTTTCCCAAATTGTGCCACACAACTATAAAACAAGAAAAGCTCCCCAACTCCTTCCATGAATCTACTATCACCCTAATAACAAAACCAGACAGAGATGCCTGCCACAAGAAAAGAAAACTCAGGGCCTATTTCCCTGATAAATTTTTTCAAAAAAATTTTTTTGTTATTTTATTTATTTGAGAGCAACAGACAGAGCGAGAAAGAGACAGAGATAGAGAGAGAAAATGGGTGCACCAGGGCCTCCAGCCACTGAAAACTAACTCCAGATGCGTGCACCCCCTTGTGCATCTGGATAGCGTGGGTCCTGGGGAATCGAGCCTTGAACCGGGGTCCCTAGGCTTCACAGGCAAGCACTTAACCACTAAGCCATCTCTCCAGCCCTTCCCTGATAAACTTAGATGCAAAGATACTGAACAAAATCCTCCCAAACTGAATTCAACAGCACATCAAAACCATTGTTCACCTGGATCATGTAGGCTTCATTCCAGGAACACAAGGATGGTTCAACATATGGAAGTCTGTCAATTTAATATACCACATAAATAAGCTTAAACACAAAAATCAAATGGCCATCTTGAGAGATGCAGAAAAGGCCTTTGTCAAAATACAACATCAATTCATGATCAAACCATTGGAGAGAATAGGTGTGTATGGTTTATATCTCCACATAGTAAAGGCTATATATAAAGCTCCTAAAGCCCAAATAATACTTAATGGAGAGAGACTGAAGGAATTCCCACTGAGATCAGGATCAAGAATGGATGTCCACTTCCACCTCTACTCAACAGCATAGTACCAGAAGTTCTAGCTCAGGGAATATGACAGGAGAAATAAATAAAAGGGATACAAGTTGGAAAGGAACAGTTAAGTTAGCCCTATTTGCAAACAACATGATTCTACACATAAGTGACCTGAAAACCTCCATCTCATAACTCTTAAAGGTGATTAACTGCTTCTCAAAATAGCAGGATACAAAATCTATGCAAAAAAAAAAAATCAGTAGCCTTTCTATATGCAAAAGACAAAGATACAGAGAAAGCAATAGGCACCATTGTCCCATTTTCAATAGCAACAACAACAAAAATCCCTTGGAATAACATTAACCAAGGATGTGAAAGAACTTTACAATGAAAGCACTCAAGAAAGAAATTGAGGAGGACTTGAGAAAATGGAAAGACCTCTCATGCTCCTGGGTAGGCAGAATTAACATTGTGAAAATGGCCATCATACCAAAAGCAACATATAGATTTAATGAAATACCAATAAAAATCCCAATATCTTTCTTCACAGAGATAGAAAAAAATGACCTCAAAATTCATATGGAATGACAGAAGTCCTCAGATATCCAAGCATATCCTTAGCAATAGAAACACCTCTGGAGGCATCACCATACCTGATCGAAAGCTATACTACAAAGCCATAGTAATAAAAACAACATGGTACTGGCATAAAAACAGGAACCCTGGGAGCTGGAAAGATGGCTTAGCAGTTAAGTGCTTGCCTGTGAAGCCTAAGGAGCCCAGTTCGAGGCTTGATTCCCCAGGACCCACGTAAGCCAGATGCACTAGGGGGTACATGCTTCTGGAGTTCGTTTGCAGTGGCTGGAGGCCCTGGTGCATCCATTCTCTCTCTCTATGCCTCTTTCTCTCTCTGTCTGTTGCTCTCAAATAAATAAATAAATAAAAATAAACAAAATTAAAGAAAAAAACAGGAACATTGACCAATGAAACAGAATGGAGGACCTGGACTTTGGGTCAAGAAACTACAGCTACTTGATATTTGATAAAGGCCCTAACAACATACATTGTACAAAATAGATAATATTCAACAAATGGTGCTGGACAAACTGGATAACCATGTGCAGAAGAATGAAAGTTGATCCACGCATGTCACCATGCACAAAAACAAGTCCAAATGAATCAAATACCTCAATATAAAACTGGAAACTCTGGTACTACTGGAAGAAAAAATAGGAGGAACTTTCCATGATATAGGAGTGGGAAAAGACTTCCTAAAGAAAATCCCAGTAGCTCAGGAAATTAAACAATTACTCAACCATTAGGATCTCAGGAATCTGCAAAGCTTTTTTCACAAAGAAACAAACAATAAGAAGAGCCAATAGATTTCCCACAAAATGGGAAAAATATCTTTGCCTAGCACATATCAGACAGAGGCCTAATTTCTAGAATCTACAAAGAACTAAAATTCTAAACAATAAAAAGTCAAACAAGGCTGGTGAGATGGCTTACCAGTTAAGGCACTTGCCTGAAAAAGCTAAAGGACCCAAGTTCAACTCCCCAGGACCCACATAAGCCAGATGGACAAGGGGGCACACACATCTGGAGTTTGTTTGCAGTGGCTGGAAGCCCTGGCATGCCCATTCTCTCTCTGTCTCTCTCTACTTGCCGATTTCTGTATCTCTCTCTCTCAAATAAATAAATAAAAATAAAATATTTTAAAAAGAAGTCAAACAACGCACTCACAAAATGGGGCAGAGAACTGAACAGGGAGTTATCAGAGGAAGAAATACAAAAGGCAAACACACGCTTAAGAAAATGTTCAACATCCCTAACCATCAGGAAAATTCAAATTAAAACAACTATGAGATTCAACCTTACCCCAGCAAGGCTAGCAAACATTAAAAAAATATCTAATGACAACAGATGCTGGCGAGGTTGTGGAGACATAGGAAACCTCATTCATTGTTGGTAGGAATGGAAGCTGGTACAAACCTCTATGGAAAGAAATATGGAGACTCCTGAAAAGGATGAGTATAGAGGTACCAACAGGCCCAGTTATTCCCTTATTGGGCATTTATCTTAAAAGTTCCACACCTGAGCTCAGAGATATTTGCTCAACCATGCTCATAGCTGCTCAATAAATAATAGCTAAGAGCTGCAACCAACACAGATGTCCATCATTAGACAAGTGGATAACTAATATGTGGTATATCTACATGATGGAATTCTATGGGCAGCAGTAAGAAAAAATGACAATGACACTTGAAGAAAAAGGGTCAGACTTGGAACAGACCATTCTCAGCACATTCATCCAATCACAGAAAGATAATCATAGCATGGTCTCACTCATCTGTTAACCTAAATCTGCCCATGATGCTGACATACCTAATAAACATCTAGAGGACTGGACAATAGGGATGGTGGGGCAGGAAGGGAGGGTAAGGGTGGAGAGACGACAAAAAATTGGATCCAAATGGAAATGGTACCATAAAATCTTAATCCTGAAAGGCATACTAAAGGGTGAACCTTCATCAGGTGCTAAGAGAGAATACCTCATTCACAGGGGCCTCAAAATGGTATGATAAGCACTATCTTCAATCTTCTCCTGTTTCTCTTTCTCTCTCTTTTCTCTATTTATATTTTATATGACATATATTTTTCTTCCTTCTTCTCCTTTGGGACTGACCTGTAACACCAAGTACCAGCATGAGGGTAACATCCACAATGAGCTGTTGATTAGAGAGATCTATAAGGTTTCCCAAAAGAAGACAGAATTCTGTCAGAGTACTTGATTACCCACCAAAGGTTAATGGTAAGGCCCTACTGCCAAAGACACCATATGCTGTTGGAACAGAACATGCAGTAACCTGGCTGGAAACTGGAAGAGAATTAATACCCAGACAGTTAGCTTGTCTGGTGCCAGAAGGTATTACATGAGTTACTGGGTAAAATGATCAACATCTGTGTAAGCAACTCATGGTCTAAGATACTCAACAGCAATCAACCTGACATGATGCTCATGCAAGTGGAATAGTGTCACACAGCCATAGTGGGTTACCAACTGCTCTTGATTTTGCTAATGGATCTGCTCAATGGAATGGAAGCCATACCTGGAATGAGGAAACAAGTCAGAACCATATCCAACAATGAGCCTGCTCTCCAATATCAAGTTCCCACTAATAGTGGTCTACAAGAGGGCCTACACCTATTAAATTTCTTTAAAATAAGAATGTGTATCCATGTATCTTGCACTGACCTCACTCTCCATCAGAGAATTTGCTTCTCTTTTTTCATATGGACATAGAAACTGAGGAGAGTATCAGCCCACTGCACCCCACCTGGGTACCAGCAGAAGCCATATAGTTAGTGGGATAATGAGCAAGAGATGCTTTCTCAGTGAACTTGGTACCAGCACAAAGGTGAAGGAAACAGACACAGAGAACACTCAGCTCCTACCAACTCAGATATCCAGAGACTCTAAGACCTCCCATCACTGAAATAGACCTAAAATGAACTCAACATGGCTTAGGGAAATTCATGGAAGAGGGGGTGGAAAGATTGTTAGAGCCATAAATTGGGTCATTATGCACAGAGACATTGCCTCTCCCCCATAACTGAAGGCCACCCCCACAATGCAACACCCATACTCTGAAGGGGGGATGACAGGGAGAAGGTTAACGATGGTACCATCATGGCTATATACTCACAATATACATAACTAATAAAAAAGAATCTTAGAAGAAACATTTTGGGTTGAAGAGAATATTTAGAATATAACCATCACATTCCTCTCACTTAATAAGTGACACAACTGAGACTCACAATGAAAGACACCAACTAACCCTTGTGTACATAGCCTAAGGGTACTTAAGTTAACCTCAGAATCAGATTTCTTAATTTTGGCTTATTCAGATAAAACACACTTTAATTTTATAATGGTTGGGTTTAACTAGGTATTGAATACTATGTTGCAAACCTCTACTTATAGAAATTGGCATATATAAATGTTTGTATACATTTTTTTTTCCTGTAGGTGCTAGTTTATACTTGTACCAGTGTGATTGTCTTCCTTATTTTATGATCCATGAAGATTAACTGAATTCTCTATTAACCTTATATCAATTACAAAGAATTTTCAAACCTGTGAGGTAGCTCAACTTAACTACATTGTATAAAATAACTAAATTAGTTGTTTTTGTTTGTTTGTTTGTTTGATTTATAAAGTAGAAATGCATGTCTTTAATCCTAGCCTTGGGAGGCTGAGACTAGCGAATCACCATGTGTTCAGGCCAGGCTGGCCTACAGAGTAAGATCTTTTCTCAAATTAATAAGAAAGGGGAGACATGAAATGATGGTTCAGTATAGATTACATTTGTGTTATTATGGCAAACAATATTGTGATATGAAACCAGCCAGTGAAATCAGAAAAAGAACTTTGCTTAAGGATAGCTGGGTTAAAAATAACAAGTAAAGGCTGGAGAGATGCCTTAGCAGTTAAGGTGCTTGCCAGCAAAGCCAAAGGACCCAGGTTCAATGCCTCAGCACACGTAAAACCAAATGCACAAAGAGTTGCATGTATGTGGAGTTTGTTTGCAGTGGTGCACCATCCTCTCTCTCTATTTGCCTCTTTCTCTCTCTCTTAAATAAATGAATAAAATATTTTGTAAAATGAAAGAAATGAAAAGTAGAAAAGATCAATATAGTATCTAATAATTTCTAAACAATATGTAAACAATATCAGTTATGTCAATATTGTGACTCCATTAATCCTACAAGTATTTGTCACATCCCTACAATAGTCATTGCTGAGAGTTCTGGGGTTTCAGTAGAATAGGAAATGGGTAATACTGACTCTGTGGAGTTTACTGTGCAGTGTGGAAAATAGCAGTAAAGAGCACTAAACATAAACTTCAGAGTGAGAAGAGCTACAGATAGAAAATACAGCAAAGGAGAACTGCTTAGTCAACTTCTCATTGCTGGGACAAAACATCTGATAAAAATCAGTTTAAAAAGGAAGGGATTATTTCAGTTTACAGTAACTGCAGGGAAGGCATGGTGGCAGGAGCTTGAGGCAGGTGGTCACATATAGCACAGTGAGGAAGCACAGTGATATGAATGCTTCTGCTCAGCCAGCTCTCACCTTTTAATAAAGTCAGGACTCCAGCACATAAAATGGCGATGTCCACAGTTCAGGTGGCTCATACCACCTTAATTAATCTAATCTAAATGATCCCTCATAGACAAGACCAAAGACTAACCAAATCCATGGAATCTCTCACAGGGTATTGTAGGTCCTGTCAGGTTCACAATATCAACATCACAGGATGTGAAGACATGTGGTGAAGCAAAACATAGGATCAACGTCTGGTTCTAGGAACCCTGAAAATGTTCATGCAGACACAAAGGGCATTTCAAATGATATGGCAGGCACCCTGGGAGAGGGAAATAGGAGCTAGGAAGACTTAGGGAGGTTTTATGATACCAGAAAATAAGAACCTTTAAAGACCCTGTGGAAGGACCTTGTATTGGTAGGGGTCAAGGGAGGGATGTGCACAGTGGTCAGCACCTGACCTTTGTCGTTAAAGAATCACTCTGGCTGCTAAGTAGAGAACACACAGTTAATAATGAAAGAAGGCAGAAGAACAGGTGTTTAATAACACTTGTTCCGATGCAGTCTCTATGTCATCGAAATGTGGCATCAAATCTTGTTTCCCTTGCTCAATCAGTTGCCTCCTTTCTCTTCCTTGCCTTATTGCCCGGCACACCCTCCTCTCAGTGCACCTGGCAGTGGACACATCTTTCTTTCTCTTCTTTTGTCTTTTTCATCTCCAGAGGGTCTGTCTGGCCAGAACAAGAGTTTATTAGAGTCCCCCCAAAAGTGCAGTCTCTTCACCATCAGAAAGTCACAGATATATGAGCAGCATTTAAAATCCTTTAACTCCTCAAGTGATAGAGACTCTATTGATTTATTGTTTAAAAATGTATCATTCATTATTTTATGATCCTTCTATGCATCCAACCCACATTGCTGAAAATTTTCTAGCAATGATCTAGGGCTAGTGAGTGTTCAATTGTCCAAAACCAGAGGATTCCATATGATTTATTTGTATCCTTTTAGATTTTGATTAGCCCTCCCTCCCCCTTTCCTCTATTCAATCTCCTCCCCTGACCTCACTTTGGCCCTTTTCACACCCGTTAATCTATTCTTCTACTTACATATATACAATACCAACCCATTAAGACCCTCCTCCCTTCCCTTCTCTTCCCGTTGTATCTCTTTTTTAGCTTACGGGCCTATGCTAATGAGTTTTTTCCTTCTCACACAGAAGCCGAATCATCTGTAGCTAGGATCCACATATGATAGAGAACATGCAGTGCTTGGCTTTCTGGGCCTGGGTTACATCACTTAGTATAATTCTTTACAGATCTATCCATTTTTCTGCAAATTTCATAACTTCATTTTTCTTTAACGCTGAGAAGAACTCCATTGTATAAATGTGCCATATCTTCATTATCCACTCATCAGTTCAGGGACATCTAGGCTGGTTCCATTTCCCAGCTATTATTAATTGAGCACAAATAAACATGGTTGAGCATGTACTTCTAAGGAAATGAGATGAGTCCTTAGGATATATGCCTAGGAGTGCTACAGCTGGGTCATATGGTAGATCAATCTTTAGCTGTTTTAGGAACCTCCACACTGATTTCCACAATGGCTGGACCACATTGCATTCCCACCAACTGTGTAGAAGGGTTTCTCTTTTTCCACATCCCTGCCAGCATTTATGATCATTTGTTTTCATGATGGTAGCAAATCTGACAGGAATAAGATGGAATCTCAATGTAGTTTTAATCTGCATTTCCCTGATGACTAGGGACTTAGAACATTTTTTTAGATGCTTATACACCATCCATATTTCTTCTTTTGAGGACTCTCTACTTAGCTCCATAGACCATTTTTAATTGTCTTGTTCAATTTCTTATTATTTAACTTTTTGAATTCTTTGTATATCCTAGATATTAATCCTCTATCAGATATATAGCTGACAAAGATTTTTTCCCATTCTGTAGGTTCCCTCTTTGCTTTATTCACAGTGTCCTTTGCAGTGCAAAATCTTTGTAATTTCATGAGGTCCCAGTGGTTAATCTGTGATTTTATTGCCTGAGCAATTGAGGCTGCATTCAGAAAGTCTTTGCCAAGACCAATATGTTGAAGGGTTTCCCCTACTTTTTCCTCTAGCAGTTTCAGAGTTTCAGGTCTGATGTTAAGGTCTTTAATCCATTTGGACTTAATTCTTGTGCATGGAGAGAGAGAAGAATCTATTTTCATCCTTCTACAGATACATATCCAGTTTTCCCAACACCATTTGCTGAAGAACCTGTCTTTTCTCCAATGAGTAGTTTTGGCATTTTTATCGAATATCAGGTGGCTATAGCTACCTGGATTTACATCTGGGTACTCTATTCTGTTCCATTGATCTACATGTCTGCTTTTGTGCCAATACCATGCTGTTTTTGTTACTATGGCTCTGTACTATACGTTAAAATCAGGTATGGTGATACCACCAGCCTTATTTTTGCTGCTCAGTATTATTTTAGATATGCGAGGTTTTTTGTGATTCCAAATGAATTTTTGGATTGTTTTTTTCTATTTCCATGAAGAATGCCTTTGGAATTTTGATGGGAATTGCATTAAATGTGTAGATTGCTTTTGGTAAGATTGCCATTTTCACAATATTGATTCTTCCAATCCAGGAACAAGGGTTGTGTTTCACTTACTAGTGTCTTCTGCAATTTCTCGCTTGAGTGTTTTAAAGTTTTCATTGTAGAGATCCTTTTCTTCCTTGGTTAGGTTTATTCCAAGATACTTTATTTTCTTTGATGCAATTGTGAATGGGAGTGATTCTCTGATTTCATCCTCTGTGTGTCTGTTGTTAGCATATATGAAGGCTACTGATTTATGTGTATTTATTTTGTACCCTACTACATGGCTGTAGGTTTTTATCAGCTCTAACAGTTTGCTAGTAGAGTCTTTAGGGTCCTTTATATGTACAATCATGTCAACTGCAAATAATGATAACTTGATCTCTTCCTTTCCAATTTGTATCCCTTTTATGTGTGTCTCTTGCCTTATTGCTATGGCTAAGACTTCCAGTGCTATATTAAATAAAAGTGGGAACAGTGGATACCCTTGTCTTGTTCCTGAGTTTAGTGGAAAAGCTTCCAGTTTTTCCCCATTTAGTAATATGTTGGCTGTAGGCGTGTAATAAATAGACTTTATTATATTGAGATATGTTCCTTCTATTCCCATTCTCTGTAGGACTTTCATCATGAAGCAATGTTGGATTTTGTCAAATGCTTTCTCTGTGTCTAATGAGATGATCATGTGTTTTTTGTCCTTCAATCCATTTATATAGTGTATTACATTTATCAATTTGTGTACGTTGAACCATCCCTGAATCTCTAGGATAAAGCCTACTTGGTCAGGGTGAATGATCTTCTGATATATTCTTGTATTCTGTTTGCCAATATTTTGTTGAGAATTTTTGCATCTATGTTCATGAGGGAGATTGGTCTGTAAGTTTCTTTTTTGGTTGTATCTTTGCCTGGTTTTGGTATCAGGGTGATGCTGGCTTCATAGAAGGAGTTTGGTAGAATTCTTTCTTTCTCTATTTTATGGAAAAGCATAAGAAGCAATGGTGTTAGCTCTTCCCTGAAGGTCTGGTAAAATTCAGCAGTGAATCCATCTGGGCCTGGCCTTTATTTAGTTGGGAGATTTTTGATAAATATTCGGATCTCCATACTTGTTATAGGTCCATTTAAGTGATTAATCTCATCTTGATTTAATTTAGGTAGGTCTTGTAAATCACGGAAATCATCCATTTCCTTTAGATTTTCGTACTTTGTGGAGTATATGCTTTTATAGTATGTCCCTATGATTTCTTGAATTTCTCTGGCATCTGCTGTGATGTTACCTTTTTCATCTCTAATTTTATTAATTTGTGTCTCTTCTCTCTTTCTTTTGGTCAGATTTGCTAAGGGCTTATCAATCTTGTTTACCCTTTTAAAGAACCAACTCTTTGTTTCATTGTTTTTTTGGATTGTTGTTTTTAGTTTCTATTTCATTAATTTCTGCCCTAATCATTATTATTTCTTCCCATCTGCTGATTTTGGGTTTGCCTTGTTCTTCTTTTTCCAAGGCTTTATGGTGAAGCATTAGGTCATTTACTTGTGACCTTTCTAATTTCTTAATATAGACAATTGAAGCTATAAATTTACCTCTTAGGACTGTCTTCATTGTGTCCCAGAGATTTTGGTATGTTGTGTTCTCACTATTGTTTGACTCTATAAATTTTTTGATTTCTGTCTTGATTTCTTCATTGACCCATTCATCATTTAGTAATGAGTTGTGTAATTTCCATGATTTTGTGTATGCTCTATAGCCTTTCTTGCTATTGATTTGTAGTTTTATTCCATTGTGGTCATATAGTGTATTAGTCAGGGTTCTCTAGAGGAACAGAACTGCTAGAATGAATTATTTTAAAAAGGGTATTTATTGGATCAGCTTACAGTAGTCCAATAGTAGTTGCAGGCCCGAGGATCACCGAACCTGGTAGCTGCTCAGTCCTCGTGGCCAGATGCCTCATCAGTGCTGACCCAGCACTGCAGATGGTGCCAGAAAGCCTGGAGGCTTCCCGAGGAGCCTCTAGGTTTCAATCCACGGGGGTCTTTGGTTGATGCTGGTCTTTATTCTGCACTGATCTTCAATCCACAATGGAAGGTAGCAAGCATCTCTGGCAGCCAAGTTGAAGGAAGGAAGGGACTCTTTTTACCCAGATCTTCCTTATATCAAGCCCCCTTCTGGGCAGGGTTGCCCATTCTGGGAGAAGGGCTCACACTGGGGGAACGACTTCCTCCTTTAGTTGATCCTTCCTAGAAGCAACCTGTGGATTACTAAACAGATCAAGTTGACAACACCTTAACTGTCACAGATAGAATGCAAGGAATTATTTCACTTCTGTATTTGTTAAGATTTGATTTATGTCCTAATATATGGTCTATTTTAGAGAATGTTCCATGTGCTGCTGAAAAGAATGTATATTCTGCAGCATTTGGATAAAATGTCCTTTATATATCTCTTAGGTCCATTCCTTCTATGACCTCATTTGGTCCAGATGTCTCTCTGTTTATTTTTTCCCAGGATGACCTGTCAATTGATGAGGGTGGGGTGTTGAAGTCACCCACTACCACTGCGTTTGGTGTTATCTGTGAACTTAGTTCTAGTAGTGTTTGTTTGATGAATTTGGGGGCCCCCATGTTAGGTGCATATATGTTTAGGATTGTAATGTCCTCCTGTTGGAGGGTGCCCTTAATCAATATAAAGTGGCCATCCTTATCTTTCTCAACAAATGTTGGACTGAATTTTACCTTGTCAGATACTAGGATAGCAACCCCTGCTTGTTTTCTAGATCCATTTGCTTGAAACACTGTTTTCCAACCTTTCACCCTAAGATAGTGTCCATCCTTTGTAGAAAGGTGGGTTTCTTGGAGGAAACAAATTGAAGGATCCTGCTTTGTAAACCAGTCTGCAAGCCTATGTCTTTTGGTTGGGGCATTGAGGTCATTGATATTGAGATATTATTGAAAGGTGTGTATTAATTTTTTCCATCTTGTTTTGTAGTTCTTTCAGTTTCACCTTTGCTCTCTTGTGTTAACTAGTATTTGAGTATTGTTTGTTTTTTCCAGGTTCCTTGTATGTGTGCTTTTCTTTTTCTTCAGCATGGAGGATTCCTTCAAGTATTTTCTGTAGAGCTGGTTTTATCTTCAAATACTCCTTTAGCCTGCTTTTGTCATGGAATGTCCTTATTTCTCTGTCTATTTGAATGGAGAGCTTTGCAGGATAAAGTAACCTTGGTTGACAGTTGTTATCTTTAAGAACTTGGAATACATCACTCCATGCCCTCCTCACTTTTAAAGTTTGTGTTGAGTAATCTGCTGTAATCCTGATAGGCTTGCCTTTGTAGGAACTTGATTTTTCTCTCTGACTACTTTCAATATTTTTTCTTTGGTTTGTATGTTTGGTAGTTTGAGTATAATATGGCGAGCAGAGGTTCTTTCCATGTTTTGTCTTGCTGGTGTTCTAAAGGCTTCCTGTATCTGCATTGGCACCTCTTTCCCAATTTGGGGGAAGTTTTCTTCTATGATTTTGTTGAAGACACCAACTATGCCTTTTGAGTGAAATTCTTCTCCTTCTACTTTGCCTTGAATTCTTATGTTTGATCTTTTCATAGTGTCCAGAATATCTTGAAATTCCCACTCATACTTTTCTATTAGTTTGTATTAGTTTTTGTTGGACTGTATTAGATCTGCCACCTGGTCTTCTAGCTTAGATATTCTGTCCTCTCCTTCATCCATTCTACTGGCGAGATTTCCTACAGAGTTTTTTATTTCATTAACTGTGTTCTTATTGCTAGTAATTCTAACTCATTTTTCTTCATTATTTCTATTTCCTTATGTCTAGTATTGACCTTTTTATTTCATTAAATTGGCATCCTGTGTCTTCTTTGCTTCCTTTGATTTCTTCTTTGAGTTCTTTGAACACATTTATAATCATTCTTTTGAAATCTTTCTCAGGCATTTCCTCTAACTCATTCTCACTGGAGGTCATTTCTGATGCATTAATACTTTTTGGTTGATTTATGTTGTCTTGATTTTTGGTGTTTCTTGTGTTATAATATATATATATTTTGCACCTTGGAATATTTAATGATAGGATTTTTCTGTTAGCTTGGTATTGAGGGATGTATCAATCAATCTGATGTTATATATCTTCAGGGTAGGAGCTTAAGGCACTAGGTGTGGCTCTGAAGACTCTCAGAGTATCTACTAAAGTGACTCCAGGTGTTGGTTTTGCCTGCTATGAGAGTATTCAAGTAGGCTAAGTGGAACAAAATACAGGCACATTCTAAAATTTAACTAAACAATGTACACTTTCAATGAAAAACAGCACAGAGTATTTATCCAAGAGTAGGTATTATGACAACCAAATCCTCTGTCTTTCCCTTAGGCTGTGTGGTGCCTCACCCACTCCCTTAATCCTGACAACAAGGCGGTTAAGATTTGTGGTCTGTAAAGGGTTCCAAGTCAACTTGTGACCAGGTGAGACCCTCCCCTAATGTATAACAGAAGAGTAAGCAAAGCCACTATAGTTGAAGAAGCAACAAATAACAAGCCCAAACTACAGCTTTTTTAAGAATGGCAAATTTGACCATCCATCTGATTTAACATGTAGTTTTGCCTGATATGGAAGATTCAATTAGTACTTCTGGTTCAGGCCTATATATCAGGTTTATTAGGCAGTTACTGACCTGGTGTAATCCCAGTTACCTTTTGGGATGATTTTGGTCTCAGATGCGCTTTTTTTTTTTTTTTTCTTTATTAGTCAGCTTTGTATTCAGCAAATACAGTCAGTTTGGTACCATTATTAGGCTCATCCATTACCTACCCCCTCCCCTTGGGCCCTCCTTGTTGAGGTATATGGGTCATGCATTGTGGAGTTAGCCCACAGTTATGGGTAAGTTAATGTCTCTGCATATCATGACCCAACATGTGGCTCTGACATTCTTTCCGCCCCCTCTTCTGCAAAATTTCCCTGAGCCATGTTGGGTTCATTTTTGGTCTGCTTCAGTGATGAGGTGTTGGGGGCCTCTGAGGCTCTGGCTCTCTGATTTGGTAGGAGTTGATTTTTCTCTGTGCTGATCTCCTTCTCCCTTGTGCTGGTATCCAGTTCATCAGGAAATCAGCCCCCTTGCTTGTTTCTCCAATTTTTCTTAGTTTCAGCCGGGGCCCTTTTGAGGTATGATGGGGTGGCTCTCTCCTTAGGATCTACGTCTATCTGAAAAACAGAAGCAGATTCTCCAATGGAGAGTAAGTTAGCACCTGGACAAATGAGATAACCGTTACTTTTTTTTTATAGAGAATTTAATAGGTGTAGGCCCTCTTGTAGCCCACAATTGATGGTAGATTGATATTGGAGAGTGGGCTTATGTTTGGATATGGTTCTGACTTGTTTCCCAGCTTCAGCTATGGGTCCCATACCAGTGAGGGGATCAGTTAGCCAAATTGAGAGCAGTTGGTTCCCCACCATGGCTGTGTGCTACCACTGCACTTGTGTGGGCATCACACCAAGTTAATTGCTGCTAAGTAGGTTAGACCATGCATTGCTTCAACAGATATTGTTCATTTTCCCCCAGTCACCAATGTAGCACCTTCTGGCACTAGACGCGCTGACTGTCTGGTGACTGACTCTCTTCCAACTTCCAGCCATGCCATTCTAATTTGCATGTCAATCACATAAGGTGTCTTCAGCAGTAGGGTCTTACCACTAGCCTTTGGTGGGTCATCAAGTACTCTGACAGAAATCTGTCTGTCTTTTAGGAAACCTTGTAGGTCTCTCTGATCAAAAGCTCATTGTGGATGATAGCCCCATGCTGGATCTGGGAGTTACAGGTCAGTGCCCACTAAGAAAATGAGGAAAAAGATAACTAATATACAAGAGTTAGAGATAAGAGAGAGAGAGAGACAGGGAGAGGGGCAGTGAGGTAGGGAAGATGTAGAAAATTAAGGTTAGTCTTGATCTTACCCTCTCCAGTGTCTTGTGGTTCAGGTGTTCCCTGTAAGGGCCTGATGAGGGATCAGCCATTTGGTCTGTCTTTTAGTAAATGGCAATGGTACCATAATCAGATGTGCTTTTAAGTTGGGTCCCTCTTTGGTGCTCTGTCAGTTCAAGTAGGTGTGGCCGGGTAGCTAGACTGCTGCTCTGTTCCAGGAGGGCTGGGCAGGGGAGGGAGCCTATGCTGCTCTAGTTCTTCTGCTGTTCCACGTGTTCTTCTACCTTGTGATCTGCTCCTCCGTTGTTCACTGCCATTCTCCATTCACTTTTCTTGAGTTTGTGGAGATCTCCCTTGTAACTGGAAAATCCCCTCACCTGGCTTTTCCTACAGCTCAAGCCAAGCCTGGCCGTTGGCTAGCTTGCCACTGCTGAAGTGTGCGCCCTGCCGCAGCGGGCTCTGGATCTCTCCTACTTCTCAGCTGCTGTTTCAATTTCCTATACACTTCACTTTTTAGTAAAAGTGTATATTTTGCTGTGTTTTTTTTTTTTTTTTTTTTTTTTTTTTTTTTTTTTTGGCTTTTCGCCCCCAGGCTGCTTTGGTGTGGTACCTATGCTACCATCTTAACTGGAAGCCAGAACAATTTCTTAGTCCCTCAGGCATCCCTGAATTGCAGTTATAGATCCAAGATCCTTAGATACAAGAAAGTCAAGGATCCCTGTAGACTTCCCAAGCAATAGCTGTACCTTAATGTTACCTGGTGAATAGTTTCATTATCTGTAGAAAATGTCCAAAGTTTCTTGAAAAACACAATTGTGGGCTGGAGAGGTGGCTCACCAGTTAAGGCACTTACCTGAAGAGCCTAAGAACTGGGGTTTTATTCCTTTTTGCCCTCATGAAGTCCAAAGTACAAGGTGAGACGTGTGTCTGGAATTTGTTTGCAATGGCAAGAAGCCCTGACACTCATTTATTCTCTCTTTCTCTCTCTCTCTCTCCCTTTTTATTGTTCTCAAATAAATAAATAAACAAAATGCTTACAAAAATGCAATCTTATATTTATATAGTTAGGTGTATTGCCAAGTTACATTAGGGCACTTGAAAAGCTGTATAATTTTGGAAACTCTAAATGGGAATTCAGTCCCACTCTATTCAGCTGCTAAAGGCCACATTATTTGCCTTGCCCCAAAATTTGTAAAACCATAGTCGTTTTGTGAGTGGGTGATAAGAGATCATATCCTGAAGCATCTTACTGACTTTTGTCCTGTCATCAGTTTTATTAGATGAATCTGGAGAGTTTAGGCTAATATTCCCCATTATATCACTTTATATTTATTACATTTTCAAATCATAATAGTAGTAGAAATCTATCCTCTGGGAATGATATGGCCATTATCATCTTACAATTAGAGCAAGCTGTGATCCCCTACACTACACCCTACAAGATGGGGTCTAGTAATGTATCCACATAGCTACCATTACTCCTGCCCCACAGCTGCATGTGGTTTAGGTGGTGTGTGGTGTATAGTATATAGGAAGTGCAGGGTTGGTTGGTGTTAAGATTCTACTTGATGGGTATGATGGTGCATGCCTATGATCCAGTACTTCAGAGGTAAAAGTAGGAGCATCATAAAGTTCAAAGCCAACCTGATCATCATGGTAAGTTTCATGTCACTTGGGGATAATACACAGTGGGAATATATTAAAAACATTAAAATGAAGCAATGCCTTCTATGTGTATTTTTGGTAGTGATAATTACAGAAAGCATCTAAACATGATTTGAATTTGCTTTGTTTTTATAACATTCTCACTTAGTAGCTTGAAATAATACTATTTTCAGGCTCAAGGTTTGGCTACCTAATATGTCTTTGTCAGCTATAACTCTCATCTGCATTGATGAGAGACTTATAAAACAGTTAGTATTTGAGCCAATAATACCAAGAACACAATGAAGATAAGGAAACAAAATGGTTTAATGGGATGAAGACATTCTTATTCTTAGGACTCTAGATTTTTTTACATTGCCACTGAATCCATCTCCAACTAATATCCATTCTCCCACAGTGATAGCAATTCTCCTTGTTGGCTTTGTTCAGATGAAAATTATGGGTATCAAATCGTAAATCTCTCCTTCATATTGTTGCCTGTGTCTAATTTTGTTAAAAGGAAGCTTTTTTGAAATAAATGTTCTCAAAATAAACAATCATAAATTTAGCCATATTTAGAAGTTGATATCCTTTCTTTAAAAAAGATGATTTTAAATTACTAAAGAACAGAATTTCTTAAAGGCTAACACATTTATGATTGCAATGGAGCTTTTAATGTACATATTTCCAAGAAACAACCATGGAGATTCTGATTCATCTGTAGAAGTTTGCACCTTAGGGGTGCAGTTCCCACCCTCATTTCTAAAAATTGATGACTACCATTCATTGTCTGAAAAGACCCTTGCTTGATTACTTCCTAGTACAGTCATTTCACCAGTACAAAAGGAAAGAAAACCTAATGGTTTTAGCTGGGTTCTAACACAATATGGGAAAAACTAATGAATATTTTAAATCAACCAGTAGAATATACCTAGTTCTCCATTATGCAATGAATCAGATTGTGATAGGCATTGGTAGAGTTGTATAAAAAGTTATTGATTAACTTGGCAGACTTAATAGTGCACACCTATTATCCAAGAGCTGGACATGGAGTGACAAGAGGATCTATACAAGTTCAAATTTAATCAGGGCTACATAGTGAGATCCTGTCTCAAATAACCAAAACAAAACAACAAATAAAAAAAATTGATTAAATAAATCAGTCTCTCCATGCAACACATCTGCATAGCTTAAATAATAACATATGAACACATGACCAATATCAGTGTTAAATTGCTAATTTGCAAATTTCCTCATACTAAAACTAAAATTCTGATATGTATTTGGATTGTACACATCTCAGTTTGGACTAGTCGCATTTCCCATGCTTAAAAGGGGGATAGGGAGTACATGTGTGCTACCTTTTAAGAAAAAACAATCAATAAATGAAAAATAAAATCAGGGTCAAGGCAGCATATTGTAGCATAGCCTGGTCATTTGTGTTATTAACAGCCCTCCAGGAGCACCATCAGCAAGGTGGGAAAACCCAGAATTTCATTCCAATAAGCTATGGATGAGAAAGCGAAGATATATAAATAAATAACTGTTCACTTGTATTGCTGTTACCTGTTACTACTAATTATTTTCAGGGTTTTTTTTTTTTTTTTTTTTTTTTTTGTCTCTTACATAGTGTTTCACCTAACCCAGACCAGCTTCAGACATGCTTTATATCTGAGGATGACCTTGTACCTCCATACCCAGCCTCTAGTCCTTTCTTCATCATTACTGATCGTTCTTCACATCCCCCGGGTCAGCAAAGCAGCAATCTCTTTACTGTTACCCATGCCCCAAAGTAGGAAATATAATTTTAGTAATACATTATAAAAGATAATTTGAATTTTATTACTTATTTTTTATGCCTGCCAATGAAGCCTTTCATTGTTAATGAATCATTAGTAAACTAACATCCTAATTAAATTTGGGAAATAATCATCAAAATAATTAATTGTTTGGGTCCATTGGTTAGGATCTATTAACCAGTGCTCTCCAATAGCACTATTTGAACGAGAACAGACTTTCATTTCTTATCTACATTATCCAGTTTAATAATTACATGTGGCTCTTGATCATTGAAAATGCTTCCAGGTAGATCAAGGAGTTAGTGCTTTAATTACATTAATTAGAATTAATGTTATAAAATTAATATTAATTTAAAATTATGTGGCCTGTGGCTGCAATGTTAACTATTGTAACATTAGATGCTATAATGCAATGAAAAGATACTTAAGTATATACAATTCATCTTTCTTTGCTCTCTTATCATTTCTTGATGGTCACAGTCTTGTATAAGGTAAAGTAGTGACATAAAATGATACACTCTGATGTCTAGGTGGCAGGCCAGAGAAGAGATGTTCTGAAATTTAGCAGATCTCAGATTAACAATGAATTGATTGAAGAAAATAACTCTACAGATTATTTCCAATAACATAATAAGATAAAGTTACCAGCCACAAATGTCTCCAAGAATAAAGAAATATTTCAAGGAAATTAGTATATCAAAACATAGATGTACTTTAATATTATTTTAGTGATTAGTGTACACATTATTTGAAAGTATACAGTGTGAAGTAGTATTGAGATGTCAAAAGAATTGATCCCTAATATGATTGTTAACCCAATTTTAATAGTTAGAATATTATAATTCTATTTTGGCTCACTATTTTATAAGTTTACTTATAAATTTCTAATAATTTATGCCCTATTAATATGAGCATATATTAACCTATTATTTTATATAAACATTCTTCCAACTTTTATCTTACTATATCTAAGAGATTTTTTTTTCTTGAGCTAAATATGTAAATACAATTTATTTAATTGTGAATACATAATAGCGTTATATAAACATATTTTTCTCTGTCTATGCTGATATAATAGTGACTTATAATCAGCATAATATCATCAATATGCAAATGTGAATCAGCAGCAGTTTTGTGTAGCAAAAGTTCATCCGTACTGGGTCATTTTATTATTAGGATGTCAGGGAGATTGCTGTTTCACTGGAGTAAACATTTTATCTGACCTAATGCAGTTATGTATGTAAATAGTTCATGGAATATAATTAGATGTCTTTCCCCTGTTGTAGGAGACAAACAACAGCAAATTCATCAGATTAAAATTAATGATGATAGATTGAATAAATAAAGGTTAAACAAATTACAACTCTGGTTTAAAAAATGATCAACAACATGAACAAAAAATTTTCCTCTTTCTCAAAAGACAGTTCTTTTACTAACTCAGCTGTCACTGTGACTTTAAAGTTGAACTAATTGAAAATGCATTTTTATTGTGTTGAATAAAATTCAAATTAAGCTAAACAATTCTGAACACTTGAGTTATTAAATGTCTTACATAATCCATTTAGTTCCATCATTTCATTCCAGACCTGCACAACAATTATTTTGTAGGCTTACACATGAAAATCTTACACTTCCTCACAAAACTTTTATCTACATTAAAACAATACAAATTGGAAAGAACAGTGAAAAAGACAGGATACTAAACAAAATAAAAACTCAACTACCTATACTCTCATTATAATCTCTATAAGCACTAAAGTTGCATAAATAGAAGGAAGCTAACAAATTCCTTCTGGAAAGTATTAACGAAGGTCTACTGGAGAATTAATTACCATTTTATGATGAAAAAGTGTCTTGTTCATTTATTCACACAAAAATATTTAATGTCAAATAGTGCTGAAGTGCTCATGTTTGCTAGTTAACATGTTTATATTCTACTAGAGAAAAGTTATATGAGGGCTGTAGATATGGCTCAGTGGCTAAAGGCAGTTACCTGTAGGTCTTGATGGCCCAAGTTCTATTCTCAGTACCCACATAAAACCAGACAAACAAAGAGGCAAGATACACAAAGTGGTTCATATGTCTGGAGTTTGTTTTCAGTAGCAAGAGGCACTTTTTGTGACAATTCCTTTTCTCTTTCCCTCTCTGCTTGTGAATAAATAATACAAATATTTAAAAATGACAGTTACATAGGACATCAAAATAATGCAAGAAAACTTTTTGTTAACATATATTAAGGATATTGACACTTGAATGTCCCTAAGGAATGTTGTTATAGTTATATAATAGTATGTGTAATGCATTTCTATTATAAGGATTTAAGTGTCAAATAGGCAATATTTATGTTACTTGCAAGTTTTGATTTCACTGCCCTTCAGCATCTAGAAATACAACTTATAAAATATTGATGGAGATATTTTTAATAGACTCCTTAATAGCTTATGTATTTATTTGCAAGCAGAGAGATAAACATGAGAAAGATTAAGTATGGGTGCATTCAGAGCCTCTAGCCACAAACTCCAGATGAATGGGCCACTTTGTGCATCTGGCTTATGTGGGTACTGGGGAATTGAACCCAGGTCCTCGGGCTTTGCAGAGAAGTACTTTAACAACTGAATCATCTCTACAGCCTCATATTTTTTTCTCAATTTTTATTAACATTTTCCATGATTATAAAAAAAAATCCCATGGTAGTACCCTCTCCCTCCCCCAGTTTTCCCTTTGAAATTCCATTCTCCATCATATCCCCTCCCCATCTCAATCTTTCTACCTACATATATACAATACCAACCTAATAAATACCCTCCTCCCTTCCTTTCTCTTCCCTTTATATCTCCTTTTTAACTTACTGGCCTCAGCTACTGAGTTTTTTTCCTTCTCGCACAGAAGCCCAATCATCTGTAGTTAGGATCCACATATGAGGGAGAACATGTGGTGCTTGGCTTTCTGGGCCTGGGTTACCTCACTTAGTATAATCCTTTCCAGATCCATCCACTTTTCTGCAAATTTCATAACTTCATTTTTCTTTACCGCTGAGTAGAACTCCATTGTATAAATGTGCCATATCTTCATTATCCACTCATCAGTTGAGGGACATCTATACAGCCTGATATTTATAACTTATTTTTATTAGTTACTGTTGAGGCTGCTGTGACAAGATAGCTGGCACAAGCAACTTAAGGATGGATAAATTTATTCTGATTCATAGTTTAATAAGGGATTGAGTACATCATGATGGAAAGGTATGGAGACAGGGGTGTGAGGCAGCTGGTCACCTTGTATCTGTACTCAGGAAGTGGAGAGAAATAAATACTGGGACTGAGCTCAATTTCTTTCTTTTTTTTTTTTATCAAATTCAGGACTATAGCCTGTAGAATGGTGGTACCTACATTCAGTGTGGGTCTTCCTACCTCAGTTAAACCCCTTCACAGGTATGTCCAGAGGTGCTTTTCTGAGGATTCTACATCCTGAGTCAAGTTGGCAATGAAGATTCACTATCACATTAAAAATTAACTCTTTTTATGTCTCAATGTTACTTCACACTACATAATAAAATGAAATGATCACAGTAAAATAACACACCAATTGTAAAATATTTGGTTATTCCTGGTTGCATTTGTGCCTAAATACTTTATCTTATTTTGTTGGAAGAAATTTCTCTGGAGTTATTTTTCATGCAAGCAAATCATCATTGATCTGAAATTAGCTCAATTTCAGAACATTTCCTCCATGGCCTACCCCCACAACTTAAGAACTCTTCTCTTCTCTGTCACTGCTTTTCTTTACCCAAGACCACAGCCACTGAGAGATGGGAAGAGTCAGAGATGGGTAGGAAATGCAATGTATTTTCTCAGTCCTGAGTTTAAAGTTTAGTTTGGTCCATTTTTTTCAATCTATGCAAAAATGAAAAGTTTTTTAAACTGTTTTATTTTTATTTATTTATTAGAGAGAGGGAGGAGAGAGAGCAAATAGGTACACCAGGGCCTCTAGCCATGGCAAACAACCTCCAGACACATGTACCACCTTGTGCATCTGGCTTACATGGGACCTAGAGAATTGAACCTGGGTCTTTAGACCTCACAGGCAAGTGCCTTAACTGCTAAGCCATCTCTCAAGCTTTAAACTTTTTTTTTTAATTAACTCACTAAACATACAAGAAAATCAAATTATTATTATTCTGAAAATGTTAAAATGATTTGCCTTGCAAGTTTCCCTCACTTTCTATTCATAAATTAGTCTAATAAGATGTAGAAATCAAAATTGTGAGCCATATGTTACTTTAGAAGCCTAGGTTATTATGGGTTATAATAAATTGGATAAGGTCATGAAGCCAGTCATATAGGCAAGTTTATGCTCCATATATTTTGTTTCTAAGACCATTGTTTTGACAGTGTGGATTTTTTTTTATTAATTAGTATTGTATTCAGTGAACACGGTCAATTTGGAGCCAGTATTAGGCTCATCCATTACCTGCCCTCTCCCCCTGGCCCCTTCTTGTTGAAGTATATTTTATAGAGCTGGTTTTGTCTTCAAATACTCCTTTAGCCTGCCTTTGTCATGGAATGTCCTTATTTCTCTATCTATTTGAATGGATAGCTTTGCAGGATAAAGTAACCTTGGTTGACAGTTGTTATCTTTAAGAGCTTGGAATACATCACTCCATGCCCTTCTGGCTTTTAAAGTTTGTGTTGAGTAATCTGCTGTAATCCTGATAGGCTTGCCTTTGTAGGTAACCTGATTTTTCTCTCTGACTGCTTTCAATATTTTCTCTCTGGTGCGTGTGTTTGGTAGTTTGATTATAATATGGCGAGGAAAGGTTCTTTCCAGGTTTTGTCTGGCTGGTGTTCTAAAGGATTGCTGTATCTGCATTGGCACCTCTTTCCCATTTTAGGGGATGTTTTCTGCTATGATTTTGTTAAAGATGCCTACTATGCCTTTGGAGTGAAATTCTTCTCCTTCTACTATGCCCTGAATTCTTATGTTTGATCTTTTCATAGTGTCCAGAATATTTTGAAATTCCCACTCATACTTTTCTATTAGTTTGTATTTCTCTTTGTTGGATTGTATTAGATCTGCCACCTGGTCTTCTAGTTTAGATATTCTGTCCTCTCCTTCATCCATTCTACTGGTGAGGTTTCTACAGAATTTTTTATTTCATTATCTCTGTTCTTTATTGCTAGTAATTCTAATTGGTTTTTCTTTATTGTTTCTATTTCCTTATTTATGTCTAGTATTGACCTCTTTATTTCATTAAATTGGCATCCTGTGTCTTCTTTGCTTCCTTTGATTTTTTTTTTTTAGTTCGTTGAACATATTTATAATCATTCTTTTGAAATCTTTCTCAGGCATTTCCTCTAACTCATTCTCACTGGAGGTCATTTCTGATGCATTAATACTTTTGGTTGATTTATGTTGTCTTGATTTTTGGTGTTTCTTGTGTTATAGTGTATATATTTTTGCATCTTGGATTATTTAGTGATTGGATTTTCCAGTTAGCTGGGTATTATGAGATGTATCAATCAATCTGATGCTATTTATCTTCAGGGTAGGAGCTTAAGACACTAGGTGTGGCTCTTAAGACTCTCAGAGTATCTACAAAAGTGACCCTAGGTGTTCGGTTTGCCTGCTATGAGAGTATTCAAGTAGGCTGAGTAGAAGCAAATACAGATAGTTTCTAAAATTTAACTAAACAATGTACACTTTCAATGAAAAACAGCACAGAGTGTTTATCCAAGAGTAGGTATTATGACAACTAGATCCTCTGTCTGTCCCTTAGTCTGTGTGGTGCCTCACCCACTCCCTTAATCCTGACAACAAGGCGGTTAAGATTTGTGGTCTGTAGAGGGTTCCAAGTCAGCTTGTGACCAGGTGAGACCCTTCCCTAATGTATAACAGAAGAGTAAACAAAGCCACTATAAATCAAGAAGCAAGAAATAACAAGCCCAAAATACAGCTTATTTAAGAATGGCAGATCTGACCATCCACTCAATTTAACATATAATTTATCCTGATATGCAAGGTGCAATTAGCACTTCTGGTTCAGGCATATATACCAGGTTTACTAGGTGGGTACTGACCTGGTGTGATCCCAGTTACCTTTTGGTATGATTTTGGTCTCAGTTAGCTGTGCTCCTGCTTGGGTCCCTCTTTGGTGCACTGTCAGTTCAAGTAGGCATGTCCAGGTCCCTGGACTGCTGCTCTGTTTGAGGGAGATGGGCACTGGTGGTGGTGGTTGGGGGTGGGGGAGGCTGCCAATGCTACCCTTGTTCACTCGCTGTTCCATGTGTTCTTCTACCTTGTGATCTGCTCCTCCGTTGTTCACTACCATTCTCCCTTCATGTTTCTTGAGTTTGCAGAGAGCTCCAGTGTGAGTGGAAAGTCCCCTTGCCTGGCTTTTCTTGTGGCTCAATCCAAGCCTGGAGACTGAATGGCACACCGCTACTGCCATGGTCTGGCGCAGGGAACTGCCGGAGCCGTTTCTGCCAGCTTGTGTGCCCCAGCCCGCAGGGTGTTCAACTAGGGCTCGAGGGGAGGCTAACCTAGATGAAGAAGAAACAAACACAAAGAAGGAGACCAAGTCTAGCATCTGATCAAGGTCTCGATTTTTATTAGTACAGGAGGGTTTATATAGTGAGGGAGCAGGGAAGGAAGGCTAGTCATATAGCACATAAGCAGAACAAGGAACTTGGCTAGTTGCCAGGTCGCATGTAGCTCTTCTAGGAAGGTCCCAGGTGTGGTGTTCTGAGCACAGTGGTTCTTGTGATTTCCAGTAAATGATTCAAGAACCAGGAAACAGAAGCTTATTGTTGTTC
Organism: Dipus sagitta; assembly: GCA_036346955.1. Lineage (NCBI taxonomy): Eukaryota > Metazoa > Chordata > Mammalia > Rodentia > Dipodidae > Dipus > Dipus sagitta. The sequence goes on from CM070777.1 coordinate 84,282,113, forward strand.
ACGGATGCCTATAGCCTAAAATGGCTGTTGTTTGGCTCAGGGTTCCCAACATCTCCTCCCTTCTTTTGTGCAAAAGAGGGGGAGGCCTGCTATTAAGCAGTGGGCTTTAACCAACTGGGGGAGTATTGACCTGACTCCTCCCGTGGGCTGTCATTTTTTTGTCCCAGAGTCCTGGCCCTTGGTACGTTTTGGGGAGGGGAGGCAGGGCCTATGTGATCATAACAGGTGTGGTACCAACCTCCATGCAAGTCAGGTTTTTTCTCAGGGAATTCAAAAGCGGTCAAAAAGAGACCTTCCCTTGCGGTGCTTTGCCTCACACCCACGTTGGTGCCCATATCGTACTCACGTTTTTGTGAGCCAATATGCATAGGTATGAATCCTGTGCAACTCTTGAGAAAGAGGGGAACCCGAATGGCATCTTTTTGTAAGCAGTCATTCAGAACAACAAATAATTACTGTAAGAGTTCTGAGGACGTGTAAACGTAGCCCAGGCAGGAAGCGTTTCTGGAGTGACCTGTATACTTGGGAAAAGCAATGTTAAGTAGAGGGTGAGGGGAATGTTATCCTGTACTCAGATTCCTCCTGATCACGATCAGCTAAATCAAGTTTATGACAATGCACCTGAATGGGCCTAGTGGTCAAGGCATCTATTTGTTCCAGAATAAAATTAGTTATCTTTCTAAAGGCCCATGGCCCAAAGGCGAGCAGGATTAAAAACCCAGCAAGGGGGCCCAATATGGTGGGAAGCAGGGTGGTTAACCAGGGAGATGTGGAGAACCAGTTTTGAAACCAGCTCTGTTCTTGTTCCCATTGTCTCTTTCTTTTTTCTAGTCCTTCCCTTACCTTAGCCATGCTATCTCTCACAACTCCAGTATGGTCAGTGTAGAAGCAGCATTCCTCTTTGAGGGCTGCGCAAAGCCCACATTTTCGCAAAAACAGTAGATCTAGTCCTCATCTGTTCTGAAGGACCTCCTCAGATAAAGAAACTACAGATTTTTCTAGGTTAGTTATGCCCTTCTCTAAGTTATGAATGTCCTCATCAATGGTGGCACGGAGTTCTGAGTAGTAGCGGTTGCCAAGGACAAGAGATGATATGCCAGTGCCAGCCCCTGCGGCACCTAGCCCCCAAAGTACTGCTAAGGTGATGGTGGTAACAGGTTCTCTTTTACTTACAGGATATAGGGAAGACTTTGAGCCTTCCCATAATTGGGCAAAATCAGAGGCTGGATAGTAAACCAGGCGTGGAACAACCTTAACCAAGACGCAGAACACGTGGGTAGAATTAAGGACAGATGTGGAAGCGCAGGCTGCAAGGCCCTCTTGACAGGCCCATCAGGTGTCATTATGGGGTAACAAATAGTCGGAGGTTAGGTCCGAGGACTGAGTATCGTTACAAAGGTGTATATGAGTCGAGGGGACTCGGTACCCAGGACTAGTTATACAAAGCCCATTGCCTATAATTTGGCTAAGAGTAACCTTTAAGGCGGGGTCTTGACTCCAGCGGCAGCCGGAAGAGTCATTAGTGTGGGAAAAAGTGCCAACAACAGCAATACCCTCATAGAAAGGGGGAGAGGAATGATAGCATAGCCAGCAAGAGTCTATAAGATTGGGATTAGACTCATTTAGGGTCAGAAATGTCTGATTAATAAGTTTAAGTATAAGGTCCTTGGAACTAAGAGGGGGATCACTGGGAGACAGGGGGGTGACGGGAAGACGGCTGTCATTGGAAGTAGAGTCGTTGTTGTAAATAGGTTTTGGTGGGAGGGGCGGCAATGGAGGTTCCCCTCCCAAGGCTTGATTTGGTCCCACAACAGCGGGAGCAGAAGCAGAGGGGAGTTCTTTCAGAAGTTTGATGGTGAAAAGTACCCCTTAATTACAAGGATAAATGAGGACTCCCTAAGAATATCCTTTGATCAAATTATTTGTTTCTTTTCCACTGTTAGTGAACTTGATTTTAAGGGGATTGCACCATTTCCCGTTGGAGCATTCAGAAGTGTCGGGGAAAGGGCTAGTCCATTGAGATGGTGGACGGGAATAGTTGGTTTTAACTGTGATATAATCCCATGAAGAGGAGGGGTTCCAATAAGCTTGTCCTGTAGTTTCACATCCCCATGACCTGCAATAGAGGTCTGACCTTCCATCACACTTGTGGAGAAGTTTTCTATCACGATGAAACCCAGGGCAAACATAGAAAAGGTACGCAGCCATGTACGGCATCAAGCGTGATCGCACCCAGGAAGAACTCTATTGGATGATTGTGATGGATTTTCAGGGGCCTTGGATTGATTGAAGGTTTCCTTGATCCCCCATGGTACTCCCGCCCCAAAGCCAATTTACAGAGGTCAGGATACAATGAGTCGGGCCACCATTGCTGGGAAGTGACCCAGGATGCAGACCAGATTGAGTCTCCCCGTTCTGAAAGAACTATCCAAGTGTAATTGCAAGGCATGTGATGTGAATGGGAATTAGAGTGGGGGTGGGGGATGCTTGAGACAGGGAGATACAAACCGTCAGTGTCAGGACGGATGTCAATGTGGCTTTGAGCAGGAGTCCAGAAGGTGACAAGTAGGGCAGCAGCATCTGTAAAAGAAGGACACAGGTCTCAGGGAGGGTATGACCCTGGAAGATGTTTTACATTAGTTTTGTGAAGTAGGGTCCTTCTTAGATGGGTCTGTGATGTCGACTTGTTTAATTAGATGCTCAGGCAGCCAGCGTGCAGCGTCCTCTTTAGAATCAAATATACAAACATGTCCTTGGCCCCAAATGAGCACAGGATCAGGTCCTTTCCATTAATAAGTAAGAGGATCTTTCCACATGACAGAAGCAAAGTTTTGATTGGTCTGGGGGTGCCATAGGTGGTCGGCAGCAGACTTCCCTTGAGTGTCCAGGGTTAAAAAGTTAAGAATAAATAAAGCATGATGGAGAATATTTGTCAGGGTACCAGTCATGGGATATAGGTGTCCTGTTTTTAACTTAAGTAAGGTATTCTTGATAGTTTGATGGGTGCGCTCAACAATTCCCTGTCCTTGTGGATTATAGGGGATACCTGTAATATGTTTAATGTGAAATTGTTGGCAGAACTCCTGAAATTTTTTTCCAGTATATCCAGGGACATTCTCTGTTTTAATTATCTTGGGTTTTCCTAGTATACTGAGGCAAGCAAGCACGTAGGCAATAACATCTCTTGAAGCTTCCCCAGCATGGCGGCTAGCAAAAATAAACCCACTAAAGGTATCTATAGTAACATGGAGGTATTTGCGTTTACCAAAGGAAGGGATGTGTGTTACATCCATCTGCCAAATTTCATTGGGAATCAGCCCTCTAGGATTCACTCCCAAGTGGGGGATGGGTAGGAGGGTGACACAGTTTGTGCATTGTTTGACTATCTGGCGGGCCTGTTCCCTAGTAATTTTAGAAAGAAGGCGCAAGGTCTGGGCATTAAGGTGATGTACAGAGTGAGCAGCTTTAGCCTGAGTTACAGGGTCGGTTTCGGCAAGAAGAGCAAGTTGGGTGGCTTTGTCGTTACAGCATTTCCTGTGGCTAAAGGCCCAGGGAGCCCAGAGTGGGCGCAAATATGGCCTATATAAAAGGTGTGTTGTCTAGAACGTATACATTGCTGAATGGAGAAAAACAGGGGGGTAGCATTGGTAGTGGGTTTTACATATGGCACAGTTTCCAAAAGGGGGATGGATTGAGCAATATAAGCACTATCAGTATACAGATTAAAGGGAGTATTTGGAAGTTGTTGAAAAACTTGTAAAACAGCAAAAAGCTCCACCAGTTGAGCAGAGTGGAGTGGGGATCGTAGGGAAGTGGTTTGATTGCCTACAGTGATGGCTGCCACTCCATTAGAGGAGCCATCAGTGAAAACTAGGGGGACTTGGGGAAAGGGTCGGGGAGAGGTCAATGTAGGAAAAACAAATGGTTGAATTCTCAGAAATTGGAGAAGCTTGTTAGCAGGGTAATGCTTATCAAGGGATCCCTGAAAAGAGGTGCAAGATATTGCCCAGTTGTCATCATTTTGTATTAACCACTGGATTTGAGTAGTGGAATAGGGTAGAATGATTTTATCAGGGTCTTTACCAGATATTTTTCTACTTTGGTGACGTCCAATTTTTGTTAATTCTGCCACCCACGAGGTGTAAGGGGTAAGGACTTTGGGTGGTGAAGTGGGTAAATGGATCCAGAAGAGGGGACCCTCCTGCCAGAATACCCCGGTGGGTGTAAAGTCAGTGGCACAAATGACCAGGAGAAGAGGCTCCTCATAAGAGATGAAAGTGACCCTTTGGCTCAGAATTGTGGCCTCCACTATCTTCAGGGCCTCTAGGGTGGGGGCTGTTAATGAGCGGCTGGAGGCAGGGTCTGGGTCTCCTTTGAGGATGTCAAACAAGGGTTTAAGCTCTCCAGTAGTTAGCTTGGGATAAGGCCTGAGCCAATTGATATCTCCTATGAGTTTTTGAAAATCATTTAAAGTTTTTAGATGATCAGTTCTAAAGTTGATTCTTTTGTGAAAGAATTTGTTATGAAAAAGTTCAAAGCCTAAGAATAAGCAAGGGGGTTTTAATTGAATTTTATCAGGAGCTATCAGAAGACCAGCTCTGGTAAGGGCCCTAGAAAGGTCTTGAGAGCAAGTAAGGAGTTCAGTGGGATCAGGTCCGGCCAAGAAAATGTCATCCATATAATGAATGATATACAAGGAAGGCCATTTATGTCTAAATGGATCTATAACTTGGGCCACAAATTTTTGACACAGCGTAGGGCTGTTGGCCATCCCTTGAGGCAAGACTTTCCATTGGAATCTCAGCATAGGGCCTCTAAAATTTACCACAGTTAAACTAAATGCAAAATGCTGACGATCCTCAGGGTGCAAGGAAATTGTAAAAAAAAACAATCCTTTAGGTCAATAATGATTTTACAATATCCTGCAGGAATTGCCACTGGAGTGGGGAGGCCTGGTTGTAGGGTTCCTATAGGTACCATGGCCTTATTAATTTCTCTTAGGTCCTGGAGCAACCTCCATTTTCCAGACTCTTTCTTTATAACAAAGATAGGAGTATTCCAAGGAGAGGTGGTAGGTTCAATATGGCCTGCAGCAAGTTGTTCCTGCACTAACATTGTGGCTGCAGCTAATTTTTCAGAAGTTAAGGGCCATTGATCAACTGACACAGGTTCTGTTGTTTTCCAGGATATCTTATCTGCATGGGGTACAGGCATGTCAACAGCCATTAGGATAAATTTTTGTAGCCTATTCCAACACGATCAGTCTTTATAGTAACTGGGATTGGCTCCTTTGTTCCCTGAGAATGTCTGCCCAATCCTTGTCCTGGGCAGAAGCCTTGATTAAGCATTTGGTGAGCCAGCAACTCATTAGGGCTTCACATAATGAGCTGCATTTGAGAGAGGATGTCTTGGCCCCAGAGATTAATGGGCAGGCCTATGACCACATAAGGTTGAACGGTGCCTTGATTACCTTCCTCATCCTCCCATTGAATAACTTCAGAACTTTGTAATGGATTAGAAGTTTGTCCTATTCCTTTAAGATGGGTCATGGAGGCTGTAAGGGGCCAGGAGGGGGCCAGTCTTTATTTGTGATGATGGTAGCATCGGCTCCAGTATCTATGAGGCCCTCAAAAACTTTTCCTTTTAATTTTAGCTTAAGTAGAGGTCTTTTTTGAGTAACCTCTTGTGCTCAGTAAATGTCCGAGGACCCAAACCCATGGGGGCCTCCTTTTTTGTTTTTGAAAAGATGTTTTGTTATCAAGGGGCAATAATACTAGTTGAGCAATACATTGGCCAGGAAGTATGGTAATAGGCCCCTGAAGGGCAGTAGCCATGAGTTTAATTTCACCACTATAATCATTGTCAATGACTCCTGGAGAGATTGTGAGGCCCTGAATGGTTGAGCTGGCACGTCCCAATATAAGGCCAAAAGTATTTTTTGGTAAGGGACCAAAAAAACCCCGTGGTAAGGACTTGAGTCCCCATTTATGGGGTTAGTATTGATTGGGAGGCCGAACAGAGGTCCAGTCCTGCACTGCCAGTGGTTGCCCGGGAGAGGGCAGGGATTCCGCATTTTGGGTAGACTGAGGGACGAATCTGATAGCCCCAGGGTTCTGTCCGGGGATTATCCTGGGGCCCTGGGGTGGGCCCTATGTCAAGTTTCCCTGTTTTTGTGGTAAGGGGTTTCCTTGGCTATCAGTTTTCGAGTGGCACTTGGAGGCACAATGTTTGCCACGCTTACAACGTGGACATAGGGAGGAAGGAGGCGGACACACAGCCTTAAGGGCTGTGTATTCTCTGGAGAAATGACCTGGCTGTTTACAATTGAAGCAAGTTTTATTATTACTTCCTTGTGTGAAACCCTTTAAGGTGGCTCCTATGGCTAGCCCAGTGCTGCAAGAGGCAGGATCTACATCAGCACATAGTTTGATAAAGTCAGAAATATCCTTGCCACGGCGGAAAGGGCGGATAGCCGCCTGGCAAGCTGAATTGGCATTTTCAAAGGCAAGGTGTCTTATGAATTTATTATCCATTTCCTCTTTTCCCATAAGTCGCTCTGCGGCCTTGGTGAGCCGCCCAATGAAATCGCTGTAGGGTTTATTGGGTCCCTGTCGCACTTTAGCCATGGAAGTTACAGCCGATCCCTTGGATGGAAGATTCTTCCAAGCCTTAAGGGCAGCATGTTGGATCTGCGAGAGCAACCCAGGGGAAAATTTGGCTTGTTCCTGATTGGTGTCATAGGGAGCATTGCCTAAAAGCTTATCCACTGTCCAGGACTTAGAAGAGGAACCGGCGGAGGCATTGCGGCGGGCAGCGTCTCAACATCTCTCAGTATAGTCCACTTGCCAAAGGAGGAAATCCCCTCATGTCAAGGCAGCTCTAGTAAGCATTCTCCAGTCATTGACCGAAAGCCAGTTATCACTAAGGGCTTCTAGCAGGGACATAGTAAAGGGTGCAGTGGGCCCATAGGAGGAAACTGCACTTTTTAGTTCTTTAATATGTTTAAATTTCAAACGGTGGTACTGTTGGGGCTTGATAAAAATACTTTTGCTCCTGCCTGGCTCGCTATCATCATCTGAATCAGTAGATTGTTCAGAGTGCTTATCTCCTCCAGAGTCTTCCTGCCCTGAATCTGTTTCCGCCCCACTCCACTGAGGTGGTGAATGGGTTAAAGAATTGGCTCCTGCTTTCACTTGGGTGTGTGTTATAGGAAATGCATGAGGAGTCTTGGGTTGTTTGATTTTAGTTTTGGTGTGCTGCACTGGGGCAGGGGAGGGAGAGCAGATTTCTAAGTCTAAATCATGGAGTTGTTTAAGCAAAGAGGCTTTTTCTTTTTTAACTTTAAGAAGAGTTTTTAGTGATTGGGCCTCCCGGGAGAGTTGGCGAGTCGCTTGCCAAGTGACTTCCTCCAAGTTACAATGGGAGTCCACACCCAAAAGACTTACAGGAGCACAAAAAGGGTGTGGCCTGGGCATCTGCAGAAAAGGTGGAGGGTCTGCCACAGGTGATGTGGGAGGAGGCCAATCAGGGTTATGATATCTAGCGGCCTCGCCTTCCAATTCTGCCTCCTCATCAGGTGAAAGGGGGTCACCGGGGGGGGGGGGGTCTTTGGTAATTTCTGAAAGAGCAGGGTAAATAGACTTAAGGGGCTCAGGGGGGGCTTTTAAGAGCGTGGGAGACTAGGTCATCCTCAGGCATGGGGACGACAACTGAAGGATATGGTGAGGAGGGATTGGAGTGGGAGGCAAGAGGTTTTTCAGGAGTTTTCGGGAGAGGTGAGGTTTGACTCAGCAAGGTTTGACACAGTTGAGTTTGGAGGTATTGTTCCCTGTCCCTAACTATTTGAGATATATCTGGCTCAAAATGATGGGCCTGGAGTATATCATTAATAAGATTCCAGAAAGAAAAGGCTTCGACTGGGATTTTCTCAGGACCAAAGGTGCGGTAATAGTCCTGCAAGCAGTCTCCCACTCACCCCCACTACTTTTGATTAATAGTACCTTCCTGGGGGAACCAGGGGCAGACATCCTCCAGGAGAAGAAAAAACTTTACCAAATCCTTTTTCTTAACCCTCGTTCCCCATGTCCTGAGAGAGTCTTTAAGACCCTTTATGGCGGGGTGGTGATCCAGTGAAAGGAGGACGGCCGTCCACCAAATGACATCCAGGTCGCACCTCATAGCTCCAGCCCCACATTGGGCGCCAGGTGCCCCGGGCGGGGTGTTCAACTAGGGCTCGAGGGGAGACTAACCTGGGTGAAGGACAAATGGACACAAAGAAGGAGACCAAGTCTAGCGTCAAGGTTTCCATTTTTATTAGTACAGGAGGGTTTATATAGGGAGGGAGCAGGGAAGGAAGGCTAGTCATATAGCAGTAAGCAGAACCAGGAACTTGGCTAGTTGCCAGGCTGCATGTAGCTTTTCTGGGAAGGTCCCAGGCCTGGTGTTCCGAGCACAGTGGGACTTGCAATTTCCAGTAAGCGATTCAAGAACCAGGAAACAGAAGCTTATTGTTGTTCATGGATGCCTATAGCCTAAAATGGCTGTTGTTTGGCTCCGGGCTCCCAACACTGTGTGGGTTCTGGATGCTCTGGATCTCTCCTACTTCTCTGCTGCTATTTCAATTTCCTATACACCTCACATTTTAGTAAAAGTGTGTATTTTGCTGGTTTTTTTTTTTTTTTGGCTCTCCCCCACCCCCCACCCCCCAGGCTGCTTTGGCATGGTACCTATGCTGCCATCTTAACCAGAAGCCTTCAGTGTGGATATTTTTAACTATTCCCTAGTTATAGTCTTTTATTGGTTTTCACTTTTCTGGTTTTCATTGGGCTTAGTTTATTCAGTGAGTTAGGTTTTAAAAAACAGCTTGTAAAAATGTTTCTCAATGCTCTCAGTTACAGACTGCTACCTGGAAGGAGGAATACATTTAGTGAATAACCATCTAATTAAGAAATGTGTTCTCATAAGAAAACTAATGGATGGAAACCAGCATTCAGCTTCTTCATGTGCAGACAGCCCATCTCCTCTTGATAGAGGAGAGGCACTCTGAGAAGAGAGGAGCATACCAGTCATGCCTGCAACTCCCAGAAAAACAGCAGCATGGGCCAAGTCTCAGGAAGGCAAGAGGCCTGCACCAGACAACATCTCAAGATGTATGGCTGCCCATTTCCCAGAATGGCCCATAGCACCAGCAGGACTAGCAACTGGCTGGTGCTGGTAACCTACTGTGATAAATATTCACTTTCTTAGGAGCCCAGCTTTCAGATTTATCTTCAGTGCCTTAATGCATTGAAGTTTTAACATTTGGATGACTTAAATAGTGCCTGAGACATATTTGATCCTAAAACAATAGTAATTCTCCCTATGAACAAGACATCACTAAAATGATGACTGTACCTCCCTCATACTTTTGCTATGAATAATATATAGTTGTTGATAAGTGAGCTCCCTGAAATACTTCAGCTCTGTGTAAGGAAAACAAAAGAAACCAAGACTTATTTTAAGTGAATAAAGCTTGAAAGTACTTTTAAAATTTGTTAATATGAAATTCCAAGTTATATTACTTATTTTACCCCTTCTGACATGGAAATTAGAATCAGAAAACAAGAAGTTATGGGGTTTCATTATTCCTTTGGTGTAAAAGATCAAAGAGATGGATATCAAACCTTTTCATGCCATTTCATTATCATTAGTACTAAGCTACAGGAGCAGTTTAGGCCCAATATTTATAGCCATGTAGCAACTCAAATCCTATTTTACATGAGGCCATGTTAAGGCCTTCTACAATTTTTAAAAATATATCTTATGATTTATTTATTTGAAAGATAGAGAGAAAGAAAGAGGAATGGGGGAAGGAGAATGGGTATGCCAGGGCCTCTAGCCACTGCAAATGAACTCTAGATGCATGTGCCACCTTGTTCATCTGGTTTTACATGGGTACTGGGTCCTTTGGCTTTGCAGACAAGTGTCTTAACCAGTAAGCCATCTCTCCATTTCAGTTCCTTACAATTTATCATCACCATATTTTTCTTTAAAAAGCCAAATAAAATGCACAATTAAGTGTATATTGTATTAAAGCTATAATTTATATGCTTCTTCATATTAATCTTTAAAATTTTTCCTATTACACTGCATAAAATCCCAGACTTTATTATGTCCCTCTATACACTCTCTATTCTCTTTCTTCTATAGATTAGAGTAGTCAGATAGGACATGTAAACTATAAAAATTGTCAACATTTTATTACAATAAATAAGTTCCCAGCTATTATTTGGTGAATTGGTGCTAGTAAATGCCAAATACATTTTATAAACTTAGAAAATTGGTTTATATGAATTAAATTATAGCAAGGCTCAAAGAAATCAAGATTTATTACCCAAGACCAAACTATTATACTATACTCCCATTTTTCTCATACCCCATTAAATAATATAATTTTCCAATTATGAAATGTAAGAAAGATGAAAAGTATCTATCAGAGTATTATAACATCATTAATACTGTGCTTCACCAGATCAGAACTTGCTTGAAAACCTAGCGAATATTATTGAAATTATTGGCTACATGCTATCATCTGGGAAATCTTTTGCTACTATACACTTTGGTCTTATTTTCCACACTGCTTATTTCAGTATCCTGTCAGTGCAGCTTCCTCTAATTTCAAAGACATGAAGTGCACCTTTATCTTACAGACCAAACAGCATCCCAGCAGACTTAACATTTCACTATGCAGGTCACACCCCAATCACAACCAGCAGGCACCAGCATCATACCGGCATGACAATACATGGATTCTCTGACGACACTCAGCTGACCCACTAATTCAAAACATATAAATAGTGATTTAAGAGGGATGAGCCAACGTCCCCACAAGATCTTACCATTTTGGTTAAACTCCTGGTTATTATTTCATCAGTCAAGAACTGCTTCATCCATAATTGCAAGGATAATATGTTAGCGGTTAGGGTGTAGCTCAGTGGTAGACCTCTTGCCTAGCATGTGCAAAACCCTGGGTTTAATCCACAGCACTACCAAAACAATTAAACCTTTCTTTAATCTAGTGCCCTGTCAGTATCTGATATATTGAACAAGTACAAGACCTTTGGGTCATTCGAGGGCTTTAGAGGAAACATGATCCGTGTTTACAAATTTTGTTTGATTTCATTTGTAATTTTAGTCCAAATTGTCCCACTTTATGTACTAGGAAGCTTGCTCAGTGGAAAAGTACCTGCTACTCAAGCATGAGGGCCTAGGTTCAGTTCTTCAGTGCCCATGTAAAAACTGGAAGCAGCAGTGTGCCTGTAATATCACCGCTGTGCATGAAGGTCACTAGGGCTTGCTAACTAGGTAGTCCAGCCTAATCAATGAGCTGTAGGTTTAATGGGAAACTCTGTCTCAAAAAAATACAAGTTGTCATGCAACTGAAGCTGACACTTGATGTTGAGCTTTGGCCTCTACATACATACATGTACATATGCACCATCACCTCTCACATAATACATACAGACATTCATGCACCACACACACACACACACACACATCCAAAAATGCAGTCCATTTTAAATGGACCTCTAATGACAAAGGATCTGGAATCATTCCAAAATGTGATAAAACATGAATCCCATTCACCTTCCTTAGACTTCTCTCTTCATTATAGAGAAGTCCATAATTTCCTCTTATGTCTTGATATCTCTGAAACCGAAATTTTTTGTTTTGTTTTGTTTTGTTTTCTTTGGCCATTACCCATCTTACATCATCACAACTGCAGAGAGTGTATTTGACCTTTGGGAGAATGAAGGTGACTGGCCCACTGTGCCCCCTACAGATTCCACACAGCCACAGAAGGCTTCTTTTTGAAATAAAAAGGACACTTAAAGAATAGAGCCCCAGGCATAGCCTTCTACTGAAGGATGTGATCTGCTTTATCCTCAGTCCCTTACCAGATGCAAAGGCGATGGAGGAGTCACCCTTTAGGACACAGGAAAGGCTCTTGGGGATCAACAGAAAGAACAGAGCAGGGTATGGAATATAGGAAATAACAATAACAATATAACAAAAATATAAAATATGATATATATTATATATATAAATATAAAATATTATATTATATATAATATATTATATAAAATATATTATGTAAAATATGAAATAACAAATGGACATGATGCCCTCAAGCTATTCTAGTTTGAATGTTAACTATCTACCTGAGATCCACATAGTAAAATCTTGGCCACAAGGTGGCACTCATTGGGAGATGATCAAATCTTTAAGAGGTGGAGCCTTGTGGGAATTTCCTGTTATTGGAATGGACACTGTGGGGACATGGTTCTCTCCTTGCTTTCTCTTTGCTCACTGGCATGTGAGGTAGATGATTTTGTATCTCCAAACACTCCCGCCGTGTTGTGCTGAGTGCCAAAATTAAACCTTTTCTAATTATAAATTAATTACAGAAGATATTTTGTTACAGTGATGAGTAACTAATATACCAAACAAGGGCAATGCTCAAGGATCATCACAGGCACATTTCAAGCAGTGATAGTAACTCTAAAAATGCCATATAAACTATCAGTCCAATCTACCATCTTCTGGATTCGTTAGCCAATACCAAACGCTTCACTGTCTGGTTCAGCCAATACCAACAATGACTCTGTATCCTGTTTGTTACTTACTGGAACAACACACTCACGTGAAATTCTCAAAGTACAGCCTGTGTTTCTGAACAGGGCATTCTGTATACCTTCAACGTCCCATACAGTACCAAGCTGTTAGCCTTTTTGAGCCCATGGTGTAATTCATTACTTCAATTGCAATAAAATAAATTCAAAATCATGTATCTCAGTCAGCTTTCAATATCAGGGCTAAACATTAAGGGAGTCAAGCTCCAGTTTTGAAGCTTCCCTCTGACAGGCCTGAACCATTGCATCTTACTCTCTTCTTACCCCACACCTTGGGTGTGTCAACAGAAGAGCTATAGGCTTCCTCTCTAAGCACTTGGGAAGTTGAACTATGTGATTCTAATCCTCTATAGAGGGTATAACCCTCATCTGAGCCAATCCCTACCCATAATTCAAACCAGTCATTTTATCCTCTCTTCTCTCAAAACATTTTCTACCAATGGTGATGATTGTTCTTGTCTTTTTCCCTGGGATGATTACTCTTCAATGACAACTATACAGGATATAAGAAATATCTAGGAGACAAACCTAGGGGGCACATCTGTGAGTGGTTTTCTGAATTAGGTTAATTGAAGTGGGAAGACCCACCCTAACTGTAGGTGGCACCATTCCAAAGGCTGGAATACTGAAGTGAATAGAAAGGAGAAAGCAGGCTGAGAATCAGCGTAAATCACTGGTCATTTTCTGACTTCAGATGCAATGTGACCAACTGCCTCATACCTCTGCCACCAGGTCTTCCCTTCCCTCAAAATGAGTCAAAACAAACCCTTCCTTAAGCTTGTTTTGTAAGATATTTTGTTGGAGCAATAATGAAAGTAACTATTTTATCCACAAAGCCTGAATATATGAGTGATATTTTATATGCTTTTGGTTTGTAAGAAGGATATTGGTCTCAACAAGCATACTAATTTTGAGTTCAAGAAAATTAATTACGGATTTCATGGAGCAATATAATTGGAATATCATCTCCAAAAGAAAAAAAAAACTTGCCTATTTTGTTTGATGCAATATATCTGGATCATAGAACAGAACAGTTAGAGATACAGTGAACACTCAAAATCAATTGTCACATGACTAAGTACATAAATGAAAGCTTCCTGACACTTGGGATGGCCATTTTTCCCAGGAGCTGAGTGATAAACTATGAGAAAAAATTAGGCAAGGGGCTCAGAAACTAGCCTAGAGGTATTGTTTTTATTCACTTCAAGGAAATAAGTTAGTTTTGCATCCATTCTAATCAGAAACTGTAGGAAAAATATACTGGACTTGCAGAAAAAAGATGAAGAAGGAAAAGTGGAATACCTTAATGGTTTTTCAGTATCTACAGGTATTCAAAATTATTCATTCCCAATTGTGTATAAGCACATACGCATCACCACTGAATCTCATAAACTGGGCTGTAGACATTGCCTGGTTATTGCTGGTCCAGCTGATCAGATGCCTTCAACATACAGAATGATATAAGATGATAACTAACTATAGAAGGGTATTTTAAGGTGATTATGTCTTGCAATTTAACATTTCATAAGCAGATATAGTTTACTGTATCTATGCCAAACTAATCTGCACCTTCAAATAACAAATTAACTTTGAAGCATGAAGCAGAAATCAGTAAGAATTCACCAAATGACTCCACTAAAGAAAAATATTTAAGTGAGAAGAAACTTAGGGAGGTATGAAAATATTGCTTTCCTTTTGTAATAAGACCTAGCAGGATTTGTGCTCCATGAATTCTTGTTAATATCTATTACACCCCATTACCAACTCCTGAAATTTCCATGAGCTTATTGGTTTGTGTATGACTCAGGCTTTTGTCACACTGCAGCCCACACTGTGTCTGCTTTTCCCCAGACACACACCTTTAGTCTTTCCTTCTTCTGAGCCAAGAAAGAAAATGGGCTATATCATCACCTAGATAGTTAGCTATAAAGCTAGATTTAAAGACTTCAAATTAAGCTCTGAAAGAGTGGGTCCATATCAGTTGTTTACTGCAGTCCAAGATGAAATGCCAAGATGACCTGAGTTTAAGTACCACAAACTTGTATGCTCACAGTGCTGGCAATCTGTAATTGAGGCTAGGTGGAGTTAGTTTGTTCTCTCTTCTCACTGACAGCCACATTCAGAGTGCCGTCTGCTTCTTGTTTATGGTTGATGATAGTGTCCCCCTCCCCTGCATTTCTGGTGCTCTCTCTTTGAGCAGTCATTTAGAACAATGTTTTTGGAATAGTCTCAGGGTAGACTTTTAGGAGGGCATGGCTAATGTATCTACTATTAGTGAGCACCTACATGGGTGGCATTTGATTATTTATCATTGTTCAGAAGAAATGATATCATCAAAGGAGTGAACTAAATGCACGGGAACTATGAGGTATGCCATGCTGGATGGCTAGATTCATTATTTTCATGGTCTTTCTATAAAAGTAGAAATAGTGGAAGAAGTAATTGTCAGAAATGATAGAAAAGGAATGCACTTTGACTAAGAAATGGCTCATAAAAATTCAAACAACCAGTTCATGGTCCCGCAGTGAATACTGATAACCCCATTAATGAGGTCCCTCAGTGGAATGGGGATAGTAGAAGGGGAACATAAAAGTATTACCCCATAGGCATTTGTAAAATGTTCATACAGTAAAGTTCACAATCAATAAAAATAGAATTTAAAAATAAGTAAATGTAAAAATGTTCATAAAACTTGATGAATACGTTCATGTATCATATTTTAAGAAATACATCCCAAATTGAAAAACAGAATTCCATGAAAAGAAAGGATATGTCTGGTTGGTCTTGTAATAATGCTTATTAAAAAGCATGCTACCACTTCATAAGAGTTTATATACATAATATGAACATCACAAACAGAGAAATCTTTTTCCCATTACATCTAGAAGGATAACTAGTGCTTATGAAACACACATTTTAGTATTTCAATAAGCACCACAAAAGAACTTCATGCATACATGGAGTGTGCATGTGTGAGTCTGTGTGTGATATTTTGAGATAGAGTCTCATACTGAATACAGAGCTCAGTTATTTGGCTAGACTAACCAGTCTCAAGGAGCTCATTGCCTCCCCAAATCTGGAATTGTAGGTGTGCACTACCTCTGAGCCCTGATTTTTTTTAAATAACATGAATATATATTTATACATTTAAAACTATTCAGTTAAAATTATAATTCCACCTCTTCTTTTTAAAAATTTATTTATTTTTTATTAATTAGTTTTTTGCTCAGTGAATACAGTCAAGTTGGTACCATTGTTAGCCTCATCCATGTTCTACCTCCTCCACCTGGCCCCTCCTTGTTGAGGTATATGGGCCATGTGTTGTGGAGTTAGCCCACAGTTACGGGTAGGAGAAACGTCTCTGCATATCATGACCCATCATGTGGTTCTGACATTCTTTCCATTTCCTCTTCTGCAAAATTTCCCTGAGCCATGTTGGGTTCATTTTTGGTCTACTTCAGTGATGAGGTGATGGGAGCCTCTGTGTCTCTGGATACCTGATTTGGTAGGAGTTGGTTGTTCTCTGTGTTGATCTCCTTCACCTTTGTGCTGGTACCTGGTTCTCCAAGAAAACAGCACCCTTGCTTGTTTCGCCAATTATTCTTAGTTTCAGCTGGGGCCCTTTTGAGGTATGATGGGATGGTTCTCTCCTTAGAATCTGCATCTACCTGAAAATGAGAAGTAGATTATCCAACGGAGAGTAAAGTTAGCACCAGACAAATGGGATAACCCCTATTTTTATAGAGAATTTAATAGGTGTAGGCCCTCTTGTAGCCCACAATGGGTGGTAGCTTGATAATGAAGAGCAGGCTCCTGTTTGGATATGGTACTGACTTGTTTCCCAGCTCCAGCTATGCGTCCCATTCCACTCGGATCAGTTAGCCAGATCAAGAGCAGTTGGATTCCCACCATGGTTGTGCACCACTATTGCACTTGTGTGAGCATCACAACAGGTTATTTGCTGCTAAATAGGTTAGACCATGAGTTGCTTGGACAGATATTGGTCATTTTCCCCCAGTTGCCCATTTAGCACTTCTGGCACTAGACGTGCTGTCTGTCTGGGACTGACTCTCTTCCAGCTTCCAGCCATGTTACATTTTACGTGTCAACCACATAAGAAAGAATACCTGAGCCACAAGGCACTGGAGTGGGTATGATGAAGACTAACCTTAAGCTTCTACAGCTTCTCTCCCTCCTTCTCTCTCTCTGTCTCTCTCTTCTCTGTATCTCTTTTATATTAGTTATCTTTTCCTTCCTTTTCTTAGTGGGCACTGACCTGTAACTCCCAGTACCAGCATGTGGCTATCATCCACAATGAGCTTTTGATCAGAGAGACCTACAAGGTTTCCTAAAAGAAAGACAGATTTCTGTCAGAGTACTTGATGACCTGCCAAAGGTTAATGGAAAGCCCTGCTTTTACATGGGTGTTGATGACCTGAAATCAGGTTCCCATACTTATACAGCAAGCTCTTTATCAATAGAGACATCTCACCAACTCCTGAAATGAAGCAGCATATATTTCTTACTAAAATTTAAATGTTGTCAAATACTAGTTCGCTTTATGACATTCTCAACTTTGAGACTTGTATGCACATGTCCTCATATTTATTGTGCCATCCTCAGGCAAATTTAGACACTTTAATAGATCATAGAATTCTCACTTCCCCTCATTTGGTTTATAATGCTTCAGTTCTGTTGGACTTAATCTCACTAGTATTAATTAACCTCAGAAAGCAATATTTAATTATGATTTACTATCATTAGTTCTTTTTTAAAATACTTTCTACTGAGTTTGATCCAATGGGAAGGCACCTAAGAATTTTACTAATTATGAAAGGTCAAGTTTCAGTGAGTTTGTGTTGATATACTTACGTGCTCTACTAAACTATGAATTAATATGTATCTACATATCAAAAATTACTTTTATGCAGTGACATAATTGAAACATGTTAAGAAAAATAAAGTCTAAAATGTAGCTACATTCCTAATTTGCCAAGCTCATGGAAAACTACTCATCCTTGAATACAGCACTAGGTCTCAAATTTTGACTGTGTAAAATGCCTATTTCTTATTAGTGAAATTTTATGAAAAGTGATGCAGAGTTGAAATGAGAACCTGTTTTTTTTTTTTTTTTTTTTTTTGGTATGAGAAGCACTCACATTATAAGTAAGGATTAGATTATGCATGGATACCTCCCAAGATTAGAGAGATAATTCACATATATAAATTGAGCCAGTAGGAGATTATCAAAGAAGATGAAAATTGAAAGAGAAAAAGCAGTATCATTTAAACACACCACTTGATATAATATTTATTTAACAAAAACCTATTCTGAGATTTTAAAAAAATGTTAATGCTCAGAATATGCTAGTTCTGTATTTGGAAAGACAGGCTTGTAGGGCTAAGGAGACACTTGAGTTGATAAAGTAATTGCCTTGTGAGCATGAGGCCCTGAGTTCAGTTCCCAGAATCCATTAAAATACTGAGTATGGTGGCATGTATTTGTAATTTCAGTACTGGGCACATGGATGCAGGAAGATCCTTGTCACCCTCTGACTAGCTATCCTAACCTAATTGGTGTGTTCCAGGCCAATGAGAGGCTCTTTTTCAAAACGACTTCACTGAAGATAATATTCAACATTTCCCTCTGTCTTCCACATTCACATGTACTTGTGCAGCCCCTCTCAGCTCCCTCTCCACAAAGACTGGCTCTTACTTCTATGAAGTTAAGTCTTTTGCTCACAGTTATGTTACACACACACACACACACACACACACACACACACACACACACCTATCCATTTATGTGAACAAGACTTATGGAGACTTCATATGCTAGAGCTTCAATTATTGCTCCACATAATTTTCACAGTTCATTTATTATGATAATAAAATAAAAATAAATAACTTTGTTATAATAAACTGTAGTCTCCAGTTAAGTTATTATGAACATTAAACTGAAAATTATTAAGCCAAATCTTCATCTGAGCAACACAAAAAAGGTTCTGAAAAGTTCTAGAAATCACTGAAGTTAGACTGGGAATAAAAGTGATGACCTGAGGTCAAAAGTGTGTATCTACCACATACTTTATGTTGATTATGAATGTTGCATAATGATCATACATGGAAAACAAAACATTTTAACAATGTAAGCTTAATTTTTTCAGGAATAAAATATGTTTCAAAAACTTTACTATTTTGGATCAAACTAAATTTATTGCTTTAAACAGTCTGATTATGTAAATTTCACATAATCAATTCCAAAAATTGAACACCTGGCACTGATTATTTTAGATGTGGATTTAGAAATACATTCAGTCATTTTTATGTGTATGATATATTTGTTGACTACTTTTTAAGATAATGATTTTCAGGATGGAAAGATGCCTTAGTGGTTAAGGCACTTTCCTGCAAAGCCAAAGGAAAGTTCAATTCTCCAGGACTCACGTAAGCCAGATGCATAAGGGGACTCATGCATCTGGAGTTCCTCTGCAGTGGCTGGAGACCCTGGTGTGCCCATTCTCTTTCTCTTTCATTTTCTTTCTCTACCTGCCTATTTATCTCTCTCTCAAATAAATAAATAAAAATAAAACTTTTCTTTTTTAAAAATCGAATGATTTTCTTCATAAACTGGGAAGATTGGTTATCAAAACTTCCTGATCCTTGTAAAATTATTGTGTCTGGAAGCTAAGTGCAATATAAACTCTTGTGTTTGAAATGATCCTTGTTTTAAAGTAAATTTTCTGCTTCTGTGAATTATAATTTAATTATAATTATATCTGAACTTGATTCATTCTTATTTTATTTATTTTTGTGGTTCTGATATTCAGACCCAAGGTGTCATGAATACAAAATAAGTGTGCTGCCACTGAGGCACTTGGCAGTTCTTAAAACTAATAGAATATGTTGGCATGTTAGACCCATTTGACAGAACAGCAAGATTTTGAGATATCTTATTGATATTGTAAAGCAGATGCTTAAGAAAATATGGATGTCATTGAAGATTAGTACATTTAACATAATAAATAACTCAGGAAAAGAAAATCAAGTTGGTGCCCATCAGAATAGATATTTTTTAATGGAATAACCATTTGACTCAGTATAGGATTCCACCATGGTGAAATGGTTTTGAAAAGCCTTTGCTTTATATTGACTTGTACAGTTTCCAGTAATGAGTTTTTTTTTTTCAATCTTCAGATGCTTTGCTCACTCAACTCAATGATTTGTCAGTGTTCTCTTATCCATTCTTCCAAAACAGAAAAACTATGCTTAGATGATATAAGAAACCTATCAGGTAAGAATAGAATGCCAAGAACACATGGATGATAGAATAGTGATTGACAGAGTGGTAAGTAGACTGATAGAGAATGATTCTTCCATGTTATCCCTTTAGCCTCACTAACTTATGCTGAGTGACAAGATTTGCAAAATGTCTAAAGGATGAGCATTGATTCTAAAGCCTGTATAATGTTGACTATATTCTAATACTTTTAAATTCATTATCTGTGGATTACAGGGACATCTTTCTCATTCAATCAATGAATTCTCATTTTCCTTGTTATGTTTAAATCTCATTATTGAGAAGATAATTAAATCATATCCTGAAGTAAACTATTGAGAGTATAAAAGGCTCCAGTTCTATGCTTCATACTTAATTACGGTGCAAGCTGCATTAAGCAGATGAAAGTTTGGAACTTAACAGTATGTTGGAAAACTAAATAATTCAAATCAAAATTTGTAGTATGGCATAAGGGCAATTAAGTGCAAGCAGTTGAGAATATCCAAACTAAAAACAATGTAGAAAAATGATAAAAATACACAAAACACAGATACCCAGACAAGTTCTAATTTTCTAAATGTTTCAAAGATAGCATGCGCTTAATTGTCCTCAGAAGAAAAAGACATTTTTGCCTTTATTCTAACCTTTCTTCAGCCTCCATGCTGTCAGAATTTAGGTAGGAATCATTATAAATACTGTTTTTGTATGTGGGACATAATAAATATTAGTGGAAAATAAGGAAAGCTTGCCCCATATCAATTTTACAAAAGCACATTTTAATTAATATGTATGTATTTTTTCAAGAGATAGTTGCCACATAGTACTTTGAACATTTCAAAAGAATTTTTAACAAGTTAATAAGAAAAAGGTATTTTTTTCATTATTGTTTTAGCTTTATGAATTCTTGCAAGATTAATTATTCGAGGATGTCTCTTTCCCTTTTGATAAAATACTTATGTGGGTTTATGTTCAACTTGCTACATTTTCCTCTTACTGTTTTGTAGAAACATTGTTATAACAACTTTATCATTTCATTTACATTTATTATATCATTTCATTACATTTCACAATTGCATGTGCAATATTTATAACATCTGTCTTCCATGTTGTTTATACTTGTTATGCTTAAATTTTTTCTTCTGCTATAAATGTATCTGTATAATTATATATTTTTTATTGTATTATATTTTTATCAGTTTCTATTGCCCTGATTCTGGTGCAGCTACAAATACCCTTGAAGTACTAACTTTCACTAAAAATCCTACTTTACTGTTACCAGGACTTGTCCTCAACAAACTTATATAGGTAAAAAATAATGCCTAGGGGAATCCAAAGAGCAAGAGGACAATCAGATATTGTTCAAAACTTAAAGAAATTTGTTATATTTATTTAGATGCTTGTAGCTGGGACAAAACACCTGACCAAAATTAGCTGATGAATGTAATGGGTGACATTCTGGATGGGATTTACAGGGTTTCCTTAGAGACCAATGTAATTCTCTAAACTCTATAGTACACAGCAAAACTGTGTAAATTCAAGTCTTATATACTAAACAGCATTGTGCAGCATGCTACAAAATTAGTTTGGAATAGTAAGAAATGGAAAAGAAAGGGATGGATTAGGAAAGTCACTATAGAAATGACTTTCTAGGGCTGGAGAGATGGCTTAGCGGTTAAGCACTTGCCTGTGAAGCCTAAGGACCCCGGTTCGAGGCTCGACTCCCCAGGACCCACGTTAGCCAGATGCACAAGGGGGCGCACGTGTCTGGAGTTCGTTTGCAGTGGCTGGAGGCCCTGGCGCGCCCATTCTCTCTCTCCCTCTCTCTATCTGCCTCTTTCTCTCTGTCTGTCACTCTCAAATAAAATAAAAAAAAAAAAAATAACAAAAGAAATGACTTTCTATGCACCTTCAGCAAATGGTTCTGGGGAAACTGGATAGCCACATGTAGAAGATTGGATTTGGACCCCTTCTTCTTACCTTGCACAAAGTAAACTCCAAATAGATCAAAGACCTAAGTTTAAGACCTGAAACTGTAACTACACTAGAAGAAAAGGTAGATAGAACATGACAAGATATAGGCACAGGGGAAGACTTTATAAATAAGGCTCCAGTAACCCAGGGAATTAGCAAACACTCAACAACTGGGACCTCATGAAAATAATAAAAAGCTATTGTACAGATAAGCAAAGATTCAATAGAGTCAATAGAAAACCTACTAAATGGGAGAAAATCTTCACCAGCTATATGTTCAACAAAGGTTTAATATCTAAAATCTACAAAGAACTCAAAAACTCTAAACAATAAAAAAAATTAAGCACCCAACTCAAAAAGTAGGGCAGGGAATTGAACAGAGAGCTCTCAAAGTAGGAAATACAAATGGTCATTTAATACCTAAAGAGATGATCAACATTTCTACTCATCAGGAAAATGAAAATTAAAATGACTGTGATATTCCATCTTACTACAATAAGAATGACAACCATCAAAAAAAAAAAAAATCAGGGTTGGAGACATGGCACAGTGGTTAAGATGCTAGACTGCAAAGGCTAGAAACCCAAGTTCATGCCTGATACTGAAAACCTAATCAAAAGCCTATGGCAGGGGTGGTCATGAGCATTAGAGTTATAAAACCTGCTCTTGTCTGGATAAATGCATATATTACTCTCACCAAATTGCCCTGAATGCACTACACTTCATGTTCACATTCATATATTAATGCTAATCTCACATCTGGTTAGAGAAGCTTCTCTTTTCAGATGGTGATGACCACTAGGATGACCCAAAAGGCAACATAGTGCTGAGAAGAAGGGACAGAGGAGTGTCAAGCACTGAAACATCTCACACCCTCCAAGGCTCAGGGTCCATTGTGGAAGAGGTGGCAGAAAGGATTTAAGAGCCAAAGGAAGGGTACCACTCCTTACACACAACTGTCTGGACAGAAACTGGCCTCGATACCCAAGACCTCACAGTGCCTAGCAATACCTACACAAGACCCTCATAATAGGAGAAAAAGAAGATGACATCAAATTAAAAGAGAGACTAATGGAGAAAGGGAGGGGATATGATGGAGAGCAGAAAAAGAGAGCAGGGGAGGGGAATTCCATGGTATGTGGTCTGTAAGTATAGAAGTTGTCAATAATAATAATAATAAGGTTAGGTTTCATCCCACCCTCTCCAGTGCCCTTCTTTTCAGGTGCTCCACCCATACTTATGTTGAGGGTTAAATGTTTTAGTCTGTCTTCAAGGATAAAGGCTTCTATGGTACCAGTTTATTTTAGGTTTAGTATTGTGTTTGTTTCCCTCCATCTTCCCCTTCCCCTCCCTCTGAACCCTTCCATTCCTATTGTCTGGACCTCAAGTTACCTGTAAGTTATGCCAGTTACATGAGCTGACCCTGGTTAGGAACCGCAGATGAATGAGACTATGTGGTGCTTGTCTTTCTATGATTGTGTGAGTTCACTGAGTATGATCTGTTCCAAGTCTATCAATTTTCCTACAAATTACATTATCCAGATTTTTCTAACTGCTGAGTAGAATCCCATTGTACAAATGTACCACAACTTCATTATCCATTCATCCAATGAGGGACACCTGGGTTGATGCCAATTCTTACTTAATATGAATTGAACACAGATACAAATGGCTAATCAAATATCTCAGTTTTGAAGCATGAAGCATTTAGGATAAGTACCCAGTAAGGGAATAACAGGGTCTGTTGTTGGCTCTATATTCATCATTTTCAGGGATCTCCATATAGATTTCCATAGTGGTTGTGCAAGTTTACATTTCCACCAAGAGTGAATGAAGGTTAATCTTTCTCCACATCCTTGAAAATATTTGTCATCATATGAATTTTTAATGATTGCCATCCTTACTGGAGCAAATGCAATCTCATAGTTGTTTTAATTTGCATTTCCCTGATGTTGAATATTTCCTTAAATGTGTGTTAGATATTTGTATTTCTTCCTCTGAGAACTTGCTATTCAGTTCTCTGCCATATTTTTTGAGTGGGTTATTTGATTTTTTTATTGTTCTAGTTTTTGAGTTTGTTGTAGATTCTAGACCTCTATCAGTGGTATGGCTGGCAAAAATTTTCTCCCATTCTGTCAGTAATCTATTGTATCTGATTATGATATGTTTGTCTGTGCAAAAGCTTTTTAGCTTCATGAGATGCCATTGGTTAAGTGATTGTTTAATTTCCTGGGCTACAGTGGCTTTGTTCAGGAAGTCTTTACCCAATCCTAATCATGGAGAGTTCCTCTTATTTTTTCTTCCTGTAAGAGAAGAGTTTAAAGTCTTATATTGAGGTCTTTAATCCATTTGGACTTTATTTATTTGTATGTAGAGATGAGTCGGTCTAGTTTCATTTTTCTACATGTGGTTATCCAATTTTTCCAGAACCTTTTGTTGAATATTCTTTTCTCCAGGCTATGTTATTGTCACCTTCGTCAAAGATCGAGTAGCTTTATCTACTTGACCTGAGTTCTGGGTCTTCAATTCTGTTCAATTTGTCTATATCTGTTTTTATGCCAGTTCCATGTTGTTGTTTTTTTTTTAAGTATGGATTTGCAGTATAGTTATATATTAGGTATAGCAATACCTCCAGAGTGTTTATTTTGCTGAAGATATGTTTGGATATCTGAAGTCTACTGCTATTCCTTATGAATTTTGAGACTTATTTTTCCTATGTCTTTGATGAATGATGCTTGAATTTTTATTGGTCCTTCTCTACATTTATTGAAATAATCATGTGATTTTGGTGATTAAGTTTATTTATGTGGTGTATTTTGTTGATCAATTTCTGTATGCTGAACTGCATCCCTGGGATGAAGCTTGCTTGATCAATATGGATATTTTTGTTGTGTTGTTGAATTCAGTTTGCAAGGTTTTGTTCAGGATCTTTGTGTCTAAGTTCATCAGACATATAGGCCCATAGTTTTTATTCCTTGTTTTATCTTTGCCCAGTTTTGGTATTAGGGTGATGGTACCTTCATAAAAGTAGTTGGGCAGCATTCACTATTTTCATGTTATGTGAAACACTATGAAAAAATTGGTGTAAGCTCTTCACTAAAGTTTTGATAGAATTCAGCTAAGAAGCCATCCAGTCCTGGACTTTTCATTTTGAGGGGGGTTTTGATTTCCTTTTCAATTTTAATTGATGTGATAGGTTTATTCAGGAGATGATTCTGCTCTAAGTTTAGTTTTAATAGGTGGTATGTATTTAGGAATTCACCCATTTCTTCCAGATTATACAATTTTGTGGAGCAGAAATTTTTGAAGTAAGTCCTATTGATTCTTCCAATTCCATTGGTATTTTTGTGACCTCTTTTTTTTCATTTCTGATTTTGTTAATTTCAAAAATCTCTTCCACTTGATCAATTTGGCCAGGTGTTTAACAATCTTTTATATTTTAAAATAATAAGCTCTTCTTTTCATCAATTTTCTTAATTATTTTCTTAGTTTCTAATTCATTATTTTCTCCTCTGATCTTGATTAATTCTTTCCATTTGGAGCTCTTAGGGTTTCATTCTTCATGTTTTTCCAGTGCCTTTAGGTGAATTATTACGTTATTAATTGGAGATCTCTCTGGCTTTCTTGTTAAGCCATTTAGGGCTATGAATTTTCCGCATAATATTTCCATCATTCGTCCTATAATTTTTGTTGTGTTCCTGTTGCTATTCAATTCTAGAAATTTTACAATTTCTTTTTTGATTTCTTGCACTTTGATTCATTGTTTAAAACTTTTGTTCAATATCCAGGAGCTGGTGGTATTCCTGATGTGTCTTGTTGTTAATTTCTAGCTTTAAAGCATTGTGATGTGATATGATACAGGAAACTATGACATTTTTTCTGAATTTATGGAGGCATGATTTTTATGGAATAATACATGATCTGTATTGGAGAAGGTTCCATGGGCTGCTGAGAAGAATGTGTGTTCTGTATAACTGAGGTGGAATTTTCTGTAGATGTCCATTAGGTCTAGTTGATCTGTGGTGTTGATGTGCTCTATTATTTCCCTGTTGATTTTCTTTTTGTATAGTCTGTGTATTGATGATAGTGGAGCTTTGAATTTCCCAATTATGGTGGCATTGGTATTTATTTCTGTTTTGTTGTCCAATTGGTTTTGTTTTATAAACTTGGTGTACCTGTGTTTTGTGTATATAGATTTATGATTGTGATGTCCTCTTACTGGATCATTCCCTTAATGAGTAAGGAGTTGCCTTCTTTGTCCTTTATGATTACTTTTGGTTTAAAATCTATCTTATCATATATTATTATTTCCACTTGCTTGAAATATCATTTTCCATCCTTTCTCCCTGAGGAGGTGTCTGTCTTTAGTGGTTAAGTGGATTTCTAGAAGACAGCAAATTGAGGAGTCCATTTTTCTAATCTACCATGTTAACTTGTGTCTTATGAAGGGTGAGTTAAGCCATTAATATTTAGGACTATAATTGTGAGGCTTGATGTAACCCCTGGTATGTGATTTATGTGGTTTTGTGTCTTCTTGGATTTTTTTGTATTTTTTTTAATCCTCCTCTAGTTTTGGTTATTGTGTTTTCCTGGTAAGTTTTTGAGATTAGTTGTTTGACTCTCCTGTGTGGAAAAATCCTTGATATATTCTCTGTACATTTGGCTTTATCTTTATATAGCCATAGAGCTAGCTTTTATCATTGAAAGTATTTCTTTCACCATGTCTTATGAGGGATACTTTTGCTGGGTACAGTAGTTTGGGATGGAAGCCAAAGATTTTTAGACAGTGAGGTGCTCCATTCCAGGATCTTTTGGCTTTCAGGGTTTCTATTGAGAAATCTGGGGTAATTATGATAGGATTGCTTTTGTATGCAATATGTTGTTTCTTTCTTGCTGCTTTTAGCCCTCTTTGTTTGCTTATGTTGAGTAGAGTTTTAGCAACGATATGCCTTGGGAATTTCTTATTTGGTCCAGTATGTATGGAGTTCTCTTAGCTTCTTGTATCTTAATGGGAGTCGCTTTTGAGAGGGTGGGAAAGTTTTCCCCAATAATTTTGTTTAGTAATTTCTCCCTGCCTTTGGTCTGAATTTCTTCCCTTGCTCTTATACTCAGGATCCAAATGTTAGGACGTTTTAGAGTATACCATATTTCCCTCATGTCTGTTCATAACATTTAAAAATTATTAAAACTTTTGGCCTCCTGAACTATTTCTTCTGTTTCATTTTCCTGGTTCTGTCCTCCACAATATAAACTCTGTTCTTGATGATTTCTAGAGAGGTTTTTGGAGTGCACTTTGATTTTTATGTTCTGTTGCCTTTTTTATTTCTGTATCTATCCCTTTGTCAAGTTCCAATTTCAGGTCACATTTTGATTTTCTTAATGTATCTTGCAATTCATTCTCTCTTTTACATTTGTCTTCATTAATTTTTACCAGCTTGTTATTGAGATCTTCTATTTTTTTGGCTCACCTTCAATTCATTTACCTCTCTTTTTTGGTCTCTGGTTTTTGTCTTTTAAATCAAGTCTAGTGAAGACAACTGTGTGAATTTAATTTATGTGACTGCTGTTTTCTTTCTTGTCTTGATTTGCTACCACTTCTGCCATCTTCTTAGTCAGTGTCATATATCTTGTTTCTTCATTTTGCATTCCATTCTTGTCTCCTCTATGATTTCACTGGAGACTTATATTGCAGGATTGGACAACCTTTTGGGAGATCTCTGTTGTTTCATGTTGTTTCTTTTGCACTGTGGTCTGCCCATCACAGTGTGGCTTCTTATTTAATAAAGGAGGAAACACTTTTCCTTTGTAGTGTCTTTAGTGAGTGTTCTGCTTTATGTTTGAAGAGAATAGGCTAATGATGGCTTTATATTTTGGGACGTACAGTTTGTGGAAGGTGTAAGTACACCAGCTGCTCACTACCAAGGGTGGTACTGGAGTTCTGGGATCCCTTTGACCTGATCTCAGTTGTATTTTCTCTGTGGCTCTCAGACCATAGCACTTGCCCTTGCTTTCCTACTATATCCAGATGGGTAAGTTCTAGAGGACTCACTGGTTCCTCCTGGCAGATGATTGCCTTATTTTGTTATGCTGCTCTGCTGGGGCTGAGGTGATTTTCTAAGTAGTCATTGGGGATGGGTCAGCACATTTGAGAGATGGTGGGGGTTGCTGGGTTCCACGGCCAAGGCCAGATCAGGGAGTTGGCTGGTGTGGGGGAAACAGAGGTACTGGCCAAGAGGCACGCAAAGGTGCCTGTGAGCAACAAATGGTGTGGAGTGTCTGTGAGTAGGGAGAATGAGGCAGACTGTGGCCCAGTCCATCAAGAATGAAAGACATGTGAGCACTGCAGGAGATGGCAGCATGGGTGGGCCATGAACTCAGTCAGCAGAGTTTTGGGGGGGCCTGGCCTGGGCTGGTTGCAGTGGAGTGGGCTCTGGGAAGTGCATGCACACCGCTGACAGATACAGTGGAGTAGGAGTCCTCCAGAGACAGGGATGTGTACATAGACCACCAGGAGATGCAACAGTGACAGTAGGCATTAGTGTTATTTTTTCCCTTCTTTTTGTTTAAAATTTATTTTGATAAAAAGAGAGAGAAAGAAGCAGAGAGAGAGAGAGAGAGAATGGGTATGTCAGGGTCTTCAGCCACTGTGAACAACTCCAGACCTATGGGCCCCCTCATATGCACGTGTGACATTGCACATTGTGTCACTGTGCCTCTGGCTACATGGGACTTGGAGATTCAAACATAAGTTATTAGGCTTTTCAGGCAAGCACCTTAACATCAAAGCCATCTATCCAGCCCATTTTTTCCTTTAAAAAATTTCAATGTTATTTTTTAGTGGAGTTAAAAGTTGTATTGCTGTTGATTGATAGATAACTGAAATGAAAGATGTTATAAAATAGTTCCAATTTCTGTTATTACATATAATGGCAGACAGTAACTTACACATAAGGTGAACATAAGAAAATTCCAGAAAGAAAATAGAACTTAAAAGAAAGTTCTATGGCACCCACATTTAATGCCAGTCCTCAGGAGGCAGAGGTAGGATGATTATAGATTGCTGTGAGTTTGAAGCCAGCCTGAGACTACATAGTAAAATCCAGGTCAGCCTGGTCTAGAAAGGGATCCTACATCACAAAAACAAAACAAAACAAAAAAGTTATTCTGGGTTTGTTAGAAGTAATAGCTTACATTAGAGTTCCCCCCCATAGGATATTTGAAATTAATACTGTTTAGAATATTACCTATCCTAAGCCAAGTTCTCTTCCTGATGGTTTTTGCATTTTTATAAGCTGATCCTACAAGGACACTATATTACTCTTACCACAATTTTTTAAATCTCAACCAAATTGCACTCAAATTTTTAAGGAATTGCATGATGTCTTTTGCATGATTAGATTATTTAGCCAAAGCTATTGAATATTAAATCTAATGAAGCAAATAAGAAAAAAGTTCTAAAGATAGTTCTTTACATTTTGATGATATGCTTGTGTTTATTTTTACTCATCTGATATTTTTTCTCCTCTTACATTGAATATGTTGAATAATTGCAAAAAAAATTAATTACTTTGAAACTGGTATTGCAAATGAGATCAAACTCATAAAAATACAGCTGGATAGTATATCAGCTACTTCCTTATTGTTGTGACAAAATACCAAATTAGATGCACCTTATGGAAGGAAAGAGTTTGTTTTGGCTTATAGTTCCAGATGGTAGAGTTCATCATGACAGGACAAACAACA
The DNA here is from genome assembly GCA_036346955.1 of Dipus sagitta. Taxonomy (NCBI): domain Eukaryota; kingdom Metazoa; phylum Chordata; class Mammalia; order Rodentia; family Dipodidae; genus Dipus; species Dipus sagitta. The sequence continues at coordinate 84,311,777 of CM070777.1, forward strand.
CAAGCAGGAGACAACTCACACCATATCAGAAGGAAGGAAATAAGGAAAGGTGGAAGGAAGGAAGGGGGAGAAGAAGAGGAAAAGGAGAGAGAAGAAACCAGAGCTGGACTATATATACTCAAAGCCTGCTCCAAGTGACATAGAGCCTCCAGCAAGGCTTTACATCCTAAAAGTTCCATAACCTTCAGCTGATGATTAAATATTTAAATGAATTATTCTATGGGAGGCATTTTTATATACAAACTACTGAAGATAGTAACATGAACAAATAATACCTCCAGAGCCAAGATATTATTGATTATGCAAAATTCATTTTCCTTTATGAACATATTTAGGTCACAAACTTATATGGTCACATTAGAAATATGAAAATTGTACTAAAACTATTTCACTATTTCCATTTTAATTACTTTATGAAAACATAAGTAGCTTGGGAAACATTTTTCCAAGACAATTTTATAATCATTCCAGTAGTTTTAGGTTTTAAAAAAGGCATAAAAGTAAGATGAAGATGAATGGGAGAAGGATGTTATTGGGAGTGGGGCTTAAAAGAGAGTAATTGGAAAGAATAAGTTCAAAATACATAACATATACACCTGTATGAAAATACCAAAAATGAAAAAGCAAATAAAAATCTCTTTGAATGCACCCCTTTGGGTTAATGATTTGGTCAGGGGTAGAATGTGCACTTGATACAAATGGGGTCTGATATTGTTTCCTAGCACCACAAAAGTAAAATATAGAAAGAAAATAGACTTCCAGTCAAGATGGCATCCACCTAACCATGGCTAATCTCCAGTGGGAGGGCATGGAGTAGCAGAATAGGGAATCCACTGATTCCCACACCCTGAGGTAGCCCACCAATCCCCCCATCCTCTCAAGCATCCTTCCTAGCCACAGTCTCAGCCACAACCCCAAGTTCCTCCTGCACTATCTGAAGGCTAAGTGGACCCAGACCAGCAGGTTAGCAAAGCTCCATGTGTGAATGGCATCCCAATTGCCACTGCTCATTACCCCTTGTTCCCAGACCCAGGACAACAGGCTAGTGTCCCCCTCCCCCGCCCTAGGCATTCCTGCCACTGTGGAGTTCCAACATGAACATGGTCACACTTGCCACCGACCTCACCCCCTGAGCGTTGGACCCAGGGCAGCAGGGTAGTGTTCCCACAGGGTACCTCCATGTGCCAACGCCATCCTACTTGTCACCACACCCCACCCCTGTGCATGCATAAATGCCTTCCCACTCACCGCCCCACCCCTTGCATGGATGCAAGCCAGCAGGCTAGTTTCCCCCCATCCCTATGCTCTCCGTCTGTTCCCCTTCCTAGACTTTCCCACCACAGGGGACTTCCACACCCCTCCCTGCACACCACCTGACCCTCAGCAGTCCAACATTCTCACCCTGCCTTGTCACAGGACCCAGCAATCCCATCAACCCTCTGTTATAGTGTCCAGTGGAACTGAATCCCATCCCCTGACCCCTCAGCATCACAGAACCACCAGGAATTCTCATCCTCTCCTCCCCACCAGCCCAGCTGCACACCACTCTGGTATGCCCCATTCCCCCTACCCTCTGTCCCCTTATGCCACCTGACCACACAGTCCCATACCATGAATCACCAAACAACAAGACCTTTCCTCAGGCCCCTGTGCCCCAACCAGAGCCTCATGGGCCCTGCCCTCTGAGTAGGAAGGACCCATTGCCATCAGAAGCCTAGTTGAAGCAAACATGAAAGGGAACAATCACTGAAGACACTTCAAGGGTAGTCTACAGCTTCCTCCTAAATTAAAGAAAATTCTTACACTGTGATGGGCAGACCACAGAGCAAAAGGAATAACATGAAAAATCAAGTGCAAGTAAAGCCAACTAGATTTCCAAGTCCCACAATAGATGTCTCTAATCAAAACATAGGGTCAGAACCCAAAATGAACAGACTAATTATGCAATCCTGAAAAAGCAAATAACAGAACATGCAGAAAATCAACAAATGGCAAATAATCATATGAATACTGCTCTTGGTAGATTAGACCTAATAGAAAAGAAACAGGAAGTGTTCCAAAGATAGATAAATGATATTAAGGAGACAAAAAAATTTTTAAAAAAAGAGGACCTCAATAACTAGCTGGCTAAGCTCAATGAAGACATTAGAAAAATACAATGATGAACTCCAAGAAGCATTAAGAAAATCAGAAAGTGACATGAAAAGGTAACTCAACAGAGGATTGGAAACTATACATAAAAAATCAGTAGAAAATACAAACCAAATTGAACAAGCCCAAAACTCTGTAGAAGCTCTCAAGAATACAGTCAGCCATGTGCAGGACAGAAACTCAGAACTGGAAGACAAAACAGAAGAAACTGTTCATGAGTCCAAAAGTTTCAATAGGTTCAAAAATTTTTGTGAGCACAAGATGAGGGAACTGTGGGATACCCTTAAATGTCCCAACATTAAGATCATGGGAATACCAGAAGGGGAAGAAATTCAGACAAAAGGCAGGGAGACCTTATTCAACAAAACTATTGAAGAAAACTTTCTCACTCTCTTAAAAGTCCCATCAAGTTACAAGAAACTAACAGAACTCAGAACAGACTGGACTAAAGGAGAAATTCTCCAAGACATATTATCATTAAGACCCTAAACAAACATAACAAAGAGAAAGTCCTAAAAGCAGCTAGGGAGAAACAACACATTACATATAAAAGAAACCCAATCAGGATTACCTCAAACTTCTCAGTAGAAACCCTGAATGCCAGAAGGCCCTGGAATGGAGGACTGCTGTAAGTCTAAGAACTTACAGCTTTCAACCAAAACTACTCTACCCAGCAAAAGTATCCCTCACAATAGATGGCGAAAGAAAAAGTTCCAACAATAAAACTCAGATTTACAAGTATATGAACACAAAACCAAACCTGCAGAGAGTACTTCAGGGAATTATTTACACAAAAGAACCAAATAACCAACCTCAAGTGCCCACAAGAAGCAGATCACAATAACCAATCTCAGAGAAAGCACAAAAAACTTCAAAGTCCATGAAAATACCAAACCAAATAAACCACCACAATATGGAAGGGATTAAATCAAACCTTACAGTTATTACCCTAAATATTAATGGCCATAATCCACCCATTAAGAGATATAAGCTAACAGGGTGGATCAGAAAATTAGACCCCCTTAATTTGCTGTCTTCAAGAAAGCCACAACTAAATGCCTTCATAACAAAGACAGACAGATCCCAAATCAATAAGCTAACCATCCACCTAAAGGCACTGGAAAAACAAGAGGAATCCAACCCAAAAGATCCAGATGGTAAGAAATAATTAAGATCAGAGCAGAGATTAATGAATTGGAAACTAAGAAAACAATTAAGAAAATTGGTGAACCAAAGAGCTGGTTCTTTGAAAAAAATAAATAAAGATTGATAAACCCCTGTCCAATTTGATCAAGCAAACAAAGAGACACCTCAAATTAACAAAATTAGACATGAAAAAGGAGAGATCACAACAGACATAAGTGAAATTGGGAGAGTCAGTAGGACTTATTTCAAAACCCTCTACTCTGCAAAAGTGGATAATATGGAGGAAATTGGTGAATTCCTGGACACATTCCACCTACCAAAGCTAAACTCAGAGGAGATTAATCTTGTAAACAAACCTATCACACCCATCAAGATTGAAAAGGTGATCAAAAACCTCCCCAAAAATAAGAGTCCAGGGCAAGATGGCTTTTCAGCTGTATTCTATCAAACCTTCATGGAACAACTGAAATAAATTTTTCTCAAACTGTGCCACACAATTGGAGAACAGAGAAAGCTCCCCAACTCCTTCTATGAAGCTAGTATCACCCTAATACCAAAACCAAGCAGAGATGCCACAAGGAAAAAAAAAAAAAACTACAGGCATATTTCCCTGATGAACATAGATGCAAAATTTCTGAACAAAATCCTCGCAAACTGAACTCAGCAACACATCAAAAGCATTATCCACCTTGATCAAGTAGGCTTCATCCCAAGAACACAGAGGTGGTTCAAGATATGGAAATCTGTCAATATAATACACCACATAAATAAGCTTAAACAACAACAACAAAATAACACATGATCATTTCAATAGATGCAGAAAAGGCCTTTGACAAAATACAGCAGCACTTCATGATCCAAACATTGGAGAAAATTGGCATGGACGGTGTTTATACCTTAACATAATAAAGGCTATATATAAAGCTCTTAAAGCCCAAATAATACTTAATGGGGAGAGACTGAAGGAATTCCCATTGAGATCAGGAACAAGACAGGGTGTCCATGCTCACCAATATGGTGATATGTAGGATCAGCAAGAGAACCTGTCTAAAAAGATAAGCTGAAGAAAACTGAGGAAGATCCCTGTCTACGTTTGGCCTCCAGCCTCCTTGTGTGTGTGCTCATGTGGACATTCACACATACCACAATTACATGTAAAATTTGATGATTTGTAATGCAAAAATATTCCAACCATCAGAGTCCATTAAATGAAAAACAATGGAACACTATAAATATATTTTGCTCTTTAAATACAGAGGATTATTTTATGTTTTTATGAAATAACAAGTAATTGTATAGTGAATTTATTACAAGCCCCAAAACAGAAGACTTGTAAAATAACAAATTATGTAATGGATTTTAAAAAATAGCTAGATAGGTAGTTATAACCAAATATTAATATACATTTTTTACTATACTATGTTTCCTATGTGACATGGCTTCATAAATGCAAAACAGATAACAACAGTCTCTTTGAAATAATTGATTTCCTTGGTTTTGTGTAATGTGTGTCATCTATCAATCATACTTCATTAATTTTCAAAGTTTTTTAAAACTTTTTTGTTTATTTTTATTTTTTTATTTGAGAGTGACAGAGAGAGAAATAAGGAGATAAAGGGAGATGGAGAATGGGTGCACCAGGGCTTCCAGCCACTGCAAACAAATTCCAGATGTGTGCATCCCCTTGTACATATGCCTACCATGGGTCCTGGGGAATCAAGCCTCTAACTGGGGTCCTTAGGCTTCACAGGCAAGCGCTTAACTGCTAAGCCATCTCCCCAGCCCTCATTAATTTTTTAAACACTGGTCTTATTTGCAAGTACTGGGGATGACTCTGAGAACATGAAGACCATCCAAGTCTATGTCTCAGGCAGTTTACACTTATCTTTTCTGCTTTGGATTCAAACATTTTGTGAGGTGGTTAACCTGTGTACCTTTTTATTATTTTTTTCTTCAGTGACAAGAAAGCAGGGTACTTTCTACCATTCTCTACTCAGGAGAAGTTCATTTGGAAAAGTTGAAATTAAATAACTATTGATGGCAACCAAGCTTCTTATCTTGTTTTTCCCAATCTAATTAGCTATCTTAGTTTGGATTGTGGTGTCAAGAGAGGAGGTATGCTTTTCTTCTGAGTTAAATAATAAAAAGTAAGAAAATAGACTTGTAGGCATGCCTAGCCTTTTGATATTGAGACATGATGTTGCCTTCTACAAATATGTTGGGCTGCACTTATAGCTGTACCAGGATGAGTATGGCCCATGGTCTGCAAATAGAACATACCTGGCTAGAGGCTACAAAGATACAACAGAAGAAGTTTGAATTCTGAGTCTTCTCACAGATCTAGTGTGGACTAGAGAATGATATTCAGGTTGGACCAGGGGCATTTCAGGGACAGCTGTGCATTCTGATGATGAAATATATTATTGCTCTGTGAGACCTTCATGACCATGGCAGGGTCCTTTCAGATTGGGCGGAAACTCTAATAAATGACTGAGAAGAAGGTTCATGATGACTCATCAGGATTCAAGGTAATGGAGTCAAGTTTAACTTGATTGAATAAAAATAATAGCTTGTGATATTTTTGCAGAACTAACTTACAGGAAGATGATTAACAACAAAAGCTGACTGTGGAACACAGTGACAGATGATTTAACTATAATCTAAGGTATGGTTTTAAAATTATTTTGAGAGTCACATAGCATTCACTGAAGAAATTGATGAAAGTCTACCTTCATATTGTAGCAGGTGTGCAATACATGTACTATTTATACTATCTCATAAGAGCCTTGAATATTAAATAGTAGACCATTTACTAGGAACTGACAGTACACAATGAACCAATAACTGGTTGCAGATTACCTGAGCAAAAACAGTGTGTATGTACTTTTCACTGGCAATAGTGTTAGTGATTTGACCATGGTTTGCATACTATATTTGTTCATATTTTTATTAAATACATTGATTTTTCTCCATCCAATTTCTTTCATACAGTTAAAAATATTGCTTCAGTTCCTTCAGAGTGTTATTAAGGATCATGACTTTATACCCATCAATTCCTCATTTCTTTTCTACATAGGTATCTATCAGTCAGATCTGTAATATGTGTGCTAAATTGGGCATGTTAATTGGAGTTTCAACAAGAAACAAGTGGCACATTTTAAAAGCTTTGATTAAAATGGCTTAGTAATGATGTTATGATAAATGGCAAGGGGGGATTTTAACCAAGCAAACATGAATGGTAAAGTTCTTAGGCATGAACATCAGGAGAAAAGTATTTCTAGGATTCTACCTGAAGGAGCTGACTCACTCTGAGCAGAGCCATCCAAATAAAGCTATGGCCAAAGGAGTTGTAAGTATGTAAGAAGTGTGGAGGAAAGGAATGAAAGAATGGGGGGCCTAACTTCTATTTTTTTTCTTCCACTCTGATATGATGTGGTAATTGGATATAACTGTGATTGAGGTAACAGCATAAATTACATCCTCACAGGACAAACCTGAGGTCAAGTGGAAAAAATGGACCTATGAAGAAAGATAGAAAAGCTGACAGCTCAAATTTTGGTCAGTTTGCATCTATGCTTTCTCTGAGTTGATTTCAACTAAAATAATTTATGTTTGTAAGACAGAAGAAACACTGTTTCACTGTATGGTTTAAAGTTATATCAATTCTGCTTTAGTCAGATCTTGAATTCAAGTATTATGTTTATCAGCATCAAAATAAATTGTTATTGCAAAATAGAACAAGATACAGAAAGAAAAAAGGGAGACAAAGTGGGGCTGAGATAGACAGAAGCAGAGATAGAGACAGAGACTGAGACAGAAAGAAGGAAAAGGAATCTAGACTGTGGATGGAGAAAAATTTATGTTCTTAACATTTCCAACATTCTAAAGAGGAAGCCATAAATATGGTGGGGGATTGATGGGGGTCCAGAACTTTCTATAGTGGAAATCCTCAAGCAGTCCTCTTAAGAATTCAAATTCAAGAGGTGGGAATGGTGGTGCATGCCTTTAATCCCAGCACTCTGGAGGCTGAAATAAGAGGATTGCCCTGAGTTCAATGCCACCCTGAGAATACAGAATGAAATTCATGTCAGCTGGGGCCAGAATGAGAACCTACCTCCTCGAAAAAACAAAACACAAGAAACAAAACAACAACAACAACAAAAGAAACACAAAAAAAGAATTCAAATTCAAGAAGATATGGAAAGGCATGCTGTTTAGACTGCCAACATGTCAGAGAAATTGCATGTATAGTACTGTGTATGCTCTGAAAGAATAAACATTAGCTCAGACCTGCCCATAGATTCATCTGGCAGGAATATCCAACAGAGACAAAATCAAAGGCAAAGTTGATGAGAAATGTTATTTGTTGCAACTATACACTCCAACTATATAATTAAAATCCCTTCTCATAGTCAGGAGACTTGTAGCCAAGATGGCGACTGCCTAATTGTTCAGCACATCTCTGGGAAAGAAAGGCAAGGCATTAAGGGTTCACTGGGTCTTTTAGGGGAGAGTAATCTCTAACAGATTGCCAGTGGGAGGGCACAGAGGGGAAAAAAAACAGGGAATCCCTGATTCCCTCGCTCACTGGTAGCCTGAGGCTCCAACTCCCCCAAGCAGCTGCTGTACCCACAGTCCCAGCTTCAGGATACCCCTGCACTTACGGTAGGAAAGGAGACCCAGGCCAGCATAATTCCACTTGTCTCACTGCAAAGGGGCAATTGTCCTGATCTCCCCACCCACTCATGACCTTGGGCAGGCTCCACATGCTGGCCTGCAGGAGCTCAGGCTCCATTTGCCCATCACAGGCATGCAGCTGATACCCATTTGTGCAAGCTTAGCCTGCTCACTCTGCCTATTTGTTCACTTACTGCTCTGGCTGCCGCCCATTCATGTGCCAGCCCAGGCCCATTCCACCTGCTCACTCTGCCTGTCCCACTGTGTCAGCTCAGGCACAAGCCCCTCCCCATTTGCTGCACCAGTTAACCAGCATTATCCTGTTGCGGGTGAGCTCAGACTGCTTCTAGGTCCCAGTCTTCTGCCACGAGCTTGAGTTTAGGCTGCTGCAGTGCTTGGAGCTTCAGCCTCCCTCTGACCACCAGCAAAGAGATCTTGGGCACATCACTGCATGAGAGCTCAGGCTGCTTTGGCATCCTGCTAAGTGCGAGCTCAGATGGCTTGGCATCCGCCTCAGGTGGCTTCAGCTTCCCCGTGTGCTTCAGTTCAGGCTGATCAACACACTTATGTGTCAGAAGACCACACAGCCCTTCTGCTTGCCTGCCAGCAAGCCCAGGACAGCTACCCCAAGAGACACCACTTCCCCAGCCCATCAAGACCACAGTTCTACTCTCCCTGCCCATACACTGTGATGGGCCAAGCACAGAGCAAAAGAAATAATACGAAAAATCAAATGCAAGAAAATCCAGTTAGATCACCAAGTCTTACAATGAACATCTCTAATCAAAACACAGAACAGTCATTAGGATCAGAACACCAAAATGAAGGCATGAGCAATGCAACCCTGACCAAGCTACTAGTAAAATTTGCAGAAAAGTAACAAAGGACCAATAATCATGTGGATAATGCCATAACTAGACTACTCCTAATAGATAAGAAAATGAAAGGAATTCAAAGACAGTTAAGAGATATGAAGGAAAGTTAAAAAAAAAAGGAGGACCTCAAAAATCAGCTGTCCATGCTAAATGAAGACATAAAGGAATGCAAGGATGAATTCCAAGAAGCATCAAGAAAACCAGAAAATGGTGTGAAAAGGGAGCTTGACAGAGGGATGGAAACTATACGTAGAAAAGTAGTAGAAAATGCAAACCTACTTGAAAAAGTCCAAAACTCTCTAGAAGCTCTCAAGAATAGAGTCAGCCACGTGGAAGATAGAAACTCTTATCTGGAAGACAAGATGGAAGAAACAGAGAGTTCAAAAGTTTCAATAAGTTCTCAAGTTTCTGTGAACAGAACATGAAGGAATTGTGGGATACCCTTAAACGTCCTAATATCAGGATCATTGGGATACGAGAAGGAGAAGAAATTCAGACCAAAGGCATGGAGAATTTATTTAAGAAACAATCAAATAAAACTTCACCACTCTCTCAAAAGAAAGGCCCATCAAGATACAAGAAGCGCCGGGCGTGGTGGCGCACGCCTTTAATCCCAGCACTTGGGAGGCAGAGGTAGGAGGATCACCGAGAGTTCGAGGCCACCCTGAGACTACAGAGTGAATTCCAGGTCAGCCTGAGCTAGAGTGAGACCCTACCTCGAAAAACAAAAAACAAAAAACAAAAAACAAAAAACCAAACAAAACAAAAAGATACAAGAAGCTAACAGAACTCCAAACAGATTGGACCACAGGAGAAACTCTCCAAGACATATTGTCATTAAGATTCTAAATATTGACACCAAAGAGAAAATCCTAAAAGCAGGTAGGGAAAAACAGCACATCACCTTTGAAGGTAACCCCATCAGAATTACTTCAGACTTCTCAATGGAAACCCTGAAAGCCAGAAGGGCCTAGAATGACACACTGCAAAGTCTAAGAACCTATGGCTTCCACCCCAAACTACTCTACCCAGCAAAAGTATCCCTCATAATAGATGGTGAAAGAAAACCTTTCCATGACAGAACACATTTTACAATTATATGAACACAAAACCAAACCTACAGAGAATATTTCAGGATATTATCCACACAGAAGAATCAAATAATCAAACTCAAATGCCTACAAGAAACAGATCACAATAACCAAACTCAGAGAAGGCACGAAAAACTTCAAAGTCCATGAAAACACTAAACCACATATATCAACACAATATGGCAGGGACCAAATTAAATCTCACAGTCATTACCCTAAATATTAATGGCTGTAATTCACCCATCAAGAGACAGAAGCTAACAGGATGGATCAGAAAATTAGACCGCTCAATCTGTTGTCTTCAAGAAACCCAACTCACCACTAAAGACAGACACCTCCTCAGGGTGAAAGGGTGGAAAACAATATTCCAAGCAAATGAAAATAAGAAACAAGCAGGTGTAACTATATTAATATTGGATAAAATAGACTTCAAACAAAAGATAGTCAAAAAAGACTGCCCCAGCCAGTGGAGCTTCAACAGGAGCACGAACCCCAGAAAACCTGAAATGAAAGGGACAAGAGACACAAGGAACCGACAGCAAGACAGGAGTCTGATCAAGCTGCCAATTTTTATTTTTCTCAGGGTGCCTTTTATACAGCAGAACAGGGAAGTTTGTCAGCAGTTTAGGTATTGCTACAGTTCTGTTTGAATAGGATAAGGTCCCGACCCCAAAGGCACAAGATGTTCCACAGGATAAGGCCCCAGCCCCAAAGCCACAAGATGACAACTTTCTCATTCTTTATGGGTTACATTGCTCTTTCTCCGTGCATGGGTTAACAAACAACTGCAGACCTTGTGACTTTCCAGAACAGACAACTTATCACAAAATGGAGTCATTATTTAAGAAGGAGGCACTTTTGGTTTCCTAGTGTCCAATGGTTCCCCATATCTCCTCCCTTTCTATTAGTTTTAGGAGGTGTTTTCTGTGGTGGACAATTTTTATAAACTTTGTTAGGACTCCCAGGATCCTGTGATTTCATGGTGGGCCTGTAACCAACTGGGGGAGCATTGACCTGACTCCTCCCGTGGGGTTCTTACCCCACCTTGGTTGCTCTTGGTACCTTTTGGGGAGGGGAGGCAGAGACAACACAGAAAGTATGGTACCAACCTCCATGCAAGTCAGGTTTGACTCTCAGGGAATTCAGAAGTGGTCAAAGGGGAACTTCCCTTGTGGTGCTATGCCTCGCACCCATGTTGGTGCCCATATTGTACTCACACATTTGTGAGTCAAAATGCACAGGTCTGACTCCTGTGCAGTTCCTGTCAGAGGAGAGTCACTCAGATCATTTTAAGTTTAGACAAGTGCCAATATGGGGTACACCCACAAACTAGGGCGAAGGTTCGGCACCTAGGCCAGGGGGCGGCCGCAGTGGGCGGTTATGAGGTAGGTCTTGGTCTTCAAGAGCCAGGAGATGGTAGTGCACTTGAATTGGTCATGCTGTGGCTGAATCAATCTGTTCCTTAATAAAGGATGTTAGCTTTTTAAACAACCATGGGCCAACACTTAGTAAGAGGAGTAGGCCAACCAAAGGACCTAAGATAGAGGGGAGGATCAAGGACAGCCAAGGATGAGAAAAGAACCAACCAGATGTTTCTGTCATGCCTCTATTATTTTTTCTTTTCTCCAAGGATTCTCTGACCTTAGCCATACTATCCCTTGTGACACCTGTATGGTCAGTGTAAAAACAACATTCTTCCCATAAGGCAGCACATAGTCCCCCCTCCTTCAAAAGAAGGAGGTCAAGGCCCCGGCGATTTTGAAGTACCACCTCAGATAAAGAGACTAAAGACTTTTCTAAAGCAGTAATTCCCTTTTCCAGGTTTTGAATGTCCTTATCCAGTTGGGAACACAGGATTTCATATTGGGCATTTCCCTGTACAAGAGCGGCAATGCCCATGCCGGCGCCCACGGCACTGACACCCAGAAGCAAAGCAAGCGAAAAAGCAGTGCCAGTAATGGGTTCACGTTTGGTCCTATGTGGATAGGGGAGAGATGAAGCAAAGGAAGTGTCGAAGTCTGGAGCAGGATGATAGGAAATGCGAGGGAAGAGTCAGACAAGGACACAGAGCTGAGGGGAAAAGAGCAGGCCATCCACAGAAGCACAAGCTGTTAGGCTGTCGTGGCAGGCCCACCAATAGCCCTTGGGGAGGAGATAATAGGAACCAGTAAGGGAGGAATTAACAGAGACAGAATTCTCACAAGGGTAGAAGGCATGGAAGAATTCTAGAGGTTTGGGGTATGAAGACAGGTTCCAGAGCCAAGGACATAGGGGATGGGGAGGGAAATGTTAGGACTTTGAGACCAGGGGCAGTGACTATAATCAGTAGTTGTATTGAAGGGAAGTGGGAGGGATTGAGCCATGCCATCATAAAGAGGGAGTGAGGTATGAACGCAAAGCCAGGAAGATTGAGTAAAATTGGGAGAAGAAGAATTGAGTACATTAAAAGTGCCCTTGACCAGGTCAGTGGTTGTCAGGGGTGGAGGAGGAGGAGGTGAGAGTGTAACCAGAGCCTGTACGGGGGAGGGGTAGGGTATAACAGATGTAGGGATGGGGGTAACAAGGGGTAGGCATGCAAGGAGTAAAGAGCGGTAACAGGGAGGGTCTTCTGTAGCTTAATGGTAAAAAGGACCCCAACATGAGAGCTGCCATAGGCACCGATGGCCCATTGAATGCCCCAGGACCAGATATCATATGGCTGTTGTTTGCCAGGGGCTGTAAAGGTAATTATTAGAGGGTGGCACCACCCAAAGGATGGGGAGGATACCTTGCAGGCCAGTTTTGGATTATCTTCATAGTGGGCAGCTCCCTGGGGATGGGTATAGTTAGCCTTTAGGGTGATATAGTCCCAAGAAGATGAGGGGTTCCAATAAGCATCTCCAGTAGTTTCACATCCCTAGCTTGCACTAAAATAAGAGTCTACTCCTCCACATTTCCACGTAATCAAATGGGGACAGTGACGGCCAGGGGCAACATAGAGGGAGAAAGACTGTAAGTAGGACCTCTGGTAAGAATTATAACACCACCCTTCACCATAAGAGTGGTGAAGATCAATTTCAGGAGCAGTATGTTGTGCAAAAATGGTGCCAAGTCCCCAAGCGTTCGGGCTGCTGAGGGTCATTTTGCAGAGGTCTGGAGTTAGGGCCAGGCCAAGGGATGGTCTGAGAAACCATAGAGTGGGCCCAGATCACATCACCGACTTCACTGAGCACAGTCCAGGTGAAATTCATGGGTTGATGGTCAGCGAGGATCAATCCAGATGCCAGGAGCAAAAGGCCAACGAAGGCAGGGGCAGCCATAGTCCTAAAAAGGAAAGGACAAAGCCTCAGGGGGGCGGGGAGCCTTCCCTGGGAGAGGGCGAATTTTTAAGGGGTGAGGGTGGTGTCCATTGATGAACTAGACATTCTGGGAGCCAACGAGGCCCATCATTTTGTTGATCATAAACGCAAGCAGAGCCGCATCCCCAAATGAGGACGGGATCAGGGCCATGCCACTGAGAAGTGAGGGGATCACACCACCTAATGAGGGTGTGAGTGGAGGCCGTGGTGGGATGCCAAAGGCGGTCAGCGGCTGATTTGCCAGAATTGTCAAGGCTTAAGAAATTAAGAACAAACAAAGCATGAGCCAAAATGTTCCGTGGGGTATTTTTTATACCATAAAAAGGGTGAATTTTTAATTTACCAAGTGTAGCCTTAAGGGTTTGATTAGCCCTTTCCACAATGCCCTGTCCCTGATGGTTATAGGGAATGCCAGTGGCATGTTTTATCTGAAGCATAGAGCAAAAGTTCTTGAAGGTATGGCTAGTGTATCCAGGACCATCTGGATACACATCTGTCTGTTTTAATGATTTTTGGAGTTCCCAATGTAGAGACACATTGAAGAACGTGAGAGATGATATTTTTTGAAGCTTCACCAGCATGGAGAAAGGCAAAAATAAAACCACTAAAGGTATCAATTGTAACATGAACATACTTAAGCTTGCCGAAATCTGAGAAGTGAGTTACATCCATTTGCCATATCTCATTGGGAAGAAGACTGCGTGGGTTGACTCCCAAATGGGGAACTGGTAAGGAGACGGAACAAGTGGGACAGGACTTAACTATTTCCCTAGGTTGAGCATGGGTGATCTTGAAGGCAAGACGGAGGGTTTGAGAATTTAAATGATGTATATTGTGAGCCTGTTGTGCCAAGGAGAGAGGGTCAGTTAGAGCTAAGAGAGCAAGGCGAGTAGCAGCATCCACATCAGCATTGCCCTGCATCAGAGGGCCTGGCAGAGAGGTATGAGCACGTAAGTGGCCTATATAGAAGGGGTGAGACTGAGCACAAATGAGATCCCGAAGGGAGCGGAACAACGCAGAGGCATTAGTGGAAGGTTTGATATAGGGCGTTGTCTCCAGTAGGGGGACTGACTTAGCAACATAAGCACTGTCAGTAAAGAGGTTGAAGGGCTATGAAGGGAATTGTTTAAAAACTTCGAGAACAGTGCAAAGCTCCACTATTTGGGCAGAGGAGTATGGGGTATGGAGAGAAGTTGGTTGTCCGTTTATCACGTACGCAGCTGTACCATTTGCTGATCCATCAGTGAATATAGAGGGAGCATCCTTAATAGGGTCATAAGATGTATTAAGGGGAGAAACAAAAGAGTGAATGTTGGCAAACTGAATAAGGGGGTCAGAAGGATAGTGATTGTCAATAATGCCCATAAAGGCAGAAAGTGCTATAGGCCAATCATCATCAGTCTGGAGAAGTCAGTTGAGTTAGTCAGGACCGTAGGGGAGGAGGATTGTATTTG